>CM077093.1:145975179-147175179 GCA_039513925.1 Platanthera zijinensis
TTTCTTTCTTTCTCTCTTCTTCTCTCCTTCTCTTCTTCCTTAAGGACAAATGAAGAATGAATCTTCATCCTTCCTTCACGGAGTTAATCCAGCTAGGAAACAACCTGAGCCCTTGGATCAAAAGAGAGAATCTGAACGGCCACGATCTGGTCAAAAACCCAAATTTTTGCCTGACACGGCCTGTGACACGCCCGTGTCACAGCCGTGTACCCTTAAGCGGCACACGCGGTATTGAACCGACTGAACAACACGGGTATCGACACGCCCGTGTCGAACCTGACACGCCCGTGTCATTCTTGAGACACGCCCGTGTCTCCTGTTACACGGTACTCACCGATTTCCAAAACCAGTACACGGGTCGGAACACTGCAGCTGACACGCCCGTGTCCAGCCTCACACGCCCGTGCTCAAGGCCGTGTTCAAGGTCGTGTTCGGCTCTGACTTGAATAGGCCAATTTCGAAAAATAATTCGCACACGCCCTGGGATACGCCCGTGTCGAAGGGCCGTGTCCCAGGCTCGACGATCGTCGACTCCCAATCGTCGACTAACCTGAACACGCCCTGGGACACGCCCGTGTCCCAGGCCATGTACACCCGACACGCCCTGGGACACGCCCGTGTCCCAGGCCGTGTCAAACAGCCTGCTACTCAAACTTTCAGATGAGTCTTTTTGGGGCCTTTTTGGGGTGTTACAACCCTCCCCCCTTAACAAAATTTCGTCCCGAAATTTGCACGGTAAGGAAACAAAAACCAGCAATGCTATAACTCTGTTATAACAAAAAGTACACGGTCTACAGTTTATACAAATAACTCGGGAAATTCAGCTCGCATGGTCTGCTCTCGCTCCCATGTTAGCTCTTCACGGCCACAATTGTCCACCGGATCTTGAGCATCCCGATCACTTTGTTCCGCAACTGTTTCTCGCTCGATCCTCGATCCGAATGGGTCTAACCCTCGCCGTTAGCCCATACTCGACCGGTACCCGATCATTCTCCACCACTTGAGCTGGATCCTTCACCGCCTTACGAAGGACTGAGATGTGAAACACATCATGTAATCCACCCAAGTCCGCTGAAAGTGCTAGTCGATAAGCAGCTTCCCCAACTCGCTCCACCACCTCAAATGGACCAAGATACCTCGGACTTAGCTTTTTCAAACGCCGAATCCTGGACACGCCTTTGAAGGGTTTGATCTTCAAATATACCCAATCACCCACCGCGAACTCCACGTTCCGGTGCCTGGCATTGTAGTATTTTGCTTGACGATCTTGGGCTATCACTAGCCTCTCCCGAATAGAGCGTATGAGCGAAGTAGCTTCGTCGACTTCCTTTATCCATTCAGCTTCGATTCGCCTGCTTCTGCCCAAGCTAACGGTGTACGGCATTTCCGACCATGCGAGCTTGGGCGAGAGTAGTATTGGGATGGGTGACCTCCTGGGAAGTCCCCGTACGGCCCAACTTAACTGTCGAGTTCGCTCATCAAAGGGAGGCTGTGGGCCACCAACAACCCGCCTGTGGAGGGAGAGGGGTTGGGGTGCTTGGGCTGCAGCCCGGTAGCGACGCCTAGAGCGGAGCCGTGGCACTGCCACGTTGGATCGGCTAGGTTCGTTACAAGGAAAGCCGTCCAAGCTTCGCTGAAAGTATAGGCATGTGGTATTCTTGCCCTTGCCAAGTTTCTTTTTGAACTTTCTTGCTGAATTTGAAATCCCTGTTAGCCCTAGGATAGAGGCCTTGTTGTTCTCTTTTTCTTGCTAGCTATAAGATTTAGTTCTTCCTATTGAACTCCCCCCCTACTCATGCTGTTGGAACCCAACCTTGCCGGCATGATGCCGATTATCTTTGCTCAGATCTTTGCTCTGGGTTGGGTGTTTCCGAGAGGAAGAGTTAGGAGGGGGGTGATTTGTTCCCCGAATCTGTTAATGTATTACTCGAGTAGTGTTCTTTGTTACTCGAGTAGGAGTTTGGATTACTCGAGTAGTAGCTTTGAGTTACTCGAGTAGTAGGTAACTACTCGAGTAGGAGTTTTTGGTTTACTCGAGTAGTAGGTAACTACTCGAGTAGGAGTTTTGGTTTACTCGAGTAGTGTTCTTTATTACTCGAGTAGGAGTTTGGATTACTCGAGTAGTAGCTTTGAGTTACTCGAGTAGTAGGTAACTACTCGAGTAGGAGTTTTTGGTTTACTCGAGTAGTAGGTAACTACTCAAGTAGGGGATTTGGGTTACTCGAGTAGTGGACTCGAGATACTCGAGTTAGTGGTTTGGTTTACTCGAGTAGTAGGCATCTACTCGAGTGCTAGAGTGGGTATACTCGAGTAGTAGGCAACTACTCGAGTGCTGGAATTTGAATACACGAGTAGTAGGTAACTACTCGAGTACTGGAAATTCCCTGCCTCTTTTTGTCTTAGAATCGTTCGGCTATCGTCGATGTCTGGATGGAGATCGTCGATCGCTGCTTTTGCCTTTTGTCATTCGACTATCGTCGATCTCCGTTCGACGTTTTTCCAGAGGGGAAAACGTCGAGCTCCGTTCGACGCTCGATGAGCGTCGAGCTCAGCTCTTGTCTGATAGCCGATCAGCGCTCGACGATTTCCTGGAGGAAGATCGTCGAGCTTCGCTCGCCTTTTAGCCTTCGACGATCGTCGACCTCCAGGATGATGATCGTCGGGCTTCTTTTGACCTCCAGGTTAGAGTTTGGTTTTGGCTTTAAGTGAGGCTAGCTCACTCAACGCCAAGGTTTAGGTAGGCACTGAGTGGGTCTCACTCAGCGCCTTGTCGTGTTGATTCTTTTCAACACTATTCTTTACCTTGTTTTTCGTTCCCGAGTGGTTTTCTTGTTATATTTCTGATATTTCCTTGTCGGCCGTTACCTTTACTTTCTTAAGAGCTGAATCGTGGGTCGTGGTTAGTAGTGGTGGTTATAGCTCTTCAGGGGGGTGGAGTTGTGTGATATAGCCAAGGCCACTCTTGTTTTTTCTTGCTCCAGGTACGGGCTGGGCATGTGTGGGTGGAAGGTCCCTTGTATTTTCACGTGTAGACCCTCGAGCTTGTTGACTTGGATATGGTGGATGGGGGACTGAGTTTGCCTCCGATCCGGTTCCTCGTTGTTTGTTTTTGCTACTACCACTTTCCACAGTTTAGGGTGTTAGAAGTTTCTTCCTTAGTAGCTCGCAGCACTTTGGGCTCTTGGTAGCCTAGAAGGCCCGGCAGGATGATGTTCCTGAGTTGGGTTGTTGCTGTTTTTCTTTGCTTGTGTGCTTGTCTTGTTGTTTTGTCTTGGACAGTTGTGACTCTTTCTACTGTATGTTTTTCAGTTACTTCTTCCTTTTGGTTGACTCTTGCATGCAATTGTTTTTGCCTTGTTGCTTGCTGAGATATTCTGTTTTCTTTTGGAATGCCTCAGGTTCTGAGTTGTAGCCGGTCTGGTGGCTAGCTGAGGCAGTGGTGTTGCTGGTGGACTCCCGGACTTTGGAGTTCTGTTTACCTTGTTAGTGAGATAGTTTTTCTGTACCTTCTTGCAGACATACATATGTGCCAGTGGGTTCGTGTCAGGTTGTTGGCGCCCACTGGTAGTTTTTCTTACCTTTGTACTGGATATATTTACTTATGCTGCTACCGTTTTCTGGAGATAGTCTACTTGCTCTGAGAAGGTTTTATGCTAGGTTGCTAGTTATTTCCAACCCTAATTAGTATTATAAATAAAGCTCATGATCAGCATGTTTTATAAGACTTAATCACTATTTTCCAAATCACGTAAGAAAACCATTTTCTTATATTATATATAAATTAAATGTAGGGTCTTGCTTAGCATAAGTGGTTCTCTTGGGACTCTTATGCGCTCTTTAGGGTGTCAAACCCAATATAGTACTTTTCTGCAGCGTATAAACATAGTTTTTCTATTGTGGACTAGGTGATCCACTGAGCCGAGGGATACGGCCTCTAAATATAACCGATTTTCTATTCTTAAAACACAGGATTTTCTTGCATAAAGTTTGTAGTTGGTTTTGCCTGAGCGTCAGCGGTTATCCCCTACTTGACGTGGCATCATGACGCGTGTTTTCTCATACTCTGATAATTCTTATATTCGGAGAAAATGAGGGTTGTGACAATTCTAGCGGCTCAAATTTTTACGCGCGATAACGATCCGGTCGTCGCACCGCCGTATCTATGCAGGATCCCCGAAATGGGGAAGTTGTGGTGATTTTGCCTCCTGAGAGCGCAGTTATGTCGCGTCCTTTACCGTATCCTTGGAAGCTTTTCCCAAAGCAAGCTTTCGCTGGCATATCCATTAGGACAAAATTGACGAAATGAAAACACTTGGATGACACTAAAACAGAGCTGAATATATGTGATCTAAGGACACAAAACGAGCTCGAACGGTTTCACCCAGTTCGCTAGTGGATGGACAACTCCGAGAGCTTTTCGAAATGGTGTTGTGCGCAAAAATCAGACGGTCTGATCAAAAGTTATGGCTGTTTGAAGTGTCTTGCATTTGGAAACTAAATCACGTCTTTCTTTTGATTTACTGCCCGTCTCCTACACAGAATGTTAAGGTCACGTGTCCGTTCTGTTGATTCTGAAAATTCCGAACAGTCCGCGTGGGCGGTACCCTTGGGCCCGCGTTTGTAGAGAGAGCGCGTTCGCTGGAGGTAACAATGGGCGTTCATGCAGCCGAGCAAAAAAAATGGGTACAATACGAGGACTTCTAAGGAGGTCACCCATCCCAGTACCACTCTCGCCCAAGCACGCTTAACTTCGTAGTTCTGATGGGATCCGCTGCTCTAGTACTGGTATGTTCGCACACGTTGGAATACTCTGACATATTCACGAATCAACCCCCATCATCACTTTGAAGAAGGGGAGATTGAAGATGACTAAACATTAAAACACAAGTTCTAGAAAGGCCCTCCTAGAAATCTTCTTCTCGCACATCAAGACTCATTTGATTCGATGTCTCGCCTAAGAATAACTATAGATCTAATACAAAGGGAGAGGGGAGGAAGCTCACCTCATTTCCAGTGGTTTCGCCATTTCCGACCATGGATCTTGTCATCCTTCTCGTTTGCATCATTTTTCCATTGACGGCGGTGGCGTTTCCTCACGGGGTTGGTTGGCTCCAACAAAATCTTCCTCCTGAAGTTTCTCTTCAAAAAATAGGAGTTGTAAGAGAATGAGACGGCTAGGGTTAACTTTTTCTCTTTTATACAGAAGTGACACGGGTAGGGACACGGCCGTGTCCTTACCTGTGTCCTGCTCGGGTGAAACGGCATCAACTGTTCAAGTGTCTCTTGGACACCAACACGGGTAGGGACACACCCGTGTCCACTGCCCATGTCACATGACACGGCCGTGTTCATACACGTGTTCTTACTCGTGTCCTTCCCCGGGTGACACGACCGGCTTCTGAAGATGTGCACACGGGCAGAGACACGCTGGTGTCTCTACCAGTGTCTTGCTCGGGCCAAGCTTTCTCGAGCACCACTCGACACCTCTCGACAACTCGACACCTCTCGAGAACTCGACGCATACGGGTAGGGGCATGCCCGTGTCCCCACCCGTGTCCTGCTCGGGATACACTTTCTCGAGAACCACTCGACACCTCTCGAGAACTCAACACCTCTCGAGAACTCGACGCACACGGGTTGGGACACGCCCGTGTCCCCACCCGTGTCCTGCTCAGGCCACACTTTCTCGAAAACCACTCGACACCTCTCGAGAACTCGACACCTCTCGAGAAATCGACGCACACAACACACGGGTAGGGACACGCCCGTGTCTCTACCCGTGTCCTACACATACCCAACCTCTCTTTTCCCCACGAGTGCGCGCCTGATCGCCTGCACTCTCTGAGCCTAAATAAGTTCTCCTGACTCAAAAGCGCGCACGAGGGGCCTAGCGCAAATTGGGACATTACATCCGGTGCTCTAGTGATGGTATGTTCGCATACGTTGGAATACTCCGACACATTTTATTTAAGCAAGGATCCCTGACGCCTGATTTTCTGGATTGCGGGCTCCGTTGCCATTCGGATTAAGCAATTTTGGCGGCTTAAATTTTTACGCGCGACAACGATCGGATTGCCGCGCCGCCGCCTCTACGTGGGATCTATGAAATGGGTAAGTGGTGGCAATTTTGCCGCCAGAGCGCATAGTTATGTCACGGACTTTACTGTATTCTTAGAAGTTTTTCCCGAAGAAAGCTTTCGCTGGCATATCCATTAGGACGAAATTGACGAAATGAAAATACTAGGATGACTTTAAAACAGAGCTGAATATACGCGATCTGAGGTCACAAAACAATCTTGAACGGGTTCTCCCAGTTCTCCAGTGGATGGACAACTCTGAGAGCTTTTCGAAATGGTATTGTGCGCAAAAATCTAACGGTGTGGTCAAAAGTTATGGCGGTTTGAAGTGCCTTGCATTTGGAAACTAAGTCACGCCATTCTATTAATTTCCTACCCGTCTCCTGTGCATGATGTTAAGCCTACGTGACCGTTCTGTTGATTTCGAAAATTTCTCCCAGTCTGTGTGGGCGGTACCTTCTGGCCCGCGTTTGTAGAGAGAGGGCGTTCGCTGGAGGTAAAAATGGGCGTCCATGCAGTGGAGCGGCAAAAAATGGGTGCAACACGTGAACTTCCAAGGAGGTCACCCAATCCAGTACTACTCACGCCCAAGCATGCTTAACTGCGGAGTTTTGATGGGATCTAGTGCTCTAGTGCGGGTATGGTCGCACACGTTGGAATACTCCGGCACATTTTACTTAAGCCAAGATCCCCGAAGCCCGATTTTCTAGATTGACGGCTCAGTTGCCATTCGGATTAAGCAATTTTGGAGGCCCTAATTATACGCACGACAACGATCTGGTCTCCGCGCCGCCATCTCTATGCAGGATCCTTGAAATGGGGAAGTGGTGGCGATTTTTCCGCCTGAGCACGCAGTTATGTCGCGGACTTTACCGTATCCTTGGAAGTTTTTCCCGAAGAAACCTTTAGCTGGCATATCCATTAGGACGAAATTGACGAAATGAAAATATTTGGATGACTTTAAAACGGAGCTGAATATACGCGAATTGAGGGCACAAAATAAGCTCGAACGGGTTCACCCTATTCGCCAGTGGATGGACAGCTCCGAGAGCCTTCCGAAATGGTATTGTGCGCAAAAATCAGACGGTCTGATGAAAAGTTAAGGCCGTTAAAAGTGTCTTTCATTTAGAAACTAAGTCACGTCTTTCTTTTTATTTCCTGCCCATCTCCTGCACAGGATGTGATGGCCACGTGTCCGTTCTGCTGATTCCGAAAATTCCTCCGAGTCGGCGTGGGCGGTACCCTTAGGCCTGCATTCATAGAGAGAGCGCGATTACATGAGGTAAAAATAGGCTTTCATACAGCCGAGCGGCAAAAAATGGGTGCAACAGGAGGACTTCCCCGGAGTTCACCCATCATAATACTACTCTCACCCAAGCACGCTTAACTGCAGAGTTCTAAATGGATCTTGTGCTCTTGTTCTGGACTGAGGGCTCCGTTGCCATTCAGATTAAGCAATTTTGGCGGTTCAAATCTTTACGCGCGGCAACGATATGACCGCCGCTCCGCTGCCTCTACGCGAGAACCCCGAATTGGGGAAGTAGTTGCAATTTTCCCGCCTGAGCATGCAGTTATGTCGCGGCCTTTACTGTATGCTTGGAAGTTTTTCCAGAAGCAAGCTTTCGCTGACATAACCATTAGGATGAAATTGATGAAATGAAAACACTTGGATGAATTTAAAATGGAGCGTAATATACGCATCTGTGGGCACAAAATGAGCTAGAACGGGTTCACCCACTTCACCAGTGGATGGACAGCTCCAAGAGATTTCTGAAATGGTATTGTGCGTGAAAATCAGACGGTCTGATCATAAGTTATGGCCGTTTAAAGTGACTTGCATTTGGAAATTAAGTCACGTCTTTCTTTGGATTTCATGCCCGTCTCCTGCACAAGATGTTAATGCCACGTGTCCATTACGTTGATTCCAAAAATTCTGCTTAGTCCGTGCAGGCGGTACCCTCGGGCCTGCGTTTGTAAGGAGAGCATGCTCGCCGGACGTAAAAATTGGCGTTCATGCAGCCGAGCGACCAAAAATGGGGGCAACACTAGGACTTCCCAGGAGGTCACCCATCCAAGTACTACTCTCACCCAAGCACGTTTAACTGCGGAGTTCTGATAGTATTCGGTGCTCTTATACAGGTATGGTCGCACACGTTGGAATACTCCGACACATTTTAATTCAGCCAAGATCCCCGACACCCTATTTTCGGGATTGAGGGCTCCGTTGAATTTCACATTAAGCAATTTTAGCGGCTCAAATTTTTACACGCGACAACAATCAGATCATTGTGTTGCCACCTCCACACAGGATCCCTGAAATGGGGAAGTGGTGGCAATTTTGCCATCTGACCGCGCAGTTATGTCGCACCGTTTACAGTATCCTTAGAATTTTTTTCTCGAAGCAAGCTTTCGCTGGCATATCCATTAGGACGAAATTGACGAAATGAAAACGCTAGGATTACTTTAAAATGGTGCTGGATACACGCGATCTGAGGTCACAAAACGGGCTCGAACGGATTCTCCCCGTTCGCCAATGGATGGAAAATTCCGAGAGCTTTCCAAAATGGTATTGTGTGCGAAAATCAGACGGTGTGGTCAAAAGTAATGGTTGTTTGAAGTGTCTTGCATTTGAAACTAAGTCACGTCTTTCTTTTGATTTCCTGCCCGTCTCCTACGCAAGATGTTAAGGCCACATGTCTGTTCTTTTGATTTCGAAACTTCCGCCCTGTCCGCGTGGGTGAAATGGTATTGTGTGTGAAAATTAGACAGTGTGGTCAAAAGTTATGGTTGTTTGAAGTGTCTTGCATTTGGAAACTAAGTCACGTCTTTCTTTTGATTTCCTGCCCGTCTCCTACGCAGGATGTTAAGGCCACGTGTCTGTTCTGTTGATTTCGAAACTTCCGCCCTGTCCGCGTGGGCGGTAACCTCGTGACCACATTCATAGAGAGAGCGCGTTCACTGGAGGTAAAAATTGGCGTTCATGCAGCCAAGCGGCAAAAATTGGGTGCAATACTAGGACTTCCCAGGAGGTCTCCCATCCCAGTACTACTCTTGCACAAGCACGCTTAACTGCGGAGTTCTGATGGGATCTGGTGCTCTTGTACTGGTATGGTCGCAAACATTGGAATACTCCAACACATTTTAATTAAGCCAAGATCCCCGACACCCTATTTTCTGGATTGCGAGCTCCGTTGACATTCACATTAAGCAATTTTAGGGGCTATAATTTTTAAGCGCGACAACGATCGGATTTCCATGCTGCCGCTTCTATGCGGGATCCCCGAAATGGGGAAGTGGTGGCGATTTTGCCGCCTGACTATGCAGTTATGTCGCAGCGTTTACTGTATCCTTGGAAGTTTTTCTCGAAGCAAGCTTTCGCTGGCATATCCATTAGGACGAAATTGATGAAATGTAAACACTCGGATGACTTTAAAATGGAGCTGAATATACTCAATCCGAGGGCACAAAACAAGCTCGAATGGGTTCACCCATTTCGCCAGTGGATGGACAGCTCCGAGATTTTTCCGAAATGGTATTGTGCGCGAAAAGCAGACGGTCTAATCAAAAGTTATGGCCGTTTGAAGTGCCATGCATTTGGAAAATAAGTCACGTCTTTCTTTTGATTTCCTGCCCATCTCCTGCGCAGGATATTAAGGCCACGTGTCTGTTCTATCGATTCCGAAAATTCCGACCAGTCCGAGTGGGCGGTACCCTCGGGCCCGCATTGTATAGTCGCCGGAGGTAAAAATGGGCGATCATGCAGCCGAGCGACAAAAAATGGGTGCAACACGAGAACTTCCGAGGAGGTCACCCATCCTAGTACTACTCTCTCCCAAACTCACTTAACTGCAGAGTTCTGATCGGATTCGGTGCTCTTGTGCTTTTATGGTCGCACACGTTGGAATACTTCGGCACATTTTATTAAGCCAAGATCCCCGACGCCCGATTTTCTTGATTGCGGGCTCCGTTGCAATTAAGATTAAGCAATTTTTGCGGCTCAAATTTTTACGCGTGGCAACGATCGGATCGCCGCACTGTTGCTTCAATGCGGGATCCCCAAAATGGGGAAGTGGTGGTGATTTTGCCGCCTGAGCACGCAGTTATGTCGCGACCTTTACTCTATCCTTGGAAGTTTTTCCCGAAACAAGCTTTCGCTGGCATATCCATTAGGACAAAATTGACGAAATAAAAACACTGGGATGACTTTAAAATGGAGTTGTATATACGCGATCTGAGGGCACAAAACGAGCTCGAATGGGTTGCCCAATTCTCTAGTAGATGGAATGCTCCGATAGCTTTCTGAAATGGTATTGTTCGTGAAAATCAGACGATCTGATAAAAAGTTATGGTCGTTTTAAGTGTCTTGCATTTGGAAACTAAGTCATGTCGTTCTTTTGATTCTTGCCCATCTCCTACGTAGGATGTTAAGGCCACGTGTCGGTTCTGTTGATTTTGAAAATTCTGCACAGTCCGCGTGGGCGAAAACCTTGGCCCGCGTTCGTAGAGAGCGCGTTCGTCCGAGGTAAAAATTGCCGCTCATGCAGCCGAGCGGGAATAAATGGGTGCAACACGAGGACTTCCCAGGAGGTCACCCATCCCAATACTACTCTCGCCCAAGCACGCTTAACTGCAGAGTTCTGATGGGATCCGGTGCTCTAGTCCTGGAATAGTCGCACACGCGGAAATACTCCGGCATATTTTATTTAAGCCAAGATCACCGACGCCCGATTTTCTGGAATGCGGGCTCCATTCCCATTAAAATTAAGCAATTTTGGTAGCTCAAATCTTTACGCGTAGCAACGATCGGATCGACGCGCCGCCGCCTCTACGCGGGATCCCCGAAATGGGTAAGTTGTGGTGATTTTGCCGCCTGAGTACGCAGTTATATCGCTGACTTTACTGTATCCTTGAATGTTTTTCCCGAAACAAGCTTTCGCTGGCATATCCATTAGTACGAAATTGACCGAATGAAAACATTGGGATGACTTTAAAATGGAGCTAAATATATGCGGTCTGAGGGCACAAAACGAGCTCGAACGGCTTCACCCAGTTCCCCAGTGGATGGACAGCTCCGAGAGCTTTCTGAAATTGTATTGTGCGTGAAAATCAGACGTTCTGATCAAAAGTTATGGCCGTTTGAAGGTCCTTGCATTTGGAAACTAAGTCACGTCTTTCTTTTGATTTCCTGCCTGTCTCCTGCGCAGGATGTGAAGGCCACTTGTTCGTTCTGTTGATTCCGAAAATTCCGCCTAGTCCGCGTGGGCGGTACCCTTGGGCCCGCGTTCATAGAGAGAGAGCGTTCGCCAGAGATAAAAATGGGCGTTCATGCAGTCGAGCGGCAAAAAATGGGTGCAACACGAGAACTTCCCAGGAGGTCACCCATCCCAGTACTACTCTCGCCCAAGCACACTTAACTGCGGAGTTCTGATGGGATCTCGTGCTATCAGATTAAGCAATTTTTGCGGCCCAAAATTTTACGCATGACAACGATCGCATAGCCGATCCGCCACCACTATGCAGGATACCCGAAATGGGGAAGTGGTGACGATTTTGCTGCCTGAGCGCGCAGTTATGTCGCGGCCTTTACTGTATTCTTGGAAGTTTTTTCCTAAGCATGCTTTCACTGGCATATCCATTAGGACGAAATTGACGAAATGAAAACACTGGGACGACTTTAAAACGGAGCTGAATATACGCGATCTGAGGACACAAAATGAGCTTGACCTGGTTCTCCCAGTTCGCCAGTGGATGGACAGCTCCGAGAGCTTTCTGAAATGGTATTGTGCGCGAAAATCAGACGTTGTGGTCAAAAGTTATGGTCGTTTAAAGTGCCTTGCATTTGGAAACTAAGTCGCGTCTTTTTTTTTATTTCCTGCTCGTCTCCTACACAGGATATTAAGGCCATGTGTCTATTCTGTTGATTCCGAAAATTTCGCCCAGTCAGGCGGTACCCTCGGCCCGCCTTCATAGAGAGAGAGCGCGTTCGTCGGAGGTAAAAATGGGCGTTAATGCAGCCGAGCGGCAAAAAATGGGTGCAACATAAGGAATTCCCAGGAGGTCACCCATCCCAGTACTACTCTCGCCCAAGCACGCTTAACTGCGGAGTTCTGATGGGATCTGGTGCCCTTGTATAGGTATGATCGCACACATTGGAATACTCCAACACATTTTATTTAAGTCAAGATCCCCGACACCCTATTTTCTGGATTGCGGGCTCCGTTGCAATTCAGATTAAGCAATTTTGGCGGATCAAATTTTTACGCAGGGCAATGATCGGATCACCGTACCACCGCCTCTATGTGGGATCCCCGAAATGGGAAAGTGGTGGAGATTTTGCTACCTGAGCGTGCAGTTATGTCGCATCGTTTACTGTATCCTTGGAAGTTTTCGCCGAAACAAGCTTTTGCTTGCATATCCATTAGGACGAAATTGACGAAATGAAAACAATGGGATGACTTTAAAATGGAGCTGAATATGCGCAACTTGAGGGTAAAGAACAAGCTTGAACGGGTTCACCCAGTTTGCCAGTGGTTGGACAGCTCCGAGAGTTTTTCGAAATGGTATTGTCCGCGAAAATCAGACGGTCTGATCAAAAGTTATGGCGGTTTGAAATTCCGTGCATTTCGAAACTAAGTCACGTCTTCCTTTTATTTGTTGCTCGTCTCCTACACAGGATGTTAAGTCCACGTGTTCGTTCTATTGATTCTGAAAATTCCGCCCAGTCCGCGTTGGCGGTACCCTCGGGCCCGCATTCGTAGAGAGAGTGCGTTCGCCGGAGGTAAAAATGGGTGTTCATGCAGCCGAGCAGCAAAAAATGGGTGCAACCCGAGGACTTCCCAGGAGGTCACCCATTCCAATACTACTCTCTCCCAAGCAAGCTTAAATGTGGATTTATGATTGGATCCGGTGCTCTAGTGCTTGTATGGTCGCACACATTGGAATACTCCGGTAAATTTTATTTAAGCCAAGATCCCCGATTCCAAATTTTCTTGTATTGCGGGCTCCGTTGCAATTCCGATTAAGCAATAAAGGCGGCTCAAATTTTTACGCGCGACAACGATCGGATCACCGCGCCGCCGCCTCTATGCGGGATCCCCAAAATGGGGATGTGGTGGCGATTTTGCCACCTGAGCGCACAGTTATGTCATGTCCTTTACTGTATCCTTGGAAGTTTTCCCGAAGCAAGCTTTCGCTGACATATCCATTAGGATGAAATTGACGAAATGAAAACACTTGGATGACTTTAAAATATAGCTGAATATACGAAATCTGAGGGCATAAAATGAGCTTGAACGGATTCACCCAGTTCTCCAGTGGATGGACAGCTCCGAGAGGCTTCCGAAATGGTATTGTGCACGTAAATCAGACAGTCTGATCAAAAGTTATAGCCGTTTGAAGTGCCTTGTATTTAGAAACTATAGTCACATCTTTCTTTTGATTTCCTGCCCGTCTCCTGCGCATGATGTTAAGGCCACATGCCTGTTCTATTGATTCCTGAAATTACTCCGACAGATTTTATTTAAGCCAAGATCCCCGACGCCCGATTTTCTGGATTGCGGGCTCCTTGCCATTCAGATTAATCAATTTTGGCGGCTCAAATTTCTACGCGTGACAATGATCCGATCGCCACGTCGCCGCCTCTACGCGGGATCCCCGAAATTGGGAAGTAGTGGCGAATTTTCTGGCTGAGATCACAGTTATGTCGCGGCCTTTACCGTATCCTTAGAAGTTTTTCCCGAAGCAAGCTTTCGCTGGCATATCCATTAGGATGAAATTGATGAAATGAAAACACTGGGATGACTTTAAAACGAAGCTAAATATACGGGATCTGAGGGCACCAAACGAGTTCGAACGGGTACACCCTATTTGACAGTGGATGGAAAGGTCCAAGAAATTGATGAAATGGTATTGTGCGCGAAAATTAGACGGTCTGATCAAAAGTTATGCCCGTTTGAAGTGCATTGCATTTGGAAACTAAGTCACGTCTTTCTTTTGATTTACTACCCGTCTCCTGTGCAGGATGTTAAGGCCACGTGTATATTCTATTGATTCCCAAAATTCCGCCCAGTTCGCCTGGGCTGTACCCTCGGGCCCACGTTCGTAGAGAGAGCGCGTTCACCGGAGGTAAAAATGGGCATTTATGCAGCCGAGGAGAAAAAAATGGGTGCAATACGAGGAATTCGCAGGAGGTCACCCATCCAAGTACTACTCTCGCCCAAGCACACTTAACTGCGGAGTTTTGATGGGATCCGTTGCTCTTGTGCTTGTATGGTCGCACACGTTGGAATACTCCGACACATTTTATTTAAGCCAAGATCCCCGACGCCAGATTTTTTGGATTGCGGGCTCCGTTGCCATTAAGATTAAGCAATTCCAGCGGCACAAATTTTTACGGGAAATGACGATCGTATCGCCGAGCCGTCGCCTCTACGCGGGATCCCCGAAATGGGGAAGTGGTGGCAATTTTTGCCGCCTGAGCACACAGTTATTTCGTGGCATTTACAGAATCCTTGTAAGTTTTTACCGAAGCAAGCTTTCGCCGGTATATCAATTAGGATGAAACTGACGAAAAGAAAACACTGGGATGACTTTAAAACGGAGTTTAATATACGCGATCTGAGGGCATAAAACGAGCTAGAATGGGTTCACCCAGTTCGCCAGTGGACGGACAGCTCCGGGAGCTTTTCGAAATGGTATTGTGCGCAAAAATCACACGGTCTGATCAAAAGTTATGGCCGTTTGAATGTCTTGTCTTTGGAAACTATGTCATATCTTTCTATTGTTTTCCTGCCCGTCTCCTGTTCTTGATATTAAGGCCACGTGTCCGTTCTGTTGATTTCGAAAATTCTACCCAATCCGTGTGGGCGGTACCCTCGATCCCGCGTTCTCAGAGAGAGCCTGTTCTCCGAAGGTAAAAATAGGCATTCATGCAACCGAGCGGCAAAAAATGGGTGCAAAAAGAGGACTTCCTAAGAGGTCACCCATCCCAGTACTACTCTCACCCAAGCACGCTTAACTGCGGAGTTCTTATGCGGTCCGGTGCTCTAGTGCTGGTATGGTCACACACGTTGGAATACTCCAACACATTTTATTTAAGCTAAGATCCCCGACCCACGATTTTCTGGATTGTGGGCTCAATTCCCATTCAGGTTAAGCAATTCTGGCGCTCAAATTTTTACGCGCGGGAACGATTCGTCGCGCCGCCGCCACAACGCGGGATCCCCGAAATGGGGGTGTGATGGCGATTTTTCTGTCTGAGGGTGTAGTTATGTCACGGACTTTAAAACAGAGCTGAATATATGCAATCTGAGGGCACAAAACGAGCTCGAACGGGTTCATCCTGTTTGCTAGTGGATGGACAGCTCCGAGTGCTTTCCGAAATGGTATTGTGCGCGAAAATGAAATGGTCTGAACAAAAGTTATGGTCATTTGAAGTGCCTTGCATTTGGAAACTAAGTCACGTCTTTGTTTTGATTTCCTGCCCGTCTCCCGCGTAGGATGTTAAGGCCACGTGTCCATTCTGTTGATTTCGAAAATTTCTCCATGTCCGCGTAAGCAGTACCTCGGGCCCGCGTTCGTAGAAAGAGCGTGTTCGCTGAAGGTCAAAATGGGCGTTCATGCAACCGAGAAGCAAAAAATGAGTGCAACACGAGGACTTTCCAGGAGGTCACCCATCCCAGTACTACTCTAGCCCAAGCACGCTTAACCGCGGAGTTTTGATGGGATCCGGTGCTATAGTTCTGGTAGGGTCACACACGTTGGAATACTCAGACACATTTTATTTTACCAAAGATCCCCAACGCCCGATTTTTTGGATTGCGGGTTCCTTTGCCATTTGGATTAAGCAATTCTGGCGCCTCAAATTTTTACATGTGGCAATGATCGGGTCGGCGTGCCGACTTCTCTATGCGGGATCCCCTAAATAGGGAAGTGGTGGTGATTTTTTCGCCTGACCGGGTAGTTATGTCGCGGCCTTTACCGTATCTTTGGAAGTTTTTCCCGGAGCAAGCTTTCGCTGGCATATCCATTAGGGCAAAATTGACGAAATTAAAACACTATGATGACTTTAAAACGGAGCTGAATATACGCGATCTGAGGGAACAAAAAGATCTCAAACGGGTTCAACCTATTCGCCAATGGATGGATAGCTCCAAGATCTTTCCGAAATGGTATTGTACGCGAAAATCAGACGGTCTGAACAAAAGTTATGGCCGTTTGAAGTGCCTTGCATTTGGAAAATAAGTCGCGTCTTTCTTTTTATTTCATGTCCGTCACCAGCGCAGGATGTTAAGGCCACGAGTCTGTTCTGTTGATTTAAAGAATTCCGCCCAGTCCACGTGGGCGGTACCCTTGGGCCCGCGTTCGTAAAAAGAGCGCGTTTGCTGGAGGAAAAATGACGTTCATGCAGCCGTGCGACCAAAAAAGGGTGCAACACGAGGACTTCCCAAAAGGTCACCCATCTTAGTACTACTCTCGCCCAAGCACACTTAACTGTGGAGTTCTGATGTTATTCGGTGCTCTAATGCTAGTATGGCCGCACATGTTGGAATACTCCGACACATTTTATTTAAGCAAAGATCCCCGACGCCCGATTTTCTTGATTGTGGGCTCCGTTGCCATTCGGATTAAGCAATTCTTGCGGCTAAAATTTTTTTCGCGCGACAATGATCTGGTTACCGCGCCGCCACCTCTACGCGGGATCCCCTAAATGGGGAAGTGGTGGTGATTTGGCCGCCTGAGAGCACAGTTATGTCGCATCCTTTATCGTATCCTTGGAAGTTTTTCCCGAAGCAAGCTTTCACTGGCATATCCTTTAAGACGAAATTGACGAAATGAAAATACTGGAATGACATAAAAACGGAGCCTAATATATGCGATCTAAGCGCACAAAACGAGCTCGAACGGGTTCACCCAAATCTTGTGTGGATGGACAGCTCCAAGAGCTTTCCGAAATGGTATTGTGCGCGAAAATCAGACGGTCTGATCAAAAATTCTGGCCGTTTGAAGTGCCTTGCATTTGGAAACTAAGTCACGTCTTTCTTTTGATTTACTGCCCGTCTCTTACGCAGAATGTTAAGTTTACGTGTCTGTTTTGTTGATTCTGAAAATTCCGAACAGTCCACGTGGGAGGTACCCTTGGGACCGCGTTTGTAGAGAGAGCGCGTTCGCTGGAGGTAAGAATGGGCGTTCATGCAGCCGAGCGGCAAAAAAAGGGTGCAATACGAGGAATTCCCAGTAGGTCACCCATCCCAGTACCACTCTCTCCCAAACACGCTTAACTACGGAGTTATGATGGGATCCGCTGCTCTAGTGCTGGTATGGTCGCACACGTTGGAATACTCCGGCATATTTTATTTAAGCCAAGATCCCCGACGCTCGATTTTTTGGATTTCGTGCTCCGTCTCCATTATAATTAAGCAATTCTGGTGGCTCAAATTTTTATGCGCAAAAACGATCGGGTCTCCGCCCTGTCGCCTCTATGCGGGATCCTCGAAATGGGAAAGTGGTGGCGATTTTTCTGCCTGAGTCCGCAGTTATGTCGCGGCCTTTACCGTATCCTTGGAATTTTTTCCCGAAGCAAGCTTTCGCTGGTATATCCATTTGGATGAAATTGACAAAATGAAAACACTGGGATGACTTTAAAATGGAGCTGAATATACGCGATCTGAGGGCACAAAACGATCTCAAACGGGTTCACCCTGTTCGCTAGTGGATGGACACCTCCGAGAGCTTTCCGAAATTGTATTTTGAGCGAAAATCAAATGGTCTTATCAAAAGTTATGGTCTTCTGAAGTGCCTTGAATTTTGAAACTAAGTCACGTCTTTCTTTTGATTTCCTGCCCATCTGCCGCGCAGGATGTTAAGGCCACGTGTCCGTTCTGTTGATTCCAAAAAATTTCGCCATGTACGCGTGGGCGGTACCTCAAGCCCGCGTTCGTAGAGAGAGCGCGTTCGCTGGAGGTCAAAATTGGCTTTCATGCAGGTGAGCGGCAAAAAATTGGTGCAATATGATGACTTCAAAGGAGGTCACCCTTCCCAGTACTACTCTCGCCCAAGCACGCATAACTGCAGAGTTCTGATGGGATCAGGTGCTATAGTGTTGGTATGGTCACACACGTTGGAATACTCGGACATATTTTATTTAACCCAAGATCCCCGACGCCCGATTTTATGGATTGCGGGTTCCTTTGTCATTTGGATTAAGCAATTCTGGCGGCTCAAATTTTTACGCATGGCAATGATCGGGTTCGCACGCCGACTTCTCTACGCGGGATCCCCTAAATGGGGAAGTGGTGGTGATTTTTTCTCCTGACCGGGCAGTTATGTCGCGGCCTTTACCGTATCCTTCGAAGTTTTTCCCGAAGCAAGCTTTCGCTGGCATATCCATTAGGGCGAAATTGATGAAATTAAAACACTGGGATGAATTTAAAACGGAGCTGAATATACGTGATCTGAGGGCACAAAAAGAGCTCAAACGGGTTCAACCTATTCTCCAATGGATGGACAGCTGCAAGAGCTTTCCAAAATGGTATTATGCGCGAAAATCAGATGGTCTTAACAAAAGTTATGGCCGTTTGAAGTGCCTTGCATTTGGAAAATAAGTCGCGTCTTTCTTTTTATTTCTTGTCCGTCTCCTATGCAGAATGTTAAGGCCACGTGTCCGTTCTTTTGATTTCAAAAATTCATCCCAGTCCATGAGGGAGGTACCCTCGGGCCCGCGTTCGTAAAGAGAGCACATTTGTTGGAGGTTAAAATGACGTTCATGCAGCCGAGCGGCCAAAAAAGGGTGCAATATGAGGACTTCCCAAAAGGTCACCCATCCCAGTACTACTCTCGCCCAAGCACACTTAACTGCGGAGTTCTGATGGTATTCGGTTCTCTAATGCTGGTATTGTCGCACATGTTGAAATACTCCGACATATTTTATTTAAGCAAAGATCCCCGACGCCCAATTTTCTGGGTTGCGGGCTCCGTTGCCATTCGGATTAAGCAATTCTGGCGGCTCAAGTTTTTATGCGCGATAACGATCGGGTCGCCGTGCCGCCGCCTCTACGCGGGATCCCCGAAATTTTGAATTGGGGGTATTTTTGCCGCCTGAGAGCGCAGTTATGTTGCGTCCTTTACCGTATCCTTGGAAGTTTTTCCCGAAGCAAGCTTTCACTGGCATATCCATTAGAATGAAATTGATGAAATGAAAACACTAGGATGACATTAAAACAGAGCTAAATATATCCGATCTAAGGGCACAAAACGAACTCGAAGGGGTTCACCCGGTTCGCTAGTGGATGGACAACTCTGAGGGCTTTCCAAATTTGTATTGTGCGCGAAAATCAGACGGTCTGATCAAAAGTTATGGCCGTTTGAAGTGCCTTGCATTTGGAAACTAAGTAACGTCTTTATTTTGATTTACTTCCCGTCTCCTACGCAGAATGTTAAGGTCACGTGTCTTTTCTGTTGATTCTAAAAATTCCGAACAGTCCGCATGGGCGGTACCCTTGGGCCCGCGTTTGTAGAGAGAGCTCATTCGCTGGAGGTAACAATGGGCGTTCATGCAGCCGACCAGAAAAAATGGGTGCAATACGAGGACTTCCCAGGAGGTCACCCATCCCAGTACCACTCTCGCCCAAGCACGCTAAACTCCAAAGTTCTGATGGGATCCGTTGCTCTAGTACTGGTATGTTTGCACACGTTGGAATACTCCGACATATTTTATTTAAGCAAAGATCTACGACGCCCGATTTTTTGGATTGCGGGCACAGTTGCCATTCAGATTAAACAATTCTGGCTGCTCAAATTTTTATGCATAACAATGATCGGGTCTCGGCGCTATCACCTCTATGTGGGATCCCCGAAATGGGGAAGTGGTTGCGATTTTTTCACCTGAGTCCTCAGTTATGTCGCGTCCTTTACCGTATCGTTGGAAGTTTTTCCCGAAGAAAGCTTTCGCTGGCATATCCAATAGGATGAAATTGACGAAATGAAAACACTAGGATGACTTTAAAACGGAGCTGAATATACGCGATCTGAAGGCACAAAACGAGTTTGAACGGGTTCACCCTATTCGCTAGTGGATGGACAGCTCCGAGAGCTTTCCTAAATGGTATTTTGCGCGAAAATCAGATGGTCTGATCAAAATTATGGTCCTTTGAAGTGCCTTGCATTTGGAAACTAAGTCATGTCTTTCTTTTTATTTCCTGCCCGTCTCCCGCGCAGGATGTTAAGGCCACGTGTCTGTTCTGTTGATTCCGAAAATTTCACTATGTTCGTTTGGGCGGTACCCTCAGGCCCACGTTCGTAGAGAGAGCGCATTCGCCGGAGGTCAAAATGAGCGTTCATGCAGCCGAGCGGCAAAAAATGGGTGCAACTTGAGGACTTCCCAGGAGGTCACCCATCCCAGTACTACTCTCTCCCAAGAAAGATTAACTGCGGAGTTATGATGGGATCAAATGCTATAGTACTGGTATGGTCACACATGTTGGAATACTCGGACACATTTTTTTTAACCCAAGATCCCCGACGCCCGATTTTTTTGATTGCGGGTTCCTTTGTCATTTGGATTAATCAATTATGGCGCCTCAAATTTTTACACGTGGCAATGATCGGGTCGGCGTGAAGACTTCTCTACGCGGGATCCCCTAAATGGGGAAGTAGTAGCGATTTTTTTGCCTGACCGGGAAGTTATGTCGCGGCCTATACCGTATCCTTGGAAGTTTTTCACAAAGCAAGCTTTCGCTGGCATATCCATTAGGGCGAAATTGACGAAATTAAAACACTGGGATGACTTTAAAACGGAGCAGAATATACGCGATCTGAGGGCACAAACAGTGCTCAAATGGGTTCAACCTATTCTCCAATAGATGGACAGCTCCAAGAGCTTTCCGAAATGGTATTATGCGCGAAAATCAGACGGTCTGAACAAAAGTTATGGCTGTTTGAAGTGCCTTGCATTTGGAAAATAAGTCTCGTCTTTATTTTTATTTCCTGTCCGTCTCCTGTGCAGGATGTTAAGGCCACGTGTCTGCTCTATTGATTTCAAAAATTCCGCCCAGTCCTCGTGGGCAGCACCCTCGGTCCCGCATTTGTAAAGAGAGCGCGTTTGCTGGAGGTAAAAATGACGTTCATGCAGCCGAGCGGCCAAAAAAGGGTGTAACACAAGGACTTCCCAGATGGTCACCCATCCCAGTACTACTCTCTCCCAAACACACTTAACTGCGGAGTTCTGATTGTATTCGGTGCTCTAATGCAGGTATGGTCGCACATGTTGGAATACTCCAGAACATTTTATTTAAGCCAAGATCCCCGACGCCCGATTTTCTGGATTACAAGCTCCGTTGCCATTTGTATTAAGCAATTCTGGCGGCTCAAATTTTTACACGCAACAACGATCGGGTCGCCGCGCCGCCGCCTCTACGCGGGATCCCCTAAATGGGGGAATTGGTGGTGATTTTGCCTCCTGAGAGAACATTTATGTCGCATCCTTTACCGTATCCTTGGAAGTTTTTCCAGAAGCAAGCTTTCGCTGGCATATCCATAAGGAAGAAATTGACGAAATGAAAACACTGGGATGAAATTAAAACGGAGCTGAATATATGCAATCTATGGGAACAAAATGAGCTCGAATGGGTTCACCCGGTTCGCTAGTGGATGGAAAGCTCCGAGAGATTTCTGAAATGGTATTGTGCGCGAAACTCAGACGGTCTTATAAAAAGTTATGGCCGTTTGAAGTTCCTTGCATTTTGAAACTAAGTCACGTCTTTCTTTTGATTTACTACCCGTATCCTATGCAGAATGTTAAGGTCACGTGTCCATTCTGTTGATTCTGAAAATTTTGAATAGTCCGCGTGGGCGGTACCCTCGGGCCCGCATTCCTAGAGAGAGTGCGTTCGCTGGAGGTAACAATGGGAGTTCATGCAGGCGAGCGTCAAAAAATGGGTGCAATACGAGGACTTACCAGGAGGTCACCCATCCCAGTACCACTCTCGCCCAAGCACGCTTAACTCTGGAGTTCTGATGTGATCCGCTGCTCTAGTGCTGGTATGGTCGCACACGTTAAAATACTCCGACATATTTTATTAAAGCCAAGATCCCCGACGCCCAATTTTTTGGATTGCGGGCTCCGTTGCTATTCGGATTAAGCCTTTAGGGCGGCTCAAATTTTTACGCGCGTCAAGAATCGGGTCTCCACCCTGTCGCCTCTACGCGAGATCCCCGAAATGGGGAAGTGGTGGTGATTTATTTGCCTGAGTCCGCAGTTTTGTCGCGGCCTTTATCGTATCCTTGGAAGTTTTTCCCGAAGCAAGCTTTCGCTGGCATATCCATTAGGATGAAATTGACGAAATGAAAACAGTGGGATGAATTTAAAATGGAGCAGAATATACGCAATCTGAGGGCACAAAACGAGCTCGAATGGGATCACCCTATTCTCTTGTGGATGGACAGCTCCGAGAGCTTACCGAAATGGTATTGCGCGCGAAAATCAGATGCTCTGATCAAAAGTTATGGTCGTTTGAAGTGACTTTCATTTGTAAACTAAGTCACATCTTGCTTTTGATTTCTTGCCCGTCTCCCGCGCAGGATGTTAAGGCCACGTGTCCGTTCTGTGTATTCATAAAATTTTGCCATGTCCACGTGGGTGGAACCCAGGCCCACGTTCGTTGAGATAGCACTTTCGCCGAAGGTTAAAATGGGCGTTCATGCAGCCGAGCGGAAAAAAATGGGTGCAACACGAGGACTTCCAAGGAGGTCACCCATCCCAGTACTATTTTCGCCCAAGCACGCTTAACTTCGTAGTTATGATGGGATCCGGTGGTATAGTGCTGGTATGGTAACACACGTTGGAATACTCAGACACATTTTATTTAACCCAAGATCCCCGACGCCCGAATTTTTTGATTGCGGGTTCCTTTGCCATTTGGATTAAGAAATTCTGGCAGCTCAAATTTTTACGCGTGGCAATGATCGGGTCTCCGCCCTATCGCTTCTACGCGGGATCCCCGAAATGGGGAAGTGGTGGCGATTTTTCCGCCTGAGTCCGCAGTAATGTCGCGACCTTTACCGTATCCTTGGAAATTTTTCCCGAAGCAAGCTTTCGCTGGCATATCCATTAGGATGAAATTAACGAAATGAAAACACTGGGATGACTTTAAAATGGATCTGAATATACGCGATCTGAGGGCACAAAATGAGATCGAACGGGTTCACCCGGTTCGCTAGTGGATGGACAGCTCCGAGAGCTTTCTGAAATGGTATTGTGCGGGAAAATCAGACGATCTGATCAAAAGTTTTGGCCGTTTGAAGTGCCTTGCATTTGGAAACTAAGTCACGTCTTTCTTTTGATTTTCTGCCCTTCTCCTGCGCATGATGTTTAGGCCACGTGTCCGTTCTGTTGATTCTGAAAATTCCGCCCAGTCTGCGTTGGCGGTACCCTCGGACCCACGTTCGTAGAGAGAGCGCTTTCGCTGGATGTAGAAATGGGCGTTCATGCAGCCGAGCGGGAAAAAATCGGTGCACCACGAGGATTTCCCAGGAGGTCACCCATCCCAGTAATACTCTCGCCCAAGCACGCTAAACTGCAGAGTTTTGATGGGATCTGGTGCTCTAGTGCTCGTATGGTTGCACACGTTGGAATACTTCAGCACATTTTATTTAAGTCAAGATCCCCGACGACCGATTTTCTGGAATGCGGGCTTCGTTTCCATTCAGAATACGCAATTATGGCAACTCAAATTTTTACGCGCGGTAACGATCAGGTCTCCGCGCCCCCGCCTTATGCGGGATCGCTGGCATATCCATTAGGACCAAATTGATGAAATGAAAACACAGGGACGACTTTAAATTGGAGCTGAATATAGGCGATCTAAGGTAACAAAACGAGCTCGAACGGGTTCACCCGCTTTGCCAGTGGATGGACAGCTCCAAGAGCTTTCCAAAATGTTTTTGTGGGCAAAAATCAGACGGTCTGATCAAAAGTTATGGCCATTTGAAGTGCCTTGCCATAGGTAACTAAGTCACGTCTTTCTTTTTATTTCATGTCTGTCTCTTGCACAATATGTTTAGGCCATGTATCTGTTTTGTTGATTCCTAAAGTTCCGCCCAGCTCGCGTGGGCGGTACCCTCGGGCCCGCATTTGTAGAGGGAGCGCGTTCGCCGGAGGTAAAAATGGGCTTCATGAACCTGAGCGGCCAAAAATGGGTGAAACACGAGGACTTCCTAGGAGGTTACCAATCCTAGTACTACTCTTGCCCAAGCACGCTTAACTTCGGAGTTCTGTTGGGATCCAGTGCTCTAGTGTTGGTATGGTCGCACTCGTTGGAATACTACGACACATTTTATTTAAGAAAAGATCCCTGACGCCCAAATTTCTGGATTGCGGGCTCCGTTGTCAATCAGATTAAGCAGTTCTGGCGGCTCAAATTTTTACCCGCGGCAATGATCGTGTCACCGCGCCGCCGCCTCTACGCGGGATCCCCGAAATAGGGAAGTGGTGACGATTTTGCCGCCCGAGCGCGCAGTTATGTCGCGTCCTTTACCGTATCCTTGGAAGTTTTTTCCAAAGCAAGCTTTTGCTGGCATATCCATTAGGACGAAATTGACGAAATGAAAACACTAGATGAATTTAAAAGGGAGCTGAATATACGCGATTTGAGGGCACAAAACGATCTCGAACAGGTTCATCTGGTTCGCCAGTGGATGGACAGCTCTGAGAGCTTTCTGAATTGGTATTGTGCGTGAAATTAAGACGTCTTATCAAAATTTATGGCCGTTTAAAGTGCCTTGCATTTGTAAACTAAGTCACGTCTTTCTTTTGATTTCCTGCCCGTCTCCTGCACAGGATGTTAAGGCCATGTGTCCGTTCTTTTGATTCCGAAAATTCCGCCCAGTCCGTGTGGGTGGTACCCTCGGGCCCACGTTCTTAGAGAGAGCGCATTCGCCGGAGGTTAAAAAGGAATTTCATGCAGCTGAGTGACAAAATATGGGTGCAACACGAGGACTTCCCCGGAGGTCACCAATCCCAGTACTACTCTCGCCCAAGCACGCTTAACAACGGAGTTCTGTTGGGATCCGGTGTTTTAGTGCTTGTATAGTCGCACACGTTGCAATACTCCGGCACATTTTATTTAAGCAAAGATCCCCGATTTTCCGGAGTGCGGGCTCCGTTGCCATTCGGATTAAGCAATTTTGGCAACTCAAATTTTTATGCACTGCAACAAACGGGTCGCCGCGCCGCTGCCTATACGCGGGGTGTAACACCCCCGGTTTTTCTGTGATTGTTTAATCTTTGTTTGGTGTTACGTTGGCGCGTTTTCGGCCTTTGCCATTATTAGAGCGTGGTCTTAGCTCTTTAGGCTCTATGAGTTGCTTGTTTTATATCCTATTTGCATGGTTCCCTAGCGAGCCGGAGTCTGTTTTTGTGACTCGGTGAAGCCTCATCGGGAATGCTTGTGTTTTGGATTTGGGAAGTGTTAGCCCGAGTTTTGTTTGTCGGATGACGATTCCGACATCACCAATAGATTCGTAGCTTGGGTATTTAGCTACTGTGTGAATTTCGTCGAATTCCGAGATCATTTGTTTTTTGCGTCGTTTTGGCGTCTTACTTATATGGCTGATATAATGATATAAGTTGCCGGTATTATTTTGCTAAGTGTTGTTAGCTTGATTTATATATATATGTATATATGTATAGGTGTAGTGGCTGATTTTATATTAACATATATAATATTATATCATGTTATTATTATAGTGGCTGGGTGTGGCTGAGTGTTAATATAATACTTATAATAGTGGCTGTAGTGGCTGTTATTATAATAGTATTTTAATAGATATTTATGTAAAACATATCTTGGTCTTATACCTATTCCTCTTCCCCAAACCCGACGGATAGCTTCCAGAGGAAGGAGCTTGTGCGACGGAAGAAACTGGAGCTTCCGGCCGCCGTTTTCTTGCTAGTTAGAGCCCGAATTTCTCATTTGAAGGCAGATCTGGATTGCTCTCGCCTAGATCTTCATCCCTAAGGTAAGTTTTCCAAGTTTCGTTGTCTTTCTAGAGGTCAAGGATTTCAGTTTGGCCCTTTCTTCCTCTCAAAATTTTCAGATTTCTTTGCTAGGTGTTCTTGCTGCATAATCCAAGAGAAAGAGTGGAGCTGGCCGAACTTTTCCTAAAGATTGAGGCAAGTGATGCTCTTTCATGCTTGCCAAGTCTGATTCTTCTCTGTTTTCTTATTCTTGTACACTAGGTTTTGGCCATGGTTCTATTGCTGTCAGTGTAGAGAAGCTCCAGCTAGTTAGAGAGGAAATGGCCGTTTTGGTTGGTTTTGGTATGGCTCTGGCTGGATAGGTTAGGTCTATATCAGGATAACTAGCTGTAGCAGGTTTTTCATTCCATATAGTCTATGCCAATAAGAGAAAATATTTTAGGATAGCTATAGCATGGTCAGTTAGAGTACAGAAGTTCATTTTGTAGGCAAAGTGTAAAAGCGTTGAGTGTGGTGGACACACTCAACGCCTAGCGGTGCTGGTCTAGAGACTAAGTAAAAAGCGTTGACAGCATTGAGTGAGGTGAGCTCACTCAACGCTGTCTATCTTTGGCATTGAGTGAGTTGAGCTCACTCAACGCCGTCTAGCCAGAGAATTTTTCTAAGTCTTTTGGTGTTGAGTGAGTTGAGCTTACTCAACGCCGTCTGCCTTTGGCGTTGAGTGAGTTGAGCTCATTCAACGCCGTCTTGCCAGAGACTATTTTTTATAAGTCTTTTGGCATTGAGTGAGTTGAGCTCACTCAACGCCGTCTAGTCTGACAATTGTTTTCTAAGTCAAAGCGTTGAGTGTGGTGAAGTCATTCAATGCCATCGGCTGTTTAGCATTGACAGCGTTGAGTGAGCTGAACTCACCCAATGCCGTCGTCCGGTGAGATTTTTGCGGCTAAGACTTTTGGCGTTGAGTGAGTGGAGCTCACTCAATGCAGCGTCGAGTAGACTCGACGCCTTTCCTGCTTAGATTTTGGCATTGAGTGAATAGTACTGACTCAACGCAGCGTCGAGTGGACTCGACGCCTTCCTTGCTTTGTGTTTGGCATTGAGTGAGTGGTACTCACTCAATGCGGCATCGAGTGGACTCGACGCTTTTTCCTTAGGCTGGTGTTTTTCTCCTGAGTTGGTTAGTGTGGGTTTTATTTCGGTCTGGTGATGTTTTTCTGCTAGATTTGAAGGCCGAATCGTGAATTATGGCAGGTGGTTTTTTGTTGGTCTGTAAGGGGTGGTTTGGGTGTAGAGCCATGGTCACCACCATTTTGGCCCCGGTTTGGGTTGGTTGTGTTGGTGTGTTGTACCCTAGGGCTTCCACCGTTGTACCCTTGAGAATTTTGGATCTGGTTGTTTGGATGAGGATTGTTTTTGGTCACCAACTAATATCCATGGTTTTACCACTGCTAATAATTCTTAAGTTAGGACTGTGAGTTCCTTTCCCTTTTAAAATTGCTATTTTGGCATATATTTGCCTTGTATCTTCTGTAGGTTTCTAGCAGGGCATGTTGCTGATTTCTCGCACTTGGTGCGCTTTGATTATTCCTTGGACAGTCTCTTACCTTTGCTGTCTTGTTTATTTCCTTTTGCTTAGTTTGATACTATTCTATTGTAAGGGTTTGGAAAACCCCTTTTTTTATTGCTTATGACCTAATGATCCATTTCTATTTTATTATATTCTTGTTGAGGTTTTTTTTCTTTGAATGCCTCAGGTTCAGAGAAGTAGCCGGTTGAGCGGCTAGTTTTCTTTTTTGGGGCTTGCTAGTGATCTCCTGGGTTGTTGAGATTCCTCTTCCTCAATTTGTGAGGTAGATCTTTTCTTGTTTCCTTCTGTATAGACATGCATACTTACCAGTGGGTTTGTGTCAGGTTGTTGACGCCCACTGGTGGTTTTCCTTGTGATGCTAAGTATATGACTTAAACTGCTATTTTTGCCTTTATGAAGGTTGTTTACTTGCTCTCTGCGAAAGTTTTATGCTTGGATGCATGTTAGGTATTTTAACTCATAAAAGCATTACTATATGTACTTCATACATGCCTTATTTCTAAACCTAAAGTAATATTTTCCAAAGTAACGTAAAGACTATTTTCATATTATAATAAATTTAGAGCCCTACATTTCATGAGTTGTCCTGTGGGGACGTTTACGCTCATGTAGGATGTCAAACCACCTTAACTAAAGTATTTTCCGCAGCTTATAAATATATTTTACTTGTTGACTAGCTGATCCACTGTGCCGAGGGATACAACCATTCATCTCATTTGAAAGATGTACTTCATAATAACTTATGATTTATGTACAACTTGTTTAGGTTGATGCCTTGCCTGAGCATCTGCAGTTATCCCCTGCATGGCATGGCATCACGACACGTATTTTCTCTTAATCTGATCTAATTTTGTTACTGAGAAAATGCGGTTCGTGACAGTTGGTATCAGAGGGAGGTTGTTTGATAATTAGTCGAGCAACCTTCCCTTGTTAGTGTTAGTACTTTAGTGTCATATCATACAAACACCGATGTGTCATTAGTACATCTTGACTGAAGTATAAACACTACACTCATAAGCATGATTAGAAGTATACGGGGCATAGGTATATATGTAGTATGGGATGCATAATATGTGTTTGTATATGGATCCACCATAGGTGGCCGCATGTGAGGGTTATGTAGTATGGGATGTATAACCACACCACATGAATGCCCATTAGCACGTTTTCTCTTTTCGTTGCATGCAATGTTATTTAGTATGGGATGCATAACATTTGCATGTGTACGCCAATCATAACATGGATTAAGGCCTTTTTAGAATCCTAACACAACATGCATAACATTACATAGCATAAGCACAACGTGCACAGCTAAAGATTTACATGATGACATATGTACACACATGGTTTTGAGTTAAAAGAAATCTAAATTCATGCATTCATTGTCTAAGCACATGAGTTAGTGTGATGATGGTGAATAATCCTAGGTTAAGCATAACATCATTATTGAAAAAAAATAAAAAATCCCAGAGCAAGTTAGCAGTTGAAGCTCATACTTAAGTATGTTTTGCCTGTACTTAGTTGTCTAGTTCTAGCGATTGGGCTAGGTTCTGACTAATTGGTTGTATGTTAATATAATGTCAAAGAGTCATTCGATGAGGTTGAGTCCCCAATCTGAGGTCGAGTCTTCAGGTGCGCAAAGCAATGTGATGATAGAAAGTCTGCGACAGAGCAATATGGCCTTGTCAAGACAGATGGTGGATGTGCAGTCCCAGATCCAATCCTTATTGTCAGTTATGTTCGAACTTGCTCCGAGAGTACAGGACCCTACTGTGGGTCTAGCTATTCCTGCCCCTCCTGCTCCTCTGGTGCCTCCGGTAGTGGTTCCACCAGAGATGACGTTTATCTCACATTTTCAGTGACTCGGGCCTACTACTTATGATGGAATGACAGATTTCATAATCTTGGATGATTGGCTTATATCGATCGAGGAGATGTTTTCCTACTCCGGAGTTACTGACATTCAGAGAGTGATCGTCGCCGCCTACCAGCTCAGAGGGTTAGCAAAAAGTTGGTGGCTAAGGGATAAGGAGAGTATGAAAGAAAGATTCACATGGGATTCTTTTAAGGAGATGCTACTGGGAAAGTTTCTGCCCTTAGTCGAGCGAGACCGTCTTATGAATGACTTCTTATATTTAAAGCAGAGGCAACTCACAGTTAGTGAGTATGAGATTGAATTTAGCAAATTAAGTCGGTTTGCTCCTGGATTGGTGAGCATTGAAGCGGATCGAGTAAAACGATATCTGAGTGGTCTAAGAAGTGACATCCCATAGCTAGCTGGTGCTTATGGAGCAGTGAGTTATACCGATGCAGTAGAAGCTGCCTTGAAGGTCGAGGCAATCGAAAATGCTAAGAATAGAGGCCAGCAAATGAGAAGAGACAAAAGGGAATTCGTTGAAGGAAAGAGCCCCCAACCATTCGGTTATACATCAAGGAAGAAGGGTAAGGAAGTGTGTAGTTTCAGTGGCCGACCGGGCCACCCTTTGGAGAGATGTTACAAAAGGGTGAGAGCTCAGAAGAAAGAGCAGGTTCATGCGATACAAGGTGTTTCCAGGAAAGATTTAGTCTGCTATACATGCAAACGGGTAGGGCATGATGTTGCCCATTGTTGGGGAAAGAATAAGACAAGAAGCTGTTTTCTATGTAGTCAAGAAGGGCATATCAAGGCTCAGTGCCCGCAGCTCCAGCCTGTGCTACAACCAGTCCCACTTCAGGCATTGCCACTGCCTCAGCGATTGGATAAAGGAAAAGGAAAGCTGAATGTGATTTCCTCAGAGGAAGCTCAAACTTCTACTCACATTATTTCAGGTTAGACTTTCTCCCTAGTTTTAATGTTTTAGTTCGTAGTTATAGTTTTAGCAATTATTTCCTTAGATGCGTGCACAACTTTATAGGAAGATTTTAGGTAAAGAACCACTAGGCGTGTGTTCTCTTCGACTCTAGCGCTACTCACTCATTTGTGGTTTGATCCTTCGTGGAGCGGTATCGTTTGGATCTAGATTGAGTAGGAGGCGCTTTTTGTGTAAAATTTCCCTCCGGCGATTCTGTGGTTTCGGAAAAGGGCATTCAGAGTTGTCCGATTATTTTAGGGGATTTTCTAGCAAAGGCAGATCTAAAGGTTATCGACTTGGAAGACATTGATGTTATCTTAGGCATGGACTGGTTGTCCAAGTATGATGCTGTTATCCAGTGCAAGGGTAAGCGCTTGGACTTTAGAAAGGACAACGGTCAGCCTTGGAGTGTTTATGGTGATCCGCGCTAGGATTCTCCAGTTTTTTCTACGGTATGTGCTCAGAAGCTGTTAATTTTGGTCTGCTTTGCTTGTTTGGTCTCAGTTTTGGGGACCGTTGGTAGTTTGCCGCATTTAGAAGAGATTCCTGTTGTGCGCGAGTTTTCAGATGTGTTTCCTAATGATCTTCCTGGTCTTCCACCTGATAGAGATGTTGAGTTTGTGATAGATTTGGAGCCGGGCACGCATCCTATTGAGAAGGCACCATTGCGGATGGCCCCGCGAGAGCTGGAGGAGTTACGTAACCAGCTGGATGAGTTGTTAGAGAAGGGTTTTATAAGGCCGAGTTCGTCTCCTTGGGGTTCTCCTGTTCTATTTGTTAAGAATAAAGATGGATCGATGAGGCTTTGCATCGATTATAGAGAGCTAAATAAGGTTACTATTAAGAACAGGTATCCCCTGCCAAGGATTGACGATTTATTCGATCAGTTGCGCGGTAGCGCGATGTTTTCTAAGATTGATCTTCCATTTGGCTACCATCAGCTCTGGATCCGTGAGTCAGATATCCCACAGACTGCTTTTCGATCTAGGCATGGGCATTTTGAATTTCTGGTAATGTTGTTTGGTTTGACCAACGCGCTCTCAGCCTTTATGGATATGATGAACCTTGTGTTCAAGTATTTTCTGGATAAATTCGTAGTCATGTTTATAGATGACGTTATGGTATATTCTCGCAATGCAGTGGAGCATGACCAGCATCTGCAATTAGTTTTATCTGCTTTGAGGGACCATAAGTTGTTCGCCAAGTTGAGCAAGTGCGAGTTTTGGTTTCCTTAGGTTTCGTTTCTTGGCCATGTGGTTAATAGGAATGGGATTTCAGTCGACCCAGAGAAAATAGTTGTTGTGATGGAATGGAGTCGGCCTAGCACACCCAAAGAGATTAGGAGCTTCTTAGGGTTGGCTTGCTACTACAGGAGATTTTTGGAGGGTTTCTCTACCCTGGTTGCGCCAATGACTAAATTGACACAGAGTAATGCAGCCTTTGTTTGGAGCGAGAAGTGCGAGGATGCCTTTCTAAAGCTCAAGAATAGATTGTGCACTGCTCCGGTTTTAACATTGCCAACAGAAGAAATGGATTATGATGTTTATGTGGATGCATCACATGTTGGGCTTGGATGCGTGTTGATGCAAGATGGGAAAGTGATTGTGTATGGGTCAAGGCAACGAAGGACCCATGAGAGGAACTACCCTACAAATGATTTAGAGTTCGCATCAGTGATTTATTCCCTAAAGCTATGGAGACATCTGCTTTATGGTACACAGTGCAAGATTTTTACCGATCATAAGAGCTTGAAGTATGTCTTCACCCAGAAAGAATTCAATTTGCGCCAGCGGCGATGGTTGGAGTATGCGGCTTATTATGAGGTTGAGATCCAATACCATCCGGGAAAGGCTAATGTGGTAGCTGATGCCCTAAGTCGGAATATGGGGAAGATTTTTAATCTCTCCATCGAGCTGTTAGTAGAAGAATTCCTCTTGATGAATATTTCAGTGGGGAGCTGTGACTTGCAGAGTAGTTTGGTAATAACAGAGCCTTCTTGGATTGCACTTACAAGGCTACATCTGAAAGATGATCCGGATCTACTGCACTTTTATCTTAGAACTGAGAAAGGGGATTTACCAGATTTCTCTATTGATGAAGCGGGTACTTTGAGGTACTGTGGCAAATTTTTTATCCCCGCCAATATGGATATCTGAGTTAAGTTGTGTAGGTAAGAGCATTGTTCTAGCGTTGCCTACCATCCAGGCTCTACCAAGATGTATCAAAACTTAAAGCTAATTGCCTGGTGGTATGGTATGAAGGGTGATATAGCCAGGTTTGTTTCTGAATGCTATACCTGAAAGCGTGTTAAGGCCGATCATGGAAGGCCTGGTGACAAGTTGACTCCCTTAGAGATTCCGACTTGGAAGTGGGAGATTATTTCAATGGATTTCATCACAGGTTTATAGAGATCTCCTCGAGGACATGATTCAGTCTGGGTTATTGTTGACAGATTGACGAAGTGTGCTCACTTCGTACCTTTTAAGATTGATTACCTCATGAAGAAGATTATTGAGCTATATTTGGATGAAGTCCTCCAGTTGCATGGAGTTCCTATAAGTATCATATCAGACCGAGACTCCATCTTTACGTCTCGCTTCTATAAGAGTTTGCAAGAAGGTTTGGGTACAGATTTGAGATATTCTACCGCATACCACCCGCAGACCAATGGTCAGACAGAGCGAGTTAATCTGATAGTGGAGTACATGATCATATGCTATGTTTTTGACCACGGAGGAGCGTGGGATGATCATTTGAGGCTTATGGAGGTTTCTTATAATAACAGTTATCAAGAAAGCTTGCAAATTGCTCCTTTTGAAGCCCTATATAGGAGACGCTGCAGAACTCCCCTTGTTTGGGCTGAGGTTGGCGAGAAATCTTTGTTGGGTTCGGATGGGCTTGAAGAAATGGAAGATTCTTTGACGCTTATTCGAGAGAAGCTTCGGATAGCCCAAGAACGATATGAGAAGAATGCCAACCGGCATACATCTTATTTGGAACTTGTTGTAGGGGACTTGGTATTTCTTAAAGTTTCCCCGATGGTTAGAGTCATGAGGTTTGGTAAGAATAGGAAGTTGGACCCAAGGTTTGTGGGACGGTTTAAGATTGTTGAGCGGATTGTTGTGTTAGCTTACAGGCTGGATTTGCTCGCAAACTTTCCTGGTGTGCACGACGTTTTTCACGTAAGCCAACTACGAAAGTGTGTGCTAAGCGACAGGCAGGTTTTGAATTCCGTGCCTCAGTTAGAGCCAAATCTTTCCTATATGGAGATGCTTGTCCGCATTTTGGATACTCAAGATCGGGTGTTGCGGAGGAAGAGCATTCCAATGGTTAAAGTTTTGTGGAGAAACCAGGACGTAGAAAGCGCGACTTGGGAATCAGAGTCGGATATGAGGGAGGCTCACCCTCATTTATTTCCCTGAGTTTGCTTGGTATGTATTCTTATGTATAACTCTTGGTTTGTTATTTCCCTTCTGTGGTAGAAGTGTTGTGCGTAAAGTTTCGGGGCGAATCTTTCTTTTAGGGGGAGTGACTGTAACGCCCCCAGTTTTTCTATGATTGTTTAATCTTTGTTTGGCGTTACATTGGCGCATTTTTGGCCTTTTCCAATGTAAGAGCGTTGTCTTATCTCTTTAAGCTCTCTTAGTGGCTTGTTTTGTAGACTGTTTGCAAGGTTTCCTATCAAGCCGGAGTCTGTTTTTGTGACTCGATGGAGCCTCTCCGGGAATGCTTGTGTTTTGGCTTCAGGAAGTGTTAGGATGAGTTTTGTTTGTCGGATGACGATTCCGATGTTGCCACTAGATTCGTAGGGTGGGTATATAGCTACGGTTTGATTTTCGTCGAATTCCGAGATCGTTTGTTTTTCGCGTCATTTTGGCGTTTTACCTATATGGCTGATATAATGATATAAGTGGCCGGTTTTGTTTGGCTAAGTGTTGTTAGCTTGATTTTTATATATATGTATATATGTATATGTGTAGTTGCTGATTTTATATTAACAGATATAATATTATATCACGTTATTATTATAGTGGCTGGGTGTGGCTGAGTGTTAATATAATACTTATAATAATGGCTGTAGTGGCTATTATAATAATAGTATTATAATAGATATTTTTGTAAAGCATATCTTGGTCGTATCCCAATTCCTCTTCCCAAAACCCGCCGGATAGCTTCCAGCGGAAGGAGCTTGTGCGACGGAAGAAACTGGAGCTTCCGACCGCCGTTTTCTTGCTAGTTATAGCCCAGATTTCTCATTTGAAGAAAGATATGGACTGCTCTCGCCTAGATCTTCGTCCCTAGGGTAAGTTTTCCGAGTTTCGTTGTCTTTCTAGAGGTCTAAAATTTCGATTTGGCCCTTTCTTCCTCTCTAAAGTTTCAGTTTTCTTGGCTAGGTGTTCTTGCTGCCTGATCCGAGAGAAGGAGTGGAGCTGGTCGAGCTTTTCCTGAAGATTGAGGCAAGTGATGTTCTTTAATGCTTGCCAAGTCTTATTCTTCTCTGTTATTTTATTTATGTACAGTAGGTTTTGGCAATGGTTCTATTGCTGTTAGTGCAGAGAAGCTCCAGCTAGTTAGAGAGGAAACGGTCGTTTGGGTTGGTTTTGGTATGGCTCTGGTTGGATAGGTTAGGTCTGTATCAGGATAACTAGCTATAGCAGGTTTTTCATTCCAGATAGTCTATGCAAATAAGAGAAAATATTTAAGGCTAGCTATAGCATGGTCGGTTCGAGTACAGAAGTTCATTTTGTAGGCTAAGTGTAAAAGTATTGAGTGTGGTGGACACACTCAACGCATGGCGGTGCTGGTCTAGAGTCTAAGTAAAAAAGCATTGATAACGTTGAGTGAGGTGAGCTCATTCAACGCTATCTGCCTTTGGCATTGAGTGAGTCGATCTCACTCAATGTCATCCATCTAGAGAATTTTTCTAAGTCTTTTGGCGTTGAGTTAGTTGAGCTCACTCAATGCCGTCTACCTTTGGCGCTGAGTGAGTTGAGCTCACTAAACATTGTCTTGCCAGAGACTATTTTTTCTAAGTCTTTTTGCGTTGAGTGAGTTGAGCTCACTTAACGCCGTCTTGTCCGACAATTATTTTCTAAGTCAAATCGTTGAGTGTGGTGAAGTCACTCAACGCCATTGGCTGTTTAGCGTTGACATCGTTGAGTGAGCTGAACTCACTCAACGCCGTCATCTAGTGAGATTTTTGGGCTAAGTCTTTTGGTGTTGAGTGAGTGGAGCTCACTCAACGCGGCATCGAGTAGACTCGACGCCTTTCATGCTTAGATTTTGGCGTTGTGTGAATGGTACTCACTCAACAAGGCGTCAAGTGGACTCGATGCCTTCCTTGTTTAGTGTTTGGTGTTGAGTGAGTGGTACTCACTCAACGCGGCATTGAGTGAACTCGACGCTTTTTCCATAGGCTGGTGTTTTTCACCCGAGTTGGTTAGTGTGGGTTTTATTTTGGTTTGGTGATGTTATTCGGCTAGTTTTGAAGGCCGAATCGTGAATTATGGCTGGTGGTTTTTGGTTGCTCTGTAAGGGGTGGTTTGGGTGTAGAGCCGTGGTTGTTAACCCGGAATTCGCGACTAGTTCTCCAGGTTTTCAAGTCCGGGCGGCTTGTGCTTTCTAGCCGCCACTCTCAGCTAGCCGGCTTATTGTCAGACAAGCCGGGCGGCCTCCACGTCAGACAGCCGGCAGTTCCGGTCCAGCCACCATCTAAGGGTCGACCTGTCATTGCCCAAGCTGCGCGACCTGTGCCCCAGGTCACCGTCAGAGGAGGTCCAGATCAGCCTGCCCAGAGGCCGAATCCTGCAGCTCGGCAGAAGGTCGCCAGGCCGCGCGGTCTGTCTCTTGGCTTTTCTTCTTCTCGATTCCCGTCACCGCTGCCCGATTCTCTTGTACCTCGGGCAGCCGGTAATTTTAGCCCTGCCCGTTTGGGCAGGCCCCCAAGCCTATAAATAGGGGGCGGGAGTACACCCAAAGCATGCTGACTCGAGTCCAAGAGCTCGCTTGTTAGGAGCTGCGGCCTCGATTCTAGTCCTTTGCGGTCTATTGTCCGGCCGGCTTCTTCCTTTCTTCTTTCTTTTCTAAGTGTAATCTCTTATTTTTCTATAAAAGGAAAGCCCGCCGCAGGAGAGGCATTCAGGCCGCGGCGGGCGAACTCTGGTGTTGCCGCTGGCAGCGGCCCTTTCTCTCTTCTTCCTATCCAGTCCTATCCGTCATCCCTAGCCGCTAGTAACCGACTAGCCGACAGTCTTTTCCTAATACCTTCCCTAGTGCTCGAACGGTTAGCTGGTGGTGCCCGTCTTCCCTTTCGAATTTCGTGCATCAACAGTTAACACGCGACCTTCAGATATCGGCTAGTCGCTGAAGTTCAGCGGCCATACAGTGTCAGACTGGCAGTCAATTCAGAACAACCTCAGCCCCAGCGAAGTTCTGCTCTTGGAAGCTCTTCTGCAGTCCCGCCGGGAAGAAAACCGAACTCGCCAAGAGATGATCCGGCAGCTCGCCGCGATCAATGCAAATCTAGCCGCAATTAATCAGCGGTTAGGCTTGCAGTCCGCAATCATTCCGGTTACACCAGCCAACCAGACCCCAGCGGACAGCAAGCAGGTCGATCCGCAGGCCTACTCGCCTTCCTGTCCGGGATACTCGCCGGGCTATTCGACCTCCTACCCTATCTGTCCGCCCGAGTTGCCGACAAGGTTTCCAGTTACGAAGAAGCCCCGCGTTTCAGAAAAAGGACAGAGAAGTTTGTTAGATGTGCACCAGATCGAACAACGGGAGGGAGAGCCAAGTCACAAGAAACCCGCTCGGGCAGCAGGCGAAAAAACTAGATCCAAGGATCAGTATTGCGAATATCACAAGGAAAGAGGTCATTTAACAAAAGATTGTAGAGCTCTCCAATTAGCTGTGAAAATGCTGAAGTCAAAGGAATCCTGTAGCATGATCTAAAAAGGACATCTCATTCCTAGGCTAGCAGACACGACATCAGCAACAGAAGCAATCCTGACAATCAATTCCTTAACCCAATATGTTTTCTGTCTCTTATTTCCTCTTATGAATTTATATTAAGAAGGATTATAACTCATCTCTATATTTTGTTTCAGAGATTCTATATCAGTACTCTCACCTGACAAGTCATCATTCTTATGGGTTTGCAACCCAAAAATTAAAAGATCACTGAATCAGGAGATATCGCCGAGTCTAGCTACATACCCCTTTAGAGCCGTTGTTATTAGCGTAACACCACGAGGACCACGTGTTGCGGGGATATTTCGCACCGTGTAGTGGCAGCTTACCGGCTTTGATGCGGTGGAGTACTAGATTACGGATCCCAGCTGGTATCTACCCCCACTTCTGCATTTTGGAGGGACAGGGTGGCTGGTAGCGCTACCATGCTTTGAGAGGGATATCGTTACAACTCGGATGGGTCTGTGCGGGAAGCCACACACATACCCCTCAGATCGTCCCAGCATGTAACCCTCGAATACTCCTTGATACTCTCAAGCAGTGCCTGCAGGAGACCCACAGTCTTGTCGATCTCCGGGGGAAGCAATGCCGCTCCGGCCGCACCTGCCCAAAAGATCGACTTAGACTGTACTCCAGGCAAGAGAGCAGTGTTTTCTTTTCTTCAAGCAAGAGTCTAGTCGGCAGTTAGAGATCAGACCGCGCGGTTATCATATCCCGGCTAGAGACACAGTATCCGCTCGGGTAATTGGGTATTATAAGGCTGAATGGAAGTTATCCGACCAGCAGCTAGTTGCGGATATTATTATTCTTACCGTTCGGTTATCTTTTCGACCAATTGGTTTGCTTAAATTGGTCTCATATTCGAAGTTGCCAATATTATTCTTACTGCACAGATATCTTTATTAATCGTGCGAGTTGGTTGGCTATCTTCAGTTCATTATAGTGGACATCAGTCTTATCCGCGCGAGTTATGCGCGAAAATCACTCGGCGATGACTTCGCACTCTAGTCGCCTGGAAAAGTAAACTAGCAGGGCTTATCTCCACATCCATTCTGCTTGTGTATTGCCCAGATATCTCGACATATTATAATCGATCGAATAGAAATGTAATACCGAGCAATAAAGCATATTCAGCAAAATCAAACAGTATCATTTATATTGTCAAAAATTACAAAATGTATTATCCGCGCGGCTTACAAAGATCATGCCGCCGGATCAAAGGAATATCATAACATATCAACTTTTCTTCTTTTTTCGCTCCGGCCGTAGCTACCCGCTTGGCCTCTAGACTCCAGTTATCCTATCCGCTCAGTCCGCCGGCTTATGGTATTCATTCAAATCAATTCGCGGCTTGCAATGTAAAGATGTCGCAATATGTTTATCTCTATCGCTAAGTAGTTTCCCTATTGAAAGCCAGTTTCGTATTAAAGTTCGGACAGGCCGCCACAATCAGCTTGGTTTTTACAATGTCAATCCGGTTTATCCCCTTAGAAGAGCGGCTTGTCGATCGCCATTCTCCTAACCGCCCAGCTTATGGCTCTATATTCGCTCAAGGATGATCGGATTATTATAATTTCGCAGACCAGTATATCCGGTTAATGGTATTCTACTCGAGTTTAACCGCAGTAAGTTAGTTATTATTCGGTGAAGTCATCAATGAGATTTCTTAAGTCGGAAACGAGTAAGAATGGTTAAACCGCATATACAAACAAGTAAGTAAAATTACAACACATTCTCACAAAAGGTGAAACATTTTCATTTCTAATGACAAGTATAAGAGGTAGACCGCGCGGTTTACAAAATCTTACCAGCGGTCTCAAAAAATGTAAAAACTTTTACAAGTAATCTATTCTAGCTATTCGGCCTCTATCTTTTGGACGCAGGAGTACCGAAGTCCGGTTCACCGTCAATATCGATCTCAGAAGGCGAGTAGTCGCCGCTGTCAGACGAGGATGAACGCGAACTGCCAGTGCCCCTGGTCTCTGACGTGCTGGCACCAACCCGCGCGGTCTCAGACGCTTGACCGCCGGTCTTTGAAGAAGCGCTCTCGCTCCTGCTGTCCACCCCTTCCTCTTCTGCCTTGCCCTCTCCATCAATCTTCTCCTTCCTTTCAGCGCAAGATAAACCGCGGCCACCCTTTTCTTCAAGGGTGGATACAGGTCGGCGCAGGTGAAGTCGGTGAATCCCGGGGCGAGGCCGCCCTGATCTCGAAGGCGTTTCAGCGCTCCGTCGATCCCTTGGACAAGCTGGGGAAAGACCGCATCTTGAAAGGCTGAGTTCACCGGATCGTACATTTTCTGCAAAGGAAAGAAAAAGGTTAGTTCGGGCGGCTTGATGAATTAAGCCGCAAAAATCAGGTAATGTCTTACCGCATGTGACTCCTTTAGCCGTGCGATTTCTTCATCTTTCTCGGTGAGTTGCCGCTTCAGGTCGCCTTCACTTGCAACTAACCGCCTATGGGCTAGGCCCATATAGTGGTTGGCTACAAAGCTTCTCGCCCCGACCTGCGCGGCAAACCGTGAGAAGTCTTCTGCAGGTATCTTCTTCAGCGCTTTCAAGTTGCGCCTGCCATACAAAGCCGCGCCAGCCACGGAGGCATGACGGCTTACAGTTTCCTTCCCCCAGTTCGGGAGGGCGGTGGAAACCTGTACCGACTCGCCGTCGGCACTCCACTGCATGGTGGGGTTGCCGTGGAGATCTTTCAAGCGGCTGCCCATACCATGCAGTGTGAAGCCGCTGGAGGAGTCCGATTCATCCTCCTCTGCAGCCCGCTCCGGCTTGGCCCTCTTCTCCCTCCTCTCCCTCTGTGTAAGGGTTAGGACGCCTGGAGTAAGCGGCTTGTTCAGCGGGACCGCGACAGCAGCTGCAAGGCGAAGTTAACAAGTCAGTTGGTAAGCCGCGCGGCTAGCATAGCAGTTCGGCTGAGTGATACTTACTGTCCTGCGCATGAATGTCCTCCAAAGTCGGGAGCAGCGGGAGTTAGTGGGTGACGTCGAGCCGCTCCCCCTTGAAGAAGTTGAAGATCTCCTTCTCCACGCCGTCCAGTCCGCTGCTGCCAAAAGCGGCTTCGTCGCGAACTTGCGGATGGACCGGCAGAAGTCCGAGGTTACCCTCGAAGATAAGGTATCTTTTTGACCAATTCGCGATTTTGTTCGCCAGGTTTACAACTTTCAGGCCGCGGCAGCCGAAGTAAAGATGGCCTCTGAAGATCTTCGTTCCCGAGTCCGGGATAGACCGCACAGAGAAGCATTCTCTGAACAGCCTTATCGAGAACCGAACTCGCTCCGACCTAAGGTAAGAGATGAAGCTGTAAATCGCCGCAATCGAGTTCGGGGGCAGCTGTCCTGGCACTACTCCGTAATGGTCGAAGACCGCGACGGCTTCCATTAGCACAGGGAAGCCGAAGCCGCAGTCAAAGTGATCGATTGGGATAGCGATCTGGTTGGCTGCAGAGGTGTTAATCCGCTCGTGAGGCAGCGGAAGCCGCGCGAGCAGCGGGTTGTCTTTCATATGCTTCTCTAAAAAGCTGTCGAGCTCGGCTTGGGTAAGTCGGCCTTCCTTATGATCCGCCGAATGGAAAGCAGAAGCCGCGTCGGGCCTAACGGCTGGAGCTTTGTCAGACTGCATCGCAATTGCTTTAGCTCGCATTCTGATCTCCTGTGCCGAAGACTCCGGGATCATCTCAATTTAAAGATTTCCTATGTAGCTACAGTAGTTGTTGTCAAATCGCGGTTAGATATCAGGCCGCACGGCTCAACCTGCAAGGTAAAGTATTCTAACCGCATTCTAGTTCGGCAGGTCGAGCGATTAAAATTCCAGTACTTGGCGAAATTCCTAAAGAAGAAAAGACAGCGACTAGAAGAATTCAAACCGCACAAAGCCGCATGCAATTCACAGTAATATACAATCGAACATTCAACAATTGTCCACAGGAATCAAACCGTCCGGCATCACGAGTTGATGCTTATTACAAAGCCAAATTAAAGTTCTCTTAATTATCTCTCTCCACTCTCTGGAGCCTCTCGCCCAACCCGCGCGACTTGGTCGCCGGCCTGTACCAGCTGGACATACACTTGACTAACGAGGTTGTGGATATTGTGCAGAGTCCGGTGAACTCGCGAGGTATCACGCTCTACGCGGGTAAATGGAACCAGCGACAGAGCGTGATCTCCTGGGTCACCAGAAGCAGCGACCTGCCTAACTGCCGCGACTACTGGTGAGTACGATGTCTCTCCGGAAGCCGGGCGATTTGGTAATTGCTGCTGTTCAGCAGTCGTCCCAGCAGGTCGCAAGCCTCTGCCGGCCTCCTCTGGTCGATCCTTATCCCTTTCCTCGTCAAGTCGAGCGGTGTCCGCCCTTTCCCTCTCAATCCGGCCGAACATCAGCACTAAAGCCTGCAGATCTAGTATCTCTTTCTTCTCCTGCTCCAGGTGGGCCAGCGCCTCCAGAGTTCTTTGTTCGGCGGCCTCAAGCACAGTACTCATCGCTGTCTTCTCCTCCTCCCAGCTGGCCAGGGACTCCTGCATCCTTTTGTCAGCGGCCTCCAGTGCAGTCCGCTTCGCCGTGTTCTCTATGTCCGCGCTGGCCAGTGCCTCCTGCACCCCTTTGTTAGCGGTCTCCTGCGTAATCCGCATCGTCGTTTTCGCCAACTCCAAGCTGACCAAGGCCTCCTGCGTCCTTTTCTCAGCGGCCTCCACCTCAGACCGCATCATTCCTCTCTCCTGCTCCAAGTCCTCCAGCACCTCTTGAGTTCTCTTTTCAGCGGCCTCCAGCATAGACCGCTGATTTTCTTCTTGAAGCCGCCACTCTTCTTCCTTGGCTCGAAGGGCCTCGGCATGCTCCCTTATCCTAGCCTGCAAAGCGGCAACCTCCTCTTGGAATTCGGCCGCCCTCTGGTCGCGGACACTGGGAGGTAGCGGCGGAATCAGTGAAGGTAAGGAAGTCGTCAGATCGCCCGGCTTGATGAAAGTTCCATGTGCACCTGCAGCGAACAAACAATCGGTTAGATTCAGTGACATGACCGGCACTTGGTAGAAGATCTCGTTAGAACGAGACCGCAGCTCGTGGTTATCTCTCCTTCGAAAGCCGCAGTATCAAGTCTAGCCGCGGGTCGCCTAAACCTTTCTGAATCTATTCGCTTTAGCTTTTCTTTCCATAGCCGCGCGGTCTCCTTAGCTTTGCTTTTCAGCTCAGCCGTGGTCAAGAAGAAGCTCGCAGGCGGATTGCAAATTGTGTCCGCTCCCTTCTTCCGTGACTGCAGCTTGTAGAATTTTACAATACGCTTAACTTCTTCGTGTTTACCTTGCAGGGCAGGAAATGTAGTCGCCACCTGTTTCCCGGTGATTAGTTTCTTCATCTCCTCTATCTTCTCTCTGAGTTTTAATTTTTCAGCTCCTTCTGAAACCGCAGGAGCAGATTCGCCAAGCTTCTCTCCTGTAACTTCGACATCGGTGACGGCGACCTCCGCAGAAGCCGGCGGAGTCGCCAGTAACTTGTCCTGCTGCTGAAATTCCTCCATGCCCTTCAGGATATCGCTCAGGGCTTCGCTAACCGAAGGCGTACTCTCTGGCTCGTCCGGCTTGGAAGATGGAGTCGACAGACCCTCAGATACGTCTTTTTCTCGCGGCCTGAATTGCACACTAGCTGCTCCGGTCTTCACAGAAACATTGCGGTTATCAACCCGCATCTTCCGCGCCTTCCTCTCCATCCTTTCCTCAAGGGTCTCGACCTTTTTCTTACGTCGCTTCAAGTGGCCGACTATTGTCTCTGTCCGTTTCCTCTTCTCAGTCAGAGACCGCTCGGTCTCCAGTGGCTTCTTCGGGTCATCCTCTTCAACAATGATCAAGTCAGCAGATGTGGGTAACTCGCGCGGTTTGGAAGAGTCGACACTCTTCTCCTCCGCCCCGGCGATCTTCAAAAGAGGTTCACCTGATGGCGAGTAGGTAATGTCGAAAGATTTGGTGGCACCAGCTTGCGGGAGAGCAGATTTGAAAACCGCTTCGACTTTTGTCGCGGCCTGCGAGGATTCCGCGACGACTTCCATCGGTTTCTTTCCAGAATCAGAAGCCGCCAGTGCGGTCGGCTTCTCGGTTTTCTTCACAGGCTGTTGGTCGGAACTGTCCGCTTTTCTGCTCCTCTTTGTCGATCCAGACGACTTCTTCTCGCGATCTAGCATCGAGGACATGACGTCCATCTTGTAGAAGTCTTTGTCGGCTTGGAGGATTCTGACCGCAAGTGGCGAGTAGTGACCCGTGGCTTGGCAAAGATCTTGAAGAAATGGCAGGGCCCTCGGCATTTTATAGACGCAGAAGCATTAATGACAGTCGCGGTCTCCGACTTAGTTCTACATTTTCGAAGTTTTTCAGAAACTTAAAAAATGTGCGGGGATTATGTTAACCCAGAATTCGCGACTAGTTCTCCAGGTTTTCAAGTCCGGGAGACTTGTGCTTTCTAGCCGCCACTCTCAGCTAGCCGGCTTATTGTCAGACAAGACGCGCGGCCTCCACGTCAGACAGCCGCCAGTTCCGGTCCAGCCACCATCTAAGGGTCGACCTGTCATTGCCCAAGCTGCGCGACCTGTGCCCCAGGTCGCCGTCAGAGGAGGTCCAGATCAGCCTGCCCAGAGGCCGAATCCTGCAGCTCGGCAGAAGAAGGTCGCCAGGCCGCACGGCCTGTCTCTTGGCTTTTCTTCTTCTCGATTCCCGTCACTGCTGCCCGATTCTCTTGTACCTCGGGCAGCCGGTAATTTTAGCCCTGCCCGTTTGGGCAGGCCCCCAAGCCTATAAATAGGGGGCGGGAGTACACCCAAAGCACGCTGACTCGAGTCCAAGAGCTCGCTTGTTAGGAGCTGCGGCCTCGATTCTAGTCCTTTGCGGTCTATTGTCCGGCCAGCTTCTTCCTTTCTTCTTTCTTTTCTAAGTGTAATCGCTTATTTTTCTATAAAAGGAAAGCCCGCCGCAGGAGAGGCATTCAGGCCGCGGCGGGCGAACTCTGGTGTTGTCGCTGGCAGCGGCCCTTTCTCTCTTCATCCTATCCGGTCCTATCCGTCATCCCTAGCCGCTAGTAACCGACTAGCCGACAGTCTTTTCCCAATACCTTCCCTAGTGCTCGAACGGTTAGCTGGTGGTGCCCGTCTTCCCTTTCGAATTTCGTGCATCAACAGTGGTCACCACCTTTTTGGTCCCGGTTTGGGCTGGTTGTGTTGGTATTTTGGACCCTATGGCTGCTACCGTTGTACCTCTGAAAATTTTTGATCTGGTTGTTTGGATGAGGACTATTTTTGGTCACAAACCCAGATCCATGGTTTTACCACTGCTAATAATTCACAAGTTAGGACTGTTAGTTCCTTTCCCTTTTAAAATTACTATTATGGCATATGTATGCCTTGTTGCTTCTGCAGGTTTTTAGGAGGGCATGTTGCTGATTTCTCGCACTTGGTGCGCTTTGATTATTCCTTGGACAGTGTCTTACCTTTGCCATCTTGTTCATTTCCTTTTGCTATGTTTGATAGTATTCCATTGTAAGGGTAAACCCCTTTTTTATTGCTTATGACCTAATGCTCCATTTCTATTTGATTATATTCTTGCTAAGGTGTTCTTTCTTTGAATGCCTCAGGTTTAGAGTAGTACAGGTTGAGCAGCTAGTTTTCTTTATGGGGGCTTGCTAGTGATCTCTTGGGTTGTTGAGATTCATCTTCCTCAGTTTGCGATGTAGATTTTTCCTTGTTTCCTTCTATATAGACATGCATACTCACCAGTGGGTTCGTGTCAGGTTGTTGACGCCCACTGGTGGTTTTCCTTGTGATGCTAAGTATGTGACTTAAACTGCTATTTTTGCCTTTATGAAGGTTGTTTACTTGCTCTCTGGGAATGTTTTATGCTAGAATGCATGTTAGGTATTTTAACTCATAAAAGAATTACTATATGTACTTCATACATGCCATATTTCTAAACCTAAAGTACTATTTTCAAAAGTAACGTAAAGATTATTTTCATATTATACTAAATTTAGAGTCCTGCATTTCATGAGTTGTCCTTTGGGGATGTTTACGCTCATGTAGGATGTAAAACCACCTTAACTAAAGTATTTTTCGCAGCGTATAAATATATTTTACTTGTGGAATAGCTGATCCACTTTGCCGAGGGATACGACCATTCATCTCATTTGAAAGATGTTCTTCATAATAACTTATGATATTTGTACAACTTGTTTGGTTAGTGCCTTGCCTGAGCATCTACAGTTATCCCCTACATGGCAAGGCATCACGACACGTATTTTCTCTTACTCTGATCTAATTTTTTTACTGAGAAAATGAGGGTCGTGACACGGGGTCCCCGAAATGGGGAAGTGGTGGCGATTTTTCTGCCTGAGCGCGCAGTTATGTCGCGGCCTTTACCGTATGCTTGGAAGTTTTTCCCTAAGCAAGCTTTCGCTGGCATATCCATTAGGATGAAATTGATGAAATGAAAACACCGGGATGACTTTAAAATAGAGCTGAATATATGCTATCTAAGAGAAAAAATGAGCTCGAATGGGTTCAACCTGTTCTCGAGTGGATGGGCAGCTCTGAAAGCTTTCCGAAAAGGTATTGAGCGTGAAAATCAGATTGTATGATCAAAAGTTATGGCCATTTGAAATCCCTTGCATTTGGAAACTAACTCACGTCTTTCTTTTGATTTCCTTCCCATCTCCTGCGCAAGATGTTAAGGCCACGTGTCCGTTCTGTTGATTCCAAAAATTCCGCCCAATCTGCATGGTCGATACCCTCATGCCCGCATTCGTAGAGATAGCGAGCTCACCGGAGGTAAAAATGTGCGTTCATGCAGCCGAGCGGCAAAAATGTGTGCAACACGAGGACTTCCCAGGAGGTCACCCATCCTAGTACAACTCTCTCCCAAGAATGCTTAACTGCAGAGTTCTGATGGAACCAGTACTCTAGTGCTGGTATGGTCGCACACGTTGGAATTCTCTGATACATTTTATTTATGCCAAGATCCCTGACTCCCAATTTTCTTGATTGCAGGCTCCGTTGCAATTTAAATTAAGCCATTCTAGCGGCTCAAATTTTTACGCGCTACAACGATCAGGTCGTCGCGCCGCCGTCTCTATGCGGGATCCCGTAAATGGGGAAGTGGTGGCGATTTTGCCGCCTGAGCGCGCAGTTATGTCGCGTCCTTTACCGTATCCTTGGATGTTTTCCCCGAAGCAAGCTTTCGCTGGCATATCCATTATGACGAAATTGACGAAGTGAAAATACTTGGATGACATAAAAATGGAGCTAAATATACGCAATCTGAGGGCACAAAACTAGCTCGAACGGGTTCACCCTATTCTCTAATGGATGGATAGCTCTGAGAGCTCTCCGAAATGGTATTATGCGCGAAAATCAGACGGTTTGATCAAAATTTATGGCCGTTTGAAGTGGATTGCATTTGGAAACTAAATCACGTCTTTCTTCTGATTTTCTGCCCGTCTCCTGTGCAGGATATTAAGGCCACGTGTCCATTCTTTTGATTCCGAAAATTCTGCCCAGTCCGAGTGGGCGGTACTCTCGGGCCCGTGTTTGTAGAGAGAGCGCGTTCGCTAGAGGTTAAAATGGGCGTCCATGCATCCGAGCAGCAAAAATGGGTGCAACAAGAGTACTTACCAAGAGGTCACCCATCCTAGTACTACTCTCGCCCAAGCACGCTTAACTACGGAGTTCTGATGCATTTCAGTGCTCTAGTGCTGGTATGGTCGCACACGTTGGAAAACTCCAGCACATTTTATTTAAGACAATATCCTCGACGCCCGAGTTTCTAGATTGCGGGTTCCTTTACCATTCAGATTAAGCAATTATGGCGGCTCAAATTTTTACGCGCGACAACGATAGGGTCGCCGCGCCGCCGCCTCTACGCGGGATCTCTGAAATGGGGAAGTGGTGGCGATTTTTTCGCCTGAGCGCACAGTTATGTCACGGCCTTTACCGTATCTTGAAGCAAGCTTTCGTTGGCATATCAATTAGGACGAAATTTACTAAATGAAAACACTGGGACGACTTTAAAACAGAGCTGAATATACGCGATTTGAGGTCACAAAATGATCTCGAATGGGTTCAACCTGTACGCCAGATGATGGACAACTCTGATAGCTTTCCGAAATGGCATTGTGTGCTAAAATCAGACGGTCTGATCAAAAGTTATGGTCGTTTGAAGTGCCTTGCAAAGGAAAGTAAGTCACGCCTTTCTTTTGATTTCTTGCCCGTCTCCTGCGCAAGATGTTAAGGTCACGTGTCCGTTCTGTTGATTCCGAAAATTCCGCCCAGTCCGCATCAGAGGTACCCTTTGGTTCGCGTTCGTAGAGAGAGCTCATTCGCTAGAGTTAAAAATGGGAATTAATGTAGCCGAGCGGCCAAAAATGGGTGCAACACGAGGACTTCCCGGGAGGTCACCCATCCCAGTACTACTCTCGCCCAAGCATGCTTTACTGCTGAGTTCTGATGGGATCCTGTTCTCAAGTGCTGGTATGGTCGCACACGTTAGAATACTCCGGCACATTTTATTTAAGCCAAGATCCCCGACGCCCGAATTTTAAATTGCGGGCTCCATTGCAATTCGGAATAAGCAATTCTGGCTGCTCAAATTTTTACGCACGACAACGATCGGGTCGCCGCGCCGCCGCCTCTACGCGGGATCCCCGAAATGGGGAAGTGGTGGCGATTTTTCTGCCTAAGCACGTAGTTATGTTACGACCTTTACCGTGTCCTTTAAAATATTTCCCGAAGCAAGCTTTCACTTGCATATCCATTAGGACGAAATTGACGAAATGAAAACACTGGGATGACTTTAAAAAGGAGTTGATTATACGTGATATAAGGGCACAAAATGAGCTCGAACGGGTTCAACAAGTTTGCCAGTGGATGGACTGCTCTGAGAGCTTTCCAAAATGGTATTGTGCACGAAAATCATACGGTCTGATCAAAGGTTATGGCCGTTTGAAGTGCCTTGCATTTGAAAACTAAGTCATGTCTTTCTTTGGATTTCCTGCCCGTCTCCTACGAATGATGTTAAGGCCACGTGTCCATTCTATTGATTCCGAAAATTCTGCCCAGTCCGCGTGGGCGGTACCCTCGGGCCCGCATTCGTAGAGAGAGCGCGTTCGCCGGAGGTAAAAATGGGCGCCCATGCAGTCGAGCGGACAAAAATTGGTGCAATACGAGGGCTTCCCAGGAGGTCACCCATCCCAGTACTACTCTCGCCTAAGCACGATTAACATCGGAGTTCTGATGGGATCCGGTGCTCTAGTGCTGGTATGGTCGCACATGTTGGAATACACCGACACATTTTATTTAAGTCAAGATCCACTACGCCCTATTTTCTGGATTGCGGGCTCTATTGCCATTCGGATTAAGAAATTCTGTTGGCTAAAATTTTTACGCGCATCAACGATCGGGTCACCGCGTTGCTGTCTCTACACAGGAACCATGAAATGGGGAAGTCGCGGCCTTTATCCTATCCTTGGAAGTTTTTCCCGAAGCAAGCTTTCGCTGGCATATCCATTAGGACGAAATTGACGAAATTGTCGAAATAAAAACAGTGGTATGACTTTAAAACATATCTGAATATATGCAATATGAGGGCCACAAAACGAGCTCGAACGGGTTCACCCAGTTTGCTAGGGGATGGACTGCTCCGAGAGCTTTCTGAAATGGTATTGTACACGAAAATCAGACGGTCTGATCAAAAGTTATGGCCGTTTAAAGTTCCTTGCATTTGAAAATTAAGTCACGTCATTCTATTTATTTCCTGCCCGTCTCCTGTGCAGGATGTTAAGGCCACGTGTCCGTTCTGTTTATTTCGAAAATTCCGCCCAGTACGTGTGTGCGGTACCTTCGGGCCCGTATTCGTAGAGAGAGCGCGTTCGTCGGAGGTAAAAATGGGTGTTTATGGAGCCGAGCGGCAAAAAATGGGTGCAATACGAGGACTTCCCAGACGGTCACCTATCCCAGTATTGCTCTCGCCGAAACACGCTTAACTGCGGAGTTCTGATGGGATCTGGTGCTCTTGATCTAGTCGCACACGTTGGAATACTCCGACACATTTTATTTAAGACAAGATCCCCGACGCCTGATTTTATGGAATAGGGGCTCTGTTGCCATTAAGATTAAGCAATTCTGGCGACTCAAATTTTTACGCGCGGCAACGATCGGGTCTCTGTGCCGCCGGCTCTACGCGGGATCCCCGAAATGAGGAAGTGGTGGCGATTTTGCCACCTGAGCGCGCAGTTATGTCGCGGCCTTTACCGTATCCTTGGAATTTTTTCCCGAAGCAAGCTTTCGCTTGCATATCCAATAGGACGAAATTGGCGAAATGAGAACACTGGGATGACTTTAAAATTGAGCTGAATATACGAGATATGATGGCACAAAACGAGCTCGAATGGGTTCTCCCTATTATCTAGTTGATGGAAAGCTCCGAGAGCTTTCCAAAATGGTATTGTGCGCGAAAATCAGACGGTCTGATCAAATGTTATGGCCATTTGAAGTGTCTTGCATTTGGAAACTAAATCACGTCTTTCTTTTGATTTTCTGCCTGTCTCCTGCATAAGATGTTAAGCCTACGTGTCCATTCTGTTGATTCAAAAAATTCAGCCCAGTCAGCATGGGCTGTACATTCGGGCCCGCGTTCGTAGAGAGACCGCGTCCTCTGGAGGTAAAAAAGGGTGTTCATGCAGCCGAGCGGCAAAAAATGGGTGCAATACCAAGACTTCCTAGGAGGTCACCCATCTTAGTACTACTCTCACCCAAGCACGCTTAACTGCGGAGTTCTAATGGGATTCAGTGCTCTAGTGCTGGTATTGTCGCACACGTTGGAATACTCCGATACATTTTATTTTAGTCAAGATCACCGACGCCCGATTTTTGGGATTGCGGACTCCGTTGCCATTCAGATTAAGCAATTCTGGAGGCTCAAATTTTTACGTGCGGCAACGATCGGGTCGCCGCGCTGCCGCCTCTATGCGGCATCCCTGAAATGTGTAAGTGGTGGCAATTTTGCCGCCTAAGCACGCAGTTATGTCGCGGCCTTTACCGTATCCTTGGAAGTTTTTCCCAAAGCAAGTTTTCGCTGGCATATCCATTAGGATGAAATTGATGAAATGAAAACACTAGAATGAATTTAAAACATAGCTGAATATACGCGATCTGAGGGCAAAAATGAGCTCGAAAGGGTTGACCCTATTCGCTAATGGATCAACACTCTGAGAGCTTTCCGAAATGGTTTTTTGCGTGAAAATCATGTGGTCCGATGATGCGTCGGCAAGTGCACCGGTCGCTGTCAAGTAATAATTTTGGGAATAGCTTCCCCGAATGTCGATCTCGAGGGAATGCAGGATGCGTATATTGATAGCATCGTAGAAGGTCGTTACTAAGAGTAATATGAAACAACAAGGGGGTTGGTTTTTGATTCCTAACGCTAATAAACCAAAAAGAAAACAAATGCGGGTCGTAAGCACCGCTTTGCTTGGTGGATGGAACTAGTGTAGGCCGCTATGCCGTGCTTCGTTAGGCAAATGGACGGAGAGCAAGCGGATGGAATGAACACAAGTGCCAAAAGTGAGGGTCGTAATCAACTCTTCAACTACCAACACTAGCCTTTGCTAGAGTGGTTCGAGTGCACGAGTGGGGTGGATGTTGATGGAGGCGAGTGTAACACAGCTAACAATAAAGAATGCAACTAACCAAAACAAACTTTATTCATAGACAAATAAAAATAAGTTTAGGTTCATTACAAGCTTAAGAATATACTTCACTATGAGAAGAGGTAGAATAAATCGATAGGGGGAAAACCTAGCCGTGGTTCTTGGTCGGAGCGGTGGGTTGTTGAAAAACGTCTAAGTTGTCTACCTAAATCACCTAAAGGGGGTGAATATGTGAGTTGTGCTACTTTTTGCGGAATAAAAACTATAGCGATCTAAGCACAAGAAATAAACAAGCATTCACAGAGGACACACAGAATTATAGTGGTTCCCCAACTTGGGTACGTCCACTTCCCACTCACCGCTCTAGCAAACCACTAGACTCGACTACTCCACTAATCTCGGATCAAAGCGATGGTACCACTCAGAACAACGTTCCTACAATCTCGATCCAAAAAGGGATCTACACTCGGAAGATAAAAAATTCCTACAACTCGAAGAACAAATCTCCTACACTCGGAGAATAATCTCCTACAAGATCTGAAAATCTCCCTAGGTCTTCTTTCTTGGTCTTTGCGGCTTTATTAGAAATTATAGAAGAAGACGCTCGGTTAGATGCGTTCTATGAAGCTTTGACTCACACAATCAAGGAGTAGATGGAGAAAGATGAATCATTGATCTGCGAATCTCTCTGGATCAAAAGTTGCCTTGGCGATCTTGAAGGTGTGCGACGACTTTCTGTAGAAGAGAAAACTGTCAGCCAATCCAGATCTTAGAATTACTCGCTTTATGAAACTTGAGTTCTTCATTCAAAATCGCATCCAGTCTTCATCCATTAGTCCATGTGCTTGAACATGAAGTGTATCCCAATAGAGAGGCTACACATGAGTCAACAGCTGGGATCACACAATGAGGAATTGCATTGTATTGTCCTGTGTTTGATGACCCACTGTAGACTGACAATTGTCTACACTCTGCAATAAATCCTGCAGACACATAACTAGAATATGAAATCAAATACAACCTAATTCATCTTAGTTTAAGGGTGACTTCATACAAATCTAGGTTATTATGGATACAATACCCAACAATCTCCCCTTTTTGTAGAAGTCAGAACCCTCTACACTATGGTGAATTATACCAAAATAGAAAGAACTAGATATTAAAGGTAATCACAGAATAAAATGCAGGAAACTAATAAATAAAGAGATAATCATCAAAACTAAAGATTATATAATTAAAATTATTTCTAGATTTCATATCTATATGGATTCAGTCCTCAATCTCATAACTCATAACCATTTCTAGCTTTGATGATGCTACTGTTGTTGTTGCCTATCCTTCTTCTCCTGTTGTCTTCTCTAATAACTGAAGGGCTTTCGATAGTACTTAGGAGGTCTAGGAGGAGCATTGGGATTGTTCCTCCCATATTCTTTGTCATAGATTCTCCTTTTAGTCAATTATTTCTCATATAATTCCCATTCAGAATTGCTATAATGAAGGTTCTTGTTTTCATTATAGTTAATGATAAGCTTCAGTGTATCAAGTATCAAAGCTTTGGAAGTTAGACTACATATTTCAGCAAACTCCTGAGTTTTTCTTTTCTCTGCCTCTGGATTTGGAATAGATCTACTAGCAGAAGCTCCCTCTCCATACTTCCTTCTTTTAGGAATATGAATTTATGGTAAATCATTAGGAATATCAGATTCCCAAACCTGAGAGTAAGATTCTGGAGGTTGAGTTCCATCTTCAGGCCTAGGAGAGAAATTAGGCATTTGAGATGACATCTAAGCAGGCTGGCCTTCAACAAGTGTATTCAGATGGTGAGGAATAATGTTAGGATCAGCTTAGAATTCTGGGAAAAATCTTACTATGGATCCATACAGTAGTATCATAAGTGTAAAACTTCACTGACTGTATTTGAGCTAGCACATCTTTATTAATTTCATTCATTTTTTAGTCCAGAGGTTCTTGAAATTAGTGTCATATTTTTCAACTTGTTCTTTCACTATACACTCCCCCTTTATAATTTATACACATAGCTTATTTATAGCTTCATCTATGAAGGTGTCCACTTCTTTACAGATCTTCATGACGTGCTCTTAGGCTTTCTTTTCAAGTTCAATTTGATTATTTGCAAGGGTGATAGATTGGTTCATGACCTCACCAACAGTGGTAATAGTGTGATCAAGGGCTTTGCCACCTATTTGGAAAAGATGCTTCAGTTGATCAGTGTTGTGCTGTATCTCAGCAAATCCTCAGCTCGTTTCTTTTTCCAAATCAGAAACTTTATTTTGAACAGCTTTGAGAGAATCATTAAAATACTTTCTTTGTTCTAGCAACATTTGTTCAATCTTACCAAGAATATCAGAAGTAACTGGTGTATTAGAAACAGTAGCACTAGCTGGAGGAGGAGCAGTCCAGGGAGGAAGATCTTCAACTACTACTGAGCTCTGAGCTCTAAGCCCTTGTAGTATTAGCCAAAATATCTCCTTCCTCACTAGTGAAGGTAGGAAGAGAAAAATCCAATCTACTCAAAGGTGCTTCAGTAGGTTCTTGAGATGGTTCATTCTCATCTGAAAGAAGAATTGTCTCTTGTTCTTTTTCAGTAGCTGGGGATTGATCAAAATTGGACTTTGGAGATGGTTTAGGAGATGGAGAAGGTGCTGGAGTGGCTTCTTTGGATGGTTCTTCAACATTTACTTGATGCTGGGGAGGTAGGGGCTCATTTGAGCTAAGTTCCTTAATCATTTTATTGATATCATCAGTGGTGGAGAGGATTGTTTCTTGTACCTGGGCATCTGTTTGGGGATCTTTTGAAGTGGTTGGCTGAATGGAAGTATTTGGAGGTGGAGTAGGAACTCTATCTTGCTACACAGAGGAGGTAGGTTCCCCCTCAGCTACTGCACCAGAAGTACCAACAACATGGTGGAGAGGGGGAGATGGGGACCTTTCCTCTGAAGCAGGGTGCTCATGGGATTTAGCTGCCTGGGCTGGGTTTTGCAATTTCAACTCTCATCTCTGAATGGAGGAAACAGAGACTTTATTCATATGGTGGATGGTAGTGCCTTTGGAGAAGTCAAATACCTGAGGATTAATCTCATGCAACATTAAGGAGATAATCCTGGCATAACTTTGAGCCTTAATGCGCTCCCTGATTTGATCCAATATCAACATACCAAAATGAAATCTTTTCCTGCAGATGATTGTTGTCATGATGTCAAAAAGATCATTGGTTATAAAGCTTATGGTGCTAGTCCTGCACAACAATATTTTTCCAATTATGTCCACTAGTAATTTGCTTCCTGGGTTTAGGCCTGGCCTTCTGATGGAGGTAACCTTAGTTGAAATACCACAGAAGTTACATGTTCTGCCATTATCTTCATTTGTTATGTCATCTTCCTCATCTACTACCGGCATTTTCAGAAGCTTTGAAACAGAGGTTTTGGTGAGTTTTACCTTGATTCCCTTAACTTTAGACTTCAAAACTTTTCCATTTCCCTTTACTCTGATGTTCTTGAAGAATTCTTCAACTTTTGGAAATAATATCTTGTACGGATGTTCAAGAACGAAAGTCAGACCTGCAGTGTCGAGAAGAATCAACAAATTCCTGAAATCGTCTGATAACTCTGCGATTCCGGCTACTACTAACTCACTGCCCACTCCAATCTTCGACGGCGGTGCCATTTTCCTTCAGTGAACTGCGGGTGGAAGACGACGATGACATGCTCTGTAGAAGCGGCAGAAGACGAAGAGTCTTTCGAGAGATAGTGGATTTCAATTAGAGTAGATTCTTGAAATCCGATATTTTCTATTTATATAACCCTAGTAATGATGATTAGGAGTCTAATTAAGCTTAAACATATCCTAGATAGCGGCGGAAAGGATGCGGGTTTCAAAATTTAAAAATTTGAAGGAATACAGAATCTAACTGGTCATTTCTCGAGTGGAACTTCAGTACTCGAGTGATGGAATAGAGGTACTCGAGAGGTGGTATTGCATTAATCGTGTGATCTAAGTCTACTTATTGAGAAGAAGTTTAGTACTAGAGTGATAGTATTCGGGTGACTTACTTAGTTCTCGAGAATTCAGAGAAGTACTCGAGTAGAAATATTCGAGTTCTTGAGTAGTCATTCTTTATCTCGAGACATGAAGTCCACTAAGAGAAATTTCTAACCTTTTTGACTTGTCCTTGAATTCTGAGCTGTGAGATGAGTCCATCTTGTCTATCCTTCTTTGTTGAGCATACCAAGCTCAATTTTGAAGAAACTTAACTTGGTCTCATCCAACGGCTTTGTGAATATATCTGCAACTTGCCTATCTGTTGGAACATACTAAAGATCTATGTCCCCATGCTCCGCATGCTCCCGGATGAAATGGTATCTCAGCTCTATATTCTTTGTCCTGCTGTGAGAGACTGGGTTGTTGGCTATTGCTATTGCACTGGAGGAGTCGCAAAACAGAGGAATGTCCTGGACTTACATGTTGTAGTCTTCCAGCTGGTTCTTTAGCCAAAGCAATTATGCATAACAACTGCTGGCAGAAATGTATTTTGAATTGGCCGTTGAGATTGCGAGACAATTTTGCTTTTTGCTACTCCAGGAAATGAGCCTTCTTCCTAGGAATTGGCAAGTCCCAGAAGTGCTCTTACTGTCATCTTTGCTACCTGCAAAATCTGCATCTGAAAAACCAATTAGTTCTCTATCATTACTTCTTGGGTACCATAAGCCAAGATTCAGTGTACCTTTGAGGTATCTTAAAATTCTCTTTGCAGTAGAATAATTATATTCCTTAAAGTTCACTTGAAATCTAGCATAGACACATGTGGAGAACATTATTTCTGGTCTAGTGGCATTAAGGTAGAGCAAGGATCCAACTATACTTCTGTACTTGGTTTCATCAAAAGATTTTCCTTTCTCATCCTTGTCCAAAGACATAGCTGAACCCATTTGACTCCTCATAGAGGTTGCATTCTCCATTCCAAATTTCTTAATCAACTCCTTGGTGAACTTAGTCTGCGAGATGAATATTCCATCCTTAGATTGTTTCACCTGAAGTCCTTAGAAATACTTTAGCTCACCCATACTGCTCATTTCAAACTTCCCTAGCATATGTTTAGAAAACTTCTTGCAGAGGTTGTCATCTATAGAGCCAAAAATAATGTCGTCGACATAGATTTGCACTAGCAAAATCTTTCCCTTTATTTCCCTAAGAAATAATGTCTTATCTATCTTTCCCCTTGTTAACTTATTCTCAAGAAGAAAGGCAGACAACATCTCATACCAAGCTCAAGGACCTTGTTTCAAACCATATAAAGCTTTAGATAAAAGATAAACATAATTAGGAAAGTTAGAATCAATGAAACCTGCGGGTTGTTCCACATATACTTCTTACTTTATGTCACTATTAAGGAAGGCCGACTTCACGTCCATCTGATAGACGGTGAAGCCTTTAAGTGGAGCATACACTAAGAACAACCTGATTGCCTCCAGCCTAGCCACTGGAGCATATGTCTGGTCGAAGTCGATTCCTTCTTCTTGCCTGTATCCTTTGGCGACGAGTCTGGCCTTGTTCTTTATGATAGTCCCATCCTCGTCCATCTTGTTCCTATAGACCTACTTCGTTCTGATGACATTCATGCCTTTGGGTCTTGGAACAAGTTTCCAGACTTGACTGTGCTTGAACTGATTTAACTTTTCTTCCATGGCCATAATCCACGATGCGTCCGAGTTTGCTTCTACAAACTTCTTTGGTTCAACCTGCGAGAGAAAACTCAAATATTTATTTTCATCAGTAGTACCTCTACGAGTTCTGACACCATCCTGGGGATCTCTGATGATTTGATCAATTGGGTGATCCTTCAGATGTCTGAGCTCTATGTTCCTTGCACATCTTGAGCTTCTTCAATCACAAGAGTGACTTCATTAACTTGATTTATTTCTTAATCTTGATCATCAACTCTCCAATCGGGGTTGTAGTGGTGATCTTGATGAACGTTTCACCTTTCTCTTCAGTAGCCTCATCCAAGTTAAGTTCTTTCAACTTTGAACCTGCATCTTCAATGAACACACTAGAAGAGTTGCTTTACAGTAAGCTCATCTCATCAAATACAACATGTATAGATTCTTCAATGAATTTTTACTTAGTATGTTTAACTTGATGTGGATTCATTCTACACTTTAGAATAAACTATGTAGATGGGCATAAGCTAGATTGAATTATCTTTCAGGCAAGTGCACCTATCAATCATAGTATAGGAGAAATCTACATCTCATGTCGTATTCCATAGGGCTTTTTCAAATACTCATACTCACCCTCACTCTATTATCATACCTATAAATAAAATTGATTTTTAATCTAAATAAACCTAACTATGACTACTTGGATAAAGTAACATTGGAGGATTAAAGATGATAAAAGATTGAAAGTCTAAGAGCATTCACATGAACATAATCACTTATTAATTCAATTTTATGTAATCATGAAATAACAAAACTATCAAATTAATTGTATTATAAAGGGTAAAACATTTATCAAATTCTCTCTCGAGCAATTAAAAATCTAAACCTAAGTTGAGTAAATTTTCTCTCGAACAATTTACAATACTCAAATTTGCATTAAATACATTACCCTATCTACTACATAAATTTATAAAATCTTATCTCTAAAATACCATGAATTTATTTATCCGTATTATAATTATCCAAACAGCATATATCTCGATCATGAAATTTTAAATACAAAGAGCAATAACACCTAAATATGAACATTTAACCATCATCACAAACATCCAATTTCTCAATCTAGACATTTGAAATTCATGTAAAACAAAAGCTAAATTCATAACTAGGATAAATATCTTTGTTTGCCAGCCTACATACGAATAAAATACCATAAATTTGATGAAAACAAGAAGATACATGATTACCAAATTGTTCAAATAAAATGTTCAAGCGAAATAAAACATAAATAAAGTTAGATCACTAAGAGAAAAGAAAGATTAACAGGGATACATGAAAGATTAAAATGCATACGAAAATCTCCTTCAATTCCTCCTTCTCTTGGGTGCTCCACTTTCGTCCTCCAGAATTGCTCCAAATGAAATGATCCAAAAGTCCTATTCTAATTTTTCCTCCAGGTTTTTATAGTCTCATAGCAAACATGGTCGAACACGGGTTCCAAAATGGCCGTGTCACATGCTATGTTGACGGTTCTAGGGCGGTTCCACATGAATAGGCGTGTCTAGTCGTGGGCCATTTCATCTGACACTGGTAGTGACACGGCCGTATCGTAGCACACAGCTGAGTTGTTCTTCATATTCTTCAGACATGGGTTGGTTGGAAGCAGCTCATAAATTTGTCCCAAAAAAGGGAACGGGTGGGCACACGGGCATGTTCCCTCCCGTGTGGTGCTCTGAATTATATTCCAAATATTCAGATCCATCCTGAATAGGACACGGGTAGGCACACGGGCGTGTTCCTACCCGTGTGCGCTTAATTCTTATCCTGTCATTAGCCATGTTGGATCCTTGAACTCCTCTGTTTGCTCCAAGACTATTAGTTCCACTGGTTCGCAATACCTGCATTAATAAAATGAAGTAATAACTGAATAGCTCAATACATGAAATAATTGAAACTCCAAACGATGCTCTACTATTCATGATAATTTCTATTCTTAACTATTCTCGCGCAAATACTACATAGAGGGGGTAGAAAATAGTGGACATGATTACAATTATGATAGTAAAAAGCCTATCATAATTGTACTCATCAAATACCCCCAGACTTGAGTGTTTACTTGTCCCTAAGCAAACTAATTCAAACACATGGGTTAACAATACATAATTCTTCTTCCGCATACTGGTTGCTATGAATTCAAAGAGAATTTGATGTTGCAATTGTATAGGAAATAGTATAGCAGACTTTTCTAAATATAACTTTATCTTAAAATTTCAACAATATATATCTTAACTATCTTTCGCGCTTTCTTAGAATTAGGGTTATAGTCATCCATAACAATTATGAGGAGAAAATAATAATCTTAATAGGATATGCATTAGTATTTCAAAACTTATAAGTACCCATATTGATAATCATGAACTTCCCTTTACACACCCTCTCCACGACACTAGTCAGAATTAGTAAGTTTGGATCCTTAGGACTGGCATTATGGTGTAACCTTTTTGGCTTAGGATAGGAGATTATAGGTGGGGTAATCAAAGATAACTCGATGGTTTTTATCACACATATATCACGATTGAGCCTTTTATTTTGTAAATACCTTATCATACATCAATATTATAAAAGCACCCCCGGACTTTGAAATTGTTATACTTCCCATATTTTTTGATGGATACTATATTTTTTTCTTTTTTCTTATCCAAGGGTCCATAGTAGCGATCATTCCGAGTGGGTGTAAGTGTACACGCACTCAGGCCGTATATCACTATGTTTTTTTTTCTTTTCAAGGGTTCATAGTATGGATCATTCCAAGTGGGTGAAATTATACATGCACTCAGGCCGCATATCACTATGAATAAACTCATTCCATGAAGGTCTCAATGATAGGTATGCTAATAGGTATGGATTTGGCCTTGGTGAAATTTACTAGTAGAGTATCAAAAGGCATAGGGATTAGGTCCAAATTGGGTGTGCAAGGGTAAAATGTTTAAGGTTGTGGGATTAAAAGGCTCAAGCTATCCAAAATGAGGCATAAGTCATTTCCACCCTCACTAATTAACTTGTGCAAAAGTTTTGAGGATCGCTAGTAAGTTCTAGACACCAATAGAGAAAATCCTTTATTTTGATTTCCTAATACAAAATAATCAAAATATTACACTCATCGACTCACTTTAGTATAGGTAATTATATTTTCTAAAATAGACTGATTATTAGTTAATAATATAGAAGACTAATCTATAAAATAAATGATATAGAGAAAATTAGGCTAATGAATTTCTATACGTAATTACTAAACAAAAAATTTGAACAGTCAAAGAGGCTACTTTAATTCATTTTAATCAGCATGCGAAAGTAATTTAAGTAGTTATAATCCAAAATGAGTGAATTAATGAGAGCTTAAAGAGAAGTAAAAAAAATTAAAATTTTTTATTAAGGGTGTTTAACAATCTTGAGTATTATGATAGTATAAAAAACTAATTGTAATCATGTCCATCCAAGAAATTATATAATTAAAGAGCATCCACCCCAAGACTTAGAGCTTGCAATGTCCTCATTGCAATGTAAAAAACACTGAGAGACAAATTGCACAAGCATATAAAGAACTAACGATCATGAATATAAAGGACAACATAAAGTAAAAAGGGCAAATGTTATAATAGATAGTGAAACTGAGAATACAGGAGCATATAAAAAAAATACTACATCACTACATAGCCAAATACTTAGTGATATATATAAGAAGTATGTAGGACCCTGATCGTCCTGAGAGTGAGGTGGGCGAGGAGCTGGCAGTGGTGGGCATGAGATCCCCAGGTGAGTCCTGATCTGAAAGATAGCATCCTCATTCCGCTGCTATGAATCCTCGATATGCTGAAGACGCGGTGAGAGCTCGGTCTCATAGAAGTGTTGTAGATCACGTGCGTACTGAGATTGCGTTCGAGAAGGGGCAGTAGAAGGCTCTCCCTGAGTGCAGGTGGACCGGGCTAGGGGGATCAATGGCTCATCGAGGTCAGGATCAACCTCATCGTCGTCGTCGTCGGCAGCTTGAGGTCCACCCCTCGCAATGGTATATATAATCCCACCCCGGCCCTGATGGGCGGTGATGAGGTGGAGGGATCGAAGATTGGCCATGGTGATAGGCATAGTCTTTGCCACCACAATCATCGGGCGAAGGGACGAGAATATGTTCATATTCTTTGCCAGGCGGGTAATGTAGGGGGCTACACAAATAGTCCCTATGTTTGAGTTGTCGGCCTGGTGAAGGATGAGCTGGGCGAGCATATAACCCAAGTGGACAGGATAACGGGACGACATGCTATGTAAGTATAAAACATCCTGCCTACTAACACACCGGAGCTTTCGCCCCGTCCACTCAAGGTATGGCTAAGGAGGTGGTGTATGTAGTGGAGGGCCGGAGAAATTAGCTTGGAGGCCTTAGACCTCTTGGCTTCATAAGGGGAGACATCGAAGGTGAGACGGGCCCAAATATTTCCCGCATGGTAGTGCGTGGGGAGATCAAAATGAAGGTCAGCGTATGAGGCAGTAGAGAAGAACGAATCCTCAAAATCCCCTAAGTATTGGGTGAACTGGAGTAGGGTGAGTGTATGAAAAGTGTCAGCCACTCTAAATGAGATGATTCCCTTGTGAGGGTTTCCATGCTCTAACAAGGAAGGTCTAAGATTTAAATAAAAGGTAGACATGAACTCGAGGGTGAGTTCCTTAAAGCCTAGCTCCTCTATAACAAAAAAAATCTTTCCACCCCATTACAGATATTAACTCTCTAACATCTCCTACTAAACTTATTTCTTCCAAGACGTCCCAGTCAATCAAGCGAATGTCCTGGAATTTCTTTGATTGGAGACGGTTGTAGCGATTGGTGTGCTCTTGATCTATGAAGACCAGTGGTTGAGCAGCATCGTGCCTCTCCGTTGACAGTGCTTGAAGATCAGGGCGAAGTCGGCGACCGCCTTTAGCATGTGATGAAGACATGATCTATGGACATGGCGAATAATATTTAAGACATAAAGAAGAGAGAAGAGGAAAGGAAAAGTGAGGAAATGAGAACAAGAAGAAGATGAAGAGAGTGGTGGAATAAGAACGTAAACCCAAAAACGTTTACCTAGGAGGAATGCTTTGCGATGAGAGGAGGCGCTTCCACTAGCTTTGAAGGCAAAACGGCTTCAACCGGCTCTGGGCAAATAAGGTGCAGGAGATGAAAATTGAAGCAAGGGGATGACGATGATCAAGAAGAGCTCGGGATCTTATATATAAGACAAATACGGGTGAACACATGGCCGTGTGTGCAACCTGTATTAGAGAATCTTATCCCAGTGGAACACGGTCTTCTACGAGACATGTGGTCAACCTGATTGGATAGGACAACATCAGGCGAACACGGTCAATAACACGAGTGTGTGTAGACCCGTGTGGTCAAACTGACAGGTGATAGAGGCAGACACGGTCCACAACACAGGTGTGTGTGGACCTGTGTCCTTCTTGGCCACTGGGTAATAAAATGAACATAGCTATAGACACGGCTGGGTAGGCAGTCTTGTACTGCTTGGGAAAAAATTCGTCAAGCTGTGACACGAGTTTGAACATTGCTGGGTGTCAAGCCATATCCTTCTCGAGATGAATATCGTAGAAACAAGAATATGCACAAGGGAACCAACACGGGTGTGTGTTAACACGTGTCCTTCTCTAGATATTAATGGGTAAATGGGCGCTCGAGAACACAGCAATACACACGGGTGTGTGGTCACCTGTATCCTGCTGTGGATAAAACCTTCCTTCTCAAGGTTTCCTATAGAATACGGCTGGGTGAGTGGATGTGTTACAAACACGGATGGGCATGCGGCTTGGCAAGCAGCTGTGTCCTTATCGGGAAAAAATGACTCTTGCTCATTTTTTATATAGAACACGGCTGGGTCCAAGGGTGTGTTATGGACACGGCCAGGCACACGGGTGTGTGCTTGGCCGTGTACCCTTCTAAAGTTTAGATTCCTCCAAAGTGATTTTTATTAAAAAATTTTATCTTAACATATAGCTATATTTTTACGAAAAATTTTATAAATTTAGAAATTTTTTTTCATTTTACGTACTCCTAGTCTAGACGGAGGCATGATTTTTGATGGATGAAATCTTGAGGAAGTGCAATGTAATAAAGTTTAATCGGTGCCCATTGACCTTAAAATCCCCGTTTTCAGGGTGGGTTAACTCGACGGTGCCGTAGGGAAAGACTTCTTTGACTTGGAAGGGTCTGGAACACTTAGACCTTAACTTCCCAAGGATTAAATGTAGTCTGGAATTAAAAAGTAGAACTTGGACACCTTTTTGGAATGTCTTAGGTTTGTGAAGGTGATGGTCATGGAATAGTTTAGTCTTCTCCATTTAAATCTAGGAGTTCTCATAAGCCATGGTTCTCCACTCATCTAGTTCGTTAAGCTAGGGTTTTCGCTTCTCCCCTATAGATTTGATGTCAAAATTCAAAGAGCGCATTGCCCAATATGACTTGTGTTCTAATTATATAGGCAGGTGACATGATTTACCATAGACTAATCTAAAGGGGGTGGTCCCTATAGGTGTTTTGAAAGCAGTCCTATATGCCAACAAACAATCGTGTAGTTTCTTAGACCATTGTTTCCTATTCCCATCTATAGATTTTTCTAGGATTCTCTTAAGTTCTTAATTTGATACTTCAACTTGACCACTAGTTTATGGATGTTAAGGTGCTGCTATTCTATGTGTAACTCCATATTTTTGCAATACTTTGTCTAGCTGTAGATTACAAAAATATGAACCCCTATCGCTAATAAGTGCACGTTGTGTGCCAAATCGTGCAAATAAGGATTTTAAAAATTGAATTACAACTTTACTATCATTAGTAGGCGAAGCTTGCGCTTCAACCCACTTTGATACATAATCTACAACTACCAAAATATATTTATTCCCATACGAAACTGGAAATGGTACCATAAAATAAATTCCCCAAACATCAAATACTTCACATTAAAAAATAAAACTTTGCGGCATTTCGTGTAATTTGGAAATATTACCTGATTTCTGACAAGAATCACATGAAATCACATACCTTTGGACATCCCTGAATAGAAGGGGCCAATAAAAACTAGAGTCAAGATCCTTTTTGGCAGAGCTATTTGCTCCATAGTGACAACCATTAGGACCTAAATGGCACTGCTGCAGGATTCTCCATCCCTCCTCCAGGATACACACCTTCAAATAACAGAATCTGTACATATCCGAAAAAGAAAAGGGTCCTCCCAGAAGTAATATTTCAAATAAGAGAAAAATTTCTTTTCTGCTGATATGAAAAATCCCTTGGAAGGACCTTAGCCACGAGATAGTTTGGATAATCGGTAAACCATGGATAATCAGGATTTATATTTGTAGATAAGGCAAATAACGATTCCTCAAGGAAGGTATCAGAAATCTCAGATTCATCTAACATTGCTCGTAGTGGATTTTCTAAACGTGAGAGATGGTCTACCGCTAAGTTTTCTGCTCCTCGTTTATCCGTAATTTCGAAATCAAATTCTTGCAATAAAAAAACCCAACAGATTAAACAAGGCTTTGCTTCCGGTCTTGCTAGCAAATATCAAAGGGCAGAGTAATCTGTGTATACTACCACCTTAGATAATGTGAGATAAGATCTAAATTTGTCAAAGTCAAATACCTAGGAGTTCTTTTTTTGTATTAATATAATTCTCCTGTGCATTATTAAGTGTTTTGCTAGCATAAAAAATAGGGTGAAAGTGTTTGTTTCAGTATTGTCCTAAAACAGCTCCTACCGCAAAACTGCTAGCATCACACATGATCTCGAACGACTGAGTAAAATCAGGTGCGATCATAATAGGAGAATTAATTAATGTTTCTTTTAAGAACTCAAAGGAATTTAGACATTCTTGTTCAAAAATAAAAGGTGTGTCTTTTTCTAAAAGCCTAGTAAGTGGTTTAGCGATTTTAGAAAAGTCTTTAATGAACCGGCTATAGAACCCGCCGTGTCCTAAAAACTTCTCACTACCTTAACGGAGGTTGGTGGTGGTAACTTTTCCATGGTTTTAATTTTCGCTCTATCTACTTGAATTCCTTTGCTTCAGATTTTATGGCCAAGTACTAACCCTTCTTGGACCATGAAATGGCACTTCTCCCAACTAAGCACTAGTGTTGTTTCCTCACACCTCAAAACTTTCTTTAAATTTTTCAAACACAAATCAAACGAGTCTCCAAATACAGAGAAATCATCCATAAACACTTCCATGATATCTTCAACATACTCATTGAAGATGGCTAACATGCATCTCTAGAAAGTAGCGGGGGCATTACATAGACTGAATTGCATACGTCTATAGGCAAATGTACCGAAAGGGCAAGTGAATGTTATTTTCTCCTGGTCTTTTAGGGCTATAGGGATTTGGAAATACCCAGAAAGTCCATCTAGAAAGACATAGTATGAATGTCCTGATAATCATTCTAATATTTGGTCAATAAAAGGTAGAGGGAAATGGTCTTTCCTAGTAGCATCGTTTAATTTCCTATAGTCAATACAGACTCGCCAACCCGTTAAATGTTCGCGTTAGAATTAACTCATTCTTATTGTTTGCTACCAAAGTTAGGCCACCCTTCTTGGGAACGATATGCACAGGACTTACCCATGAACTATCTGAAATAGGGTATATCTTACCAACATCTAACAACTTAACAATTTTAGCCTTAACTACCTCTTTTATATTTGGGTTAAGACTACATTGCGGTTGAATAGAAGGTTTATAGTTTTCTTCCAAAAGAATTTTATGAGTGTAAAAACTAGGATTAATACCTTTTATATCAGATATTTGTCATGCTATTGCACCTTTACATTTTTTCAATACAGTTAATAATTTAGCCTTTTCAGTATTAGTAAGATTAGAAGAAATTGTAACTGGGTACGAAGAATTACTTCCTAAGAATACATACTCAAGATGATCAGGTAATTTTTTAAGTTCAACTTTAGGTGGATCCTTAGTACTATTCTTATGAACTTCCTTCGGTAATCAAAATATACTCAGTCGTTCTATTCATTGAAACAGAATTATCTAAAAAAAAAAGTTCAACAATGTCTTTATTTTTATCTTCTTCTAGATAACAGTTAGTGATGCAAATTTCTAAAGGATCTCTATAATAAAAATTAGAATTCATAGAAGTCATAAAATTATCAACAACATGAGAAAAATAGCAATAATCATTATAATCTAAAGATTGTTTCATATTATTGCCAATTTGAAAAGTGACTTCATCTTCCCCTACTCTCAAAACTAATTTACCATCAAGAACATCAATAAGAGCTCTAGATGTGGCTAGGAATGGATGACCTAATATGAGTGGCACTTCTATATTTTCATCCTTATCTACAATAAAAAAATCAGCAGGAAATATAAACTTATTTACCTTAACCAATACATCCTCTACTATTCCTCTAGGATACTTAACCGACCGATCTGCAAGTTGAATACTCATTCTAGTCGGGCTAAATTCTCCTAGACCTAGTTTCAACTATAGTTTATAAGGCATTAAGTTTATACAAGCTCTTAAGTCCGCTAAAGCTTTATTTACTTATAAATCACCGATTAAACATGGAATTGAAAATGAACCGGGATCCTTAAATTTTTGTTGTAATTTATTTTGTAAAATAGCAGAACATTCTTCATTAAGTGTTATTAAAGATATTTCTTCTATTTTCTTTTTTTTTTAAATTAAATCCTTGAGAAATTTTGCATACTTAGGCATTTGAATGATTTCAGAAAAAGGTAAATTAACATATAATTGTTCAAACATAGATAAAAATTTACCGTATTGTGCATCCATGCGCTCCTCGTTCAGCTTTGCTGGATACGGTATTGCTGGTTGATACTCCATTGGCTTCACGTTCATGTCATTCGGTGCTTCGCCGCTAGACTCCTCTTGGGGTGCTTCCTTTGCAAGCCTTGGGTCTTGAAACTCCTTTTCGCTCCTCAATTGGATGGCTTTTGCATGCTCCTTTGGGTTTGTCTCAGTATTACCCGGAAGTGTTCCTTTTTGCCTTTCAGATACAATCCTTGCAAGTTGACCAATCCGATTATCCAAATTTCAAATAGAGCCTTCTTGATTCCGGATGGCTACATCTGTAGTTCTCATGAACTTGGTAAGTACATCTTCCAATGTTGGCTTCCTTTGCTCCGGTTGTTGTTATTTTCCAAGCATAGGTTGCTTGACTTGAATTCCTTGTCCTCCCCAAGAGAAATTGGGGTGATTCCTCCATCCATGATTGCATGTAGCACTATATGGGTTATTTTGGGGAAAAGGAGGTCTAGTATTGTTGCCCATATATTGAACATATTCTTGCACTTGAGGTTTACCACAAGGAATTCCGTAGCTTTGCAGTCTTCGCCGGTGGAAAATACTTCATTAAAAACTTCTCAACCATCATATCCCATGTAGTAATCGATCCTCTTGGTAATGAATTCAACCAATGCTTCTCCTTGTTCCTTAGTGAGAACGGAAACAACCTCAATCGAATGGCATCATTAGTAATGCCATTGATCTTGAATGTATCACCTATCTCCAAGAATCCATCTAAGCGTGTGTTGGGATCTTCATCTTGTAGGCCATCATATTGGACATATTGTTGAACCATCTGAATAACACTCGGCTTCAACTCGAAATTATTTGCAATGATTGGAGGTCTAACAATGCTTGACCCAGTACCTTAGAGTTTGGGTCTAGCAAAGTCATACATGATTTGCTCGTGTTGATTTGCCATGATATTTGGATTATGATCTCCTATATTTACTGTTTCCTCTTTTGAAAGTCCGTTTGAATTTCCTGTGTTTTCATTTCCTAAATCCCTTTGGTTGGTGTTGTGAATAATTCATTTCAGGTCAGGATGAAATGGTGCTAGCCTTGAATTTCTCCCCTGGTCATGGACAAACAGACTACAAAACAGAGATTAAGCGATATAATTATTCTATAAACAAATTTATAATTATTTATTAGTAAACAAAATTGGTAGATTAATAAAGTTTAAGCTTTCAAAATATTGAAAACGAGTCCCCGAAACCGGCTCCAAAAACTTGATGAGATTTTTACTGAGTATGTTTAACTTGATGCAGATTCATTCCACACTTTAGAATAAACTATGTAGATGGGCATAAGCTAGATTGAAATATCTTTCAGGCAAGTGCACCTATCAATCATAGTATAGGAGAAATCTACATCTCATGTCGTATTCCACAGGGATTTTTAAAATACTCGTACTCACCCTCACTCTATTATCATACCTATAATTAAAATTGATTTTTAATCCAAATAAACCTAACTATGACTACTTGGATAAAGTAACATTGGAGGATTAAAGATGATAATGACTGAAAGTCTAAGAGAATTCACATGAACATAATCACTTATTAATTAAATTTTTTGTAATCATGAACTAACAAAACTATCAAATTCATTGTATTGTAAATGGTGAAATATTTATCAAATTCTCTCTCGAGTAATTCAAAATCTAAACCTAAGTTGAGTAAATTTTATCTCGAACAATTTATAACACTCAAATTTGCATTAAATATATGACCCTATCTCATACATAAATTCATGAAATCTTATCTATAAAATACCATGAATCCATTTATCCGTATAATAATTATTCAAACAGCATATCTCTCGATCATGAAATTTGAAATACAAAGAGCAAAACACCTAAATATGAGCATTTAACCATCATCACAAACATCCAATTTCTCAATCTAGACGTTTGAAATTCATGTAAAACAAAGCTAAATTCATAACTAGGACAAATCTCTTTGTTTGCAAGCCTACATACAATTAAAATTCCACAAATTTTATGAAAACAAGAAGATACATGATTACTAAATTGTTTAAATAAAATGTTCAAGCGAAATAAAAGATAAATAAAGTTAGATCACCAAGAGAAAGGAAAGATTAAAAGGTATACATGAAAGATTAAAACGAATACGAAAATCTCCTTCAATTCCTCCTTCTCTTGGGTGCTCCACTTTCGTCCTCAGAAGTGCCCCAAATGAAATGATCCAAAAGTCGTATTTTAATTTTTCATCCAGGTTTTTATAGTCTCATAGAAAACATGGTCGAACACTGGTTCCAACACAGCCATATCACAGGTCGTGTTGACGGTTCTAGGGCGGTTTCAAATGAATAGGCATGTCTGGTCGTGGGTCGTGTCATTTGACACGGGTAGTGATATGGCCATGTCGTAGCACACGGCTGTGTTGTTATTCATGTTCTTCAGACACGGGTTGGTTGGAAGCAGCTCTTCAATTTGTCCTGAAAAGGACACGGGTGGGCATACGGGCGTGTTCCCACCCGTGCGGTGCTCTAACTTGTCTTCCAAATATTCGGATCCATCCTTAATATGACACGGGTAGGTACATGGGCGTGTTCCTACTCGTGTGCGCTCAATTCTTGTCCTGTCATCAGCCATGTTGGATTCGTGAACTCTTCTGTTTGCTCCAAGACTTGTAGTTCCACTGGTTCGTAATAACTGCATTAAGAAAATGAAGTAATAAGTGAATAGCTTAATACATGAAATAATGGAAACTCCAAACTATGCTCTACTATTCATGATAATTTCAATTCTTAACTATTCTTACGCAAATACTGCATAGAGGGGTAGAAAATAGTGGACATGATTATAATTATGATAGTAAAAAGCCTATCATAATTATACTCATAATTCAACCACCAGAGTTTTCTTATTAAATACCATATATTCCTTACTATGAATACTATACCCTACAAAAATTCCTTCAAAACTCTTTTCACTAAATTTAGTAGTATGATACTTACTTTAGTAAAAAACGAAGCATTTGCAGGCAAAGAATCAAAAATATGATACAGTCGACTTACTGCCTTTTAGAAGTTTATAAGGTGTCTTATTGTGGTTCTTATTGATGAGTGCTCTATTTTGCACGTGGCAAGCAGTGTTAACGGCTTATGCCCAGAAGTACTCCGGTAGTGAGGCATCACTCAACATATTCATGCAGGCCTCTATGAGTCTTCTATTCCTTCTCTCAGCTACTCCATTTTATTGTGGAGTACAGTGAGAGGAAAACTCATGAAAGATACCTATGCTTTCACAAAATTCTGTCATGGCCCCAGACTTGAATTCAGTTCCATTGTCACTTCTTAATTTGACTACGTAACAGATGTATTCATTCTGGATCTTCCTTACAAAATTTCTAAAGACGTCGTGTAAGACTCCCACCCCTCCCAGAACACAAAACACGGCTCGAGGGGAGTCTTATGCCCAGAACAGCACCCTTGCGGTAGCGCTAGCACTCGGGCTAGCCTGTACTACAAGACGCCTATTCTGCCGGCCTTTACCAATATCAATCATGCCAACCTAACCAGAATAAAATTAGAAGTCAAAATCCACATAAAGCATATTATTAGTCCAAAAGTACAATAAATAAATAAGCTTCTTCAAGCTTCCAAAGTATTAGAGTACGAGTAAACTTGCCCCAAAGGGGGTACATAAAAAGTCTCTCAAAAACTCACATCAGTCACCGACGGTAACGACCATACCGTCCCTTTAGGCCCTTCGTCCTAGCCTTGCTGTCGTGCTGCAAAACCTACTGCTGCTCCGTCTGCGGATTTTCCTCCTAAAAAGGAAGATGTAGCATCCGTTTGTCATGACGACTAAGTGGCTATCACATCCGCTCCCCCGGCGACTCCTCGGCACCGGGCAGAGAAAGGAGTAGGGTACAATATATGTATTTAAAGCAATAGTGCAAACATGTGGTATAGAGTGATCAGTAAATAATGTATGTATATAGCAGCACAATAAATGAGCAAACCAATTTCCCTCGTAGTTCTATCATCTACAGTAGAGTATGAAAGAGTAAAGCTACAACAGAAAGTAACTCAACTTATATGAATGCCCATACAGACATATAAGTTGAGGATCGGCTCAACAGTAAAGTAACTCATCGTATAAGAGTGCCCATACAAACTTATACGATGAGGATCTTGTGTATGCAATGTAATGCAATGCCATGAATGCTATGTAATGACTCACCCATGATCACGCACAAGCAATTGTTGTGTCAACACAGACTCTTTGTTCCAACTTTTCTAGTAGGAAGCCAACCTCTCAGGCATCATCCGTCGTGGCCAGACGGTGACAGTAGAGCGGGCATCTCCACTACTAGGCTGCTCTACACACTACCTTGCCTAGGCCTCTGTATGCCTCAATGCTAAGAACACAATAGTGGAGCTCACACGTGTACTACAGCTCAGCGGGAGCCTCGGGTAGATGTGCACTGAGAACCAAGCCTTGAACTGACATATGATTTGACCCGAAAGGAGCCTCGGAAATGCACGAGGACCAAGCCCAACCGTTAACTTGGCACGGAAGGAGCCCCAGGAATGAGCACCGAGGACCAAGCCCAACTGCCCAAGGCCTAACCGTCAACTCCCATCGGTATGATGACTGGCGAGCCCGTAGATCTGCCACAATATCCTTAACCCAGGATTACGACACCACGTGTCGACTCACACTGCATGCAACCTCACATTTTGAGCTCAACAGATCACAAGGGCTCCTCACCGAGTCCCTTATCAACACAATCGATCAAGTGTGGCAAACACTCACGCACTATCAGCCCTTCTATATTTTCATGCACTAACCTTATTCAATCCTCTTCTACACAATATTCATCGCATTGCTAGTATCAAGCTCATCTTACCGGTTCACATAACTTGTTTGTCTATACAATCCAAATCGTCTACCCACTAGTTCACTTTAGGATCTATAAACCAACTCATTTCGTTCAAGTACGTTTCACTTCGCCATTTAGTTACAAAGGATCTATCCAACAACTCACAACAAACCCTCTACCAACTCCTATCATGTATTTAATTAAACCTGAGAATAAAATGTGCAAGAAATGAGTAAAGTACAGAACTTCAAACAGAAATTCCGAGTGCTGCAGGAATCCGGTGAAAATGTTTAACCCTTCGTTGGAAAGGTATTTCCAAGGGCTACGACTTTTTTGTTTAGTCAAATGCACAAATCTGGCCATATCACGCTTGTAATCGGCTTCAAAGTTTGTTGCATACAAAATACAGATTCTGCACACTTAGCTTGGCAACCATCAATTTCGATCAGACTTTTCCGTGGCTACAGACTTTCCACAAAGACGTGAAATTACTCGTTGGAAAGGTATTTCCATGGGCTATGACTTTCGTGTTTAGTCAAAAGCCCAGATCTTGCCGTTTAATATCTGAAAATGGCTACGAAGATCGTTTCGCGCAGAAAGCAGATTTCTACGCGCATCTTAAGGCAGAACGAATGGCATCGGTTCGTCTTCCTCCTCTAGCCGATCTTCCAAAATCAGTACCTAAAATTCCTCCTCCCTTATTCACCCTCATAAGGCCATTTTTGTTCACGAGATTATCCCCCATCTTTACATTGAAGGAAGGAGAGGTTGAAGATGACTAAACCCTAGAACACAAGTCCTAGCATGGCCTCTTCCTAGAAATCTACATCTCACACATCAAGAATCTTTTGAGTTGATATCTCTCCTAGGAATAACTAGAGATCTAGCACCAAGGGAGAGGGGAGGAAGCTCACCACGTTTCCGGCATTTCCATCATTTCTGGCCATGGATTTCGTAACCCTTTGCGGCGACATCTTCTTCTCCTCGACGACGATGGTTCTTCACGGGATGAAGATTGCTCCAGCACCAGTCTCTCCATAGAAAAGGCTTGGGAAGAGGATGAAAAATGGCCAAAGTTTAAGAAATCCTATATATATAGGACCAACACGTGTAGGGACATGCCCGTGTCCCTTCCCGTGTCCTGCTCGGGTGAAGCGTTGTCGACGGTTAGAGTGTCGTTTGTACACAAACATGGGTAGGGACGGGCCCGTGTCCACTACCCGTGTCATGCGACATGGTCGTGTTCATGCCCTTGTTCTACCCGTGTCCTGCTCGGGAAACACGGCCGGCTTCCTAGAGATATGGACACGGGTAGGGATACGCCTGTTTCTTTACCCGTATCCCGCTCGGGAAACTCTTGGACACATTTCTACATGGGTAGGGACACGCCCGTGTCTCTACCCGTATCCTGCTTGGGACACACGATCGTTGATGTCAGTTACACACACGGGTAGGGGACACGCCCGTGTATCTACTCGTTAACACATACACACGGGTAGGGACATGCCTATGTCACTACCCGTGTCCTTATCTGGAAACTACATAAATTTCCAACCCAGGTACTAAAGCACCATACGGGTTTGGACACGCCCGTGTAACTACCCGTGTCTTACTTGAAACTGACTTCTCTTCCCTTACACAAGTGTAAGCCTAGCTGTCAGCACTCCCTGAGCCCAAATCATCTCTCCTGACCCAAAAGTGCGCACGAGGGGCCTAGCGCGAATTTGGACGTTACACGTCGAAGGTATCTGATTTGTGTTTCAGAAATAACACCCACGCAAAGGCGAGTAGTCATCAATAATAACCAACGAATAATCCATACCTCCTAAGCTTATAACTTGTAGTGGATCGAACAAGTCCATATGAAGCAGGTATAAATACCTATTAGAGTCTTTGCCTATAATGCTTTTAAAAGTAGCCCTTATTTGCTTGTCTTTCACACATGCATGACAAGGTCTATCTTTAGCGCACTTAACATTCGGGGCATCACCTACTAAGTTCAGGAAAAATAATTTATTAATAGTTTTAAAATTAATATGTGCTAATCTCTTGTTCCATTGGTCACCAAGAGATGCACTATCTTTTGCCAAAATACACACAGGTGTAGAAAGGTCTATATGAATAAAATTTAAACATAATATATTCCTACTACGAGTGCTTGATAAAATCATTTCCAAATTATCAATACACTTTATCAAACACTTATCAACATGAAATTCAACTATGTATCCTTTATCACATAGTTGGCTTATGCTTATGAGATTGTGTTCCAATCCTTCAACATAAGCCACATCCGAAAAGGATACACTACCATTAGTAATCATAACATAGCCTTTAGTAATTCCTCGGTCAGAACCTCCAAAGATGACCTTTGGTCCATTCAAGACTAGAGAGTAATTGTGGAGAAGGCTTCTAGTCCCGGTCATATGCCGAAAGCATCCGCTGTCCAAATACAAAATGGGATTTCTGGTGGCCTTTGGACATTCCTGCAATCAAAAGTCAGTTTGCCTTAGGAACCCCTACTTGCTTGGGTCCTTGGTCTCTAGTTAGCTTGCTCCCCCTACATGTATTAAAAATGTGAGCGGTCTTTCTTACATGGTTAACCTAAGGGGTAACATAGTTTCTCGGATTAAACCAGCAATCGATGTCAAAGTGACCAATTCTGCCACAACACCAACAGTCAAACTTGTTGTATCTTTTCCTAACTCCCTTCTGCTTGACTTATGGGGAGTCTGGTCTAGCAGTGGCAGCATTCTTAGAGGTAGAAGCTTCATGGTGAATACTGGTGGTCGCTAGGCTTCGAATAAAATAAAAGCAACCGAACTAGCAATCCAATGAGGCAAGTATACCTATCGAACTGTAGCTAGGGGACACAAGTGTCGTTTTGAAATCCGGGAACTGTTGAATAAACTTACTCACACGAAGGCTATTATTTTATCGACGGAAAAACTAGGGTTTGAGAAACTAAGTGCAATTAAAGAAATAAAGCTATGCTAGAAAGAGAACAACTACAGTTAATTAAAGAGCATAAAGTAAGCGATTATAACGAAGGGTTGAAATAATGAAATGGAAATTCACTCAATCAAGAATCACCTCGGCTAAAGATGACTAAGAAAATGCGATAAAAAACCTAAACTAAATAGGGTAAAGCTCGCTTTATGCGGTTAACCCCACTATTGGATTTTACTCGAATACGGAAGATTTGGACGTCTGCCTCTCTCGAGGGGTGCGTATAACTCCCTTTACTCTTGAATGCTCACTTTATTCTATCGGCCTCTCGGCTAGCCCAGAATGAAAGCAAAGTTGGTGAGTATAGCCCATAAAAAATCAAGAGTAATTCAAGGACAAAAACCTAAAAAGAAAAGGTAATTTAAAACATCTTAACTTAATCGCTCGAACCTCTGATCATCAATATCGAGTACAATGAGGATTAATTAATCATGATGGAGTAGAGGAGGGGGATGAGTAATAAAGCATTAAGAACACAATGAAGAAAAGAGCACTTTTATATTAATGAAAAAGAGTGCTACACTGTTGGGTATTGTATCCACAATTACCTGGATTTGAAGAAGCCTCCTGTCAAGCTAAGATGAATTCACAATGTATATGATGATATGTCTTTAAGTTATGCTTGCAGTTAGTCCACACTAAGTACACACCAATGTCAGGGTGTAGTGGGTCAATATACACGGGTCTGCGCAACGTAATCCCTCGTTGAGCAGATCAGTGTGTTGGCTTACGTGCTATTGGACTGTACTTATTTTCAAGTACAGGGCTGAGATAGATCAAGAGCAGAAGAGGAGCAAGGATGGGTCAAAGACCAACTCATGGGAAGAAAGACGAAGATTCGTCTAAGTTAAATTCGACGGGAATCACTAAGTGATTCTCGTCTATTCAACAGGAATCACTAGTGATTCTCGTCGAATCGTTGAGAATCACTCGCTGATTCCCGCCGGCTGCATCCAGCTGACTCAACGCGTTCAAGAAATAAGCTAAGGCAGAATCTACGAGAATCATTAACTGATTCCCGCCAAATCGTCGAGAATGACTTTGCATTCTTGCCGATTCGTCGAGAATGGGCTTGATTCTCGCCGATTCCCTCCGGACGTCATGGATTTCAACTGGAATTCTTCCAAGGAAAATTCGATGGGAATCATGAGTGATTCTCGCTGACTTCGACGGGAATCACCAATGATTCCCGCCGAATTTGCCTTAGGCGAATTTTCTCTACTTGTTGGACTGAACCATGATGTTGGGCGCTGATTAGACCGGGCTTGGGGTTTCTCCTTGTAGGGCCCACATCGGTCTTTTAGGGTTGATATACAGTATAAATACCCATGAATTTGAACTAACAAGGTAGCGAAGAAAACGAGAAAGGAACATGGCCGCCGAGCATGACCTAGCCGATCGCGGACTTCCTCCCGTCGCCGTCACCGCTCGCAATCCATCACGGCTCGCAAGATAGTCGCCGCCGCTTATCTTAGAGGTCATCTTTGATCGCTTGTCGATAGAACTGAAGCAAAGTAACGCGTCTCACGTTTCTATCTTGATATCCTTTGTCTTTTGATTTGTTGAGCGGGAATATTTCTCCCCTCCGAATCGATTGAGACGATCGATCCATGTAAGATCGCTGGTAGACCTTGCTAGCTTCGTCAAGAAGTTTGGATCTACAAAGCATCGCCGCCGCAATCCTTTGCCGCCGCCGATCTCGGGAAGATCCTCTCAAAGAGAGTGCTCCGATCGTGGACTCTTCGTCTTCATCAAGAAAGCTTCATTGAACCAAGAGGGACATCGGGTTCTCCAAACGTAGTTTGTATTTCTTGTACATTCTATTTTTACTTTGTTGTAAAGGAACTTTGATTCCTCGTTGTAAGGGTTGGGTGTAACCCGTGGTGGAGGAGTAGTGACTCCTTCGGGTGGAAGGGTTTCTTCCATAGTGTGAGGATTGGATTTCAATCCGGTTGGTAAAGTGACCGAGTCATCCCTTTTTGGGAGATAGGTCGAAGGGGGAGAGTGGACGTACCCAAATCGGGGAACCACTATAATTTCTTTTGTGCTTTTCTGTGTTGTGGTTGTTTTCTTATGCAGGTTATTTTTATTTTGCAAAAGACTGCAAATCACTTATTCCCCCTGTAACACCTCCCCTGTAAAGACCATATAATATGGGTCCGGCCGGGGCCCCACAATATACGGACGCCACAGCTTTAGTATTAGAAGATGATATAAAACTACCCAATCTCAAAACTCCAGACAAACACAGCGGAAACAGAACACTAACAGGCAGAAGTTATCCACTAACAGAAGAGTATCGAATGGCCTTAAGGCCTTACACAATATAAGTCCAAATATAAAAGTGCCAAGCACCCCTAGGCTACCTCGGCATGCAAGCCGGACATAGTCAAACAACAGCAGCAAAACAAGGCAAAGAAAATAGTTACGCACAGCAACACTTCATGAGGCTTAGGGCTTTTCGCCCGGTGCGCTAGCTCCTGCATGCGATCCTTGCCCTGTAAGGATTTGAAGTAACGTGGGTCAGCAACGGCTGACCTCTACTGTGTAACAAACACATCTCTTCTCGGTCGTCCCTAACGGACCCCGGGGTACCACTCCACCTGCAAGTTAGCACTTCGTGTGCCAAAAGAGTATATATAATAAAGCGGTAAAACAGGCTTGGATGTCTCATACAACATACATGTTCTCTATGTTTTGTACAAAGTGAAAGGGGCCTACTATGCAACATGAATGCAACCCGGGTTTCACCCAAGGCACCCTAGCTCGTATGCATCTAGCACAACATCAAACACTGGGTACTTCCGTTTCCCCATTGTCTTAAAGCCGCAAACACAAGGGAACCACAATGTCCCTAACGGCACACACACGCCGTCACACGGAACCTCGCAAAGGCCCCACCCGTACAAGGGTCATATACCCCGGGCTTGCCCGCACATTCTGACTTCGCACGTCAGGGTTTTGTCTCACACTGACCGATTCTAAGAAGCCTTGCTGGACCCCACCCGCTCATGGCCACATTGCCCGGGCTTGCCCTCCGCTCTACATTCTCGTCAGTCCCACACAAGGGGCTAGTCTCGCCGGGACACTTTCCCCACATGACTTGCGCGTCACGGGATAGCCAACCGACCACGGAGACATAGTCGCGCCTTTGCACAGCACAAACAAAGGTTTCCCCACCCCAATCACCATTCACACCGTTTCTTTCCCGTGCTCCAAGGAAACCATCTACCGCAAGAAGCGGAGCTAGCCTTGTCCGGTTCCAACTACGAGTACTCACTCAATTAAAGGGGGAAAACGCATACACACAACGGCGTATTGCCGCCACAGATTTTTATTGAAACCTCACATCTCGCTATGCAACATCACCGGGTCGGACTAACGGTCGCGACCACGGCTTCACCCACAATGCCTAATCCGCTAACGGAGCGGATCTCTAATGCAAAGCATGCCGGGATGAACATACCCATCCTGGAGGTTCCTCTTGAACCTAGGCTACACAAATCCCTCTCATTTGAGAGATTCGGTGCTCAAAATACGAAAGGAAGGGGATGCTATTCATGCATCCTAAATCTTAAAAACCGAGAGGAGAAGTGTCGTTACCTTCCGTCCCCTCTTCCTAGCCATGGAGAAGATTTGCTCGGTTTAAAACCACCGCAACGCTCCCACCTTCGCGGATCTGAACTCCGCTCGCGAAACGGACCTCCGAAGCCTCGCCGGTGGCCGGAACTTGGCCTCCTTGCTCTCCCTTCTCTCTAGAACTTAGAGAGATAAAAGAAAGTGGGGGAATGAGGGTTTGGAACCCTATTCCCGGCCTTAAACCGCCTAGGGAGGCTCCCCACCGTTGGATCTTCCAAAGAAAAGAACGAACGACCACGATCGGAACCCAAAATAGAAAATCTGGGCCGAACACGGGTTGCAACACGGCCGTGTGCATGGCCGTGTTAGCCATTCGCCGTCTCGATCGATTCGAAAACCAGCACACGGCCTTTGACACGGCTTCCGACACGGCCGTGTCGCCGTTGACACGCCCGTGTCGAGGCCCATGTCACTCCCCCTACCAACCAACATTCCCAGTCAGAGAAGGACACGGCCAGGGACACGCCCGTGTCCAAGGCTGTGTGCCTTCTCGCCGATCGTCGATCAACACGGCTCGATGACCCAGGCGCAACATGGCTCGACGACCCAAGCGCAACACGGCTTGTGACACGGCCGTGTCACAGGCCGTGTGCCTACCCCCAAAACCCAAACTTGGCCAAAACGACGCCGTCGATTCCTCTTCCAAGTTTTGGGGTGTTACAATTCTCCCCCCCTTCAAAGAATTTCGTCCCGAAATTTAAGACATGGAAAGTACACAAATTCTAAATGGTACCTGAGGAGAAAAACTCGGGGAACTCCTCCAGCATGGCCTGCTTCGCTCCCATGAGAGTTCCTCGCAGCCACAGTTGTCCCAACAGACCTTTACGAGTCTGACTTCCTTGTTCCGCAATTGCCGAACCTCTGAATCTTCTATCCCGATTGGACGAACTCGCGTCCTCAAGTCTTCCTCTACCGGCACCGCCGTCGGCTCAATCACCACGCTGGCTTCTAACAAAGCTTTCCTCAAAACGGAGACGTGAAAAACGTCATGCAATCCACTTAGCTCTGTGGACAACGCCAACCGGTACGCTGCCTCTCCCACTCGCTCGATGACCTTGAATGGTCCCAAAAATCTCGGACTCAGCTTCTTGAGTCGGCGAATTCGTGAAACGCATTTGAACGGCTTGATCTTAAGGTACACCCAGTCGCCCACAGCGAATTCCACATGCCTGTGGCGAGCATTGAAATACTTCGACTGCCGATCCTAAGCTACTTTCATGCGCTCTTGGATGATCCGCACTAGCTCACTAGCGTCGGCTACCACTTCATTCCCCAAAAGCTTCGTGTCTCCCGCCTCTGTCCAATACATCGGTGTTCGACACCGCCTCCCATAAAGAGCTTCATATGGCGCCATCTTGATACTAGCTTGGTAGCTATTGTTATAAGCAAACTCCACCATGAAGAGGTGATCCTCCCACTTCTTGCCGAAATCGAGAGTACACATCCTTAGCATATCTTCCAAAGTACGGTTCGTTCTCTCAGTTTGCCCATCGGTTTGAGGGTGAAAGGCCGTACTGAACTTGAGTTTTGTGCCCAAGCTCTTCTGCACCAACCGCCAATCCTTAGACGTAAAATGTCCATCCCGGTCGCTGACTATACTCTTCGGAATCCCATGAAGTCGTACAATATTGCGGACGTACAACTCCACCAACTTTTCCACACCGTCCTCCTTCCGGTTTGGGATGAAATGTGCCACTTTGGTCAAGCGGTCCACAATCACCCAAATGGCATCATTACCCTGCTGCGATCTAGGAAACCCATGCACAAAATCCATAGAGATGTCATCAAATTTCCATTCGGGGATTGGAAGAGGCTTCAAGAACCCGCCCGGCTTCTGACACTCGGCCTTCACCAAGGCACAAGTTTGGCACCGACTCACACACAAAGCTACGTCCCGCTTCATCCCATGCCACCAATAGGACTTCTTCAAATCCAAGTACATCTTTGTACTGCCCGGGTGAATGGAGTACTTAGTGAAGTGGGCCTCAAACATCAACTCCTCGCGGAGCTTGCCGAACTGCGGTACACAAATCCTTCCGCCCTTCCTCAGAATCCCATCAATCATCTCCCAGGCGCTACCCTCGCCCTTTAGAGCTTCCTCCACGAAAGGTTGGAACTCCGCATCTACACGGGTCGCTTCCCGAATACGATCGCATAAGTCACTCTACATCTCAATACAATTTAGTCGAGCCACGCTAGACTCGCCTCTTGCCACACATTCCAAACCAAGGGACTCCCAGTCCCGCCTTAACCGCTCATCGTGAGCTTCAATCCAATTTCCTTGCCCCGAGTACTTCCTACTCAACGCATCTGCCACCACATTGGCTTTCCCTGGTGTGTACTGAATCGCCACCTCGTAGTCCCCAAGGAACTCGACCCACCTGTGCTGCCGCATATTTAGGTCCTTCTGATCTAGGAGATACTTCAGACTCTTGTGGTCCGTGAAGATCTCCACCTTTGCACCATAAACGTAGTGCCTCCACAACTTCAAAGCAAAAATTACCGCCGCCAACTCCAAATCATGGACGGGGTAATTTCTCTCATGAGGCTTCAGCTGCCTCGACCCAAAAGCTATCACGTTACCATGCTGTACCAACACGCACCCTAAACCGCATCCAGATGCGTCGCTGAAAATCTGGAATCCTTCGGTCCCCTTTGGTAGACTTAGGATCGGCGCCGTCATTAGCCTCTCCTTCAGGGTTTCAAATGCCTGATTGCACTCTTGAGTCCATACAAACTTCTGATCTTTGCGAGTTAGTGAAGTGAGGGGTAGAGCTATCCGCGAAAGGTTTTCCACAAACCTTCGGTAGTACCCGGCTAGTCCAAGAAAACTCCGGACTTCCGCCACGGTCCTCAAAACTGGCCACTCTCTGATGGCTTCTACTTTCGTTGGATCCACTGCCACCACATCCCCACTGATTACATGGCCCAAAAACGCCACCTTCTCCAACCAAAACTCGCATTTCGAGAACTTCGCATAAAGCTGGTTCTCTCTCAACACTTGTAACACTATCCGCAAGTGCGACTCGTGCTTTGCTTCCGACTTGGAATACACCAATATGTCATCGATGAAGACGACTACAAACCAGTCCAAGTATTCGTGAAACACTCGGTTCATCAAGTCCATGAACACGGACGTCACGTTCGTCAGCCCGAACGGCATCACCGAGAACTCAAAATGACCATACCTCATACCAAACGCGGTCTTGGGTATGTCTTCGTCACGAATCTGCAACTGATAATATCCGGACTTCAAGTCCAACTTGGAGTACACCACCGATCCCACCAACTAGTCGAAGAGATCGTCTATCCGAGGAATCAGATACTTATTCTTGACAGTCAATTTGTTCAACTCTCGGTAGTCTATGCAAAGACGCATACCACCGTCCTTCTTCTTTACAAATAACACCGGCGCACTCCATGGTGAAGAGCTGGGTCTGATATACCCTTGCTCCAAAAGCTCCTGCAACTGAACCTTGAGCTCGGCCAACTCCTTTGGTACCATCCTAAAGGGTGGACGTGACACCGGTCTAGCCTCGGACACTAACTCGATGGAGAAATCAATCTCCCGTCGAGGAGGTGCTCCCGGTAGCTCCTCAGGAAATACATCTCCAAACTCCGCTACCACGGACACTTCTCCAAGAGACAGCCTGGAAAGGCTAACCTCCAACAACGCTACTAGAGCTACACATCCCTGGTTAACAGCTCGTACTAACTGAAGTGCCAAAACTAGGGAACAGGCCACTCCATGCAGGCCTTCAAACTTGACTTCCGCTTGCCCCACGCCCCTCAGGGTTACCACCTTGGACAAACAGTCGATACTGGCACGCTGCTCCGCTAGCCAATCCATCCCCAAAATCACATCGAACTCGGACAATGGCAAGATCGCCGCTACCAATGTGAAGTCGACTCCCTCAAGACTCCAACAAATCCGGCCTCTAGCCCTGGTAGTCATAGATGACCCATTGGGCATGCGCACTTTCAACTCGGAGTCCGTCGAGAAAGACTCCACTCCGATCCTCCGGATAAAGCCTTCCGCAAGGAAGGAGTGCGACACTCCCGTATCAAAGAGTACCCTAGCGGGGTACCCAGATACCATTACAAAGCCTACACACATGCAACAAACATAAAGGCTTGAAAGACAGGAATCTAAGGTGCAGGTTGAACTCTCGTACCTGTCACCATATTGGGTTGACGGATTGCTTCTTGTTGCCCAAGGTTGTAGGCCCTTGGCTGCGCTGGTTGAAACCAAGAAGCACTCGACTCTGCCATCTTCCCTTTCTCTGTGGCACTGGGGCCGGAGCGCACAGTCTGCTCCTGCCTTGGCTCTTGCTCAGCGCCCCCTTGGGTACAAAATCTTGCTATGTGGCCTGGCTTGCCACAACTGTAACACGTCTGCGGTCCCTTAGAGCATGACCCTCCAGACGTCCAATTACTTTTCTCGCCCGACTTATACGGGGAAGGCTTCTTCTTCCATCGGCTCCCTTCCGTCTTTCCATGGGACTGAGCAGGCTTCTTCTCCTCCCCCTGCTTGGGTGTGAAACCCTTGCGACGCTGGGATCGCTCCATGTCACTCTCCAAAATTCAGGCCGCCTCCACCAATTCGTTGAAACCCGCACGTTTCATTGATATGAGGGGTTGTCTTATATTCTCCCTCAATCCATGATAGAAGTGATTGTCCCTCTCTTCATCGTCTGCCATGGTCATCCCTGCATAACGACCCAAGCGAGTAAATTCCTGAACATCCTCATCCACTGACTTGTCTCGCTGTACCAGATGTAGAAACTGCCTCTGGAGGGCTAGCCTCGTTGAGGCGGGAATGTACTTCTTCAGGAAGGCATTCCCAAATTCCTCGATGGACGGTGTGCGTCCTAGAAATTGCCAGCCACTGTGGCTCACCCACCATAACTTGGCATCTCCCTCCAACATAAAGGCTGCGAACTCTGCCTTTTTCTCATCTGGCACCTCTACCGCCCTCAGAAGCTCCTGAATTCTAGCCCACCAATCCTCTGCATTTGTGGGTGTGCCGATTCCCTTGAAGGTTGGAGGGCGGAAACTCAGAAAGTACTTCATCTGCCGGTCCCCCTGCCCGACAACCACTCTCTCGGCCTGCGGCTCCGCCCGCCTGGCCTCCTAAACCGGCACAGTCGCTGTCGTGACCGGGGTAGCAGGAGTTGCTACCTGTGCTGTCGCTGCAGCTTGGGCCACCACCATCGCTTCTGCAAGCATACGGCAGAAGTCGGCCGGTGTGACCCCCATCCCTAGCGGACCTTGCGCAGTCGCACTACTTGCCGAGAGCTCTTCACTTGGCCTCGAGGTCCCAGCCTCGTTGCTTGCACTCTAAACACAAGCAAGAAAATGTAAATCAGTCTCTAATTGCAAGACTCGAACACATGACTCTCATGGTCCCGCGATACTCCTATGTGGATAACTTCTTATACGCGACTCGACTTATACTTTCGACAGCGAAACTTCTCATTAGAACGCAAACCTCCCTCTGATACCAAATTGTAACACCTCCCCTGTAAAGACCATATAATATGGGTCCGGCCTGGGCCCAACAACATACGGACGCCACAGCTTTAGTATTAGAAGATGATATAAAACTACCCAATCTCAAAACTCCAGACAAACACAGCGGAAACAGAACACTAACAGGCAGAAGTTATCCACTAACAGAAGAGTATCGAATGGCCTTAAGGCCTTACACAATATAAGTCCAAATATAAAAGTGCCAAGCACCCCTAGGCTACCTCGGCATGCAAGCCGAACATAGTCAAACAACAGCAGCAAAACAAGGCAAAGAAAATAGTTACGCACAGCAACACTTCATGAGTCTTAGGGCTTTTAGCCCGGCGCGCTAGCTCCTTCATGCGATCCTTGCCCTATAAGGATTTGAAGTAACGTGGGTCAGGAAAGGCTGACCTCTACTATGTAACAAATACATCTCCTCCCGGCCGTCCCTAACGGACCCCGGGGTACCACTCCACCTGCAAGTTAGCACTTCGTGTACCAAAAGAGTATATATAATAAAGCGGTAAAACAGGCTTGGATGTCTCATACAACATACATGTTCTCTATGTTTTGTACAAAGTGAAAGGGGCCTACTATGCAACATGAATGCAACCCGGGTTTCACCCAAGGCACCCTAGCTCGTATGCATCTAGCACAACATCAAACACTGGGTACTTCCGTTTCCCCATTGGCTTAAAGCCGCAAACACAAGGGAACCACCATGTCCCGAACGGCACACACACGCCGTCACACGGAACCTCGCAAAGGCCCCACCCGCACAAGGGTCATATACCCCGGGGTTGTCCGCACATTCTGACTTCGCACGTCAGGGTTCCGTCTCACACTGACCGATTCTAAGAAGTCTTGCTGGATCCCACCCGCTCATGGCGACATTGCCCGGGCTTGCCCTCCGCTCGACATTCTCGTCAGTCCCACACAAGGGGCTAGTCTCGCCGGGACACTTTCCCCACATGACTTGCGCGTCACGGGATAGCCAGCCGACCACGGAGACATAGCCGCGCCTTTGCACAGCACAAACAAAGGTTTCCCCACCCCAATCACCATTCGCACCGTATCTTTCCCGTGCTCCAAGGAAACCATCTACCGCAAGAAGCGGAGCTAGCCTTGTCCGGTTCCGACTACGAGTACTCACTCAATTAAAGGGGGAAAAAGCATACACACAACGTTGTATTGCCGCCACGGATTTCTACCGAAACCTCACATCTCGCTATGCAACATCACCGGGTCGGACTAACGGTCGCGACCACGGCTTCACCCACAATGCCTAATCCGCTAACGGAGAGGATCTCTAATGCAAAGCATGCCGGGATGAACATACCCAACCCGGAGGTTCCTCTTGAACCTAGGCTACACAAATCCCTCTCATTTGAGAGATTCGGTGCTCAAAATACGAAAGGAAGGGGATGCTATTCATGCATCCTAAATCCTAAAAACCGAGAGGAGAAGTGTCGTTACCTTCCGTCCCCTCTTCCTAGCAATGGAGAAGATTTGCTCGGTTGAAAACCACCGCAACGCTCCCACCTTCGCGGATCTGAACTCCGCTCGCGAAACGGACCTCCGAAGCCTCGCCGGCGGTCAGAACTTGGCCTCCTTGCTCTCCCTTCTCTCTAGAACTTAGAGAGATAAAAGAAAGTGGGGAATGAGGGTCTGGAACCCTATTCCCGGCCTTAAACCGCCCAGGGAGGCTCCCCACCGTTGGATCTTCCAAAGAAAAGAACGAACGGCCACGATCGGAACCCAAAATAGAAAATCTGGGCCGAACACGGGTTGCAACACGGCCGTGTGCATGGCCGTGTTAGCCATTCGCCGTCTCGATCAATTCGAAAACCAGCACACGGCCTTTGACACGGCCTTTGACACGGCTTCCGACACGGCCGTGTCGCCATTGACACGCCCGTGTCGAGGCCCGTGTCACTCCCCCTACCGACCAACATTCCCAGTCAGAGAAGGACACGGCCAGGGACACGCCCGTATCCAAGGCCGTGTGCCTTCTCGCCGATCGTCGATCAACACGGCTCGACGACCCAGGCGCAACACGGCTCGACGACCCAGGCGCAACACGGCATGTGACACGGCCGTGTCACAGGCCGTGTGCCTACCCCCAAAACCCAAACTTGGCCAAAACGACGCCGTCGATTCCTCTTCCAAGTTTTGGGGTGTTACACCCCCCCCCATAGGTGAAGTTAGTTGACACTAGATAACTTTCAAGTGGTATCAGAGGGAGGTTACTCGTCAACAAGGTTAACACCTTGAGTAAGATCCTTTCTCTAGTATCAAGAAGAAAACCAGACTCAAGCATGGAGCTATATTCTGATTTCTCTCCTCTTAGACTCCCTGCCTGCACAATGGAGTATTACCCCATTTGGAAGATGAGAGTTATGTTTCATCTGGAGGCCATTGACCCTCATGCATCATTCATTATGGAAGAGGGTCCCTTAATTCCCATGAAGGCTTCCGTATCTGGAAAAGATCTCCAAATCCCCAAGTGTCCCGAAGAGTTGTCTGAGACTGAGCTCTCACGTTTCAACGTGGACAAGCTGATTCGTCAGATCATCACTGACATTTGGTCTCGATCATCTCGTTCAAGATTGGACAAGTGTAAGACTGCAAAGTCTATGTGGCAAACTATCTCTGACCTCATGGAGGGAACAAAGACAGTTGGGACCGGATGCCAGCAAGAGGATGAAGCCTATATGGGGGTCCTCATCTCTGAAGATGAAATTAAAGACAAATATCTCAATATCAGGGCTCCCGTGTCTCTATCTGAGACTGAAGAAGAGATTGAGGAATGCAGTTCTGATGAAGATGACACATCAGTCTCTGTAGAGCTTAACGCTAACCCTGATCAGCATAATCGTGATCAGGTATCTTCCTCATCTTGCTCCTTACCTCTTGAAACTCCTGAAGACAAGAGAAGTTCAGAGAGTTGTCCATAAAGTGATGCAAGGCAGATTGAAAGCTTTAATCGAATGATTGAAACTCTTGATTCCCTTCGTAGTGCCCTTCGGAGGAGCAACTTTCTTGTTGAGGAACAAGCTAAGGAGATTGCTCAGTTGAGGACCATGATCGACCTCCAATTGGAATCCATCAAGGTTAAGGACTCAAAAATCTCGGATCTAGAGTTTTCACTAATGACCAAGAAGAGAATAGTATCTAACTTTTCCAAGGTAGATGATATTAAGAGAAAGGAAGAAAACAGATGGATCTCAGAAATTATAAAATCATGGAGAAATGGGGAAACTGTTTTCAGAACCCCCACACTGAGTAGTGTTGAAGTTGAGACCGGGCGGTCTGTCGGTCTGGCTTGGCGGGTTATTGACCGGGCGGTCTGGCGGTTTGCCTCCAGCGGGTTGGTTGCTGCGTTGAGGTCTGGGGTCCAAGCGGTCTAGCGGTCTGTTACTGGCGACTAGGAGACCGGGAGGTCTAACGGTCTCACTTGGCGGCTTGTCTCTCTCTCTGGCAGTGGCCGAGCGGTTAGCCCTTCTGTCTAACCGCGCGGCTTGTTCCGGTCTGTTGTTCTAGCCGCCCAGATTCTTTTGTATAGTTTTAGTCCCACATCTCTTATTTGTATTCTCTCTTCTCTCCTCCATTCTATATAAGGGAGGCCATACCTTTGTAATAGTGACCTTTTTCTGATAATAAAATTTCAGTTATACCATTTCCGGCTTGTTTTAGTTCGCTTCTTACATGGTATCAGAGGAATCGATCCTTTCCTCCTGATTCTGTACTTCTCTCTGTCCGCGCGGCTTGCTTCTCCGGCTTGCGCCCTGTCCGCGCGGTCTCCTTGTCGTTGCCCTCTGTGTGCGCGACCTGTTGCCTTGTTCACTGTGATGTGTTGCCTTGTTCACTGTGATCTGTCGCCTTGTTCGCCGCGACCTATCACCGTGTGCCTTGCCTCCTCCTGTTTGCTCTTGCTCTGGTCGTCGCGACCTATTGCCTAGTTCACCGCGACCTATTGCCGTGTGCCTTGCCCTCTCTTGTGCTTCTGTTCGAGCGGACTGTCTGCTTGCCGCTCGACTTCTTCTCCTTTTGCTTGTTACTGCGGCTTGGTCGTGGTCTCTCTGGCCGCTGCAGTTCCTCTTCTGCCTATCCGCGCGGCCTGTTTTCTAACCGCGCGGCTTCCTGTTGTTTGCTCTTATGGCTCTTTCTGATGCTTCTACCGCCACCACTCCTGCCGCCACCACCCCTGTAGCCAATCCGACTCCTCCTCCTACTCCTTCCGGGAACCTTGGCACCGTTTCCAAGCTTGTCGGCTCCAACTACCCGGATTGGAGTGTCTCTTTCACCTTTCTCCTTCGCTCGCAACGCAAACGCCACCATCTCGTTGATGACCCTCCTCCTACCACTTCCCCTCTCTTTGATGACTGGGATGCGAGTGACGCTCTTGTGCGTACTTGTCTCGCTAACAGTCTATCCGATGAATGCCTTCCCGTCATCCGTCATGATGAGACGGTGAAGGCCGCTTGGCTTCATCTTACTGCTTTGTATTCCAAAGGGGCTCAGACGTCCCGCATCTATACGTTGTATGCGGACCTCTTTGCCCGGCCTACCTTGTCTCCTGCTGCTACCTACCAACAAGTTCAAGCTCTTGGGGCTGAGATTCTTCAGAATCGCCCCTTTTCTGCGGATCTGGCTCAACAACACAAGCACTTCCAGGAGCTTCTGGTTGTGTGTTATCTGCTCCGTCTTCCTGACACTTATGACATGATCCGCCAACAAATTCTGGGTGAGGCGGAATCTCCTACCTTAGATGCCACCGCTGCTCGCATCGCCGCTGTCACCTCTCTCCTTCAGCGCCCGCTTCTACCCGCTCCTTCTCCTCCGGATAACTATGCTCATCAAACTCAGCGGAGTGGATCTGGTAGCCGCAGTCATCAGTCTGGCGGACGTCCTTCTTCCCGCTATCTTTGCTCTCACTGGGGCCGCACCGGACACACTCTTGACCGCTGCTGGACAAAACATCCCCATCTTCGCCCCTCGGGTGACTCTTCCGCCTCTTCTTCCAAGCCGTCTGCTTCCGTGGTCACATCATCAGGTAGTGCCCATGTAGTCACTCAAGGTAAATGGCTTATCGACTCCGGTGCTACTAATCATATGACGGGCAATCCTCAGTGCTTCTCTCTCCTCGAACAGCATGATCGGTTGCCCCCGGTCCTCATTGCAGACGGTTCTCCCTCCCCGGTTCATGGGTCGGGAGTGGTTCATGTTACTCCGTCCCTTTGGCTCGAGGACACTCTCTATGTGCCCAAGTTTCCGTGCAATCTGTTATCGGTTACTTCTTTGTGCAAGCAGCTTCAATGTTCTGTAACGTTTACTCCATCTTCTTGCTCTTTTCAGGATCCGATCTCCCAGCGGACGATTGCTACTGGGACTGAGAGCGGCGGCCTCTACTTCCTCGACAACGTTTCCGCTTTGTCCGCCTTCTCTTCTTCTTGTACGGATCTTCTCCAGTGGCATCTCCGTCTCGGTCATCCTCCACCACGGCTTCTGCATCAGCTTCTGCCCCACCTCCCTCCCTCCACTACTCCTCTCCACTGCGAAGCATGTCAACTTGGCAAGCATCATCGTTCCTCCTTCCCGCCGAAGCAAGGTCGGGGCTCTACCCGTCCGTTTGATCTAGTCCACTCCGATATCTGGGGACCTGCTCCTACCCTTACTATTGGTCGGGGTAGTTCTTATTTTGTAACTTTTATTGATGATTTTTCTAGATGTACTTGGGTGTATCTCTTACGAGATCGCTCTGAACTTTTTAATGTATGGACCTCCTTTTATCATTTAATCAAAAATCAGTTTGGTGTTAGTGTTAAAACTTTTCGCTCTGATAATGCAAAAGAATACTTAAGTCATGCTTTTACCTCTTTCTGTGTTCAACATGGCGTTATTCATCAGACAAGTTGTGTCTATACATCCCAACAAAATGGTGTGGCGGAGCGCAAAAACCGTCACCTCCTCGATGTTGCTCGCACATTAATGACTCAAATGCATGTCCCTCGCTCATATTGGGGCTATGCTGTTCTTCTTGCTTGCTATCTCATCAATCGCATTCCCTCCTCCGTTCTTCAGGGAAAAATCCCTTTTTCCATCCTTTATCCCGGCAAGGAGCCTTTTCCTCTCCCTCTCCGAATCTTTGGGTGCACTGCTTTTGTGCATGTCCCATCTACCACCCGTGATAAGCTCTCCCCTCGCTCCACCAAATGTGTTTTTCTGGGGTACTCGGTCACTCAGAAAGGCTACTGCTGCTTTGATCCTGTTCTTCATAAACAGTTTGTCTCCGCTGACGTTACCTTCTTCGAGAATGCCTCCTACTTCTCGGATGACTCCTCTTCTCTTCCTCCCATCTCGGATTCTCCCGTTATTCCGTTCGTTCCCTCGTCTCCTACTGCGATATCCGCTCCTCCTCCGTCTCCGCCCACTCCTCTCCCTCCGCCTCTCTCTCCGCCTCCATCTCCCTCATCTCCGCTGCCGTCGCTCTCTCCTCCCGGGCCAGCTCTCTCTGCCACGGATGCTCTGGATGCCGAGGAGCCCGCCGACCTGGATCTTCCTGTAGCTCTTCGCAAAGGGGTGCGGACGTGTACCCTACACCCCCTTGCTGCTGTTGTTTTATATGATCGTCTTACCCCTTCTCGCAGGGCCTTTGCGCTGGCTATCTCTGCTACTACCACACCTCGTTCCTACCAGGAGGCCCTTGCCATTCCTCACTGGAAGCTGGCCATGGATGAGGAAATGGCGACCCTCACAGAGCGGGGTACCTGGACTCTTGTCCCTCCTCCTCTTGATACAGATGTTGTTGGCTGTCGATGGGTCTTTGTAGTCAAGTTTGGCCTAGATGGCACTGTCAACCGTTACAAAGCTCGTCTGGTGGCTAAGGGCTTTACTCAAACCTATGGGGTTGATTACTTTGACACCTTCTCTCCCGTGGCTCGTCTCAGCACTATACGGGTCCTTCTCTCTGTGGCAGTCAACAAAGACTGGCCCCTTTCCCAGCTGGATATCAAGAATGCCTTCCTTTATGGTGATCTTCAGGAGGCCGTCTACATGGAGCAACCTCCAGGGTATGTTGCTCAGGGGGAGACACGAGTCTGCCGGCTACAGAAGGCAATCTATGCCCTCAAGCAGAGCCCTCGAGCTTGGTTTGACAAATTCAGCGGCATCGTGGCGGCCGTTGGTTTTGCTCGCAGCGCTGCTGATCACTCTCTATTTATTCGCAAAACCTCTTCGGGACTGGTGGTTCTTGCAGTATATGTGGATGATATTCTTCTCACTGGTGATGACCAGGAAGGGGTAGCCTTGACAAAGCGGCATCTTCGCCAACATCTAGTCACGAAAGATATGGGTTCTCCGAAGTACTTTTTGGGGATCGAAATCTCTCGGAAGCCCAACTCTTTAGTCCTCTCTCAGCGTAAGTATGCTCTTGATATTTTAAAAGAAGCAGGATTAACTGGGGCCAAACCTGCCCGATGTCCCATGGCTGTTGGAGAAGACAAAACCTGGACAGATGATTCGCCTCTTCTTTCAGATGCTTCGCGGTACAGGCGTCTAGTTGGTAAGCTCATATACCTCACCGTGACTAGGCCCGACATCTCCTATGCTGTGGGCAAGGTGAGTCAATTCATGCAAGCTCCCAGGGAGTGCCATCTACAGTCCGCCTTGCGGATCTTGGAGTACGTCAAAGCAGCCCCTGGGAAAGGATTGCTCTTTCAGAAGAATGATCATCTGAGGGTTGAAGCTTACTCAGATGCGAGTTACGCGGATGACAAAGGGGACCGCAAGTCTACCTCCGGTTTCTGTACCTTTGTTGGGGGCAATCTGGTAAGTTGGAAGAGCAAGAAGCAATCTGTTGTCTCCAGGTCCAGTGCTGAAGCTGAGTATCGGAGTATGGCATCGACCACTTGCGAGCTAAAGTGGCTACGGGCTCTCATGTTGGATTTAGGAGAGGTCTACAACCATCCTCTACCTATGTTCTGTGACAACAAGGCTGCTATATATATCTCCAAAAATCCAGTCTTCCATGAGAGAACCAAACACATTGAGGTCGACTGTCATTTCATTCATGAAGAGATTCTGAAGGAACAAATTTGCACTCCCTTCGTCACGTCTGAAAAAGAGCTGGCTGACATCTTCACCAAGCCAGTATCCGCCTCATTTCTTCATATATGTGACAAGCTGGGCATGATCGACATATATGCTCCAGCTTGAGGGGGAGTGTTGAAGTTGAGACCGGGCGGTCTGTCGGTCTGGCTTGGCGGGTTATTGACCGGGCGGTCTGGCGGTTTGCCTCCAGCGGGTTGGTTGCTGCGTTGAGGTCTGAGGTCCAAGCGGTCTAGCGGTCTGTTACTGGCGACTAGGAGACCGGGCGGTCTAACGGTCTCACTTGGCGGCTTGTCTCTCTCTCTGGCAGTGGCCGAGCGGTTAGCCCTTCTGTCTAACCGCGCGGCTTGTTCCGGTCTGTTGTTCTAGCCGCCCAGATTCTTTTGTATAGTTTTAGTCTCACATCTCTTATTTGTATTCTCTCTTCTCTCCTCCATTCTATATAAGGGAGGCCATACCTTTGTAATAGAGACCTTTTTCTGATAATAAAATTTCAGTTATACCATTTCCGGCTTGTTTTAGTTCGCTTCTTACAAGTAGGAAGGACACACATCATGCTTTCAGGTATGACCATAAGAACAACCATGGTAACTGCAAGAATGATCAACCCTCATGTGGAAGTACCCACAGTGCAAGTGCTGTTTTGGCTACCCATGAGAAAATACATTTGGCTCATCATGAACCTTTTGTATTCTCTTCCTCCGCCTCAACACTTCATGAGATTGCAGGAACCAACTCTCACAGTAACTCTCACCACCCCAGGACACAGGGAAAGGGGGTTGAGAAACATGTGGCTAGTACTCATGGGGCCCCCGGATGTGTGCTAACTTAAAAGAAGGCACCACCTCCCAGGCCTCATGACACTCACCACATGTTCTACTTCTACCCTCCCCCGTGTCTCGGTGGAAAGGGGAAATCTGTGAGCAGAACCTGCTCTTCCCCTGTCAGACCTAAGATCATGACTAACTCAGTTAGTAGATCTGGTCAGAAAAGGAGATACAACATTCATGAGTGTTGGTGTTATGGCAAAGTGGGTCACTTTGCAATAGATTGTTGGCACAATCCCTCTGTGCCAAGGGCAAGGGTATGTCCACTTCCTTTGGGCAGAGTTAGCCTTCCTGACAGGAATCCTGTAGGAAGGCATTCGACATTTTATGCTGATAAGAACCTAGGACCCAATACATATTGGGTTCCTACGGTAAGGTAATCCATTTTGCAGGATAGTCTAGGTTCCCATGAAATGATGGGATGTAGACATGAGATGTTCCAAGAATGATATGGAATAAGTATATGGGATAAGAGATAGTGTTAACTACAAAGGCCTACTCCAATTGGACACCTGGTGTACTTCAAATAAAAGATCTGAAGGATCAACTTAATGATCCCAGGTACGCGCATTCAGTTTCGGAACTTGAGTCGCATTATATAGATGCTTATATATACATATATATATCCAAACGAATATGTAGATTCTTCTTCTAAAAATAAATGTATATATATATATATATACACATATATGTTGACACACCTGATGAAAGGACGCGAAAGCTAACAACTCAATGATCCTTAGTTAAAAATCTGATGAATTTTTTTTATATACATATACAATTGCTAATGTATATTAATGGGTGTCAATCAGTCCATTGAAATTAAAGAAGTGTGTGCCAGTGGCTATAACGAAAATTCACTTTTGAATCACCTAGAATTACTCAGAAATTATTTCTTTGGTTAAAATCCCTTCAACTCGATCTAGGTAGTATGACCAAGAAATAAAAAGGAGCAAAGGTTCGACATTCAAATCGACAACTCAGAGTTCGAAAGGTTTGAAATTAACATGCCCTGTATAGAGTTTGCTGAAATCCCATTGACTTCCCACGGTTCGGAAGAAATAAATAGCATAACCACTGTACGACTCGTCACATTCCAGAATCGCTGAAATCCCGTCGACTTCCCAGATACCTCTCCGAATCCTGTCGATCATGCGAAAGTTCCTCCCGTGCTTCAATCGCCCTTGCTCCCCGTCAATCCTCCGTTCTCCCGTCGATGACATCCCTTGGACGCAAGGATCGTGCCGACTCCCGTCGACTCCCAGAAATTTCGAAGTTTTCCCTCTCCCATCGACTCCCGTTCGTGTCTCCAACAGTCCCGTCGCAAGCCACTCTCTCTACTTTGCGCTACGGTAACGTCCATTCATCCCTGTAGTATCTTGTCTAGTGTAGCTCCTAAGCTAGAATTTCTGATAGGGTTTAGTTCCTTGGACATTACTTGTTTAGGTTTGCAATGGCTCTACAACCACAGTTGGGCTCCTCACCGGGAGTGAACTGGTTAGGATGGGCTTCTCCCATGCCTCTGATGAGTTCATAAATATTATCCTAATTCTTGAAGAAGCCGGGCTTTCCTTCATCCTTGAGCACCCATGCAAGATCCAGGATAAAGAAGTGCTTGAATTCTTTGCAACGGCAAAGCTACGGCGTGAGGATACGGTGATTAAGAGTAAGATTGCTGGACTACAGATCAGGATGTCTGCTTGAAAATTGTCACGACATTTGCTGCTCACCAGTTTTGAACAAGAGGACTACCTGGAGGAAGATGATCGTGCAAGGACTCTCCTATTCTGTGGACTTGCTCGAGGGACTAAGTCTATCAAGCGCAAGGAAATGAATGAGGAAGGGGTGCTTCTATTTGATATCATTGGGAAAGCCCTGATCTGCAAACCGGGCTCCCAAGATCATATCTCTGGTGATATGTTAAAAATATTAGTGGCCATAGTATGTCGAAAAAGATACAATTGGGGGGCCATGCTATTTGAGAAGATTAAAGATACGCTACGAACCCCCAATTTTTGAAGGATCATCAGCCTGTACCTCAATCAGCTGGATGGAGACAGGTTTGACATGAGTAAGGGAGTTCCTCTCCATTACTTGAAGAAAATGGACTGCAGTGTATTTGACAGATGGGAAAGAAGGATTGGTCAAGCAGGTATGGCTGAAGCCCATGATGAACCCAGTGACGTTCCTGACTTGCTGCATGCAGGAACTGAGGGGGAGTCGCTACCCATTTCTACTGATACACTCAGGACAGATATCTCAGTTGCGGATCATGCTAAGGTAGTTACTGACATCTCTCTTATTTCAAAAGATGTCGTTGATACCCTCGCCACTGATCAAGTTGAAGAGGAGGACATGGACAATGCTGCGGTTGATGATGATGATATGGAAGATGAGGCTGCTGATGAGGTGAATGATGAAGTAGTTGAAAATGAAATAACCATAAGGGAGATGGTTGAGATGGTGGAGCTACAGGGTGATGTTGAAGTCCCCTCTGAGGAACGGGCTCCTTTGGAAGTTCCTAAGACATCTTGTGTAGCAATGGATAGGGAGTCCTCTCAGCATAGGATGACAAGCATTCATGAGAAAACTACAGAGGCTGCCCCTATCCCCCCATTAGAGACTGTGCACGTGTCAAGCTCTCCCAGTGAATCTGCAGAAGAGCACGACCAAGGAATGCTTCAGGGTTATCCACAAAGACCTAACCTGGCAATTCAAATGGTGAATATCATTCAAGGTGTAGTGGATGAACTTAAAACTTCTTTTGAACAATCACACAACAAAGTGCTAAAACGAATTAAACAATCCAAGAAGCTAATGCTGAAGAATGTTGTGGAAATAAATCATAAACTGGATCTGATGGAACAGAAGTTTGATGCCAAGTATGCAGAGGCCGACACTACAGTAAATCTTCTAATGCAAGGACTCCAGAAGAACACAGCTGATCTAGCGGTGGTGAACCAAAATGCACATGTTGTGGCCGACAACATCAAGCTATTCGATGCCAACATGGTGACTCTCAACGTAAATAAGACTTCCCTTCTAACTGAGTTCACAAAGACTTCAAAGCATATAGATAAGTAACTGCATTCTTATGCTAACTCCATTGCCCTCGAAGCCAAAAAGGGGGAGAATGCATATACAGCTAAGATGGCAGGACTAGAATAGAATATGGTCGACAACTTCAAATAGTCAAATAAGTATGTTTTTGATAGCTATCACTTGCTTGTACAGCAAGCATCTAGTATACAAATCCCAATTCCGGTTCCTTCTCCAGATGAGGTTACCATTGCTGCTGATGCGGGTGCATGTATTGAGGAGGTTCCTCTTAGTGAAGCTGATACTAAGAAGGCTGCTAGGGCTGCTGCCAAAGCTGTACGTAGTGCCATGTTTGACCAGGAAGCCATAGCAACAGGAAAAAGAAAACTCCAAGAAGGGACGTCCAAAGAGACTCTAACTGAGAAGAAAGTAAGATTGAAGGAGTGTGAAGTGCGAAATGAACAATGGAGTCCTATCTCAAGGAGTATTATATTGGACAGTTTTATTTTACAACAGCGGGGGGAAATTAATCGAAATGAAGTATATAATCAATATGAGTGGGAGCTGCATAAAGAATATGAAGCTAAACGAAATATATTTTTCAGGACTAATACTGTGGAACAGAAAGCTCCTCCCCCCAGATACTATCCGAAGCCCAAGGAATATTTTTAGAGACAAAGTAAGAAGTACTTGGCTCAACAATTGAAGGATGATCTAGCTAAGGAGAAATAGGCTTAGGATTTTGGCTTGCCATTTCCTTTTTGCATGTATATCTCTTCATGTATTTATATGAACAATTCTCTTTGAATATATATATATATATTATCTCATGTTGACTAGAGTATTATTCTGTATGCTTTTGATATTCTATGTCTTGTCTTTCTTATTTTGTAATGAATATTACTCTGGTTGGTGTAATTCATCTTAGCTTGTAGGATTTTGTCTTCTTCAAATAGGGGGAGATTGTTGGGTATTGTATCAACAATTACCTGGATTTGAAGAAGCCTCCTGTCAAGCTAAGATGAATTCACAATGTATTTGATGATATGTCTTTAAGTTGTGCTTGCAGTTATTCCACGCTAAGTAAACACCAATGTCAGGGTGCAGTGGGTCAATATACACGGGTCTGCGCAACGTAATCCCTCGTTGAGAAGATCAGTGTGTTGGCTTACGTGTACTCTCTCTATTGGAGTGTACTTATTTTCAAGTACAGGGCTGAGATAGATCAAGAGCAGAAGAGGAGCAAGGATGGGTCAAAGACCAACTCATGGGAAGAAAGACGAAGAATCGTCTAAGTTAAATTCGACGGGAATCACTAAGTGATTCTCGTCTATTAGACGGGAATCATTAGTGATTCTCGTCTATTAGACGGGAATCACTAGTGATTCTCGTTGAATCGTCGAGAATCACTCGCTGATTCCCGCCGGCTGCATCCAGCTGACTCAACGCATTCAAGAAATCAGCTAAGGAAGAATCGACGAGAATCATTAACTGATTCCTACTGAATCGTCGAGAATGACTTTGCATTCTCGCCGATTCGTCGAGAATGGGCTTGATTCTCGCCGATTCCCTCCGGACGTCAAGGATTTCAACTGGAATTCTTCCATGGAAAATTTGATGGGAATCATGAGTGATTCCCTCCGACTTCGACGGGAATCACCAATGATTCCAGCCGAATTTGCCTTAGGCGAATTTTCTCTGCTCGCTGGACTGAACCATTATGTTGGGCGCTAATTAGACCGGGCTTGGGGTTTCTCCTTGTAGGGCCCACAACGGTCTTTTAGGGTTGATCTACAGTATAAATACCCACGAATTTGAACTAACAAGGTAGCGAAGAAAACGAGAAAGGAACACGGCCGCCGAGCGTGACCTAGCCGATCGCGGACTTCCTCCCGTCGCCGTCGCCGCTCGCAAGCCATCGCCGCTCGCAAGAAAGTTGCCACCGCTGATCTTAGAGGTCATCTTTGATCGCTCGTCGACAGAACCGAAGCTAAGTAACGCGTCTCACATTTCTATCTTGAGATCTTTTGTCTCTTGATTTGTTGAGCAGGAATATTTCTCCCCTCCGAATCGATTGAGACGGTCGATCCAAGTAAGATCATTTGTAGACCTTGCTAGCTTTGTCAAGAAGTTTGGATCTATAAAGCATCGTCGCCGCAATCCTTTGCCGCCGCCGATGTCGGGATGATCCTCTCCAAGATAGTGCTCCGATCGCGGACTCTTCGTCTTCATCAAGAAAGCTTCATTGAAGTAAGAGGGACATCGGGTTCTCCAAACGTAGTTTGTATTTCTTGTACATTCTATTTTAACTTTGTTGTAAAGGAACTTTGATTCCTCGTTATAAGGGTTGGGTGCAACCCGTGGTGGAGTAGTGACTCCTTCGGGTGGAAGGGTTTCTTCTATAGTATGAGGATTGTATTTCAATCCAGTTGGTGAAGTGACCGAGTCGTCCCTTGTTGGGAGATAGGTCGAAGGGGGAGAGTGGACGTACCCAAATCGGGGAACCGTTATAATTGCTTTTGAGCTTTTTTGTGTTGTGGTTGTTTTCTTTTGCAGGTTATTTTTATTCCAAAAAAACTGCAAATAACCTATTCCCCCCTATAGGTGAAGTTAGTTGACACTAGATAAATTTCATACACTTGCATGAAAATGAAATTACAATTGCATGAAAATTAGAAACCTATTCTAGCCCTACATTAAGCAACTAAAACAAGTGAAAAAATTACAATAAAAGCTTAAACAAACTAAGACCTAAGCTAGGGTTAATAAAATTACAAAAAGAGAAAGAGAGAGAGAGCGAAAAACATGATAAAAGACCAAGAAACAAAGGGCCAGCACCTCCCCCTCACAACCAAAAGCTTGTTGAAATAGAAAGGGGGGGGTCTGAATTTATAGGAAAAGCTCACGGGTTGGGCACGCCCTAGTGGGGCGTGTCAGGGGGCGTGATAGGTACGGGTTTGACCTCGGGCCCTGGATTCTGGCGGGAAGGATGACTACTTCTGTACGTCGGTGGACATGCCCATGGTCACGCCCATGTAGGGGGGGCGTGACACGCACGTCGCGTCGAAATCATTGGTCTGAAATTCGTCAGTCATCGGAAAAGGTGGGGTTCACGCCCTGTGTCACACCTGTGACGGGGGGCGTGACAGAACTATTGGTGTGTTGAGACGAAATGGCATTTAATTCGGCGATAGGCTTCAGCTAGAGGGCGACACGCCCCGGGTCACGCTCGGGGACATGCCCGGGGAGGGCGTGTCAGGGGGGCGTGACAGCCGTTTTTCCTAGTATTTTCCTATAACATCTGGAATCCTCTGGAAAGGGTGGCACGCCATAGGTCACGCCCGGGGAGGGCGTGACATGGGGGCGTGTCAAGTCAATTATGACTAATTTTAAGGAAGTCTGTACAAAGAGAGGAAAAAGTTAGGGGCAATAAAATTAATAATAGAAAGATAAAAATAAAGCTTAAAATACAAGATTTGTACAATATAAACTAGAAAAATACGATAATTGTTTAGGCTACAAAACGTATTATCAAATTCCCTCAAGCTTAAGCTTTGCTTGTCCCCAAGCAAAAATATAAAAACTAGATAATCATAAAAAGGATTAATCAAAAAGTTCTAATTATGTCCACACAAGTATTATGCGAAATTCTAAGTAGGGAAAAGGTGAAACGTAAATCTAAAACAATTATTTAGGTATGGTTTAACTTTTATGAACTTTACTTAACGAAAATTAATCATCCAAAATTTTAACAAAATTCTTTTAAATAGATTTAAGCAAAGCAACGAAAATGAAAAAAATGAATTGAGTTGTTACTATATCCAAGCAACGCATTATAAATATATCAATTCAAATAACAAAAATCTAATTTTAAATCCAAACCTAAAACTGATTTACTTTTCTTCTTTTCTTAGTTATTAAATAAAATTCAAAAGGCGTGAATCAAAAGGACTTAAATAGGACAGAAACGTTTGGTTTAATAATATGATTAGGAGTTTAATTCAAAGATAAACGTGAAGGCATAAAATCACACTAAACCCAAACAAAGAGTTTTAAAAAAAATTCATTTAAAATAAAAATATATTTTTTTCTTTCTTTTTCTTTCTTTTCCATTTTTGTCTTTTTCTTTTTTCAAAACAATGGCCATAAATATTTTTATTTTCATTTTGAATTGGCCAAACAAAAACAAACATCTCTTTTGAACATACTTTTTTTTCATAACCTTCTCCCAAGAAAATCACAAAATAACCTATCAAAATCATGAAAATATTTTATGAAACTCAAAAAGGCTAGTGTGATTTGATAGGTTGGAAATTTTGGATTTGGTGAAAATTAAATGAAAAGAGGAGCTATCAAATGAAATCGGAAAAAATGCTCAAAAGAGGCTAACTAGTGGTAAAAGTTTTTTGGTTGACACGAAAGCTCAAATAAAAACAAAAAAGGCCTAAATCATTTTCACGCTTTTAAATTTATTTAAAACAAAGATTTGAAAATTTTCAAAAAGCAAGTCCTAGATAATAAAAGAAGATTGATGAAATTATCTTTAAAATAGAAATAATAAGTGACTTGGATCGTTCACATCTACTACGCTATTCAAAAGTTGAACTTACAAAAATTATCCAAAAACGAAAAGAAAAATAGTGGATGATGAATTTTTTGAGAAAGTAAAGAAAATAAATAAGGAAAAACCATAATATAAATGCGAGTTTTAGAAAAATATTTAACCTTAACATGCTACCATGAATTAGAAACACAGCATGACCAATATTTTTCTTGTGAAACATAATTAAAATGGACGATTAGAAATATTATAATTAACTAAGTTGTTTATAGGAATTTTTGAGTAAAACAAAACAAAAACAAGGGGTACTATTGAGATAGCAAAATGTCTAAACTATTAACGTAAGAACAAAAAAAATAAATAATTTTTTTTTAATTTTTGAAATATTCTCTTTTTTTTATTTTGGAAATTTTTTCTTTTATTTTTTTGGGAATTTTAAGATATTCATTTTTTTGGGTTTTTTGAAAAAAATATACACAAAAAGGGAAAATATTTACCCTAAGAAAAAAGAAGGAGGAAGTCCTCCCCCAAGCTTAAAATGGACATTGTCCTTAATTGCAAAAGATGGGGATTGGAGAAGGAGAGAAAATTAAAGTACAAAATCGAAAGACAGAATTGAAAAACGGGTACTTCCCCAGATTTATTTGCTGCGAAAGCTGAGTGATGCCGCACCCCCAAATGTCTTCTTTGGACTTTGTGATGGATTCAGCAACGTTTGAGTAGGCGATCGGAGAAGCTTCATCTTGTCAGAGCCGTCTGGGGGAAAATTATAAAATAAAGAAAACAAAAAAGATAACTTGGGTTGCGTCCCAAGAGCGCCCTTTGTTTAAAGCGTCGTTGAGCTCGACGCATCAAAAAATAATATTGTCCAAAAATATTATTGTCCAGAAATAAAATAGTTTTTAACATAAAATCAAAGTTCAAAGTTATAGTTTATGCAACAGATACTTAATAATGTTTGGACTGACAACATCATCACCAGAGAAGTAAAGTTTAAGACGCTTACCATTCACTTTGAAATTACCCTTATCAGGGTGCGAAATTAAAACAGTTCCATAAGGAAAGACTTGCATAACAAAAAAGGGCCCCGACCAACGAGATTTTAATTTGCCCGGAAATAAACGTAATCGAGAATTATAAAGAAGAACCTGGTCACCTGACTTAAAGGTTTTCGGATGCCTTAAGTGCTTATCTTGTAAACGCTTCGTCCGCTCTTTATAAAGTTTGTTATTTTCGTAAGCATAAGAGCGCCACTCGTCGAGTTCATTGACTTGAAATTTTCTAAGGTTTCCGATTGAATGGGGATCGAAGTTTAAAAATCTTAAGGCCAAAAAAGCGTGGTGTTCTAATTCTACGGGTAGATGGCAAGATTTTAATAGACCAGTCGATACGGCGTACATCCGAGGGCGATTTTTCACGCAGCTCGGTATGCCCATAGAGCATCGTCTAATTTGGCTGACCAGTCTTTCCTAGAAGTTTAAACAGTCTTTTCTAATATTCTTTTTATTTCTCTATTTACTACTTCGACTTATCCGTTAGTTTGGGGGTGGTAGGCTGTTGAAAGCTTATGCGTAACGCCGAATTTAGTAAGGATTTTTGAAAACTGCGCGTTACAGAAATGGGAACCCCTGTCACTAACGATAGCGCGCGGCGTTCCGAATCGAGAAAATAATTATTTAAAAAAGGTAACTACAACATGGGAGTAGTTCGTAGGAAGAGCTTGGGCTTCAGCCCATCGTGAAACATAATCAACGACAACTAAAATATACTTGTTTCCGAAGATATAAGGATGGGGGTCAACAAAATCGATTCCCCAGATGTCGAAAATTTGGCACTCAAGGAATTAATTTTGCGGCATTTCATTTTTATTTGAAATGTTGCCCGACCGTTGGCAACTATCACACCTACTCACAAAGGCTTGCGCGTCTTTAAATAAGCTAGGCCAATAAAAACCCGCGCAAAGCACCTTGTGAGCGGTGCGAGCAGCTTGATAGTGCCCACCTGTCGGACCTTCATGTAAGTTTTTTAAAATATCAACTCCTTCTTTATAAGAAACACATCTCCTTATCACTTGAGCCGAACAGATTCTGAAAAGATACGGGTCTTCCCAAAAATAGTTCTTCAGCTCAAAAATGAATTTCTTCTTTTACTGAGAGGAGAACACTTTTGGGAGCACTCGGGCCACTAAATAGTTGGCGATTTGTGCGAACCAAGGAGAAGTAGATCTGTTAATTGAAAGCCGCTTCTTATAAGGAAAATAATCATTAAAGGATTTTTCATTTAATTTTTCTATATAGGGATTGTCTAATCTGGAGAGATGGTCGGCGACAAAGTCCTCGACTCCTCGCTTATCACAGATCTCTAAGTCAAACTCCTGGAGGAGTAAGACCCAGCAAATCAAGCACAGCTTGACATCCGTTTCAGCAAGAAGATATTTGAGGGCCAAGTGGTCCGTAAAAATGATGATTTTTGAAAGAGTAATGTAAGGACGGAATTTATCAAATGTGAATACTATAGTGAGGAGCTCCTTCTCGGTCGTGGTGTACTTTTCCTGTGCAGATGTGAGCGTTTACTAGCGTAATAGATAGGGTGGAATTTTTTAGATATGGGTTGACCTAATACGGCTCCCACCGCGAAACTACTCGCATCGCACATTATCTCAAATGGAAGGTCCCACGCCGGAGCTATCAAAATTGGTGCGTTAATTAACTTTTCTTTAATAAATTCGAAGGCAGAAAGACAAGAGTCATCAAAAATGAATGGGGCGTCTTTTTCTAGAAGATGGGTAAGAGGCTTGGTGATCTTGGAGAAGACCTTTATGAAGCGGCACTAGAAACCAGCGTGACCTAAAAAACTTCTTATAGCTTTTATATTCGTAGGCGGCGGCAGCTTCTCGAAAACTTCTATCTTTGCAAAATCTACCTCAATACTTCTCGCAGAAATTTTATGACCAAAAACTAACCCTTTCCTCACCATAAAATGGCATTTTCCCTTATTTAGGGCAAGGTTAGTCTTTTCGCATCGTTCTAAGACTTTTTCGAGGTTTTCTAAACATCTATCAAAGGAATCGCCGAACAAGGAGAAATCGTCCATAAATACCTCCATAATGCTTTCTACGTACTTGTCAAAGATAGCTAGCATACAACGCTGGAATGTTGCTGACGCATTGCACAATCCAAACAACATTCTTCAGTAGGCGAAGGTTCCGAAGGGACAAGTAAACGTAGTTTTCTCATGGTCCTCAGGAGAGATGGGGATTTGAAAGTACCCCGAGAGGCCATCGAGAATACAATAAAAGCTATGGCCGGATAATCGTTCTAAAATCTGTTCGATAAACGGAAAAGGAAAGTTATCCTTGCGGGTGGTGTCATTCAGCTTCCTATAATCTATACACATACGCCAATCTGTCACTGTCCGTGTCGGGATTAATTCGTTATTTTCATTACTAACTACCATTATCCATCCCTTCTTTGGTACTACCTTAACAGGGCTAACCAACTTAGTATCTGATATAGGGTAGATAATTCATGCATCTAATAATTTCATAACCTCGCCCTTTACTAATTCTTTCATGTTCGGGTTTATACGGCGCGGAGGTTGAATGGAGTTACGCGAATTATCTTCCATTAAAATTTTATGAGTGCAGAAGGATTGGCTTATGCCCTTGATATCAGATATCTGCCAAGCAATATCTTGGCGATGTTTACGTAAAACTAAAAGGAGTTTTTTATTTTGGACATCCGTAAGGTAGGCCGAAACTATAACTGGCAGCTTAGAGTTCTTTTCTAAGAAGGCGTACATGAAATGTTCAGGAAGTTCTTTAAGTTCTATGGTAGGGGGTTCTTCATAAGAGGTTTGAGAAATTATTTCTTTTTCAAATATTATATCTTCGTAAATTTTTTTACACGAAAAATTAAAAGGGATGGAGCTGGTGGCCAAGGCAGCTTCTTGCAGCGAATAAGTTAGAAGAGTAGAAGAGAAACAAAAATCAGAAAATTCAGGGCATCACGTACTAAGTTCAGGAAAAATAATTTATTAATAGTTTTAAAATTAATATGTGTTAATCTTTTGTTCCGTTGGTCACTAAGAGATGCACTATCTTTTGCCAAAATACACACTGGTGTAAGAGTCTATATAAATAAAATTTAAACAGAATATATTCCTACTACGAGTGCTTGATAAAATCGTTCCCAAATTGTCAATAGACTTTATCAAACACTTATCAGCATGAAATTTAACTATGTATTCTTTATCGCATAGTTTGCTTATGCTTATGAGATTGTTTTCTTAATCCTTCAACATAAGCAACATCTGAAAAGGATACACTTCCATTAGTAATCATACCATAGCCTTTAGTAATTCCTCGGTCAGAACCTCCAAAGATGACCTTTGGTCCGTTCAAGACTGGAGAAAAATTCTGGAGAAGGCTTCTAGTACCGGTCATATGCCGAGAGCATCCACTGTCCAAATACCAAATGGGATTTCTTATGGTCTTTGGACATTCCTACAATCACAAGTCAGATTGCCTTAGGAACCCCTACTTGCTTGGGTCCTTAGTCTCTAGTTAGCTTGCTCCCCCTACATGTATTAACAATGTGAGCGGTCTTTCATACATGGTTAACCTAAGTAGTAATATAGTTTCAAGTATTAAACCAGCAATTGATGGCAAAGTGACCAATTCTGCCACAACACCAACAGTCAAACCTGTTGTATCTTTGCCTAACTCCCTTCTACTTGACTTTTGGTGAGTCTGGTCTAGTAGGGGAAGCATTCTTAAAGGTAGAAGCTTCATGGTGAAGACTGGTGGTCGCTAGGCTTCGAAAAAAATAAAAGCAACCGAACTAGCAATCCTATGAGGCAAGTGTACCTATCGAACTGTAGCTAGGGGACACAAGTGTCATATTGAAATCCGGGAACTGTTGAATAAACTTACTCACACGAAGGCTATTATCTTACCGACGGAAAAACTATGGTTTGAGAAACTAAGTGCAATTAAAGAAATAAAGCTATGCTAGAAAGAGAACAACTGCAGTTAATTAAAGAGCATAAAGTAAGCGATTATAACAAAGGGCTAAAACAATGAAATGGAAATGCACTCAATCAAGAATCACCTCGGCTAAAGATGACAAAGAAAATGCGATAAAAACCTAAACTTAATAGGGTAAAGGTCCTTGACCATGGAGGTTCCTAAAGCTTGAACACGCTTCTCTCAAAGTCATGCCCAACTGAGTTTAGGAAGGTCCGACCGACTCTCGTCTAAATCGGAGGCCTAAAGCTCGCTTTACGCGATGAACCCCACTATTAGATTTTACTCCAATTCGGGAGATTTTAGCGTCTGCCTCTCTTGAGGGGTGCGTACAACTCCCTTTACTCTTGAATGCTCACTTCATTCTATCGGCCTCTCGGCTAGCCTAGAATGAAAGCAAAGGTGGAGAGTATATATCGATAATATACTTCCAGCCCATAAAAAATCAAGAGTAACTCAAGGCCTAAAACCTAAAAAGAAAAGGTTATTTAAAACATCATAACTTAATCGCTCGAACCTCGAATCATCAATATCGATTACAAGGAGGATTGGTTAATCATAATGGAGTAGAGGAGGGGGGATGAGTTGTAAAGCATTAAGAACACAATGAAGAAAAGAGCACTTTTATATTAATGAAAAAGAGAGCTACACTTGCATGAAAAATGAAATTACAATTGCATGAAAATTAGAAACCGATTCTAGCCCTACATTAAGCAACTAAAACAAGTGCATAAATTACAATAAAAGCTTAAACAAACTAAGACCTAAGCTAGGGTTAATAAAATTACAAAAAGAGAAAGAGAGAGAGAGCGAAAAACATTTAAAAAGACCAAGAAATAAAGGGGCAGCACCTCTCCCTCACAACCAAAAGCTTGATGAAATGGAAAGGGGGGTCTACGGGTTGGTCACGCCCTTCGACACGCCCTAGTGGGGCATGTTAGGGGGCGTGATAGGTACGGGTTTGACATCGGGCTCTGGATTCTGGCGGGAAGAATGATTTCTTCTGTACGTTGGTGGACACGCCCATGGTCACGCCCGTGTAAGGGGGGCGTGACACGAACATCACGTCGAAATCATTGGTCGGAAATTCGTCAGTCATCGGAAAAGGTGGGTTCACGCCCTGTATCACACCCGTTACGGGGGGCGTGACAGTACTGTTGGCGTGCTGAGACGAAATGGCATTTAATACAGCGGCAGGCAGAGGGTAGAGTGCGACACGCCCTGGGTCACGCCCGGGGACATGCCCGGGGAGGGCGTGTCAGGGGGGCATGACAGCCGTTTTTCCTAGTATTTTCCTCTGGCTTCTGGAATCCTTTGGAAAGGGTGACACGCCTTAGGTCACACCAGGGGAGGGCGTGACCTGGGGGCATGTCAGGTCAATTTTGACTAATTTTCAGGAAGTCTGTATAAAGAGAGGAAAAAGTTAGGGGCAATAAAATTAATAAAAGAAAGATTAAAATAAAGCTTAAAATACAAGATTTGTATAATATAAACTAGAAAAATACGATAATAGTTTAGGCTACAAAACGTATTATCAAATTCCCCCAAGCTTAAGCTTTGCTTGTCCCCAAGCAAAAATATAAAAAATAGATAATCATAAAGGATTAATCAAAAATTTTAATTATGCCCACACAAGTACTATGCGAAATTCAAAGTAGGGAAAAGGTGAAACGTAAATCTAAAACAATTATTTAGGTATGCTTTAACTTTTATGAACTTTACTTAACAAAAATAAATCATCCAAAATTTTAACGAAATTCTTTTAAATAGATTTAAGAAAAATAACGAAAATGAAAAAAACGCATTGAGTTGTCACTAGATCCAAGCAACGCATTATAATTATATCAATTCAATTAAAAAAAATCTAAATTTAAATCCAAAACTAAAACTGATTTACTTTTCTTCTTTAATTAGTTATTAAATAAAATTCAAAAGGCTTGAATCAAAAGGACTTAAATAGGACAGAAACGTTTGGTTTAGAAATATAATTAGGAGTGGAATTCAAAGATAAACGTGAAGGCTTAAAATCACACTAAACCCAAACAAAGAGTTTAAAAAAATATATATTTTTTCTTTCTTTTTCTTTCTTTTACATTTTTTTTTCTTTTTTCAAAACAAAGGCCATAAATATTTTTATTTTTATTTTGAATTGGCCAAACAAAAACAAACATTACTTTTGAACATACTTTATTTTTCAAAATCTTCTCCCAAGAAAATCACAAAATAACCTATCAAAATCATGAAAATATTTTATGAGACTCAAAAAGGCTAGTGTGATTAGATAGGTTGGAAATTTTTGATTTGGTGAAAATGAAATGACAAGAGGAGCTATCAAATGAAATCGGAAAAAAGGCTCAAAAGCGGTTAACTAGTGGTAAAAGTTTTTTGGTTGGCAAGAAAGCTCAAACAAAAACAAAAACGGCCTAAATCATTTACACGCTTTTAAATTTATTTAAAACAAAGATTTGAAAAATTTCAAAAAGCAAGTCCTAGATAATAAAAGAAGATTGATGAAATTATCTTGAAAATAGAAATAATAACTGATTTAGATCGTTCACATCTACTACGCTATTCAAAAGTTGACCTTACAAAAATTATCCAAAAACGAAAAGGAAAATAGTGGATGATGAATTTTTTGAGAAAGTAAAGAAAATAAATAAGGAAAAACCATAATAGAAATGCGAGTTTTAGAAAAATATTTAACCTTAACATGCTACCGTGAATTAGAAACACAGCATGACAAATATTTTACTTGTGAAACATAATTAAAATGGATGATTAGAAATATTATAATTAACTAAGTTGTTTATAGGAAATTTTGAGTAAAATAAAACAAAAACTCGGGGTACTATTGAGATAGCAAAATGTCTAAACTTTTAAAGTAAGCACAAAAAAAACAAATAATTTTTTTTAAATTTTTTAAATATTCTCTTTTTTTTAATTTTAGAAATTTTTTTTTCTTTTTTTTGGAATTTTAAGATATTCATTTTTTTGGATTTTTTGAAAAAAATATACACAAAAAGAGAAAATATTTACCCTAAGCAAAAAGCAGGAGGAAGTCCTCCCCCAAGCTTAAAATTGACATTGTCCTCAATGACAAAAGAAGGGGATTGGAGAAGGAGAGAAAAATTAAAGTAAAGAATTGAAAGACAGAATTGAAAAACGGGAACTTCCCCGGATTTATTTGCTGCGAAAGCTGAGTGATGCTGCTCCCCCAAATGTCTTCTTTGGACTTTGTGATGGATTCAGCAACGTTGGATCAGGTGATCGCAGAAGCTTCATCTTGTCGGAGCCTTCCTGGGCCAAAATTGTAAAATAAAGAAAACAAAAAAGATAACTTGGGTTGCATCCCAAGACCGCCCTTTGTTTAAAGCGTCGTTGAGCTCGACGCATCAAAAAATAATATTGTCCAAAAATATTGTTGTCCAGAAATAAAATAGTTTTTAACATAAAATAAAAGTTCAAAGCTAGAGTTCATGCATCAGATGCTTAATAATGTTTGGACTGACATCATCATCACAAGAGAAGTAAAGTTTAATACGCTTACCATTCACTTTGAAATTACCCTTATCAGGGTGCGAAATTAAAACAGTTCCATAAGGAAAGACTTGCATAACAGAAAAGGGCCCCGACCAACATGATTTTAATTTGCCCGGAAATAAATGTAATCGAGAATTATAAAGAAGAACCTGCTCGCCCGACTTAAAGGTTTTCGGATGCCTTAAGTGCTTATCGTGTAAACGCTTCGTCCGCTCTTTATAAAGTTTGTTATTTTCGTAAGCATAAGAGCGCCACTCGTCGAGTTTATTGAGTTGAAATTTTCTAAGGTTGCCGACTGAATGGGGATCGAAGTTTAAAAATCTTAAGGCCGAAAAAGCGCAGTGTTCTAATTCTACGGGTAGATGACACGATTTTCCATAAACCAGCCGATACAGCGTACATTCGAGGGCGATTTTGCAGGCAGTTCGGTAGGCCCATAGAGCATCATCTAATTTGGCTGACCAGTCTTTCCTTGAAGTTGAAACAGTCTTTTCTAATATTCTTTTTATTTCTCTATTTACTACTTCGACTTGTCCGTTAGTTTCGGGGTGGTAGGATGTTGAAAGCTTATGCGTGACGCCGTATTTAGTAAGGATTTTTGAAAACTTCGTGTTACAGAAATGGGAACCCCTTTCACTAACGATGGTGCATGGCGTTCCGAATCGAGAAAATAAATTTTTCACAAAGATAACTACAACTCGGGAGTCGTTTGTAGGAAGAGCTTGGGCTTCAGCCCATCGTGAAACATAATCAACGACAACTAAAATATACTTGTTTCCGAAGCTAGTAGGAATGGGGCCAACAAAATCGATTCCCCAGAGGTCAAAAATTTCGCAGTCAAGGAAATATTTTTGCGGCATTTCATTTTTATTTGAAATGTTTCCCGACGGTTGGTAACTATCACACCTACTCACAAAGGCTTGCGTATCTTTAAACAGGCTAGGCCAATAAAAACCCGTGCAAAGCACCTTGTTAATGGTGCGAGCAGCTTGATAGTGTCCACCTCTCAGACCTTCATGTAAGTGTTTTAAAATATCAACTCCTTCTTCATAAGAAACACATCTCCTTATCACTTGGTTCGCACAGATTCTGAAAAGATGAGGGTCTTCCCAAAAATAGTTCTTCAGCTTAAAAACAAATTTCTTCTTTTGCAGAGAGGAGAACTCTTTTGGGAGCACCCGGGCAACTAAATAGTTGGCGATTTGTGTGAACCAAGGAGAAGTAGATGTGTTAATTGAAAGCCGCTTCTCATCAGGAAAATAATCATTAGAAGATTTTTCATTTAATTTTTCTAAAAAGGGATTGTCTAATCTTGAGAGATGGTCGGCAGCCAAGTTCTCGGCTCCTCGCTTATCACAGATCTCTAAGTCAAACACTTGGAGGAGTTAGACCCAGCGAATCAAGCACGGCTTGGCATCCGTTTTGGCAAGAAGATATTTGAGGGCCGAGTGGTCCGTAAAAATGATGATTTTTGAAACCGTAATGTATGGATGGAATTTTTCAAATGCGAATACTACAGCGAGGTGCTCCTTCCCGGTCGTGGTGTAATTTTCCTATCCAGATGTGAGCGTTTTACTAGTGTAATAGATAGGGTGGAAGTTTTTAGATATGCATTGACCTAATACGGCTCCCACCGCAAAACTAATTGTATCGCACATTATTACAAATGGAAGGTCCCACACCGGAGCTATCATAATCGGTGCGTTAATTAACTTTTCATTAATAAATTCGAAGGCAGAAAGACAAGAGTCATCAAAAATGAATGGGGCGTCTTTTTCTAGAAGATGGGTAAGGGGCTTGGTGATCTTGGAGAAGTCCTTTATGAAGCGGCAGTAGAAACCAGCGTGACCTAAAAAACTTCTAATAGCTTTTATATTCATAGGCGGCGGCAGCTTCTCGATAACTTCTATCTTTGCAATATCTATCTCATACCTCTCGAAGAAATTTTATGACCCAAAACTAACCCTTCCCTCACCATAAAATGGCATTTTTCCTAATTTAGGGCAAGGTTAGTCTCTTCGCATCGTTCTAAGACTTTTTCGAGGTTTTCTAAAAATCGATCAAAGGAATCGCCGAACACGGATAAATTGTCCATAAAAACCTCCATAATGCTTTCTACGTACAGGTCAAAGATTGCTAGCATACATCGCTTGAATGTTGCTGATGTATTGCACAATCCAAATGGCATTCTTCGGTAAGCGAAGGTGCCGAACGGACAAGTAAACGTAGTTTTCTCTTGGTCCTCAGGAGAGATGGGGAATTGAAAGTACCCCAAGAAGCCATATAGAAAACAATAAAAGCTATGGACGGATAATCGTTCTAAAATCTGGTCGATAAACAACAAAGGAAAGTGGTCCTTGCGTATGGTGTCATTCAGCTTCCTATAATCTATACACATATGCCAACCCGTCACTGTCCGTGTTGGGATTAATTCGTTATTTTCATTTCTAACTACCATTATCCATCCCTTCTTTGGTACTATCTGAATAGGTCTAACCCACTTACTATCTTATATAGGGTAGATAATTCCTGCGTCTAATAATTTCATAACCTCGCCCTTAACTACTTTTTTCATGTTCGGGTTTATACGGCACTGAGGTTGAATGGAGATACGCGAATTATCTTCCATTAAAATTTTATGAGTGCAGAATGATGGGCTTATGCCCTTGATATCAGATATCTGCCAGACAATAGCTCAGCGATGTTTACGTAAAACTAAAAGGAATTTTTCATTTTGGACATCCGTAAGGTAGGCCGAAACTATAACTGGCAGCTTAGAGTTCTTTTCTAAGAAGGCGTACTTGAGATGTTTAGGAAGTTCTTTAAGTTCTAGGTTAGGGGGTTCTTCATAAGAGGTTTGAGAAATTCTTTCTTTTTCAAATACTATATCTTCGTAGATTTTTTTAGACGGAATATTAAAAGCGGTGGAGCTGGTGGCCAAGGAGGCTTCTTACAGCGAATTAGTTGGAAGAGTAGAAGAGAAACAAAAATCAGAAAATTCTTTTTCAAAATCAGATAAAAGACAAGAGTATTCTACACTCTCTTCACTTAGGTGTAGCGATTCAGTTGGAAAAGAAGAGGAGGAACAAAAAGCAAAAAATTCTTTTTCAAAATCTGATAGGCAATAGGAGGATTCATCACTCACGGCATCTACGAAAAAGTAGGAGTCATCATTTGCTAAGGATTTTTTCATCGAAGGTGTGATAGAGAAAGTGACTTCTTCGTCGCCTACTCGAAGGAAGAGCTTACCATTGCAAACGTCAATGATAGCTCGGGAGGTGGCAAGGAAGGGCCGGCAAAGGATAAGGGGAACCTCGACGTCTTCTTCAATGTCCAAAATGACAAAGTCCACCGGGAAGATGATCTTGTCGACTTTTACTAAGACATCCTCCACTATTCCTAACAGGTATATAACGGATCTTTTGGCGAGCTGGATGCTCATGCGTACGGGGTTGAGGCTACCAATTCCTATCTTTTTAAACAACGAGAGGGGTACCAGGTTAATACTCGCACCTAAGTCGGCTAATACATTCTTTACAAAAAGATTACCAAAGACACACGGAATAGAAAAACTTCCCGGCTCACTGATTTTCTTTGGTAAGCCGCTTGTCAAAACCGCAGAGAAATCGGCATTTAACGTAACGTGTGAAAGGTTCTCTAACTTATTCTTGTTGGTCAGGAGGTCCTTAAGGTGCTTGACGTACTTCGGCATCTATGAAATCGCTTCATGGAAAGGCAGATTTATGTGGATTTGCTTGAACATTTCTAAGAAACGAGAGTACTGATCGTACTGACGTTGTTTATTAAGTTCGGAAGGGTAAGGCGGATTTGGATTATTTTTAAAGATGGGTGGTGGAGTGAAATCGTTTTCTAAAACAGGGGTGATAACTTCTTCAGCAGAGGGTGGAATATTTAAAACGGGGGCGGAGCTTTCCTCGGGCTCTTCACTAACCATACTGGGAACTTGCTTCCCACTCCGAAGAGTTATAGCTTTCGCTTGCTCTCTCGGGTTGGGCTGGGTATTGGAAGTAAGAGACCCTGCGGCTCGCTCAGAAATAATTTAAGCAAGCTGTCCTACTTGTATTTCTAGACTTTTTACAATTCTAGTTAAGGTTCTTATCGTAGCGTCATTTGTGGCGATATATTTGGAAAGTAACTCCTCCAATCTTGGAGGTTTTGTATAATTTTGAAGAGGTGGTGGTGGTGGTGTAGAAAAATCATTTTGTGGTGGCGGGTGCATAGCATTCGATGGATTACTCCACGAAAAATTCAGATGATTTCTTAAGGCAGGATTATAACTATTCGGAAAATTAAATCCAGGAGGATGAAAATTTCGCAGCAAAAAAATTATTAAAAGCATTTCTAAGCATATTGTTAAAAAAATCTAATTGTTCTTGGGCAGGAGTTGAAGATTCCCATACCCGAGGGGCGGAGGCAGCAGTCATCTCCGTTATCTTTTTGCTTAATATTTCAACTTGTAGAGCGAGCTGGGAGACGTTGTCCACTTCAAAGATACCTGCAGGCTTGTTCGGGCGGGACCTAGGCACATTCCACTGATAAGTGTTCATGGCCATGTCCTCAAAAAGCTCAAGAGCTGCTTCCGAGGCCTTATGATTTAAAGTATCGCTAGACGATGTGTCTATCATTTACTTTGTGATTTGATTTAGCCCGTTATAGAACGCCTGCACTTGTAACCATACAGGCAGCGCGTGATGTGGGCATCGTCTTAAAAATTCTTTAAATCTTTCCCAAGTTTCATATAACGTTTCAGAGTCTATTTGTCCAAAAGTGGAAATGTCGTTCCTAAGTTTTGCTATTTTAGCTGGCGGAAAATACTTCGCAAAAAATTTTTCAGTTAATTCATTCTAGGTGGTTATGATATTCTTAGGTAAAGTGTTCAGCCACTGTTTAGCTTTAGTTCTTTAAGATAAGGGGAAGAGCCTTAGCCTGATTTCATCATTTGTGACACAATTTATCTTGAAGGTGTCACAAATTTCAAGAAAGCTTGATATATGTACGTTCAGATCTTTATCTTGAAGTCCGTCAATTTGCACATACTGCTGCACCATTTGAATTATGCTAGGCTTTAATTCGAAGTTATTATTTTCTATAGATGGCGAACTATGCTAGATTCTGTTCCCTCTAGATTCGGTCATGCATAATAAGACATAGGTCTTTGCACGGCTTCCTACACGTTGGGTTCTTCCATTCTTAGAGTAGAGAATGACTCAGAGTCCTCAACCGGTATTTGGGAAGTACGGCCTTGAAATCGTGATCTTCTCCGAAGAGTACGCTCAATTTCGTGGTCCAAGTCAAAAATAACCGACGGACTCCCGCGGGTCATACACTAAAAGAAGAGAAGAGAAGAAAGAGAAATAAAATAAACTAGAAAGAAAAGCTAGATTTTTGAAATAGGTTTTTTTTAATAGATTAACTCCCGAACTTCCCAAGGACTACCTGGTGAAGGGTTCACAAGGTACTAGACAAGATAGTGGCACTTAAAGCCGCTTTGCCCTTTTCAAGAGAATTAGGTGGTTTAGAAAAATTGTGAAGTTGGTTACTATTAAGAGCGGTAATACAATTTTTTTTTTTTAAAATTTTTAGGAGGGTAAGAAAGAGAAGAGATAAAATTAATAGATTCGTGTTTTCAATATATCAACGAAAGTTGATCCCCGACAATGGCGCCAAAAACATGGTGGTCGTTAGGCTTTGAAGAAAATAAAAGCAACCGAACTAGCAATCCAATGAGGCAAGTATACTTATCGAACTGTAGCTAGGGGACACAAGTGTCGTATTTAAATCCGGGAACTGTTGAATAAACTTACTCACAGGAAGGCTATTATTTTATCGACGGAAAAACTAGGGTTTGAGAAACTAAGTGCAATTAAAGAAATAAATCTATGCTAGAAAGAGAACAACTGCAGTTATTTAAAGAGCATAAAGTAAGTGATTATAACGAAGGGATGAAACTATGAAATGGAAATGCACTCGATCAAGAATCACCTCTGCTAAAGACGTCTAAGAAAATACGATAAAAACTTAAATTTAATATGGTAAAGGTCCTTGACCGTGGAGGTTCCTAAAGCTTGAACAAGCTTCTCTCGAAGTCGTGCCCAACTGAGTTTAGGAAGGTCCGACCGACTCTCGTCTAAATCAGAGGCCTAAAGCTCGCTTTACGCGGTGAACCCCACTATTGGATTTTACTCCAATCTGGGAGATTTGGACGTCTGCCTCTCTCGTGGGGTGCGTACAACTCCCTTTACTCTTGAATGCTCACTTCATTTTATGAGCCTCTCGGCTACCCCAGAATGAAAGCAAAAGTGGAGAGTATATATCGATAATATACCTCCAGTCCATGAAAAATCAAGAGTAATTCAAGGCCTAAAACCTAAAAAAAAGGTAATTTAAAACATCATAACTTAATCGCTTGAACCTCGGATCATCAAGATCAAGTACAAGGAGGATTAGTTAATCATAATGGAGTGGAGGAGGGGGGATGAGTAGTAAAGCATTAAGAACACAATGAAGAAAAGAGCACTTTTATATTAATGAAAAAGAGAGCTACACTTGCATGAAATTTAAATTACAATTTCATGAAAATTAGAAACATATTCTAGCCCTACATTAAGCAACTAAAACATGTGCATAAATTACAATAAAAGCTTAAACAAACTAAGACCTAAGCTAGGGTTAATAAAATTACAAAAAGAGAAAGAGAGAGAGAGGGAAAAACATGAAAAAAGACCAAGAAACAAAGGGGCAGCACCTCCCCCTCACAACCAAAAGCTTGCTGAAATGGAAAGGGGGGGTCTGTAGGAAAAGCTCACAGGTTGGTCACGCCCTTCGACATGCCCTAGTGGGGCGTGTCAGGGGGCGTGATAGGGACAGGTTGGTCCTCGGGCCATGAATTCTGGAGGGAAGGATGATTGCTTTTGTACGTCGGTGGACACGCCCATGGTCATGCCCGTGTAGGGGGGCATGACAGTACTGTTGGAAATCCGTCAGTCATCAGAAAAAGGTGGGTTCATGCCCTGTGTCATGCCCGTGATGGGGGGCATGATATTATTGTTGACGTGCAGAGATGAAATGGCATTTAATGTGGAGGAAGGCTTCGGGCAGAGGGCGACACGCCCGGGGACACGCCCGGGGACACGCCCGGGGACACGCCCGGGGACACGCCCGGGGAGGGCGTGTCAGGGGGGCGTGACAGCCATTTTTCCTGGTATTTTCCTCTGTCTTCTGGAATACTCAAAAAGGGTGACACGTCCTAGGTCACGCCCGGGGAGGGCGTGACATGGGGGCGTGTCAGGTCAATTTTGACTAATTTTCAAAAATTCTGCACAAATAGAGGAAAAAGTTAGGGGCAATAAAATTAACAATAGAAAGATAAAAATAAAGCCTAAAATACAAGATTTTTACAATATAAACTCGAAAAATACGATAATAGTTTAGGCTACAAAACGTATTATCAAAGACAATCACATGGCTTCTTCTCCTTCATAGGCATTTCAACAATATGCTTTCCTTTTGGAGCCTTCTTGATGTTATGACCATGATCAAAAGGGCCATATCTCTGAAGAGTGATCTCTTCATAAGGTGCCTTAAAGACACTTTCACCAAAGTTTCGAGGTCGACTCCATCCTTGGTACCTTGACTTGTGCTCTACAAAAGTAGGCCTAGTGAAGTGACCATAGGAGGAGTCAAGATCAAACTTATTAGTAGGAAAAACAACCTTCTTAAATGTAGTCTGATCTTGTGGAGCTTTCCCTTTTTCCTTGGCTAAATCCTTCTTGGCCGCCTTATTCTTTCGCTGAGCCTTATTTCTCCTAAAGGATTTACTAGGAGCCTCAACATGGCCTAGGCCAGCACCCTTTGTCTGAGCGAGAACTTAACAACAAGAGGAAGAACTATCTTGGGCTTAGAGAAACCTTCAATAAGTTTCTTTTCGGATTCAAGTTGCTCTTCCAATCCTTTGATGATTTATAATTTAAGATCGAAGTGCTTGAGAGACTTATTGTACTCATCAACTGCAGTATCTAAGTCTTCTCAGATTGAGTCCATCTTAACGACTCCCTCTCCCAGAGAGCTCTCTACGGCCTTTAGAGACTTAATCTCTTTAGCCTGAGTTTTCATGACCTTTCGACATTTCTCGTAGGCCATGATCAACTCCTTATACTTGGCCATGAGTTCAGAATCATCGTCAGAGGAGCTGTCCTCATGATCAGGATCAAGGACATAAGACTCATAGAGGGGTGTATGAGATTTTATCTCCCACGTGAACTGGGGCTCTTCTTCTTCATCAGTATGTGCCATAAGCCCAAAGTAGGCTTCCTCTTCATCACTTGACTCAGATGAGTCAGTGTCACTGAGGGTTTTGCCCTTTTTGGCTACAATGCTTCTTTCTGTCTTCTTCTTATGGTAAGAAGATTTCTTGTCCTCTCTTTGGCCACCCTCCTTCTTCTTATGGGGGAAATCAACAATTACATGACCTGGATTATTACAACAGTAACAAACTATGTCAATAGAAATATGTTGTTCGGTTTAGACTTATACCTGTCGTGGCTACTTGAGCCCTTCTGTCATCGATCTCCATCATTTCGTGATCTTCTGTATGAGGCATCCTTTCCTCTCTATTGCATTTTCTTGTTCAAGAATTTATTGAACTGTCATGAGAGCAGTGAGAACTCTCCTTCAGATAGCTCTTAGCCTGAAGTACTTGGCTCAGATGATTCTTCTTCACTTTCTACTTGAGAAGGGGCAGGTGAAGCAGCTTTGCCTTTCCTTTAGCTGTGTGCCTTCAGAGCGACAGACTTCTCCTTGGGAGTGAATCGACTCTTCTCTTCTTCAGCTTTTCTGAAATTAATTTGAAGTTCATAGGTAATCAGCTTTCCAAAGAGCTTTTGAGGATCAGTCTCAACTAACTTGCCAAATTCTTTGATGGCACAGACTTTGTTGTCCCATTCCTTGGTTAGGGACCTCAGAAACTTGTCGTTCAGCTCTCCATTTGTTAAGACTCGGCCATATACTCTGAGGCCATTTACTATCTTAAATAAATTCTCAAAATTATCAGCAATGGTGTCCTTGGGTCCTTGTCGGAAGGCTTCATACTTATGATTCAGAAGGGATCTTATGTCATCCCTTACTTCTTCTGTACCTTCCATCAAGATGATCAGAGACTGCCACATCTCCTTAGCAGACTGGCAGTGAATCAAATTTTACAGCATTGAATCGTCGACTGCACTCACTATAATATTCTTGGCTTTCTTGTCTAAAAAGACAAGTGCAATCTCATCTTTGTCAAGATCCATTAGCTTCTTAGGAACTTGTTTTGTAGCATTTATAGTGGAGGCGGTCATGGGAACATAAGGACCTTCTTCAACGATCATGAAGATTCTTGGATCTACAGCTTCCATAAAGAATTTTATTCTTTCTTTCCACATTGCAAAATTATTCTTTGTGCATAAAGGAAGCTTGGCAAAATCCTTGGCCCTGTCTATGCTTGAAAAACTCAAAAACAACTTGGCGTAGATCTGATCAAGGTGTTAACCTTCTAATGATCAACCTCCCTTTTATATGAATTGAAAAACATCTAAGTTTTTTACCTAAATCACCTAGAGGGGGTGAATAGGTGAGTTGTGCTACTTTTTGCTGAATAAAAACTATAGCGATCTAAGCAAAAGAAATAAACAAGCATTCACAGTGGACACAAAGAATTATAGTGGTTCCCCAACTTGGGTATGTCCACTTCCCACTCACCGATCTAGAAAACTACTAGACTCGGCTACTCCAATAATCTCGGATCAAAACGATCATACCACTCGGAACAATGTTCCTACAATCTCGATCCAAAAAGGGATCTACACTCGGAAGATAAAAACTTCCTACAACTCGGAGAACAAATATCCTACACTCGGAGAATAATCTCCTACAAGATCAAAAAGAGATTTGTGGAATACAAATAATAATTTTCTCAGATCTGAAAATCTCCCTAGGTCTTCTTTCTTGGTCTTTGCGGCTATAACAGAAATTTTAGAAGAAGATGCTCGACTAGATGCATTTGAGAACCTTTGACTCACACGATCAAGGAGTAGATAGAAAAAGATGAATCCCTTGATCTGTGAATCTCTCTAAATCGAAAGTTACCTTGGCGATCTTGAAGGTGTGCGGTGACTTTCTGTAGAAGACAAAACTGTCGGCCGATCCAGATCTTAGAATTACTCGCTTTATGAATCCTGAGTTCTTCATTCCAAACATAATCCATCTTCATCCAATAGTCCGTGTGCTTGAACATGAAGTGTATCCCAATAGTGAGGTTAAACATGAGTCAATACCTTGGATCACACAATGAGGAATTACATTGTATGGTCCTGTGTTTGATGACCCACTGTAGACTGACATTGGTCTACACTTTGCAATAAATTCTACAAACACATAACTTGAATAGGAAATCAAATACAACCTAATTCATCTTAGTTCAAGGGTGACTTCATAAAAATCTAGGTTATTGTTGATACAATACCCAACAGTTGTCAGTCCACTTCTTGACTCGGACCGTTGGTTGCATCCGTAGGTAAATGGGTTGTCAATCCACTTGACTTCCTCCGTGTTCTTCCCCTTCCTTTAATCTTTTCTCTCGTTGCCCAAATGTGTTTTACCGAAAGATCCTTGTTGCACACTGTTAGTGGCCGGAAAATCTCCGAAGATTTGAAGATTGCTTTGGATCGTCGAAGAAACCTTCTCGGAGGATGGAGATGGGTGGAGGACCTATGGGGGTGAAAATCGGTGCTTCGCACGCAGCAGCGGGGTAAAAAAATGAAAGGCGTTGACCTAAATAGCGGAGCACGTGTTTTAATACAGCAGCAGAAATTCAGAGCGCACGATAAGTGGCGCACCACCAGTGGTCGTGCGTACTGACGGTTGATAATCATTCGCTCTGCTCCAGAGAAACCTGTAGAAGACAGAAAAAATAATATATATGCACACGATCATTGGCGCACAACCGGTGGTCGTGCGCACTGGATCCCATGATCGTGCGATTAGCAAAGACAGAACTCAAGAAAAATTGGGATAACGTGCACGAGCAGTGGAGCATAACTGGTGGTTGTGCGCATTATGTCCAATGGTCGTGCGATGCCCCTGACAGAACTTGGAAAACTGGAGAATAGTGTGCACGATCAGTGGCTCACGACCAGTGGTCGTGCGCTATAAATCCAATGATTGTGCGCTATATATCCTGTACTATTTGGGGTTCGACGAATAGGTCGTTCACGACCATCGGTCGTGCGCTAAGGAGTCCACTGACCGTGCATATGTAAAACGGATGATCAGTGGCCCTTAGGCAGAAAGCATTCCCAAACAATCCCGAGACACGCCCATGACCATTGTACCTACAGCAAAAACAGAAGAGCAACCAAAATGGGCATACCACATTCTCCATACACAGAAAAACACCAAGTAGGGCAAAAGTTCAAAACAACGAAATTACACTGAAAATGGGCCAAAAGTACACTTGACATGGACTGGACATAATAACAAATATGAACAAATATGGCTCTAAAGTGTAGTGCATCAACAAGAAAACTAGCCCAGATGAGTCCAAAAATATGTATATAACTTGGACTCATCACACCCCCAGACTTAAACATTTTCTCGTCCCGAGAAAATCATCACTCCGTGGACTAGAAAATAGTTAGTTGGCTTAGTATTTTAAAAATGAAGTAATGAGAGAAATCAAATATATCATGGGCATAAAAAATAGAATAGATAATATTTTTAATTATACTACAGAATTTATACTTTTCGACAGACGTAAATAAATATTGTATCTACTCAAAATTGGATTTCTGGAGAATCGTTCGGTCATATGTAGGGAGAAAGTAGGCAGGTCACTCGGGTGAGAATTGCCAAAGACCGGGGCGCAGGAACACCTCCAAGGAAATCCATCAATGTTGGGGAATATATGCTTGTCCGTTCACACTCTCTCCATGGTACTAGCTCATCTCAAGCGTAAATCCGTAGGACTTTAGGATAATCATGGTGCTTAGGCTAAGGTTTGGTAGTCAAAGATAAACATGGGGGCTACACGTAACCCAAGAGAGTAAACAATGACCTAAACCAATACAGCCCTTCAGAATTGCACGTGTGACACACCCACAGACTTAGCTTGAAAACTGGTGTGTACACGGCCGAACACGACCAATATGAAGATAAACATGATGGGGATTCCATTTATCATTGTAATTCTTATAAAATGTTTTTTTTCTTTTTTCAATTCTCTCCTTTTTTTTCAATCCCCAACTTTAGCATGAAGAAATTCTTGAATTCATCCACCACATCGCTTAATTCCACACATCACACCTCGTCAAAATATTAAATTCACTAGAGCTCATAGATTTGGTTGCTATAGGGGGATTTGCTTTAGGCTTTGGTGAATGAAGGTGGAGCTAAATCAAAGGAGGGATAGGCACAAACTTGGCTTGCAATGTTTAGTAGTTAGGAAAAGGTAGACAAGGCTCAAACTAGCCAAATTGATTGCCTACGTCACGCTCACGCTTTACTAACCATGCACCAATGCTTTGAGAGTAGCATGGGGCAAGTTCTTAGCCACCGAGAAAGATGATCCTTCCTCCCAAATCGAGCAAAATGAGTCTAGTGACGGCTACACACATCCCTACACTACCGTTCGATTTCACCAGATTCACATTTTTGAGTAGTACAAACAATATTTACATCTTCAGAAAAAGTATAAATCTACGAGAATAAAGAAAAATTAAATCTATATTATTTCTACACATTCCATGAGTACTCAATTAGGAGCACTGCACGAGTTTCGCACTACTCTATCCTAAAATTCGAAGCCAACACCACTATTTTAAAGTTTAAACGCAAGCTATAAATAAATAACAATAGGTATGCTATAAAATGTGTGCTCGTGTAGTGACCACAAGCATACTCTCCCCCCAGACTTGAATGCGACAACAAGAAAACTAAACATTCAAAAGAATATAAAGAGTTAGTGGTAAGAAGTACCTATGCTCAAAAATGAGCATACCAGCCGTGTTGCAAGGTTGTCCGTTAGCGGCAGGTTTGCCGCGCTTTAAAAATTTCCAGCACCTGCGAATTAGAGATCCCACGCAAAATAAGAAAATAGAAATATACATATAAAAAGAAACACAACACGCAAAACGGGACCAAGTGGTCCTACTTGGGTGGTATCCCAAAAGCCCCTTTTCTTTACCGTCCTTAAGGTGGTCTGAATACCTGTATTAAGCATGATATATAAAAATAACATTCGACACCCATATGTATGCCCATAGAAAGATAATTGTTATAGGACCTAACCTGCTAAATAAAGTACAATACAATTAAAAAAGAAATGCTAGTCTAGATAATTGATGGGTTAATTGTCTCCCAACAGGACTTATTCAAGGAGCATGCACTCTCTTAACTGATGGGAGTATGAAATTTGAAGTGCTCGGGAAGTTGTTTAAGTTCACGTTTCGGTAGCGGGTACCGAAATGGCGATAGAACTAATACCCACGTTCCTATGTAGTTATACCTGTCTGAACATCAGGCATGGGTAGAATAAATGGTGTGAAGCTCGACGAATCTAACTCCACCTGCACCCAATCTCCATCAATGCTAGGCCGCATTACAGGCCCTTGCACTAAGTGGACCGGTTCCACGATGTGGTCCTGTAGAGAAGTAGGCACAAGAGCACGGTTAGAAAATAAATTAGAAGAATGACAAAAAGTAACCTCAATCTTGGGGATGATCCCAGTGTCATCTCCCTACGGTGGAATTATGGGAGGATCTACACAGCTGTCTAGGCTAGTGCAAGTATGTGATAGAGCTATATCTGCCTCATCCCCGCCTTCGACTTCCTTACAAGGAACAGAGGCAGCAACCTCAGCCATGCAGATGTCCTCCTTGACTGGATCTAGCATAGTGCTACAAACACCAGCATCTCCCTGCAAATCAACCTCCACAACAGTGTCAGATATAGAAACAATGTTATGCAAGGTAGAGGATAGAGGAGCAAAGCTCACTAAAAGGTCAAGCACATGCTCTTCACAACTAACAGACTCCATACAAGATGATATATGTACATTAGGAGTAAAAACATCCGTGTCAGGGTTTTGATCGACAAACGATTCTGTGCAAATACTAGTATTTCTCCCTTCAAAATCTTAAGATGGCACTAGTACGTACCCAGATATAGAAGAATGCTGCAAGTTGTCGGAGTGGAGACAATCCGAACATCCGGTTTATCATCCTCCTCCAACAGCGCCAAATAAACAGCACACTCCTTCAAAGAGTGATCCCAACTCCGACAAAATAAACACTGCTTAGCCGGCCTTATCGGTACAACGGGTACTGACGCCAAAAAAAATTAGTGCGGTAATAGAAGCGTGGATGAGTAGCTAACTTGCTCTTGTCTACCATATTGAGTACCAAATGAGGTTGGTGCTCCAAATGTAGATTCTTGAGTGTATTGGCTACCATACTCCTTAGGTCATCTATCACTTGCATGAGAGATATCTCCACACCAGCGGCAACAAATATTAAAACTGGTCCACATTACAGAGATAACTAATTTCCAGGATTAAACTACCTTGCATAGATTCTCAATAAAAAACAACAATTCCAACCGACATAAAAAGCAAAAATAGGCTGGGATAAAACAAATTCAAAACAAGCAACTCTGTCGTAACTCTCATAACATAACACAAATCAATAATACGCCTGCATTCCCCAGCAACGGCTCCAAAAACCTGATGCGCCGGCAAGTGTACATGTCGCTGTCAAGTAATAATTTTGGGAATAGCTTCCCCGAATGTCGATCTCGAGTGAATGCAGGATGGGTATCGTGATAGCATCATAGAAAGATCATTACTAAGAGTAATACGAAACAACAAGGGGGTTGCGTTTTGATTCCTAATGCTAACAAACCAAAAGAAAACTAATGCGGGTTGTAAGCACCGCATCGCTTGGTATATGGAACTAGTGTAGGCCGCTATGTCGTGCTTCGTTAGGCGAATGGACGGAGAGCAAGCGGATGGAATGAACACAAGTGCGGAAAGTCAGGATCGTAATCACCTCTTCAACTACCAACACTAGCCTTTGCTAGAGTGGTTCGAGTGCTCGAGTTGAGTGGATGTGGATGGAGGCGAGTGTAACACAGCTAACAAAAAAGAATGCAACTAACCAAAACAAACTTCATTCATAGAAAAATAAATGTAAGTTTTGGTTCATTATAAGCTTAAGAATACACTTCACTATGAGAAGAGGTAGAATAAGCCGATAGGGGGAAAGCCTAGCCGTTGTTCTTGGCCGGTGTTGATGCACGAAAAGCGACGGACTCGGGCACCACCAGCTAACCGTTCGAGCACTTGGGGAAGAAAAAGGAAAAACAAACTGCGAGCAGCAGTCTACTTGGCGGACTAGAAAAGGAACAGAAAAGCAACAGAGCCGTAGAGCACGGCAACACCAGACTTCGCCCGTCGCGGCCTAAATGCCACTCCTGCGACGGGCTTGCTTTTAATTGCCAAGATGCGGTTACAAGAAAGGAAAAGGAAAGCAATGGGGAAAGCAAGCCGGAGGTCGCAAAGCCAGAGATTCGAGTCCGCAGCCTTTAACAAGTGGGCTCCTGGGCTCAAGTCAGCGTGCTTTGAGTGCACCACTTCCCCCTATTTATAGGCTGGGGGCCTGCCCAAGCGGGCAGGGCTAAAATAACCGGCTGCCCGGGGTACAAATGAGCCGGGCAGCGGTGACGGGAATCAAAAAAGAGAAGGAACAAGCAGTCCGCGCGGGACAGGCGGACTGGGCCAGCGAGCTGGAGACCTCCCTTGGTCGTACTGAGCGCGTGACTTTTAGACTAGCCACGACCTGAGCGACCTGGGCTGCCTGACTCGGAGCCTGCCGGTCTGAGCCTGACTCGCCGATCTAGCAGAGCGGGGAACTGAGGGCGACCTGAGCGGACGGATTTCTGGAGTCCGCCTAGGTGACGGACCATGTCCACTGGCGAGCTGGGTGAACTGAGTACTTAAGTTCATCGAGGGAAGGGCAAGATGCCTAGCTGGAAATGTTGCGGATTCTGGGGTTAACATAATCCCCGCACATTTTTGAGTTTTGGAAAATTCCGAAAATGTTTCCTTAACCGCTGAGTCCGCAACTATCATTAATGTTATTTGTGCTATAAATACTGCCGGAAGCGCTGTCTTTTGTCAGAATTGTCTGCGCGACGGGTCGTTACTCACCACTTGCGGTCTCGACTTTCCAGTCCGGCATGGCGAGGCTAGGGTCCTTCTTTGGCAGCATGGCTGCTCCGATTGAGAAGCCGAAAGCGAGTTCTCGGCCTAAGAAATCGAGCCATCGAAAAGATGCACCTGCCCGCCACCAGGGGGAGAGTTCAGATCAGGTGAAGCAAGATCCAGTCCACGATACTGTAAAGACTGTGAATGCTCCTTCAAGTCCTCTACGGGAGAAACCGAATCCGCCCTCCGTTTCTGACCAAAACCCTGCGAACTCCTCCAGCATGGAGGTGCATCGCTCTCCTTCTGGGACCATCATGTTGCGGATAGAAACGGAAAAGGAAGTTTCATCGCCGAAAGTCCAGCAGCAAAGGACCGAGGAGAAGCTTCCTGCTGGTGAGACGATAGTGGAAAGGGGAGAGGAGGTTGCCGAGGAGCGAGATAAGGAGTCCGCTGAAAACGCGACCAACAGTTCCATCGAAAAGCAAGTTGTCGCTCCAAACTCAGTTCCCGAACCAAAGCCGGTTGTCATCGATTTAGAGAAGACTCCTGAGAAGAAGAAAAAGAGGAAAAGAGATGGTAATGCTGCCGAGCGGGTAGAGAAGAAGTTGAAAGTTAGAAAAGAGAAAAATATCTCCAAGCGGACTGGAGCTGCGAGCTTGCAGCATAGGCCGTGAGAAAAGGAAGTCCAAGACGATCTCGTCACCCCCGATCCTCTGCTCGCAGAAGGTGATCCCCCTTCCACGCTCAGCTTATCAACCACTGAGATACTCGACTCTATAGATAATGATCAGCTTGCGAGTATAAATCGCTCTCTACTGGAGGTGCTGCAGCCTGATACTGCAACTGGAGGAGAAAATCTTGACGACCCTTCTTCTTTTTTTCCAGCTGAAGAGAGGAAGAAAAACGAGGAGCAACTCGCAATAATGAAGGCGAAGGTTGAAGCGGCCTCGGAGAAGCTCGTGGTGGATAAGCGGACTGAGGATCTTCAGATTGCTGCCGAGCTGATGCGATCTGGTAAGTTGCAGCCGGCGACCAAGCGGTTTCAGAGCTCTTGGTTGTACAAATCCCCTCCACGAAAGTCGCGGCCAGTCAAGATCCTTACAGAAACTGATGACATAGTTACCTCGAGCAGATCGCTGGCCGAGACAAGAGCACTAGTCCGCCGTGAATGGAGGCGTCGCCTAGAGGCTTTTGATCCGGAGCGCGTGAGGCGACCTATCCTTGATAGTCGTCAGATCGCCGCGAAAATAACCAAAAGTGGATAAAAACCTTTTCCCTTTTCTCTTTTTCTTCTGGAGCTATTGCGGCCTGGATACTGAGGCGTCTTTACTTTCTTTGTTGCAGTTTAGAAGTCCACGCCCGATTCTGTCGAGGTCGGCGAGATCGTGCCTACGCCACCAAATGTGACGGAGGCCGCGGCGCGGACTGCTGATGAACTCGCACAGGAGGAGCTGCCTGCTAAAGAAGACAGTGTACTGTTAGCGAAGAATAATGAGGAAGAGTTATGCGAGCTTTGAACTGCACTAAAGAAAAGCAAAGCGCGGGAAAAAATCCTGGAAAGCGAGGTCGCCAGCCTTTCAGCCGCACTGGAAGGTGCGAACAAGGAGAAAAATCGTCTGAGCGGAGATGTCCGCCATTATAGGAGCAAATATTTGGCTTTGGCGAGAGAAGGAAAGAAGCAAGTAAGCGAAGCCGCTGGGGTGAGATCGCAAGCGTCTCAGCCTGCTGTGGGGGAGGGATCGGCCCCTGCGGCAAGCGGGCAGCCCGCGGTGGTCGCAGATCCAACCCTGGCAGTTCAATTGATTCCATTTCCGCGGGTAGCCAAAGACATGGCTCATATGCACCGCACCTTCAATAACATGCACCATCTGGTTTCCCAACTCTACTGCGAGATCTTGCGAGGAAGTGACCTTGCTGCACATGTTGGAATGGAGGAGGAGGTGCGACCTGCTCAGAGAGACCGCGGAAGGCGCTAAGGCCTAAACATTCGCTTTCTATTATTTTTTAAGCTGCTGTATAATATTGTTGCTGAAACTCTTTGTTGTGTGATTGTATCTGTGTTGTGATACTATTCTGCTTGTTGCATACTATTATTTTTTCGGATAATCCTGTTGTGGAATGTAAGTTATACGGACTGGCGTTTTATGCCTGCTTATCTTGTTTACTAGAAAATTGCGATCCCTGTGGGCTTCCTGTGAATTCGCAATTATTTGCAGGGAGAACAGGGAAGAGGCGAGCTGAGCGGACTGGCTTTGAATCCGCAAAGCCTTGAAAAATATCTGATATTGCAGGGAAAACAGGGAAGAGGCGAGCTGAGCGGACTGGCTTACCGATCTGAGCGGATTGACGGCTGTCATGTCAGACGATTTTTATATAAATAGGGTTGTCATTCTCTGTTTGTGTAGAAAGCAGTGGGAGCTGAAGACTTGCGGTCTGAAAACATTGTATCCGCACGCACTGAAGCCGCAGCCGCCTTCCACGCTGCTGATCATAAAAGGAGTAGACTAACCGAAGCCGACCTGGAGGCGTTCTTGGGAGTTCATATGGCGGACTCGCCCGTACTCGCGCGGCTCCCCGAGCACCACGAACGACTGAATTTTTCAACCGCTACCCAGCTCGCAATTCCAATAGATCATTTTAACTGCGGGTTCAAATTTCCCCTGCTCTGGGAGGTCACGGAGATCTTTGAGCATTATGGGGTGGTTCCGGGCCAGCTTGCCCCGAACAGTATGGTTGCGATCTGCAGTTTCATTGCTTACCTGCGGGCTGAGAGGGTTGAATTTTCCTTGAAGATTTTCAGGAAGATTTTCTCTGTTCGCTCTATTACCCCGACGGGAGACCCTGAGTACAAAGGCATCATATACTTCTACTGTAGGGGAATGAAAGTTGTGGGCTTGCCGAATAAGATCCACAACTGGACCTCTAGGTATCTCATCTTTGAAGGCGACCTGGGGTTCCTTCATACCAGTCCGCAGCTGCGCGTAGATGCTGACTTCAAGAGCGTGCGGCTGAACGATGCCGAGGCCGCCATCGTCAAGTTCCTTGACGGAGTGAGGCTGGATGTTGACTATTACATCCCGCTGCTGCCTGGGCTATATACTATTAGCCGCCAAGAGAGTAAGTCTTGCGACCTTCGCTTGTATCCGCAACAACCTTGGAATTTTAGCTAACTTTCTCTCTTGCAGCGACCTTAGCGGTGCCCGCAAATCTGCCCGTTGCGCCTGCCGGACAGACTCCTACGCAAGGGGAAAGGAGAAAAGAAATCGCAAAAAAGAGGAGAGAAGACGGAGACCCCGCCGCGGGTTATTCTTCTGATGGAAGCTTCGACATTGCGGGCTTCGGCGAGAAGCAGAAGGATCTGAGGGGCAACCCCATGATCCACTGGCATGAGAAGAAAAAGTATGTCCGCCTATCAACGGCTCTTCCTTCTTGGAGGAGCCCGCGCCCATCTCGCCATGCCCACATCGCCCTGTCCGCCTTGTACGGGAAGCAAAACCTCCGCGATCTGCAAGGTGTGGCACCTGATGACCTCCCCCTTCTCGCTGCGCAGGCCAGTGCGAACGCCGCCGTCACCAACCACTTCTTAGGCAGGCTTACGCGCGAGCTGCTTAGGGACAATGCGCGGCATAAGAAGGAAAGCCATTCGCTGAAAGAAAGGAATAAGCGACTTGGTGTAAAAGTTAATCAATATAAAGAAGACAAGGCCGTAAGTGCTTAGTTAATCGCCATTAATCTTGCTTATCTTTCGCGGACTGATGTTTTGATTTCTTTTGCAGATCGCATATGAGGTGACCAACCCAGACTTTCAAAAGGCCATGTTTCCTTTTGTAAGGGAAAGCGTCGAGGTCGCGCTCGAGCGCGTTATCAGCGATGGGTACGCGAAGGCTGGGGTAGACTCTATTCCTTTCCTGAAGCTTTTCCCGGAGCTAAAGGATAAAGTTGCCGAGTTTGAGCAAGTTGATAAGGGGAAAGCGGTCGCCGAGGATGACGAGGAGGAGTCTGCTGACGAGGAAGCTGCTGAAGACGTGGCCTCAAGCCAGCAGCAAGGAGGTCAGTCGGATCAGTCCGCTAACTCCAGCTCTGGTGAGAGCAGCTCGCGAACAGAACCCTCAGCCGCTTCTCACTCTGACGACAGTAGCAGCAGCGACTCAGGCGACTACTCGCCTATAGTGGATGTGGATGGGTCAAGCCCTGAGAAGCCTGCGGACAAGAAGCAGAGGACAGAATAGGAATATATATATTGTAATTTTTTGGTTTTCTTTAATGTAAGGGGGAGGGGCGGACTTTACGCGAGTCCGCCAGGACATGTAATTTTTGAATGAATATATATAAAAAAGGATATTTTTGATATCTTCTGAGATTTTCTGCTTGTTTCTTGCTGATACTTTAGAGATCGCACTTATATCTTTGCTAGCTGAAATTTCATTACCACAATCTTGTTATAATATGAACAGAATGTATTCCTTGGGAAAGAGACGAGTGATGCGGACTTGGACGAGTTCAGTTCTCAGTCCGCATTTCACAGAACTTTTGCCAGTTTTTGCGAGAACAAAGATAACGAAAAAACCATAATCTGCTAACCCAAATATCATGAATAAGCGAACTGGACGGACTAGGGTCCCCATCCGCAGATATTCGCGCTTGAATTTCTTCCAAGTACATTGTATGCATCGAACAAATTCTGCGGACCAGGCGAATTAGAAAACCAATGTCCGCACTGCCTCAGTCAGCAACATCAGAAGTGACCTGTAATTCATAATAAGCGGGTAGAAGCGACCGGAGCAGCATTGCTTTCCTCACAAGATTATGAATTATCGAATCAACCAAGGAACGGCGGACTGAGCGGATAAGGCAACTGGAGTCCGCACTTCATTAATGAACAATATCAGAAATGACTTGTAATTCATAATAAGCGGGTAGAAGCGACCGGAGCAGCATTGCTTTTCTCACAAGATTATGAATTTATCGAATCAACCAAGGAACGGCGGACTGAGCGGATAAGGCAACTGAAGTCCGCACTTCATTAATGAACAATATCAGAAATGACTTGTAATTCACAACCAAGCGGGTAGGTGCGGCCGGAGCGACATTGCTTTCCTCACGAGGTTATGAATTACAGAATCAACCCAGGTGACGGCGGACAGAGCGGATAAGGCAACTGGAGTCCGCAATTCCTCAATAATGACAACCCCTGTGAAGAAGAAAGCCGCAGTCCGGAGGCCAAGTGGGTAGGTGCGGCCGGAGCGGCATTGCTTTCCCCACTGGACCTCGGAGTCTGCAGACTCAATAACTCAATTACTGCCCTCTTGCCTGAAGTACAGTCTAAGTCGATCTCTCGGGCAGGTACGGCCGGAGCGGCATTGCTTTCCTTTGAGATCGACAAGACTGTGGGTCTTCTGCAGGCACTGCTTGAGGGTACCAAGGAGTGTTCGAGAGTCACAACCCTAAGATGATCTGGGGGTAGGTGCGGCCGGAGCGGCATTTCTTTCCCCGTTCGATCATCTGGGTTGTAACAATATCCCTTAAGTGGCGTGGTAGAGCTGACCTCCACTTCGCTCCTCCATAATGCAGAAGTGGGGTTAGGTACTAGTCGGGATCTGAAATCCAGTATCCTACCGCACTAGAGTTGGTAGGCTCCCACTACACGGTGCGAAATCTCCCCGCAACACGTGGTCGTCGTGGTGTTATGCTGACACCAACGGTTCTAGGGGAGGTTTTTGCTGAACACGGCGATATCTCCTGGCATCAAGCAACTGTCGGGAGTTGCTCGAGGAGGTAAGAAAGAAGAGGCATTCGAAGAAGTGTTAGTATGAGTATTTAGGCAAGTATCAATTTTGAGAGATTCGTATAACCATAAAATAGAGAGTTCAGAGAGAATCGTTTAGAGTTATCCTTGCTCCATATATTTAACTGCCAACGCTTGAAACACAAAGATGCTTGATAAAAGTGTTGGCAAGGAATTTTTTATTAATAGTGAACCTCTTAAAGAGTTTACACAGGAAGAAAAGAAAAGAAGTTCAGGAAAAGAACCGCTTTAGGTCATCTCCGCTCCATGTGTGCGGCATGTCTTCTCCTTCAAACGTTTGTAACCGGTAAGCCCCATTCTGAAGTGCTTCCTTGATAAGGAATGGTCCTGCCCAGCTAGGATTAAGCTTCCCAACTGAGCTGGCTCTTGCAGCAGCATCGACCTTTTTAAGAACTAGATCTCCCACTTGAAAGTGTTTGATTCTTACGTTCTTATCGAAGTAACGGGCCATTCTTCTTTTTACTTCCTCCTGCCTGATAGCAGCCTTGTCTCTGACCTCTTCGATATGCTCCAAACTGAACCTCATCTCCTCGCTGTTCAACTCAAGCCAATCCTCCGTGCCTTGCCTGGCAAGCAGTACTCTAGGCAACAGAACTTCAAACTCAACAGGAATCAATGCCTCGGACCCGTGAGAAAGCTTGAACGGGGTTTCTCCTGTTGCAGATGAAGGTGTTGCTCTCAGGGTCCAGAGGACTGAGGGAAGTCGATCAGCCCAACTGCCCTTGAGATTTTGAACCTTTTTCTTAAGCAGGTTGAGGATTTGCTTATTAGCTGCTTCTACTTGACCATTGCTTCTGGGATGATGCACTGATGCGAAGCGCAGCTCTGTTCCGATCTGCCTGCAAAAGTCTATCATCTCCGCATTATTGAACTGTGGTCCATTATCGGTGATTATTGCCATAGGGATTCCATGTCTGCAGACTATCTCTCCCCAAATAAAATTCCTCACGACCTGGGTTGTTGTCTTTGCCAATGCTTTAGCCTCAATCCACTTACTGAAGTAGTCGATCATAACTATAATAAAACGCCGCTGCCCACTTGCCATGGGAAAAGGGCCAATGAGATCCATTCCCCAAACAGCAAAGGGCCAAGGGGTTGTGATCGACCTGAGAGATTGAGCTGCTTGATGCTGAAGAGGGGCGAATTTCTGGCATTGAACACATTTTCTCGCATAGGCCTCAGAGTCCTTCTTCATTGTAGGCCAGAAGTAACCTTGCCGCAGGATCCTTCTTTTTAATGTTCTTGTTCCCGAATGACTTCCGCACTCGCCAGAATGCACTTCTCGGAGGATGGTGGGAACCTCACTTTCTGAAACACATCTCGCCATTGTGGATAAGAAGGTTTTCCTGTAGAGAATGCCGGATATCAAGTAATAGTGTGCTGCCTTCAACCTGAATCTCTTCTTATCTTTCACTGACTGATGTAGATTCCCAGTTGACAGGTAGAGAATGAACGGATCAATCCAAGAGGGACACTGATCGATTTGCATTAGCCCTTCTTCCTCCACCGCTGGGCGGAAAAGTTCAGAAGTTGTCCCTCCTGACGAGAGCCCGTACTTTGCGAGAACGTCGGCCTCCTCATTCTCTTTTCTTGGAATGTGCTCAATAGTAAAACTTTTGAACCTGCCAACCTCAACCTTTACCAGCATAAGGTACTTTTTCAACACTGGCTCCCTGGTCTCGAAGTTGCCAAGAACTTGTGAAGCCATTACCAGTGAATCAGTCTTGATATGGACGTGATCAATTCCAAGCTCTCGTGCAAGCCTCAAGCCGGCTAATAAAGCTTCATATTCCGCCTGATTGTTAGTCACTGGAAAATAGAACTTGATGGCCTGCTCAAGTTTGACACCATTCGGGTTTATCAAAACTACTCCTGCACCCGTGGAGTTTCTACTAGAAGCTCCATCCACATAAATGGTCCAAGATAAAGGGGACCTTGCTGCTTGGTCCGAGCTGGATTCGGTCGTATCAATCATGAAATCTGCAAGCACCTGTGCCTTGATAGCTGTTCTGGGCACATAGGAAATTTCAAACTCGCTCAGCTCGATTGCCCATTTAGCTAACCTGCCTGAATGCTCTGGTTTTTCTAACACATTCTTCAAAGGTTGATCAGTAACTACCTGAATTGAATGAGCCTGGAAATACGGACGGAGTCTGCGGACAGACATAACTAATGCTAAAGCTAGCTTCTCTAGGATGGGGTACCTTGCCTCTGCATCCTTCAGGATGTGACTGACATAGTAAACAGGGAACTGCCTCCTGCTTTCTTCGCGAATCAGAACTGAACTAACTGCCTCGGGACCAACCCCTAGGTATAGGAACAACACCTCCCCTGCTCGGGGGCTTTGGAGTAAAGGAGTCGAGGTTAGCTGCTTTTTTAATTGCTCAAAAGCCAAGGAACACTCTTCTGTCCATTGAAACTTGGACGCTCCCCGAAGAGTCTTAAAGAATGGTGCACTTTTATCTCCAACTCGAGAGATGAACCTCCCGAGTCCTGCCAACCTCCCCCCTAACTGCTGAACCTCTTTAGGTGAACGGGGAGGGGTCATACCAAGGATGACTTTAACCTTATCAGGATTGGGGGCTAGACCCTCGGGAGTAAGGAGATGGCCGAGAAATTTCCCTTTACTTGCCCCAAAGACGCATTTTAACGGGTTAAGCTTTATTTTGCGCCTTCGTAGAGTAGAAAAGGTCTCTACAAGATCTACCAGGTGCTGCGGAAGAGACCTACTCTTAATCAGAAGGTCATCCACATACACCTCGAGGTTTCTACTTTTTTGTTCTTTAAACACTTGGTCCATCATGCGTTGATAGGTTGCGCCAGCATTTTTAAGCCCAAAGGGCATCACAAGATAACAATAACAACCGTCATTAGTGATGAACGATGTGCAAGGGATATCAGGTTTATGCATTCTTATTTGGTGATAACCAGAGAATGCGTCTAAAAAACTCATAAACGGATACCCTACCGCAGAATCAACTAATAAATCTATCCGAGGCAAGGGGTAGAAATCTTTCGGGCACGCTTTATTCAAACGGGTGAAATCTACACACATACGCCACTTTCCCCCAGGTTTCTTAACCATTACAACATTCGAGACCCACTCGGGATACTGAATCTCTTGAATGAAGCGTGCTTTGAGGAGTTTAGCAACCTCCTCTCTGATGGGCTCTGCTAGCTTGACAGCTACATCCCTCTTTTTTGCTGGACGGGCTTGGCGGCCGGATCGACATTGAGATGATGGCAAGCCACGTCGGGATCCACCCCTGGCATGTCCTCCGCTGACCAAGCGAAGACATCCAGATTCTCCAATAGGCAAGATATCAACTCCGCCTTTTGATCTTCTGGCAATTCGGAGTTGATGGAGAGCTTTCTTCCTTCTCCTTCTGCGATGGGGACTTCTTGCGTCACCTGGGCAGGTTCCAGGTGAACGCCTTCTCTATTCTCAGCATCTTCAGAAGGAGTGACCTCTGCTGCTGCTGGAAAGGCTGGGGGGGAAACCTCAGTCATGTTGACCGTTCGGAGGTAACACTCTCGAGCCTGCCTCGGGTCGCTCCTGACCCTACACTGGCGGCCATCCTTGCAGAACTTGATGGCTAGATGGTATGTTGAAATGATGGCGCGATATTTGTTTAGCAATGGTCTTCCAAAGATAGCATGATAGCTGCTCGGAGCATCTACCACTATGAACTGGATTTCTTTGGTCACCCCTCCGAGCGTCACCGTAAGTGTGACACTTCCTTCAACTTCCTTCCTTTCTCCTGAGAAGCCATAGAGTGGCCCTTCGGTGGAAAGCAGAGTCTTTCCAGTCCTCAGGGCTTCGAAAGTGGACTTAAAGAGGAGATTCACGGAGCTGCCGGTGTCGATGAGAATTCTATCGACCGTGAAGTTTCCGATGGCTGCCTGGACCACGATGGCATCATCGAAGGGGTTGGCGGTTGCAGGAAGGTCCGCAGAACCAAAGGTGACGACTTCAGAAGGTGGGGCAGAAGAAGTAGAAGCAACCTCAGTTCACGAAAGCCTTGACAAAGAGGACTTCCGGGTAGATTCAGCCCCTGCTCCGCCATGGATGAAAAACAGTCTTCCCAAGGCCCCCTCGTCGACAACATCAATACACTCATTTTGGATATCAATGAGCCCCAGGTGGCCCTCATCCCTTATCTCTATGCACTCCTGGTGAACTTCAGCCACCTCCTTGCCCTTGGAGGTGGAAGGCCTTGAAGAATCATTCTTCCTGCCCAGGTCCTCGAGTTTACCCTCGGCGAGCAACCTCTCAACTAGCTTCTGAAGAGCCTTGCAGTCTTTAGTCAGATGACCCTTCTCCTTGTGAAAATTACAGAACTGAGAGTTGTCTCTGGGCTTCCAATCTCTCTGAGGCCCTTGCCTCTTTTCTTCAACTTTCTTCTGGATTACTTGGGCAACCTCTTCAAAGTCGATGCCTAGATCTGCAAGCTCTTCCATAGGGCTGCTTCCGTGAGGATTTGAAGCTGGCAAGGTTCTCTGAAGAATGGGGAGCGCTTGAAGGGGAACGGCGGGAGCGGCGGCCAACGGCAGTCTCTGATCATGAAACTGTTGATGGCCAAGGAAGGGTTTCTTATGGAGGAGGTTGCGCCCCCTCTGAGGTGGAGGGTGGAAATCAGGCCGGGGAGGCTTACTGTGGTACTGATTGTTGGAAGAGGAGTTAGGGACATCCCTTCCTCCAGCTTTAGCTGTCAGGGATGAGATATAGGTAGGATTGGCATTTTCCCCCTCAATAAAGCGATTAGCTATCGCGATGAGCTCCTGATAGGTTGACGGTGCCTTTGTTGTCACTTTGAATTTCAACGGGCCCTCCCGGAGGCCGTGAATCAGGGCAACTTTGTAATAATCGGGGTTCACATTCCTTACCCCTTGAATTTCTTTCTGGAACCGATCAACGAATCTTGCCACCGATTCATTGTCTCTTTGCCTAATATCAAAAAGGGCTGCCGGCCCATCCTTTCTCTTCTTAGAGGTTGCAAACCTCAGGAGCAGCTCGCTGCGAAGCTCAGCGAAGGAGGAAATTGTGCCTGGAGGCAACTCATAAAACCATTCTCTTGCTTGACCATCAAGAGTGGTCACTAGAAGTTTACATTTCAGGGCGTCGGAGAGGCTTCTCAATGCTACTGCCCCTTCGAATGCCTGCAGGTGGGAGATTGGATCAGTCTCCCCCGAATAAAAAGGGAGACGAGGCTCTCTGAAATTGCTTGGCGCTGACTCCCATCGGATTCGATCGATGAAGGGAGAGGGAGTTTCTGAATCGGTAGAAGGGCGGACTGGAGGACGAAACTCTGCGAGCTCTGCGGACTGCCGATCAACAAAGTCTAGTCGGTGAGCCGGGGTCCCTCGGGCTGCTTCCCTGAAGAAATCCATCAGGGGGGCGAACTGATCCGCCTGAGGTCGCGGGGGAGCTGCGGACTGAGCTTGGCGGACAGGCGGAGGCGCAGTCGCAGGCGACTGCTGAGGAGGGGTGCGACGAGCCGGGGTCCGGCGGACTGGAGTCTGGCGGACAGGTGTCTCAGCAACTTCTTCAACAACCTGGGGAGCAAGTCGCTGAGTCAATGCTAACAGGGCTTGGCTGATCGTATCGAGCCGCTGGTCAGTCTCTCTTCGAGATACTTCGGCTTCCCAGCGGGACTGCTCCAACGCCTCCCACAGCGAATCATCGGGGGAGCTGGAGCGGTCGGAGCGGCGACCTCGGCGGTTTGACATTTCTATCCGCGGTTTCGAAAAACTGCTCGAATCTGAAGGTCGCGTGTTAACTGTTGATGCACGAAAAGCGACGGACTCGGGCACCACCAGCTAACCGTTCGAGCACTTGGGGAAGAAAAAGGAAAAACAAACTGCGAGCAGCAGTCTACTTGGCGGACTAGAAAAGGAACAGAAAAGCAACAGAGCCGTAGATCACGGCAACACCAGACTTCGCCCGTCGCGGCCTAAATGCCACTCCTGCGACGGGCTTGCTTTTAATTGCCAAGATGCGGTTACAAGAAAGGAAAAGGAAAGCAATGGGGAAAGCAAGCCGGAGGTCGCAAAGCCAGAGATTCGAGTCCGCAGCCTTTAACAAGTGGGCTCCTGGGCTCAAGTCAGCGTGCTTTGAGTGCACCACTTCCCCTATTTATAGGCTGGGGGCCTGCCCAAGCGGGCAGGGCTAAAATAACCGGCTGCCCGGGGTACAAAAGAGCCGGGCAGCGGTGACGGGAATCAAAAAAGAGAAGGAACAAGCAGTCCGCGCGGGACAGGCGGACTGGGCCAGCGAGCTGGAGACCTCCCTTGGTCGTACTGAGCGCGTGACTTTTAGACTAGTCGCGACCTGAGCGACCTGGGCTGCCTGACTCGGAGCCTGCCGGTCTGAGCCTGACTCGCCGATCTAGCAGAGCGGGGAACTGAGGGCGACCTGAGCGGACGGATTTCTGGAGTCCGCCTAGGTGACGGACCATGTCCACTGGCGAGCTGGGCGAACTGAGTACTTAAGTTCATCGAGGGAAGGGCAAGATGCCTAGCTGGAAATGTTGCGGATTCTGGGGTTAACATCCGGAGCGGTTGGTGGTCAGTCCACTTCTCGACTCGGACCGTTGGTTGCGTCCGGAGGTAAATGGGTTGTCAATCCACTGGTCTTCCTCCGTCTTCTTCCCCTTCCTTCAATATTTTCTCCCGTGGCCCAAATGAGTTGTACCGAAAGATACTTTTTGCACATTACTGGTGGCCAGAAACTCTCCGAAGAGTTGAAGATGGCTTCAGATTGCCAGAGAAAGCTTCTCGGAGGATGGAGATGAGTGGAGGACCTGTGGGCGTGAAAATCAGTGCTTCGCGCGCAACAGCGCGGTGGAAAAATGAAAGGCGTTGACCTAAATCACGGAGAACAGGCTTAAATACAGCAGAAGAAAATCAGAGTGCACGATAAGTGGTGCACAACCAGTGGTCGTGCGCACTGACGATTGATGATCGTGCACTATCCTCTAGAAAAACCTGTAGCAGACAAAAAATAATATATATGCGCACGATCAGTGGCGCACGACCGGTGGTCGTGTGCATTGTAGCCCATGATCGTGCGATTAACAAAGACATAACTCAAGAAAAATTGGGATAACGCGCACGAGCAGTGGCGCACGACCGGTGTTTGTGCGCACTAGGTCCAATGGTAGTGCGTTGCCCAAGGCAGAACTTGGAAAAATGGAGAATAATGCGCACGATCAGTGGCTCACGACCAGTGGTTGTGCGCTATAAATCCAATGATCATGCACTATAGATCATGTACTATTTGGGGTTAGACGCATAGGCCGCGCACGACCTGTGGTCGTGCGCTATGGAGTCCACTGACCGTGTGCGTGTAAAAACGCACGATCAGTGGCCCTTAGGCAGAAAACATTCCCAAACAATCCCGGGACTCCCTCACGACCTTGGTACCTATAGTGAAAAAAGTAGAGCCACTGAAATGGGAATACCACATTTTCCATACACAAAAAATCACCAAGTAGGGCAAAAGTACAAAAACTACGAAATAACACTAAAAATGGGCCAAGAGTGAACTTAACATGGAATGGATATAATAACAAATATGAACAAATATGACTCTAAGGTGTAGTGCATCAACGAGAAAACTAGCCCAGACGAGTCCAAAAATATGTATATAACTTGGAATCATCACCTAATCAAAATTTATGGCTGTTTGAAGTGCCTTGCATTTGGAAACTAAGTCACGTATTTCTTTTGATTTCCTGCCCGTCTCCTGCGCAGGATGTTAAGGCCACGTGTCTGTTCTTTTTATTCCGAAAATTCCGCCCAGTCCGCGTGGGAGGTACCCTCGGGACCGCGTTCGTAGAGAGAGGTAAAAATGGGTGTTCATGCAGCCAAGCGGAAAAAAATGAGTGCAACACGAGGACTTCCCAGGAGGTCACCCATCCTAGCACTACTCTCACCGAAGCACGCTAAACTGCGTAGTTCTGATGGGATCCGATGCTCTAGTGCTAGTATGGTCGCACACGTTGGAATAATCCGGCACATTTTATTTAAGCCAAGATCCCCAACGCCCGATTTTCTAGATTGCGGGCTCCTTTCCATTCAGATTAAGCAATTCTGGTGGCTCAAATTTTTACGCGCGGAAACGAACGGGTCGTCGTGCCGCCGCCTCTACGCGAGATCCCCGAAATGGGGAAGTGGTGGAGATTTTGCCGCGTGAGTGCACAGTAATGTCACGGCCTTTACCGTATCCTTGGAAGTTTTTCCCGAAGCAAGCTTTCACTGGCATATCCATTAGGACGAAATTGACAAAATGAAAACACTGGGATGACTTTAAAACGGATCTTAATATACGCGATCTGAGGGCACAAAACGAGCTTGAATGGGTTAACCCTGTTCGTCAGTGGATGGACAACTCATATAGCTTTCCAAAATGGTATTGTTCGCGAAAATCAGATGATCTGATCAAAAGTTATGGCCTTTTGAAGTGCCTTGCATTTGGAAACTAAGTCACGTCTTTCTTTTGATTTACTGCCCGTCTCCTGTGCAGAATGTTAAGGCCACGTGTCCGTTCTGTTGATTCCGAAAATTCAGCCTAGTCTGTGTGGGCGGTACCCTCCGGCCCGCGTTCGAAGAGAAAGCGCATTCGCCGGAGATAAAAATGGGCGTTCATGCAGCCGAGCGACAAAAAATGGGTGCAACACGAGGACTTCCCAGGAGGTCACCCATCCCAGTACTACTCTCACCCAAGCAACTTAACTGTGGAGTTCTGATAGGATCCGATGCTCTAGTGCTCGTATGGTCGCACACGTCGGAATACTCTGGCACATTTTATTTAAGCCAAGATCCCCGACGCCCGATTTTCGGGATTGCGGGCTCCGTTGCCATTCGGATTAAGAAATTCTGGCGGCTCAAATTTTTACGCACGGTAACGATTGGGTCGCCTTGCCGCTGCTGCTACGCGGGATCCCCGAAGTGGGGAAGTGGTGGCGATTTTTCCTCCTAAGCGCGAAGTTTTGTCGCGGACTTTACTGTATCCTTGGATGTTTTCCTGAACCAAGCTTTCGCTGGCATATCAATTAGGACGAAATTGACGAAATGAAAACACTGGGATGACTTTAAAACAAAGCTGAATATATGCAATGTTAGGGCACAAAACGAGCTCGAACAGGTTCACCCTGTTCGCCAATGGATGGACAGCTCCGAGAGCTTTCTGAAATGGTATTGTGCGCGAAAATCAGACGATCTAATCAAAAGTTATGGCCATTTGAAGTGCCTTGCATTTGGAAACTAAGTCACGTCTTTCTTTTGATTTCCTGCCCATCTCCTGCATAGGATATTAAGGCCACGTGTCCGTTCTGTTGATTCCGAAAATTCTGCCCACTCAGTGTGGGCGAAACCCTCGAGCCCGCATTCGTAGAGAGAGTGCGTTCGCCGGACGTAAAAATGGGCGTTCATGCAGCCGAGCGACAAAAATTGGGTGTAACCCGAGGACTTCCCAGGAGGTCACCCATCTCAGTACTACTCTCGCCCTAGCACGGTTAAATGCAGAGTTCTAATGGTATCCAGTGCTCAAGTGCTGGTATGGTCGCACACATTGGAATACTCCGACACATTTTATTTAAGACAAGATCCATGACACCCAATTTTTTGGATTACGGGCTCCGTTTCCATTAAGATTAAGCAATTCTGGCGGTTATAAAGCTGGGAAACAAAAAATGAGTGCAACACGAGGACTTCCAAGGAGGTCACCAATCCCAGTACTACTCTCGCCCAAGCACGCTTAACTACGGAGTTCTTATGGGATCCCATGCTCTAGTGCTGGTATGGTTGCACACGTTGGAAAACTCCGACACTTTTTATTTATGCCAAGATCCCCGAAGCCCGATTTTCTGGATTGCGGGCTCTGTTGCCATTCAGATTTTGCAATTCTGGCAGTCATGTGGCCGAGCGGCAAAAAATTGGTGCAACACGAGGACTTCCCAGGTGGTCACCCATCCTAGTACTACTCTCGCCCAAGCATGCTTAACTATGGAGTGCTTATGGGATTCAGTGCCCTAGTGCTGGTATGGTCGCACACGTTGGAATACTATTGCACATTTTATTTAAGCCAAGATCCCCGATGCCCGATTTTCTGGATTGCAGGCTCTGTTGCCATATAGATTAAGCAATTCTCTCGGTCATGCAGCCGAGCGGCAAAAATTGGGTGCAACAGAGGACTTCCCAGAGGTAACCCATCCCAGTATTACCCTCTCCCAAGCAAGCTTAACTTCGGAGTTCTTATGTGATCCGGTGCTCTAGTGCTGGTATTGTCGCACACATCGAAATACTCAGATAAATTTTATTTAAGCCAAGATCCCCGATGCCCGATTTTCTGGATTGCGATCTCCGTTGCCATTCAGATAAAGAAATTCTGGCGGCTCAAATTTTTTACGCGCTGCAACGATCGGGTCGCCGCGCCGCGACCTCTACGCTGGATCCCTGAAATGGGGAAGTGATGGCGATTTTGCCTCCTGAGCGCATAGTTTTGTCATGACCTTTACCATATTCTTGGAAATTTTTCCCGAAGCAAGCTTTCGCTGACATATCCATTAGGACGAAATTGACGAAATGAAAAAACCGGGATGACTTTAAAACAGAGCTGAATATACGCGATCTAAGGGCAGAAAATGAGCTCGAATGGGTTCACACTTTTCGCCAGTGGATGGACAGCTTCGAGAGCTTTCTAAAATATTATTGTTCGCAAAAATCAGACAATCTGATCAAAATTTATGGTCGTTTGAAGTGTCTTGCATTTGGAAACTAAGTCACGCCTTTCTTTTGATTTCCTGCCCATCTCCTGCTCATGATGTTAAGGCCACGTGTTCATTCTGTTGATTCCAAAAATTCTGCCCAGTCCTCGTGGGCGTTACCGTCTGGCCCGCATTCGTAGAGAGAGCGAGTTCGCAAGAGGTAAAAATGGGCATTCATGTAGCCGAGCTGCAAAAATTGGGTGCAACACGAGGGCTTCCCAGGAGGTCACCCATCCCAGTACTACTCTTGCCCAAGCACGCTTAAATGTGGAGTTCTGATGGTATCTGGTGCTCTAGTGCTGGTATGGTCGCACACGTTGGAATACTCTGGCACATTTTATTTAAGGAAAGATCCCCGACGCACGATTTTGTTGATTGCGGGCTCCGTTGACATTTAGAATATGTAATTCTAGCAGCTCAAATTTTTATGCGCGTCAACGATCGGGTCGCCACCCCGCTGCCTCTACGCGGGATACCCAAAATGGGGAAGTGGTGGCAATTTTACCGCGTGTGCGTAGTTATGTCACGGCCTTTACCGTATCCTTAGAAGTTTTACCCGAAGAAAGCTTTCGCTGGCATAACCATTAGGACGAAATTAACGAAATTAAAACACTGGGATGACTTTAAAATAGAGCTTAATATACGCAATCTGAGAGAACAAAACGAGCTCGAACGGGTTCACCCTATTCGTTAGTGGATGGACAGCTCCGAGAGCTTTCCGAAATGGTATTATGCGCGAAAATCAGACGGTCAGATCGAAAGTTATGGTCGTTTGAAGTGCCTTGCATTTGGAAACTAAGTCACGTATTTCTTTTTATTTTCTGCTCGTCTCCTGCGCATGATGTTAAGGCCACGTGTCCGTTCTGTTGAATCTGAAAATTCCTCCAAGTCCGCGTGGGCGGTACCCTAGGGCCCGCGTTTGTAGGGAGAGCATGTTCGCCGGAGGTAAAAATGGGCGTTCATGCAGCCGAGCGGGAAAAAATGGGTGCAACACGAGGACATCCCAGGAGGTCACCCATCCCAGTACTACTCTCTCCCAAGCGTGCTTAACTGCGGAGTTATGATGGGATCTGGTGTTGTTATGCTGGTATGGTCGCATATGTTAGAATACTCCGACACATTTTATTTAAGCCAAGATCCCCGACGCCCGATTTTCTTGATTGCGGGCTCCGTTGACATTCAAATTAAGCAATTATGGCGGCTCAAATTTTTACGCGCGGCAACGAACGGGTCGCTGCGCCGCTGCCTGTACGTCGGATCCCTGAAATGGGGAAGTGATTGAGATTTTTCCGCTTGAGCGCGCAATTATGTGCCTTTACCGTATCCTTAGAATTTTTTCCAGAAGCAAGCTTTCGCTGGCATATCCATTAGGAAGAAATTGATGAAATGAAAACACTGGGATGACTTTAAAACAGATCTGAATATACGCGATTTGAGGGCATAAAATGATCTCGAATGGGTCCACCTGGTTCGCTAGTGGATCGATAGCTCCGAGAGCTTTTCGAAATGGTATTGTGCGCGAAAATCAGACGGTCTGATCAAAAGTTATAGCCGTTTGAAGTACCTTGCATTTGGAAACTAAGTCACGTCTTTCTTTTGATTTCCTGGCCGTCTCCTGCAAAGGATGTAAAGGCCACGTGTCCGTTCTTTTGATTCTGAAAAATCCACCCAGCGCGCGTGGGCGGTACCCTCGGGCCGCGTTCGTAGAGAAAGCGCGTTCGTCGGAGGTAAAAAAGTGTGTTCATGCAGCCAAGCGGTAAAAAAGGGTGCAACACGAGGACTTCCCAGGAGGTCACCAATCCCAGAACTATTCTCTCCCAAGCATGCTTAACTGCGGAGTTCTAAGGGGATCCGGTGCTCTAGTGCTGGTATGGTCAAACACGTCGGAATACTCCAGCACATTTTATTTAAGCCAAGATCCCTGATGCCCGATTTTCTAGATTGCGGGCTCCGTTGCAATTCAGATTGAGCAATTCTGGCAGCCATGCAGTCGAGCGGAAATAAATGGGTGCAACATGAGGAATTCCCAGGAGGTCACTCATCCCAGTACTACTCTCGCTCAAGCACGCTTAACTGCGGAGTTCTTATGGGATATGGTTCTCAAGTGCTGGCATGGTCGCACACGTTGGAATACACCGGCACATTTTATTTAAGCTAAGATCCTCGAAGCCTGATTTTCTGGATTGCGGGCTCCGTTGCCATTCGGATAAAGCAATTCTTGCGGTCATGCAGCCGAGCGGCAAAAAATTGGTGCAACACGAGGACTTCCCAAGAGGTCACCCATCCCTGTACTACTCGCGCCCAAGCACGCTTAAGTACGGATTTCTTATGGGATCTGGTGATCTAGTGCTAGTATGGTCGCACACGTCGGAATACTCTGACACATTTTATTTAAGCCAAGATCCCCGATGCCCGATTTTTTGGATTGCATGCTCTGTTACCATTTAGATTAAGCAATTCTAGCAGCTCAAATTTTTACACGCGGCAACCATCGGGTCGCAGCGCCGCCGCCTCTACGCGGGATCCCCGAAATTTGGAAGTGGTGGCGATTTTGTCGCCTAAGCGCATAGTTTTGTTGCGGCCTTTACCGTATCCTTGGAAATTTTCCCAAAGCAATCTTTCGCTGGCATATCCATTAGGACGAAATTGATGAAATGAAAACACTAGGATGAATTAAAAACGGTGCTTAATATACACAATCTGAGGGAACAAAATGAGCTCGAACAGGTTCACCCTATTCGCCAGTTGATGTATAGCTTCGAGAGCTTTCCGAATTGGTATTGTGCGTGAAAATCAGACGATCTGATCAAAAGTTATGTTTGTTTGAAGGGCCTTGACTTTGGAAACTAAGTCACGTCTTTCTTTTTGTTTCTTGTTCATCGCCTGCGCAGGATGTTAAGGCCACATGTCTGTTCTGTTGATTCCAAAAATTCCGCCCAATCAGCGTGGGCGGTACCCTCGGGCCTGAGTTCGTAGAGAGAGCGTGTTCGCCGGAGGTAAAAATGGGCGTTCATGCAGCCGAGCTGCAAAAAATGCGTGCAACACGAGAACTTCATAGGAGGTCACCCATCCTAGTACTACTCTCGACCAAGCACGCTTAAATGCGGAGTTATGATGGTATCCGGTGCTCTAGTGCTGGTATGGTCGCACACGAAGGAAAACTCCGACACATTTTATAAAAGCCAAGATCCCTGACCCCCGATTTTATGGATTGCGGGCTCTGTTTCCATTCAGATTAAGCAATTATGGCGGTCATGCAGCCCAGCGACAAAAAATTGGTGCAACACGAGGACTTCCTAGGAGGTCACCCATCCCAATACTACTCTCGCCTGATCACGCTTAACTGCGGAATTCTTATGGGATTCGGTGCTCTAGTACTGGTAAGGTCTCACATGTTGGAATACTCCGACATATTTTATTTAATCCAAGATCCCCGACGCCCGATTTTCTGTATTGCAGGCTCCGTTGCCACTCGGATTAATAAATTCTTGCGGTCATGCAGTCGAGCGGCAAAAAATGGGTGCAACATGAGGAATTCCAAGGAGGTCACCCATCCTTGTACTACTCTTGCCAAAGCATGCTTAACTGCGGAGTTCTTATGGGATCCGGTGCTCTAGTGCTAGTATGGTGAAACACGTCGGAATATTCCGACACATTTTATTTAAGCCAAGATCCCAGATGCCCGATTTTCTGGATTGCGGGCTCCGTTGCCATTCAGATTAAGCTATTTTGGCCGCTCAAATTTTTACGCGCGACAACGATCAGGTCGTCGTGCCGCCACCTCTACGCGGGATCCCCGAAATGGGGAAGTGGTGGTGATTTTGCCACCTGAGCGCGCAGTTTTGTCGCGGCCTTTACCTTATCCTTTGAAATTTTTTCCGAAGCAAACTTTCGCTGACATATCCTTTAGGACGAAATTGACGAACTTAAATCACAGGGATGACTTTAAAATGGAGCTAAATATACGTGATCTGAAGGCGCAAAACAAGCTCGAACGAGTTCTCCCTGTTTGACAGTGGATGGACAGCTCCGTGAGCTTTTCGAAATGGAATTGTGTGCGAAAATCAGACGATCTGATCAAAAGTAATGGCCGTTTGAAGTGCCTTGCATTTGTAAACTAAGTGACGTCTTTCTTTTGATTTCCTACCCATCTCTTGCGCAGGATGTTAAGGCAACGTGTCCGTTCTATTGATTCCGAAAATTCCGCCCAGTCTGCGTGGACGGTACCTTCGGGCCCCCATTCGTAGAGAGAGCGCGTTCGTCGGAGGTAAAAATGGGTGCTCATGTAGCCGAGCGGCAAAAATTGGGTGCAACACGAGGACTTTCAAGGAGGTCACCCATCCCTGTACTACTCTCGCCCAAGCACGCTTAAATGCGGAGTTTTGATGTAATCTGGTGCTCTAATACTGGTATGGTCGCACACGTTGGAATACTCCGGCACATTTTATTTAAGCAAAGATCCCCGACCCCCGATTTTCTGGATTAACGGCTCTATTGCCAATCGGATTAAGCAATTTTGCCGGTCATGCAACCGAGCGACAAAAAATTGGTGCAACACGATGATTTCTCAAGAGGTCACCCATCCCAGTACTACTCTCACCCAATCACGCTTAACTATGGTGTTCTTATTGGATCCGGTTCCCTAATACTTGTATGATTGCACATGTTGGAATACTCGGCACATTTTATTTAAGTCAAGATCACAGACGCCCGATTTTCTGGATTGCGGGCTTCGTTGCCATTCAAATTAAGCAATTCTTGCGGTCATGCAGCCGAGCGGCAAAAAATGGATGCAACATGAGGACATCACAAGAGGTCATCCATCCCAGTACTACTCTCACCAAAGCACGCTTAACTGCAGAGTTCTTATGGGATCTTGTGCTATAGTGCTGGTATGGTCGCACAAGTCAGAATACTCTGGCACTTTTTATTTAAGCCAAGATCCCTGACTCTTGATTTTTTGGATTGTGGGCTCCATTGCCATTCAGATTAAGCAATTCTGGCGCCTCAAAGTTTCACGTGCGGCAACGATCGGGTCACCGCGCTACCGCCTCTACGTCGGATCCGCGAAATGGTGAAGTTGTGGCAATTTTTCCGCATGAGCGCGCAGTTTTGTCGCGGCCTTTACCGTATCTTTGAAATTTTTCCTGAAGAAAGCTTTCACTGGCCTATCCATTAGGACGAAATTAAAACACTAGGGAAAATTGACGAGCTCGAATGGGTTGTAACGCACCGAAACTCAAAAGAGCAACGAGCAGCATTTTTAGGCATGTTTTGGCCTTGGTAAAGGTTGTTGGGTCCGACATACCTTCACTTGACCCATGGCGCTTTGCTACTTATTTAAGAAATTAAGTAGCGCCATCTACAACAGTCCTGTCTTTTGGTGCAGTTGGGTATGCGCTTGATCCTTCAATTGGTATCAGAGGGAGGTCACGGGTTCAAGACCGGGGGGGTGGGGGGCGCTATTAAATCCCGATTTTTCCCTTCTACCTGCGTGGGTCCGGCGGGTCAGGCAAACCATGGACATGTGGTAACCCCACCTCTAAGCCATGTGGGCCATGCGGTAACCCCACCTCTGAGACGACGGGTTGTGCAGGATGCCGGGGGGCGGGGGATTGTTGGGTCCGGCATTCCTTCACTTGACCTGTGGCGCTTTGCTACTTATTTAAGAAATTAAGCAGCGCCATCTCCAACAGTACGGGCTTTTGGTGCAGTTGGGTAAGCGCTTGATCCTTCAAAGGTCACACGGCCTGGGACTCAGGCATGTCCCAGGGCCCTGTCAGTCACGTGTTCGACATCTCGACGAGCAATCAACAATTTTCACTCAACGAGCGTTTAGTGAGGGCACATGACCTGACACACGGGCGTGTCAGTGGTCGTGTCCTGCTCAGGCAGTTTGCTGGATTGTACTGAGGGAGTTATACGGTCTGGGACATGGGCGTGTCCCAAGGCGTGTTTAGCACACGGCATGTGACACGGGCATGTCACATGGCCGTGTTGTGCTCGGGACGTGTTTGGTCCCGTGTCGTCTGAGGCACACGGCCCGTGATACAGGCGTGTAACTTGGAACACGAGCGTGTTCAAAGCCGTGTCATAGGCCGTGTACTGGTCGGTATTTTCCTAAATGCCGGCGAATGAGTTACACGGCCTTGGACACGGGCGTGTCGCAAGCCGTGTTCGACCCAAGAAGTTTATTTTCAGGGTGAATCGTTGCTGTTCGTTTCCTTATTTTGGGATCTAACGGTTCAGGCCTCTCCATTCTAGGGTTAAGGTCGGGATTGGGGGTTTAAACCCTCACTTTTCATTGGCCACTCTCTTTCTAAATTCTCGAGAGAAGGGAGAGCAAGGAGGAAGAAGGAGGGAATATCAGGTCGCCGGAGGAGATTCGGAGCGCCAAATCGCAAACCGAGTCCAGATCTACGGAGGCGAGATCATCGTGGTGCTTTTCATCCGTGTAGATTTCCATGAAGCCGAAGTGGAATGCTAGGGTAACGATTCTCTACTTGAGCATGTGAAACTCTTCTTCTTTTGAATACGGAAAACCAGCTCCCGTGAGTGTATGACAAGTTTGCGGTGTTCTTTGGGGTAGATATGTAAAGTCCCCCTTGTTTGCATTTAGAGTCCGAAATCGAGAAACGGACATAGGCATGGTGTGTGAAGTCTACCCGGAAATGTTGGTCTGGATCGGTGATGTTTTACTATGAATGATTGGCCGGAGAAGACTCCGTGCCTTTGGTTGTTTTCGGGTCTCTACGTGGTAGATTGCAACAGCGATCCTTGGGGATTAACCCCAAGGCGCACCCGGAAAACTGGGCGGAAACACATTTCTGCCATCTTGGCGTCCTAGATGCAAGCTTTGAACATAATTAGGTTATGTGATTGTATGAACGAATTTGGGATCCGGCGAAGTTTGACTCGCGCGCTTGTCTTAAGTGTTATAGTGCGGCGTGAGCAACGGGCTTGTGGAACCAGACCTTGGCTATGTGGTTTGGTGACATATACCTGAAAAAGGGACTGGCCACTGGCAAAGTCGTGCGAGTATTAGGCTTAGGTAGGAAAGACTAAATACTCACAAGATTTGCCGTCCAACGGATGGTAGTGAGACCGAAGTTTTGATCGGGTTCATTGAGTTAGTTCCCTGAGAGCACGGGGTGTGGGGCTGTGTGAGCCTAAACCTATGATGGTGTGTTTATTCACTATATTGTTTGTTATGCTAACAAGTGCAGGGAAGGAGCTTTGCTGCCCCGAGTTATGGGCGGAATCGTTATAATTTGGTCGGCTTTAGCTGACCGTTATTCTTGTTTGCCACCGTTGCGGTGATTTGAGCTTGCAGGTGTTGCGGAGCCGAGCGGCAAATAGCGGGCCAAAGCCCAAGTTGTTTAGCCGTCCTTCGAAGGCCTTGTTTGTTTTCCTGTTTAAATCATGTGTGGCAGGCCTGCGAGCCGAAGTTCTTAAGACACTATTTAAATTTGGTGAACTATTGTAAGGCCAGTACTTTTCTGTATTTTATAGTTAATTCCTACTAGGTTGTTAGTGGACATTCATGCTTGTGGCTGGGTTCTTGCTTTAAACTTAATAATTACTTCCGCTATATGCTCTGTGTAGGACGTGTGTATTGGTTGAATGGTTTCATCTAGTAACTCGCCGGTCTATCCGTGGTATATGCCATCGGGCCCCGGCCAAACCTACTACTATATGCTATGTGATGGATAGGGGTGTTACAATTTGTTATCAGACTACCGGTTTCGGTCAGACTTAAATGAATTCATGGACGAATTCACTTTAAGGGGTGGTGAGCACATGTGTGTGCGTCATCGTTACAACATGAAAAGAACGCATTAATGTCCACTTAGGAATGAAAATACACATGTTTGAGAAACCTGCGTGTTCCTATAATTGCTTTTTGCAATCTTGTTTGGTCGCTTATCGGTGTTTTGTACCACTATAGGTGAGCAGGAGTGGTGCGTGGCCGTCAGAACGTCCAGTTTCTGAGGCGAGTAGCACACCAAATGATGCGCAGGCAACACCTCCTTCGGTTGAGACCAAATGTTTGGTAGCTGAGGAAGTGTTTGCGATGACTAACACGCAACCTATGAGACAGGTACAGCAGCCTGCCCCTGCTATGGAGCATGTATTGCTCCAAGCAGCGGAGCCAAGGAGAGTGGAGCAGGTTGTAGTGGAGCCAGTGTTGCCTAGGAGAGCAACAGAGAAACAACTTATGCACGTTATGGTCTTCAATCCTCTAGTGTTCTCGGGGACGGGAACCCCAACCCTAGCGGAGGATTTGCTCTCCAGAGTCAAGAGAGTAATGATAGCTACATAGACAGAAGAGTGGAAGAAGACCCCTATTACCACGTTCTTGTTTGATAGTGATGCAAGATTATGGTGGGAAGGCTTGGATTTACACCATCTGAGGGGTAGACAGCTTACAGACGTCTCGATAGAGGAATTTTAGAGACTGTTCTTGGCTCGATACCTCCCCTCGACTTAGAGAATTGCTATGGAAAATGAGTTCCAAAAGCTGGTATAAGGTTAGAATAGCGTGGATGAATATCTCCACGAGTTTACTCGCTTAGGTTGGTATGCAAGCGCTACCTTCGCTGATGAGGAGCGAAAGACAAACCGAATCTACGAAAGTCTAAGGGATGATTTGAGACTACTACTCTCGGGGCCGATCACGCAGGGTTTCCTGACCTTGGTCAACACGACATGGTCTTTGGAGAAAAACATGAAGAATATACAGGAAAAGAAAGCTATGTCAGGAGAAGTTGGAGACGCTGGTGCTAAGAAGTCAGAGTTAAGGTGCCATCTTCAAAATCCAGTTTCCACAGGTGGAATAAGAAGGCTTGGACGTCAGGTCCAGCCCCATCCTCAGGTGCTTCGGGGGCAACCGACCAAACCCCGGGCGCTTGCTTTTCTTGTGGTAAGACGGAGCATTTTGCCCGTGACTGTTGGAGTGGACGTCCAAAGTCCGAGAGGAAGCAGGGAGCGACTTACGAGGAAAAAGGCAAGGCGGTGGATTCAACCGCATCCCATTATGCTCCGACTCAACCAAGACTCTACAATCTGGGCCAGCAGGAGGCCATCAAACAAGTGGATTTGGTGACAGCTACGGTTTAAATTTATAGCAAGTTAGCTTTAAATACTGCTACCTAGTGCTTGTTAGTTTATTACTGTTTGTATAAGCTTTATTCTGATTTGTGATTGTCCGGCAAGGGCACTATTCGATACGGGAGATTCGCACTCCTTTTTGTCCGAAGGTTTCATATCACACATTGGAGTCCCTTCTTCGATGGTGAAGGACATATTGGACATGTTGCTTCGGAATGGGTGTTCTATGTGTGCGGACAGAGTATGTGCCTTAAAGATTCGTATTGGAAGTCAGAAGTTCGTCTTACTAGCATCGTAACTGCCGCTAGTAGAGTTCGACGTCATTTTCGATATAGATTGGCTTTCGGAGCACAAGGCATAGATTGATTGCAACTGTAAGGAAGTAAAGCTGGGTATTGGGTGGGAGACAACGTTTGCGGGACTGAAGGGGTCGAGCAAGACTCTATTGTCTGCCCTTTAGGTGGTCAAGGCAGTACGTGCTGTCGCAGAGCTGTTGTTCACGTTAGTGGAGGCTGCAAAGCCTTAGCCCACTTTGGGTAGTATCCCAGTACTGTGCGAGTACCCTAACGTGTTCCCAGAAAATCTTCCGGGAGCCCCACCTCAGCGGGAGATAAATTTCACAATTGAGTTAATGTCAGGTGCCAAACCTATGTCACGCTCTCCTTATAGGTTGGCGCCTAGGGAGATGGAGAAGCTAATGGTTCAACTAGAGGAGTTGTTGGAGCAGGGCTATATGCGTCCAAGATCATCGCCTTGGAGCGCACCGGTCCTTTTCGTTAAGAAGAAGGATGGAAGTTTGCGGCTCTATATCGACAATAGAGAGCTGAACAAGTTGATGGAAAAGAACAAGTACCCAATCCCAAGGATTGATGATCTTTTCGATCAGTTAATCGGGTCATCGGTGTACTCAAAATTGGATCTTAAGTCTGGTTACTATCAGCTGTGGATAAGGGTGAGTGATATCGCAAAGACAACATTCAACACAAGGTATGGGCATTTCAAGTTTACGGTCATGCCGTTCGGGCTGACAAATGCGCCATCAGTGTTTATTTATCTGAAGAACAGAGCGTTCAGGGAGTACTTAGACCATTTTGTGATCGTCTTTATCGAGGACATATTGGTGTACTTGTAGTGCAAAGAAGATCACTCCAAGCATCTGCATTTGGTTTTGGAGACGCTGAGGAGGAACAAACTATACACAAAGTTCTCCAAATACGAATTTTTGCTATCCTCAGTGGCGTTTCTTGGTCACATAGTCAGTGGAGAAGAGATTGCGGTGGATCCGGCGAAGATAGTTGCGATACGGGAGTGGCCTGTGTTACCTTCGGTAGCGGAAATCTGGAGTTTCCTGGGGCTTGCCGGCTATTACAGGCGCTTCGTAGATAACTTCTCGCGGATAACATTACCTCTCATGATGTTGACCAGGAACGATCAGAAGTTTGTTTGGATACGCGAGTGCACACAAGCTTTAGAAGAGTTGAAGAGTCGGTTGACCACGGCGCCAGTGCTAAGTTCGCCGAGTGGGACCAAAGGCTTTGAGATCTATAGCGATGCTTCGGGCAGTGGTTTGGGTTGTGTGCTGCTGTAGCAAGGAAGTGTTATTGCGTATGGCTCGCGTTAGCTGAAATGCAGAGAGGAATTATCCGGTCCACGACTTGGAGTTTATGGCCGTGATTTTTTCGCTAAAGCTGTGGAGGCATTATTTGTACGGCATAAAGGTCCATATTTATATCGACCACAAGAGCCTGAAATACCTGTTGGACCAGAAGGATCTGAACATGAGGCAGTACAGATGGATGGAGTTCCTAGGGGACTATACATTCAAAATTCATTACGTGCCCGGGAAAGGCAATGCAGTTGCGGATGCATTGAGTCGCAGAGCTACAGCGCAAGCCAACTGGTTTTTGATTCATGATGAGCTGTTGATTTGGGAGTTGGAGGCGTTAGAGATCTGTTGTGTTGACAAGCAGACTAGCGCCAAAGCGTTATTGAACTGGACGGAAGTTCAGTATGATCTAGCAGATCGAATTCGGCAGGCTATGGATTTGGATAGCAGCATGAAGGAAATCATGGATGCAGCTTCAGATGGGTCAAATTCCCAATTTATAGTTGAAGATGTACTGCTAAGGAAGGACAATCATTTGTGCGTCCCGAACATGGGTAATTTACGGGTGGAGTTGATGTACGAGGCTCATCATGCCAAGTACTCAATTCACCCAGGGAGAACGAAGATGTACCGAGATCTGAAGAAGTTGTTCTGGTGGTCAGGATTCAAGAAGTATGTGGCACTATATGTGACGAAGTGTCAAACTTGCGCCTTAGTGAAGGTAGAGTGCCAAAAGCCAGGGGGTTTCTTGAAGTATTTGCTTATTCCGGAGTGGAAGTTCGATGACATTTCGATGGACTTTGTGCATGGTTTACCAAGGTCATAGAAGGGAAACGACGTCATCTGGGTGATCGTAGATCGATTGACAAAAGTGTCGCACTTCATTCCGCATAGGAAGGACGATTCGGTAAAGAAACTGGCAAAGCTTTACGTGGATAACATTGTTAGACTGCACGGTGTGCCCTGTAGTACGTGAGCGATAGAGATGGGCATTTTACGTCCAATGACTGGAGGTTGGTGCAGCAAATGTTGGGAACTAAGTTGAAGTTCAGCACAACCTTTCATCCACAGACGGATGGGCAGACCGAGAGGGTCAATAGGACGAAGGATTACATGCTTCGCATGTGCATCCTGGAATTCGGAAAGTAGTGGGAAGATGACCTGTATTTGGTGGATTTTGCGTACAACAACAGATACCAAGCGAGCATACAAATGACGCCCTTCGAGGCCCTATATGGTAGAAAATGTCGCATGTCGTTGTCATGGTAGCAAACGGGTGAGGCGAGGTTATACACAAAGCAAGAGGTGGAAAGCGCCACTTCATTAGTACGAACCATTTGAGAGCATTTGCGGATCGTACAAGATAGACAAGGTAAATACTACAATGTCAAGCATAAGAACGTAGAGTTCGTGGTTGGCGATTGGGTGTATTTGAAGATAAAGCTGTAAAAGGGTGTTTCACGGGTACGACGCTTGAAGAAGCTGAGCCCGAGATACCTTGGACAATTTGAGATTCCGGAGCAGATCGGTGAAGCGGCTTATCGTCTAAGGCTATCGGTGGAGTTGAGTGGTCTACACGAAGTATTCCACATATCAGTGTTGCGAAAGGCGGTGCAAGAGCCATCGCAGGTGATCGCAGTTGATCAAGTACCGGTGGACGAAGGGTTAAAGACAAGGGTCAAACCCATTGGTATTGAGGAATCTGAAGTCAAGCGACTTCGTAACAAGGAGATCAGGATGGTCAAAGTCCGTAGGGACAATTGTGGTCGGGAGGAGATCTCATTGGAACGGGAGCAGACAATGCTTGAGGAGTACCCAAAGTTATTCCACTCAGGTACCGCTTTTGTTTTTCTGTATCTTTTCCTTTGGTAATTTCGAGGACAAAATTCTTTTAAGAGGGAGAGAGTTGTAACGCCCCGAAACTCAAAAAAGCAACGGGCAGCGTTTTTAGGAGGGTTTGGGCCTTGGTAAAGGTCATACATCCTGGGACACAGGCGTGTCCCAGGGCCGTGTCAGGCGTGAGTTTGACGTCTCGTCTAGCACTCAACGATTTTCACTCAACGATCAATGAGTGAGATCACACGGACAAACACACGGGCGTATCAATTTTTCGTGTCCTACTCAGGCAGTTTGTTGGATTATGCCGAGGGAGTTACACGGCCTGGGACACGGGCATGTCCCACGACGTGTCTAGCACACGGTATGTGACACGGGCGTGTCACATGGTCGTGTCGTGCTCGGTACGTGTTTGGTCCCGTGTCGTCTGAGTAGCACGGCCCATGATACAGGCATGTCACTTGGAACACGGGCGTGTTCCAAGCCATGTCACAGGCCGTGTCCTGGTCGGGATTTTCCTGAATGACGGCAAATGAGTTAAACGGCCTTGGATGCGGGCGTGTCGCAAGCCGTGTTCGGCCCAGGAAGTTTATATTCAAGAAGAATCGTGGCCGTTCGTTTCCTTATTTTGGGATCTAATGGTTCAGGCCTCTCCATCCTTGGGTTAAGGACAGGATTGGGGGTTTAAACCCTCACTCTTCATTGGACACTCTCTTTATAAGTTTTAAAGAGAAGGGAGAGCAAGGAGGATGAAGGAGGGAAGATCCGGTCACCGGAGGAGATTTTGAGAGCCAAATCGCAAACCGAGTCCAGATCTACGGAGGCGAGATCATCGCGGTGCTTTTCATCCGTGTAGATTTCCATGGCACCGAAGAGGAATGCCAGGGTAATGATTCTCTACTTGATCATGTGAAGCTCTTCTTCTTTGTCATAGGGAAAACCCGCTCCCGCAAGTGTGCGGTAAGTTTGCGGTGTTCCTTGCGGTAGATATGTAAAGTCCCTCTTGTTTGCATTTAGAGTCCGAAATCGAGAAACGGACATAGGCATGGTGTGTGAAGCCTACCCGGACATATTGGTCTGGATCAGTGATGTTTTACTATGAATGATTAGCCGGAAAAGACTCCGTTCCTTTGGTTGTTTTCGGGTTTCTACGTGGTAGATTGCAACAGGGATCCTTGGGGATTAACCCCAAGGCGCTCTCGGAAAACTCGGCGGAAACGCATTTCTGCCATCTTGGCGGCCTGAGAGCCAGCTTTGAACATAACTGGGTTATGTGATTGTGTGAACGAATTTGGGATCCGGCGAAGTTTGACCTGCGTGCTTGTCTTAAGTTTGACAGTGCGGCGTGAGTAACGGGCTTGTGGAACCGGACCCGGGCTATGTGGTTTGGTGACAGATAGCTGAAAAAGGGATTAGCCACTGGCATAGTCGTACGAGTCTTAGGCTTAGGTCGGAAATACTAAATGCTCACGAGATTTGCCGTCCAAGGGATGGTGGTTAGACCGCGGTTTTGACCTGTTTCACCGAGTTAGTGCCCTGAGAGCACGGGGTGTGGGGTCGTATGAGCCTGCACCTGTGATTGTGTGTTTATTCACTATATTACTTGTTATGCTAACAAGTGAAGGGAAGAAGCTTTGCCGCCAAGAGTTAGGGGCGGAATCGTTATAATTTGGTCGGCTTTAGCTGACTGTTATTCTTGTTTGCCACTATTGCGGTGATTTTTGCTTGCAGGTACTATGGAGCCGAGCGGCAAATAGCGGGCCAAAGCCCAAGTTGCTGAGCCGGCCCTCGAAGGCCTTGTTTGTTTTCCTGTTTAAATCATGTGTGGACGGCCTGCGAGCCAGAGTTTGAAAGACACTATTTACATTTGGTGAACTATTGTAAGGCCATAAGGCCAGTACTTTTGTGTATTTTGTAGTTCATTCCTACTTGTTTGTTAGTCGACATTCGTTCTTGTGGCTGTGCTCTTGCTTTCAACTTAATAATTGCTTCCGCTAGATGCTCTATGTAGGACGTGTGTATTTGTTGAATGGTTTCATCTAGTAACTCGCTGTTCTGTCCGTGGTATATGACGTCGGGCCCCGGTCGGACCTTCTGCTATATGTTATGTGATGGATAGGGGTGTTACACGGGTTCACGCTATTCACCAGTGGATGGACATCTCCAAGAGCTTTCCGAAATGGTATTGTGCGTGAAAATCAGATGGTCTGATCAAAAGTTATTGTCGTTTGAAGTGCCTTGCATTTGGAAACTAAGTCACGTCTTTCTTTTGATTTCCTGCCCGTCTCCTGCGCATGATGTAAAGGCCACGTGTCCGTTCTGTTGATTCCGAAAATTCCGCCCAGTCCGCGTGGGCGGTACCCTCGGGCCCGCGTTCGTAGAGAGAGCGCGTTCACCGGAGATAAAAATGGGGGTTCATGCAGCCTAGCGACAAAAAATGGGTGCAACACGAGGACTTCCCAGGAGGTCACCCATCCCAGTACTACTCTCGACCCAAGCACGCTTAACTACATTGTTCTGATGGGATCCGGTGCTTTAGTGCTGGTATGGTCACACACATTGGAATACTCCGACACATTTTTTTTAAGCCAAGATCCCCGACTCCTGATTTTCTTGATTGCGGGCTCCGTTGCCTTTTGGATTAAGCAATTATGACAGTCATGCAGCCGAGAGGCAAAACATGGGTGCAACACGAGGACTTCCCAGGTGGTCACCCATCCCAGTACTACTCTCTCCTAAGCACGCTTAACTACGGAGTTATTATGGGATCCGGTGTTGTAGTGTTGGTATGGTCGCACAAGTTGGAATACTCCGACACATTTTATTTAGGCCAAGATCCCTGATGCCCTATTTTTTTGATTGCGGGTTCCGTTGCGATTCGGATTAAGCAATTCTTGCGGTCATGCAGCCGAGCGACAAAAAAAAGGGTGCAACACGAGGACATCCCAGGAGGTCACCCATCCCAGTATTACTCTCGCCCAAGCACGCTTAACTGCATAGTTCTTATGGGATCAAGTTCTCTAGTGCTGGTTTGGTCGCACACGTCGAAATACTCTGTCACATTTTATTAAAGCCAAGATCCCCGATGCATGATTTTCTGGATTACGGGCTCCGTTGCAATTCACATTAAGCAATTCTAGCGGCTCAAATTTTTACGCGCGCCAACAATCGGGTCGCATCGCCGCCGCCTCTACGCGTAATCCCCAAAATGGGGAAGTGGTGGCGATTTTGCCGCTTGAGCGCGTAGTTTTGTCACGGCCTTTACTGTATCCTTGGAAATTTTTCCCGAAGCAAGCTTTCGTTGGCATATCCATTATGCCAAATTGATGAAATGAAAACACTGGGATGACTTTAAAATGGAGCTGAATATACGCGATCTGAGGGCAGAAAACGAGCTCAAATGGGTTCACCCTGTTCGCTAGTGGATGGATAGCTGCGAGAGATTTCTGAAATGGTATTGTGCGCGAAAATAAGACGATCTCATAAAAAGTTATGGCCGTTTGAAGGGCCTTGCATTTGGAAACTTAGTCACGTCTTTCTTTTGATTTCCTCCCCATCTCTTGCGCAGGATATTAAGGCCACGTGTCCATTCTATTGATTACGAAAATTCCGCCAAGTTTGCTTGGGCGGTAACCTCGGGCCCGCGTCCGTATAGGGAATGCGTTCATCGAAGGTAAAAATGGGCGTTCATGCAGCCGAGCGGCAAAACATGGGTGCAACACGTGGACTTCCCAGGAGGTCACCCATCCCAGTACTACTCTCGCCCAAGCACGCTTAAATGCGGAGTTCTTATGGTATTCGGTGCTCTAGTATTGGTATGGTTGTACACGTTGGAATACTCTGACATATTTTATTTAAGCCAAGATCCCTGACGCCTGATTTTCTTGATTGCGGGCTCCGTTGCCATTCGGAATATGCAATTCTTGCGGCTCAAATTTTTACGCGCGATAACGATCGGGTCATCGCGCAGCTGCCTTTATGCGGGATCCCCGAAATGAGGAAGTGGTGGTGATTTTGCCGCCTGAGCGTACAGTTATGTCGCGGCCTTTACCGTATCCTTGGAAGTTTTTCCCGAAGCAAGCTTTCGCTGGCATATCCATTAGGACGAAATTGACGAAATGAAAACACTGAATTGCCTTTAAAACATAGCTGAATATACGGGATCTGAGGGCACAAAACGAGCACGAACGGGTTCACCCTGTTCGCTAGTGGATAGATAGCTTCGAGAGCTTTCCAAAATGGTAATGTGCACGAAAATCAGACGATCTCATCAAAAGTTATGGCCGTTTGAAGTGTCTTGCATTTGGAAACTAAGTAACGTCTTACTTTTTATTTCCTGCCCATCTCCTACGCAGGATGTTAAGGTCATGTGTCTATTCTCTTGATTCCGAAAATTCCACCCCGTCTGTGTGGGCGGTACCCTCGGACCCGCGTCCGTATAGTGAGTGCGTTCACCAGAGGTTAAAATTGGTGTTCATGCAGCCGAGCGACAAAAAATGGGTGCAACACGTGGACTTCCCAGGAGGTCACCCATCCCAGTACTACTCTTGCCCAAGCACGCTTAAATGCGGAGTTCTTATGGTATCTGATGCTCTAGTGCTGGTATGGTTGCACAAGTTGGAATACTCTAGCATATTTTATTTAAGCGAAGATCCATGACGCCCGATTTTCTGGATTGCGGGCTCCATTGCCATTCAGATTATGCAATTCTGGCGGATAAAATTTTTACGCGCGACAATGATCGGGTCGTCGCGCCGCCGCCTCTACGCGGGATCCCCGAAATGAGGAAGTGGTGGTGATTTTGTCGCCTGAGCGCGCAGTTATGTCGCGGCCTTTACCGTATCCTTTGAAGTTTTTCCTGAAGCAAGCTTTCACTGGCATATCGATTAGGACGAAATTGACGAAATGAAAATACTAGGTTTATTTTAAAATGGAGCTGAATATACGCGATTTGAGGGCACAAAACGAGATCTAATGGCTTCACCCTGTTCGCCAGTGGATGGACAACTCTGGGAGCTTTCCGAAATGGTATTGTGCATGAAAATCAGATGATCTCATCAAAAGTTATGGCCATTTGAAGTGTCTTGCATTAGGAAACTAAGTCACATCTTTCTCTTGATTTCCTGCGCAGGATGTTAAGGCCACATGTCCGTTCTGTTGATTCCAAAAATTCCGCCCAGACCTCGTGTGAGATACCCTCAGACCGCGTTCGTATAGAGAGCGCGTTCACTGGAAGAAAAAATGGGCGTTCATTCAGCCGAGCGGCAAAAAATGGGAGCAACATGAGTTCTTCCCAGGAGGTCACCCATCCCAGTACTACTCTCGCCCAAGCATGCTTAAATACAGAGTTCTGATGGTATCCGGTGCTCTAGTGTTGGTATGGTTTCACACGTTGGAATACTCCGACATATTTTATTTAAGCCAAGATCCCCGATGCCCGATTTTTTGGATTGCGGGCTCCGTTGCCATTCGGATTATGCAATTCTGTTGGCTCAAATTTTACGCGTGACAACGATTGGGTCGACGCGCCGCCTCCTCTACGCGGGAACCCCGAAATGGGGAAGTGGTGGTTATTTTGCCGCCTGAGCCCGCAGTTATGTCGCGGCCTTTACCATATCCTTGGAAGTTTTTTCTAAACCAAGCTTTCACTGGCATATCCATTAGGACGAAATTGACGAAATAAAAACACTGGTTGACTTTAAAACATAGTGGAATATACGCGATCTGAGGGCACAAAATGAAGTCGAACGGGTTATCCCTATTCGCCAGTGGATGGAAAACTCATAGAGCTTTCCGAAATGGTATTGTGCCCGAAAATCAGACGATCTCATCAAAAGTTATGGTTGTTTGAAGTGCCTTGCATTTGGAAACTAAGTCACGTCTTTCTTTTTATTTCCTGCTCGTCTCCTACGCAGGATGTTAAGGCCACGTGCCCGTTCTGTTGATTCTGAAAATTCCGCCCAGTCTGCGTGGGCGGTACCCTCGGGCCCGCGTTCGTAGAGAGAGCGCGTTCGTTGGAGGCAAAAATGGGCATTCATGCAGTCGAGCGGCAAAAAATAGATGCCAGCCCTATTTCTCGAATAGTCAAAGTTGCCTCAGAAATCTCTCTAAGTGATAGTTCTCGAGAAGTCTCCATAGTTCTCGAGAAGTCATTAGTTCTCGAGAACTCAGCCTTTTTGTTCTCGAGAAGTCCAGAATTCTTCTAAGTAGTATAGTTCTCAAGAAGTCCTGATAACTCTCGAGAACTCAGTTTCTTGTTTTCCAGAACTAAAGGTACTTCTCGAGAACTGTAAATCGAATTTTTCAGAAAATTATGTTAAACCAGATCGGCCGGATTTTCAAATGACTTGACGTGATTGGTCCACATGTCGTCATTAATGTCTTTTCTAGCCGTAAAGGGTAATCCTATATAAAGTCTTATCGTTAAGGTAAAACCTTAACAATTACAAGGAGCAAAAATACGTACATTCTAAATTTCTGCATCGGCTTTCTATTTCCAAAAAGAACACGTTCTAAAGCCGCCGCCGCCGCTCATCGTGAGATCGATCTTTCTGCTTTCGATCCAAGAAGACTTGCTGTTCAATGGATCTTCATCTTATCCTTGATTGAGTAGGTCAAGCTTTCTCAGGTCATATCATCAGGTCTTCTTCAACAGTTTCTGAAAGAGCCGTCAATTTAAGAAGAAGGCCTAGGGCTGAATTTTTCCAGATCTGAGAAATCTCTGTTTGTATTTTTCCAAATCTTATTGTTATCTTGTAGGAGATTATTCTTCGAGTGTAGGAGTGTTGTTCTCCGAGTTGTAGGAAGTTTTGATTATCTTCCGAGTGTAGATCCATTTGGATCAAGTTTGTAGGAACTTAGTTCTGAGGCGTAGGATTGTTTTCAATCCGAGATAGTGGAGTAGTCAAGTCTAGTGATTTGCTAGATCGGTGAGGTAAAGTGGACGTACCCAAGATTGGGGAACCACTGTAAATATTCTTGTCTTTCTGTGATTGCTTGATCTCTTGTGCTAGATCTTTAAATTTTTTATTCCGCAAATAGACGCACGATTCACCTATTCACCCCCCTCTAGGTGATTTAGGTTGACAACTTTACACTTTCAATTGGTATCAGAGGGAGGTTGGTCGTTAAAAGGTTAACACCTTGATCAATTTCCTCTCGAAAGTTATCATTTGGTTATTCAAGCAATGGACAAGGTAAAAGATTTTGCCAAGCTTCTCTTATGCACAAAGAATAACTTTCCCATGTGGAAAGAGAGAATCAAATTTTTCATGGAAGCTGTGGACCCCCGGATCTTCATGACTGTTGAAGAAGGTCCCTACATCCGCATGACTACCTCCACTATAGATCCAACCAAGAAGGTTCTGAATAAATTGATGGATCTAGATAAGGACGAGATTGCACTTGTCTCTTTGGACAAGAAAGCTAAAAATATTATAGCAAGTGTAGTCGATGACTCGATGCTGCAGAACCTGATTCACTGCCAATTGGCTAAGGAGATGTGGCAGTCTCTAGTTACTCTGATGGAAGGTACTGAAGAAGTGAGGGATGAAAGAAGGTCCCTACTGAACCAGAAATACTAAGCCTTCAAGAAAGGGTCAAAGGAGACAATTGCAGATACCTTTGAGAATTTCTTCAATATAGTAAATGGCCTAAGAGTGTATGGCCGAGTCTTCACCAATGGGGATCTGAATGATAAGTTTTTGAGGTCTCTCAGAAAAGAATTGGACAACAAAGTTTATTCCATCCGGGAGTTTGGCAGACTAGCTGAGACATACCCACAAAATCTATTTGGCAAGCTGATGTCCTATGAACTGCAGATCAATTCCAGAAAAGTTGAAGAAGAGAAAAGTCGCTTCTCCTCAAAAGAGAAGTCGGTTGCATTAAAGGCTGACCATTCAAGGAAGGGCAAAGCTGCCTCGCCAGCACCTGCTCAAGAAGTAAGTGAAGAGGAAAGCTCTGAGCCAAGCACCTCAGGCTCAGAACTATCTAAAAGAGATTTCTCGTTGCTCTCTCGGCAGTTCAAGAAATTCTTGAATAAGAAGAAGCAGTGGAGAGGCAAGGATGCCTCATACAGAAGATCACGACATGACAGTGATCAGCGAAATAATGGCTCAAGTAGCCATGACTTGTATAACTCTAAACAAGACAAACGGATTTTTACTAACATTGTTTGCTACTGCTGCAACAAAGCAGGTCACGTCATAGCTGACTGCTCCCATAAGAAGAAGGAGGGTGGCAGAAGAGAGGAAAAGAAGTCCTCATACCACAAGAAGAAGACAGAGAAGAGCCTGTTGGCCAAGATGGGCAAGACTCTCAGCGACTCCGACTCATCTGAGTCGAGTGAAGAAGAGGAAGCCTACTTTGGGCTCATAGCTCAATCAGATGACGAACAAGAGCCGCAGTTTACTGGGGAGTTAAAAACTCACACTCATCTCTATGAATCTGAAAGTTCTGAGCATGATCTTGAGGACAGCTCTTCTGACGATGAGTCGGAACTTATGGCTCATTACAAGGAGTTGATCATGACCTACGACAAATGTCGCCGAGTCATAAAAACTCAGGCTAAATAGATTAAGTCTCTAAAGGCTATTGAGAGCATCTTGAGAGAAGAAGTCGCTAAGACTGACTCTCTTCAAGAGAACTTCAATTTTGCTATTGAAGAATACAATCAAGCTCTTAAGCACCTCGACCTTAAAGAGGAAATCATCAAAGAGTTAGAAAAACAACTCGAGGTTGAGAAGAAACTTGTTGAAAGTTTCTCTAAGCCTAAGACAGTTCTTCCACTCGTTGCTGAATTCTCAGCTAAGGCCCAAGGAGCTGGACTAGGCCATATTGCCGCTCCTAGTCAATCTTCTAGGAGAAACAGGGCTCAACGGAAGAATAAGGCCACCAAGAAGGCCTTGGCCAAATAAAAGGGGAAAGCCCCTCTAGATCAAACTGTATTCAAGAAAGTCATCTTTCCAACAAAAAAGTTTGATCTGGACTCGTCCTACGGTCACCTGACCAGGCCTACCTATGTAGAGGTAAAGTCTCGGTACCATGGATGGACTCGCCCTCAGAACTTTGGTGAGAGTGTCTTTAAGGCACCTTATGAAGAAGTGATTCTTCAGGGCTATGGTCCTTATAATGATGGCCAAAACTTCAAGAAAGCACCTAAAGTAAAGCCCGTTGGGGAAAGACCTCCGAAGGATAAGAAATCATGTGGCTGCCATCACCATGAAGCTTCCTCCCCCAAGAATGCTACCCCTGCTAGACCACCATCTCAAAAGTTCAAGCATGAGTACGTAAGGCAAAGATACAACAGGTTTGACTGTTGGTGCTGTGACAAAATTGGTCATTTTGCCATCGATTGTTGGTTTAATACCACGAAGGTCGCTACTCCTCAAGTTGGCAACATAAGATTGACCACTCAAGATGCTAATCTTTGTAGGGGGAGTGTTCTAACTCGAGACCAAGGACCCAAACATGTTTGGGTTCCTAAGGCAAAGTGATCATGAATGCATGTATGTCCAAAGGCCACCAAAATGCCAATCTGGTACTTAGACAGTGGATGCTCTCGGCACATGACCGGGACAAGAAGCCTACTCCAGAATTTCACTTAATTCTGCAACGGACCAAAGGTCATCTTTGGAGGTTCAGATCGAGGCCTAATAAAAGGCTACGGTATTATCACTAACGGTAATGTATCCTTTTCGGATGTAGCTTATGTGGAGGGATTGGAACACAATCTCATAAGCATATGTCAACTGTGCGACAAAGGATACATAGTTGAGTTCCACGCTGTCAAGTGCTTGATAAAGTCTTTTGACAATATGGAAACAATTCTATCAGGCACTCGAAATAGGAACATATTTTGCTTAAATTTCATTTGTATAGATTCTTTGACACCAGTGTGTCTTTTGGAAAAAGATAGTGCGTCTCTTGGTGACTAATGGCACAAGAGGCTAAAACATATTAATTTTAAAACTATTAATAAATTATTCTCCCAGAACTTAGTACGTGATGCCCCAAATGTCAAGCACATCAAAGAGAGACCTTGTCATGTATGCGTAAAAGGCAAGCAAACAAAGGCTATCTTTAAAAGTATCATAGGAAAAAACTGTAAAAGGTGTTTACACATACTTCACATGGACTTGTTCGGTCCACTGCAAGTTAGAAGTTTAGGAGGTAAGGATTATACGTTGGTAATTGTTGTTGACTACTCACGTTTTGCGTGGGTGTTCTTTCTGAAACACAAGTCAGATACCTTCGATATCTTTACAAATTTTGTCAGGCAGGTCTAGAATTAATAAACTCTTCCGTAGTCAAAATCAAGAGGGACAATGGAATGGAGTTCAAATCTGGGGCCATGATAGAATTTTGTGAAAGCCTAGGTATCTTTCATGAGTTTTCCTCTCCCCATACTCCACAGCAAAATGGAGTAGTTGAGAGAAGGAATAGAACACTCATAGAGACTTGCAGAACCATGTTGAGTGATGCTTCACTACCGGAGTACTTCTGGGCTGAAGCCGTCAACACTGCATGCCACGTGCAAAATCGATCCCTCATAAACAAGAATCATGATAAGACACCTTATGAACTTCTAAAAGGCAGGAAACCAATAGTTTCATATTTAAGAATTTTTGGCTGTAAATACTTTGTGCTTAACAATGGTAAGTATCATAATACCAAGTTTAGTGAGAAAAGTTTTGAAGGTATTTTTGTAGGATATAGTAGCCATAGTAAGGCATACAAGATTTTCAATAATAAACTCTGGTTGTAGAGGAATCCATACATGTTGTATTTGATGAGACGAGCTTGCTGCAAGGCGAATCGTCTAGTGTGCTTGTTGAAGATGTAGGTACAAGGCTTAAAGAGATCAGCTTGGGTGAATCGAATGAAGGTAAAAAATGAAAAGTTCATCAAGATCACCTCTCCAACCCCTATTGGAGAGGTAGAGGATCAAGATGAAAATATTGTCCAAGTTGATGAAGTCACTCCAGTGGCTGAAGAAGTTCCAAATGCGAGGAATTTAGAGCTCAGACATCTGAAGGATCACCCAATAGACCAAATCAAAGGAGATCCCCGGGATGGTGTCAGAACTCGTCGAGGTATAACTAACGAGAATCAATATTTATGTTTTCTTTCACAGGTTGAACCAAAGAAGTTTCAGGAAGCAAACTCAGACGCATCATGGATATTGGCCATGGAAGAAGAATTAAATCAGTTCAAGCGCTACACAGTTTGGACGCTTGTTCTAAGACCCAAAGGTAAAGATGTCATCAGAACGAAATGGGTCTACAAGAACAAGTTGGATGAGAATGGGATAATCATCAAGAACAAGGCCAGACTTGTCGCCAAAGGATACCGTCAAAAAGAAGGGATCGACTTCGACAAGACATACGCGCCAGTGGCAAGACTGGAGGCCATCAGACTGTTCCTAGCTTATGCTGCACTGAAGGGCTTCCCAGTCTATCAAATGGACGTGAAGTCCGCCTTCTTAAATTGTGACATAAAGGGAGAGGTGTACGTGGAATAGCCCCCAGGTTTCGTTGATCCTAATTTTCCTGAGTATGTTTATTTATTATCAAAAGCGTTGTACGATTTGAAATAAGCTCCTCGAGCTTGGTACAAAACATTATCTACCTTTCTCCTCGAGAATAAGTTAACAAGGGGAAAGATATATAAGACATTATTTTTTAGGTAAATTAAAGGCAAGAATTTGCTAGTGCAAATCTATGTCGATGATATTATTTTTGGTTGTATAGACGACAACCTCTGCAAAAAGTTTTCTAAACTTATGTAAGGGAAGTTTGAAATGAGTAGTATGGGAGAGCTGAAGTATTTCTTAGGAATTCAGGTGAAACAATCTGAAGATGGAATTTTCATCTCTCAGATTAAGTTCACCAAGGAGTTGATTAAGAAATTCGGAATGGAGAGTGCAACCTCTATGAGGACTCCAATGGCCTCAGCTATGTCTCTTGACAAGGATGAGAAAGGGAAACCTTTTGATGAAACCAAGTACAGAAGCATAGTTGGATCCTTGCTCAACCTTACAGCCAGTAGACCAGACATAATGTTCTCTACATGTGTCTGTCCAAGTGAACTATAAGGAATCTCACTATGCTGCTGCAAAGCGGATTTTGAGATACCTTAAAGGTACACCGAATCTTGGCTTATGGTACACAAGAAGTAATGACAGCGAACTAATTTGTTTTTCAGATGCAGACTTTGCAGGTAGCAAATATGACAGGAAAAGAACTTTCGGGACATGTCAGTTCCTAGGAAGAAGGCTTATATCATGGAGCAGCAAAAAGCAAAATTGTGTCGCAATCTCAACGGTCGAGTCAGAATATATTTCTGCCGGCAGTTGTTGTGCACAGTTGTTGTGGCTAAAGAATCAACTAGAAGATTACAATATGAAGGTCAAAGACATTCCATTGTTCTGCGACTCATCCAGCGTGATCGCAATCACAAACAACCCAGTCTCGTACAGCCAGACAAAGCGCATCGAGATCAGATATCACTTCATCCGGGAGCATGTGGAGCAAGGGAATGTGAATCTGCAGTACATGCCAACAGATCGGCAAGTTGCATATATTTTCACGAAGCCGCTGGACGAGACCAAGTTCAATTTTTTCAAAACTGAACATGGGCTGCTGAACAAAGAAGAATAGACCAAAGTGGAACAGTTCAAGGCTCAAGAATCTAGGACTTTTCAAAAAGGTCAGAAATCTCTCAAGAGCAAGCTAGTTCTCGAAACCTCATCCTACTTCTCCAGAAGCAAAGTACTAGTTATCGAAAACTTACTCAACTTCTCGAGAACAAAAGTCTGTCTCTCGAGAAGTCCCTTAAGTTCTCGAAAACTAATAACTCTCCCTCTCGAGAAGTACTCTGAAAGCTCTCGAGAACTAGGCGCTACTTCCCGAGAAGTCTATTAAGCTCTCGAGAACTATATCATACTTCTCGAAAAGTATACTGCAGCTCTCGAGAACTAAACCTACTTCTTGAGAAATGCCCGTCCTCTTTTCGACTTATGTTTAATTTCTTCTATTTTTGAAAACCAGCTTGATTTCAGTTCTAACCCTAGATTAATTAGACACTTAATTGACATTACTAGGATTATATATATATATAAAGTTTTAGAAATCAATAATCAACCGACATTTCAAATTTCCTCTTCTCGAAAACTCTTCGTCTTCCGCCGACAGAAAGCTTCGTCGCAGCCATAGTCTTGCGCTCTGTCCATCACCGCCGTCATCGTCCATGGCGCAGAGTTCAAAGATAGGAGTCGGTAGTGAACTTGTCATCGCCGGAATTACAGACATTTCTGATGATTTCGAGAACTTGCTTCTTCTCCTGGACACTGCCAGACTTATGTTCGTTCTCTCAGAACCCTGCAAGATTGTCTTTACAGATGTAGAGGAATTCTTTCGGAATGCCAATGTGAGGCGAAATGGTATAGTGTTGAAAACAAAAGTCAAAGGGATCAAAATCAAGTTGGATAAAACCAAAGTTTAAAGCTTCTAAAGATGCCCATTGTGGATGAAGAGGATGACCTAACTGTTGAAGAATATGACAGAACTTACTCCTTCTGTGGAGTTTCTGAGGAATTCAACTCTTTAAGGAGAAATCTCTTCAATGATGTAGGAAAGTGTTTGGTAGATTTTATTGGAAAAATCTTATGGTGCAGAACAGGGTCCATTAGTTTCATAACTAATGACCTATTTGGTGTTATGATAGCTGTAATCTGTAGGAGGAAATTTCAATATGGCATGATGGTATTTGAGATGATCAGGGACAACATTCAGGATCCCAAATTTGGAAGGATAATCTCTTTATTGCTGAGTGAGATTGATCCAGTCACTTTATAACTTTCCAAAGGCACTCCTGTTCATCACTTGAAGAAGATTTCTTTGGCCTCCATCAAAAGATGGGAACTCAAGCTGAAGAATTCCAAGCCGTTAGCTAAGGAACTTGCAGCTTCTACCTCTGAGGTTAGGACCCCATCTCCCTCCTCTCATCATGTTGTTGAACCTTCTGGTGTAGATACTAAGGGGGATCCTGCAATCTATGTTCCTGCTTTCAGATCTACTCCTTCCTCTCCAGCCAGATCAGCTAGCATATCTCCTCTCAGAAGCCCAGTGTGATCTCCAATCAAGAGCCCTGTGGCAGATTCTCTACATGCAACCCTATCAGATGTTCAAGGACAGGAAACCCTCAAGGACACAAGTGCAGCAATTGACAGAATGATTGAAGAACTCATTTCAGATGATCCACTTCCTCCCCTTCACAAAGAAACCTCTATAGAACCATCAAAAGAATCTTCTCCACCACCCTCAACCCAAGCTTCTCCACCTCCTTCTCTATCTCCAAGGAAAGAATCTACTCCACCAGAGACCATCCTTCTCACTAAAGAGGATGAGCCAGAACCTGAAGAGGTGGAAGCCCCTCTTAGGAACCTTTATTTCTCCCTCCTGAGATTTGTTGATGAGGAGGCTGATACAGTATCTCACACTGTAAGATCCCAGAGCTCTGTGGTTATAGAATATATTCCTCCATGGAAAGCACCTCCTCCACCTCAGATTGCTACACCTAGTGCCACTCCTTCTGCCATTGTTTCTGCCACTTCTGCTGCTGATGCTGCTGAAACTATAAATTCAGATATTCTATCTAAGATTGAAGGTATGTTGGCTGCCCAATGGAAATATTTTGATGAATCTCTCAAGTCAGTCAAAGATCAGGTCACCTCTTTAGAAAAGGAAATGAGCGGAGGATTTGCAGAGATCCAATACAATACAGATTCTCTTAAAGTGCTGATCAGAATTGGTGGCAAAGCCATTGACCACACCATTACCAGTATTGGTCAGGTCATGGACCAGTCTGTCACACTAGCAAATAATAGAATTCAGTTGGAAAAGAAAGCTCAAGAACATGTCATGAAGATTTTTGAGGAAGTTGGAACTTTCAAAGAAGAAACCATAGAAAAGATTTGCGTAGAAATCAAAAAGGGGGAGAGTTTAGTGAAAGAATAAGTGGAAAAACATACTGCAGATGCAAAATCTCTCTAGAATGAGAAATTGACTGAGATAAATAAGAATGTTTTAATACAAATCCAATCAATGAAATTCCACACTTATGACACTACAGTCTGGATGCACAACAAGATTTTCCCAGACTTTCAAGCTGATCCTAATGTGATTCCACATCACCAGAACCCCCTTGCTGAAGGTCAATCCACCCAGATGCCTCAACCTCAGTTGCCTAACTTCTCTCCCAGGCCAGAAGATCAGGATCTTCCTCCTGCTTCCTATGACCAGGTTTGGGATGACATTATTCCTAAGGATTTACCAGAGATTCACACCTCTAAGAAGAGAAAGTATGGATAAGGTCCATCTGCAAGCAAATCTGTTCCCCAGCCAAATGCAGAGAAAAGGAAAGCAAAAGAGTTTGGTGAAGTTTGGAGCACCACTTCTAAAAGCTTAATTCTAGATACACATAAATTAGTGATGGACTACAATGAGAACAAAAATCTCCACTATAGCTCATCTAAGTGGGAATTATATGAGAAGTCATGACCAAGAGAAGGATATATGATTGAGAGTTTGGCAGGAATAATCCCAAAGCTCCCCCTAAGCCTCCTAGGTACTATCATAAACCCTTCAGCTATCAGAGGAGACAGCAAGAGAAGCAGGACAAACAACATCAAAGCAAAGAATGAACTCTTGTTGATTTGTTTTTGAGAATTTGGATGAAATGGTTGTTGATTAGAAATCTAAAACATTACATATATACAATCTCTAGTTTTGCCTAATTATGCATTTAGTTAATCTGTTATTACATTTACATTCAGTTTTTCATTTACAGTTCTTTATTAATTGTCATAATTCACCTTAGTGTAGAGGGTTTTGACTTTCACAAATAGGGGGAGATTGTTAGGTATTGCATCCACAATAACCAAGATTTGCATGAAGTCACCCTTGAACTAAGATGAATTAAGTTGTATTTGATATCCTTGTTCTAGTGGTGTATTTGCAGATTACCATTGCTAAGTGTAGACCAATGTCAGTCTACAGTGGGTCATGAACACAGGACCATACAGTGTAATCCCTCACTGTGTGACCCAAGGTGTTGACTCATGTGTAGCCTCTCTATTGGGATACACTTCATATTCAAACCTTGGATCATGGAATGAAGATTGGACTCTTGAAGAGAAAGATTTCTTCTAAAGTTCAGGAAATTCTCTAAGTCCACTTCTCGAGAAGTCCTCTTAGTTCTCGAGAAGTCCTTAGAGTTCTCGAGAAGCTTAGCCTCTTAGTTCTCGAGAAGTCCTTAGAGTTCTCGAGAAGTCCCAGCTTTTGGTTCTCGAGAAGTCCGAACAGGTTCAAGAATTTTTTTTTTCTAAGTCAGAGTTCTCAATAAGTCTTCTTAGTTCTCGAGAAGTCTTCTTAGTTATCGAGAAGTCTTCTTTGTTCTCGAAAAGTCTTGGCCAGTTCTCGGGAAGTCTCAACTATAGTTCTCGAGAAGTCCATCTTGTTCTCGAGAAGCTTGGCTTAAGTTCTCGAGAACTGCCAGCTCTATTTCTCGAATAGTCAAAGTTTCCTCAGAAATCTCTCTAAGTGATAGTTCTCGAGAAGTATCCATAGTTCTCGAGAAGTCAATTAGTCCTCGAGAACTCAGCCTTTTTGTTCTCGAGAAGTCCAGAATTCTTCTAAGCATTATAGTTCTCGAGAAGTCCTAATAGCTCTCGAGGACTCAATTTCTAGTTCTCGAGAACTAAAAGTACTTCTCGAGAACTATAAGTCGAATTTTTCAGAAAATTATGTTAAGTCCAGATCGGCCGGATTTTCAAATGACTTGACGTGATTGGTCCACGTGTCGTCATTAATGTCTTTTCTTGCCGTTAAGGGTAATCTTATATAAAGACTAATCGTTAAGACAAAACCCTAACAATTACAAGGAGCGGAAATCCGTACATTATAAATTTCTGGATCGGCATTCTCTTTCCAAAAAGAAAACGTTCTGAAGCCGCCGCCGCCGCTCATCGTGAGATCGATATTTTGGCTTTCGATCCAAGAAGACTTGCTATTCAAGGGATCTTCATCTTCTCCTTGATTGAGTAGGTCAAGCTTTCTCAGGTCAGATCATCAGGTATTCTTCAATAGTTTCTGAAAGAGCCGCCAATTCAAGAAGAAGACCTAGGGCTGAATTTTTCCAAATCTGACAAATCTCTGTTTGGATTTTCCAAATCTTGTTGTTACCTTGTAGGAGATTATTCTCCGAGTGTAGGAACATTGTTCTCCGAGTTGTAGGAAATTTTGTTTATCTTCCGAGTGTAGATCCATTTGGATCGAGTTTGTTGGAACTTGGTTCCAAGGCGTAGGATTGTTTTCAATCCGAGATAGTGGAGTAGCTGAGTCTAGTGATTTGCTAGATCGGTGAGGTAAAGTGGACGTACCCAAGATTGGGGAACAAATATAAATCTTCTTGTCTTTCTGTGATTGCTTGATCTCTTGTGCTAGATCGTTAAATTTTTAATTTCGCAAATAGACGCATGATTAACCTATTCACCCCCTCTAGGTGATTTAGTTTGACAACTTTACACTTTCAGTATCCTTGGAATTTTTTCCCGAAGCAAGCTTTCGCTGGCATATCCATTAGGATGAAATTGATGAAATGAAAACACTGGGTTGACTTTAAAACGGAGTTTAATATATGCGATCTGAGGGCACAAAACAAGCTCGAACGGTCTCACAATATACGTTAGTGTATGTACAGCTACGAGAGCTTTCCGAAATGGTATTGTGCGCGAAAATCAGACGGTCTGATCAAAAGTTATGGCCATTTGAAGTTTCTTGCATTTGGAAATAAAGTCACATCTTTCTTTTTATTTCCTGCCCGTCTCCTGCACAGGATGTTAAGGCCATGTGTCTGTTCTGTAGATTCCAAAAATTTCGCCCTGTCTGCATGGGTGGTACCCTCGGGCCCAAGTTCGTAGAGAGAGCGCATTTGTCGGAGGTAAAAATAGGCATTCAGGCAGCCGAGCGATAAAAAATGGGTGCAACACCAGGACTTCCAAGGAGGTCACCCATCCCAGTACTACTCTCACCCAAGCATGCTTAACTGCGGATTTCTGATGGGATCCACTGCTCTAGTGCTGGTATGGTCCCACACGTCGAAATACTCCGACACATTTTATTTAAGCCAAGATCCCCAACGCCCGATTTTCTGGATTGCGGGCTCCGTTGTCATTCGGATTAAGCAATTCTGGCGGCTCAAATTTTTATGTGTGATATTTCCACATGAGCACGACGTTTTTCCGCGGCCTTTACCGTATCTTTGGAAGTTTTTCCATAAGCTAGCTTTCGCTGGCATATCCATTAGGACGAAATTGACGAAATGAAAACACTGGGATGACTTTAAAATGGAGCTTAATATATCCGTGCTGAGGGCACAAAATGAGCTCGAACGGGTTCACCCTGTTCTCCTGTGGATGGATAGCTCCGAAGGCTTTCCGAAATGGTATTGTGTGCAAAAATCAGACGATTAGATCAAATGTTATGGCCGTTTGAAGTGCCTTGCATTTGGAAACTACGTATCATCTTTCTTTTGATTTCCTGCCCATATCCTACGCAGGATGTAAAGGTCACATGTCCATTCTGTTGATTCCGAAAATTCTACCCATTCCGCGTGGGCAGTACCCTCAGGCCCGCGTTCGTCGAGAGAGCGTGTTCGTCGGAGGTAAAAATGGGCATACATGCAGCCGAGCGGCAAAAAATGGGTGCAACAGGAGGACTTCCCAGGAGGTAACCCATCCCTATACTACTCTAGCCTAAGCACGCTTAAATGCGGAGTTCTGATGGTATCCGGTGCTCTAGTGGTGGTATGGTCGCATATGTTGGAATACTCCGAAAAATTTTATTTAAGACAAGATCCCTGATGCCCAATTTTCTAGATTGCGGCTCCGTTGCCATTCAGATTAAGCAATTCTGGCGGCCATGCAGCCGAGAGGCAAAAAATGGGTGCAACACGAGAACTTCACAGGAGGTCACACATCGCAGTACTACTCTCGCCCAAGCATGCTTAACTGCGGAGTACTTATGAGATCCAGTGCTCTAGTGCAGGTATGGTCGCACACGTTGGAGTACTCCGACACATTTTATTTAAGCCAAGATCCCCGACGCCTGATTTTCTCGATTGAGGGCTTTGTTGCCATTTAGATTAAGCAATTCTTGTGGTCATGTAGCTGAGCGGCAAAAAATGGGTGCAACACGAGGACTTCCTAGGAGGTCACCCATCCCAGTACTACTCTAGCCCAAGAACCCTTAACTGCGGAGTTCTTATGGGATCCGGTGCTCTAGTGCTGGTATGGTCGCACACGTCGGAATACTCAAGCACATTTTATTTAAGCCAAGATCCCCAACGTACGATTTTCTAGATTGCGGGCTCTGTTGCCAAGATCCTCCATAAAGAGGTGGAAAACGTAAGCGATTCTAGCGGGTTGATAGTTGATATCCCCGGTTGAGTCTGCATCTAGATCCGGAAATGAGTAGTACGGAATAGGCATGATGTCTGAAGCCCATCTGGACGATTAATTTGGATTGGTGATGTTTATATTATGAACTAGAGAAGACTCTGTGTATGTAACGAGTAGGTTGCGGAGGTTGTGAGGATGCGTGTGAGCTCATTGTGTTGTATGCTCTACATAAGCTGAATGTGTTGTGGCCTTGAGAGCTAGATCATTTGATTGTTTGAGTGGTGTGCTCCCAAGAGCTTGTTGTGCAATGGAGTTATGAACTCCTGTGAGAGAGCTATGAGCTCTGATGGATATGTGGACAGGAAAGGGAAAGCCGACCTGCGTCAAGATCTGTGCTTGTGACGAGTTGGGCAACTGGAAAAGGCTGACCTGTACTAGCGTTATGTCTGACCGGGAAATGGCTGGATCAAGCCGCATCAGAGCGTATGACGAGAGATCGATTAGAAGACCGGAATGGCTCGTCGATCTGGAATGCTCAAGTGTTGCCGTGAGGTTACAACCTCTTAATGGGATGGGTGAGAGGGTCTCCAGTCTGCGCGTTGTAGTATACTATGCTCCATTGCCAACAAGTTAAGAACCTCTGATTGGTGGTGGGACCCAGGGAATGATCCGGTACACCGTAAGCGTGCCATGAGTGCACGGAGCATCGGACACGAAGGCCGTCGTGGGTGATGTTGTTGTGCCTGAGTTCACTTGTTGTGATATATATATATATTGTGATTGCAATGCATGTAGGAAAGGAACCACTGCCCCGGGTATGGGGTAGGGTCATTATAATTGGTCAGTTGAATGCTGACCGTTGCTTTGTTTATTAGTCGTGGGGTGGACGTCCATATGCAGGTGTTGCAGGCTGAACTAGATTGGATGGGTTGAATCCCTTACTACTGCTACTTGTAGGCCCTTGAAGGCCATGCAAAGAATTGGATTTCATGTGTGGTAGGCTTATGTGTCGATGAATGAAACCATCTTTTGTAAAGAGAAACTTGTAAGGCCTTATGGCCGTGAGCGGTGTGTGTGCTTGTATACATTCATGGTGTTTTATATAAATGTGATATTTATATAGTAGTGGACTTTCATTGATTGAGTTCCTCTAAGTAATAATCTTCCGCTAGAATGTTCTGAATAGGATGCACATAGAAAGGTTTTTGATATTCATAAGTAATTTCGCCGTTTGTCTGTGAAATATGGCGTGGGGCCCAGGACAGACCCTCTGTTATATTCCATATGACGGATGGAGGTGTTACAAAGTGGTATTAGAGGTTCGGGTTTGGTAGGGATCACATAATTGAACTCAAGAATGTCTACTAGGAATGTGAGCGTGTATATTCGGTATGTTTGCTGTTTTGGAATGGACGTTAATTATGTCTTGTTCACGTATAGGTGACAAGGAGTGGAGCTGGGCAGTCTGAACCCTAGCGTTCGGATGAGAGTGCGTCACCAGCTGAAGTGCCCACACCTCCTCTTTCTGCGGAAACCATACACTTAGTTGCAGAGGCGCTTTTTTCCTTGTATCAAGCACAACCTATTGGGCAAGCAATGCCTGTCGTCGACCAAGTTAGGGTTGATGTTAGGCAAGAACGTGTTGAGGCTTAGATTTATGAGCAAGCAACTAATGAGCAGCTGAAGTGGTTTATGGAGTTTCATCCTCCTACGTTCGATGGGGAGGGTTGCCCAACGCAAGTCGAGGATTGGTTCGCCAGAGTGAAGAGGATCCTAACAGCGATCAGGACTGATGAGAGGCAAAAGGTTACGTTAGCCACTTTCCAGCTGGAAGGAGAGGCGAGGCTTTGGTGGGATGAAGTTGAGTTGCACCAAATAGCGGGCAGAGGCTTAGAGGAGATATCGATGGAGGAATTCTCCAAATTATTTTGGGCAAAGTTCTTGCCAGTGTCATGGTGAATCACAATGGAGAACGAGTTCCAACGTTTGGTACAGGGTGAGCGTACTATGGATGATTACCTACATGAGTTTGCCAGGCTAGGGCGCTATGCGGTGTCTACTTTCTCGAAGGAAGCGCGGAAAACGATAGATTCTATGAGGGGCTTCGTGATGAGCTGCAGTTGGCTCTCCAGAGTTCAGTGAACCAAGGCTTCCAAGCATTGGTAGATACAACCTGTGCGTTGGAGATGTATTTGAAGCGGGTGCGGGATAAGAAGAACTTGACGGTGGAAAAGCTGGTGTTCAAAGTTCCCCAGTCAGAACAATCAGAGTTTAGGAAGTGGGATAAGAAGATGTTCAGGCATGCTGAACAAACTCAGTCGAATGTTGCTTCGAGAGCAACGTACGGGCAAGGACGTGTTGAGCCACATACATGGTACACTTGTGGGAAGCAGGGGCATATAGACCTTGATTATTGGAGTATCCTGTCAAAGGGTGAGAAAAAGACCGGTGCGTCCTATGAGGAGAAGCGCAAGGTAGTGGAGGAGTCATCTGCATCTTGGGCGCAGCCTCGAATGTACACTCTCAAGTTGAAGGAGCCACAAAGCTCGAATCGTGAAGAACAACCTAATCGCGTGCATAATCTTGGGTTACAGGAGGCTGTAAAACGGAGTATGTAGGTGTGTTTGTGAAAACACTTGTGTTTGTGCGATGCCATGGGGAGAGACAAGCTGCGGCCTCTGAGCTCCAAACCCGGATCATTTTTGTTTATATTGCAACGGAGTGGTTGTATTGGGCTAAATTTTGAGAAGAAATTTCTATAAGGAGGGGAGGGTTGTAACACCCCAAATCCAAATTTGGAGTTCAGGCTAGGTGACACGGCCTGGGACATGGGCGTGTCCCAAGGCGTGTCCAACTCTGAGTACTCGAGTGTGTTGCGAGTTCTTGATGAAAGTGCAGTCGACGATCGTTGAGAGGAGACACGGCCAGGGACACGGGCGTGTCCCTGGGCGTGTCCTGCTCGGGTTGGTAACCAGGCTGTGTCGAGTATGGCACACGGCCTGTGACACGGGCGTGTCACATGGGCGTGTTTTGTACACAGCCAAGGACACGGGCATGTGCCTTAGCCGTGTCCTTCTCGGGAGAGTTGATCCTGTGTTGATTGAGGGATACGCCCCTTAATACGGGTGTGTACCTGGTGACTCGGGCGTGTTAGGAGGTGACATGAGCGTGTCGCAACCCGTGTCCTTATCTTGTTTGAGTCTGTTCTGTTGCCGCTTAAGGGACACAACCTGTGAAACAGACGTTTCACAAGCCGGGTCATACCTGTTAAGATTTTTTTCAAATGAGATCAAGGCCGTTCATTTTCTTCTAATTGGATCCTATGGCCCAAGCTTCTTCATACTGATATAAGGCCGAGAATTGAGAAGTATATCTCATTCTTTTTTTGGCCATTCTCTTAATAAAGAGAAGAGAGAGAGGAGAGCAAGGAAGGAAGAAGGAGAAGCTTTCCGGCCGCCGATGGAGCTTTAGAGGTCCGAATCGAGAGCTGAGTTCACCTCTGTGGAGGCAAGGCCGTCGCGGTGATTTCCAACCGGCCAGTTTGTCATGGCTCCGAAGCGATCGTCAAGGGTAACGATATCCTTCTTGGACAAGTAAAGTTCTACTTTATGCATGTGCATGAAATCCTCCACCAATAGGTGGAAAGCGTAAGCGATTCCAGCGGGTTAATAGTTGATATCCCCGGTCGAGTCTGCATCTAGATCCAGAAATGAGTAGTACGGAATAGGAATGTTGTGTGAAGCCCATCTGGACGGTTAGTCTGGATTTGTGATGTTTATATTGCGAACCGGAAAAGACTCCGTGTATGCAACAAGTAGGTTGCGGAGGTTGTGAGGATGCGTGTGAGCTCCTTGTGTTGTATTCTCTATATGAGCTGAATGCGTTTTGACCGTGAGAGCCAGATCATTTGATTGGTTGAGCGTTGTGCTCCCAAGAGATTGTGTGGAAATGGAGTTGTGAACTCCTGTGAGAGAGTTTTGAGCTCTGATGGTTGTGTGGACAGGAAGGGGAAAGCCGACCCACTTCAAGATCTGCAGTACTGACGAGTTGGGCAACGGAAAAAGGCTGACCTGTACCTGTGTTATGTCTGTCCGAGAAAAGGCTGGATCCAGCCGCGTCGGAGCACATAACGAGAGATCGATTAGAAGACCAGAATGGCTCGTAGATTTGGAATGCTCAAGTGTTGTCGTGAGGTTACCACCTCTGAATGGGATGGGTGAGAGGGTCTCTAGTCTGCGCGCTGTAGCAGAGTATGCTCCATCGCCAACAAGTTAAGAACCTCTGATCGGTGCTGGGACGCAGGTAATTATTCGGTACACCGTAAGCGTGCCATGAGTGCACGGAGCATCTGGCACAAAGGCCAGCGTGGGTGATATTGTTGTGCCTGAGTGCACTTGTCGTGATATATATATATATATATATATATATATATATATATATATATATATATATATATATATATTGTGATTGCAATGCATGCAGGGAAGGAACCACTGCCCCGGGTAAGGGGTAGGGTCGTTATAATTGGTTAGCTGAATGCTGACCGTTGCTTTGTTTATCAATCGTGGGGTGGACGTCCATATGGAGGTGTTGCGGGCTGAACTGTATTGAGCGGGTTAAAGCCCTTACTACTGATCCTTGTAGGCCCTTGAAGGTCGTACGAAGAATTGGATTTCATGTATGGGCGGCCTGCGTGCCGATGTATGAAACCATCTTTTGTAAAGCGAAACTTGTAAGGCCTTAAGGCCGTGAGCGGTGTGTGTGCTTGTATACATTCCAGGTCTTTTATATAAATGTGATATTTATATAGTAGTGGACATTCATTGATTGAGTTCTTCCAAGTAATAATCTTCCGCTAGAATGCTCTGAGTTAGGATGCACGTAGAAAGGTTTTTGATATTCATAAGTAATTCCGATGTTTGTCTGTGAAATATGGCGTGGGGCCCCGACCGGACCCTCTGTTATATTCAATGTGACGGATGGAGGCGTTACAGTTTGTCAATACAAAACGCTGATCCTGCCGGCCAAATCGATCATGGAAAAGTAGCAGAGAGTAAATAAAACATGTCCACAAAGATCACATATTTAATAAATAATCTGCACGAAGGGAGAGTCTACAGTAACAATAATAAAAGAAGTACTGAAAATTGGGCTCACTCCCAATACATTAATATCCTCACTACACATCACTCATCTCGGAAGCAAAAACTAAACATATACTAACGATCGGGACTCACAGTCCAAGCTGTCTGAACTCCGGTGCTCGACTGTCCCATCTCCAAGCGTACCGACCTCCGGGGCTACTCCTCCATGATGGGCTCCACGGTCCCCTAAAATGATGTGGTTCGAAAACCATTAGTCTAAAAGACTAAGTCCTATCATCCTCGAGCCATTCACCCATGGCTCCTTGGCACCTAGCGGGGAGAAGGAAAGGAGAGGTAGTGATGGTGGAGAATGAACAAGAAGTAGGTGATGGCAGAACAAATCTAATAGTTCTATAAGTATATATGGTAGTAATAAAGGTATGATAAACTGAAGAAGAAATAAGTAACCGTAACTTATATGAAAACACATAAGCTAATGGATCTTTTGCAAGCCTCCTATCATATAAAAATTCCCATACCAATTTATACGATAGGGTGTCGCTTTCCTAGCAAGCATGTATATATCTACAGAATAAAAACCTTAACTTATAACCACGCTCACGCGATCTTATAAACCAAGGGGTTGTTTTGCATGACCTATTGTATAAAAAGTCCCAACCAATTTATATAATAGGTGTCAAGGGATAAATGCAATGGTTATGCTATGACATGCAAGTTTGTTATGATGTGAATCATGCAAATGAAACACACACACTCGACTCTATGCACACAGACCTTTTGTTCCCCCTTTCTAGAGCCTAACCTCCCAGGATACCTCCGTAGTTGCAAACGAAAGTGGTGGGTTGGGCCTCTCCCACCTCTAAATCGGTATCAGCACTACCAGTAATACATATCGTACGACTCAACGCTGGTGCACTATGCGGAGCTCCTGCGTACTCTTTGTCGGCTGGTCCACCGGACTTAATTTGGCGAAGTACTAAACCACACTTGATGAGTCAACGTATTGGCGTCGGTGCGATGACTCTCCAATACTGAAGACCCACAACCTTATATCTTATGCACATGCAATATTAATGTATTAACCACCGAGCCAAAGCTCCACGGACCATCTTGTCCGTCACAACCAAGAACGGAGCCCAAGCTCGTCAGGCCAACCTGCCCATCACCAAAACCACCGAGCCTACTGCCCGAGTTTCCCAAACTAACATCCCAAGAAATCAAGGTGTGTGAAAGTTAATCCCTAGTTATACTAGTTACTCTTGCAGTTTATTTTGCCAAGGTTTTGCTTTAGGGTGCTGGAACTCCAGATTGCTTTGAAACTCTTTCTAATGGAGCTTTTAAGAAGACTCAAGATGTGTATGAATGTTCATCTTCAGCAGCTTTTGCAATTTGGAAGGAAAGTTCTTCTTGAAAGCTTGAACACTGAGTGTTGATTTTACTGAAGACAGGATGAACTCAAGAAGAAGCAGAGGAACAAATCCTTTTTCTTGTTGAGAGGTCTTGTTCTATCAAACTTGTTGCTATGTTCTGAGTTTCTGTATCTCTTATTTGTATTCAGCCAACTCTTTTATATTATAGAAACTTTTTCTCTTTCTAACAATGCCTCGAGCCCTGCACAAAAAGATCTTTCCAAAATAATATAATAAGTCAAATAAAGAAACTACAGATATAGTCTTTTCTGTCATTCCCAAAACGGATTTAAGGATATTAAAATATCCTATCAATTTGACTTTTCACAAATGCACAAGAGACAAATCCTAACGGCTATATTACAGCTGTACAAAATCCACTCTTTCCTTTTAACAAAACAAACGGCTTTATTCTTTCAAAATCTTTTAATCAATGCATGAGAAATATTGCAAATAAGCAACAGAGTATAAGCATTGTAATAAGCAAAATATTTGAATAGAATATGTTTTAACAAAGAGTAAATAAAATAGGGAATCAAATGAAATGAATATTGATAATAGCAGAAAGAAATCGTCAAGCAAGGATCGAAGATCGTCAATCTGACCAAGCAGATCGTCGTCCTGAAGAGAGAACATAATCTAAACAGAAATCGTCGACCTAGGCTAAATGATCGTCGATTTGAGTAAGCAGATCGTCGATCCCACTTCAGAGTACATATAACTCTGAGATCGTCGGTCATCAAACGAAGATCGTCGAGCGACAATAGACTATCATTGAGCACAATTCTTTTAAACAAAATTTCCATTTCAATCAAATCTCAACTATCCTATCTGGGTCTATCCATTGGCCATACATAATTCTTGGGTCAATTAAGCCTAATTGAGATGACATGGCCCAAATCAAAACTAGGGAACCAATAGTCCACTTGGTCTTCTATGGCTCCCTATGGTTTTGTCATGACCTAGTCATGAAAGAACCACTCCTAGGGGTCTAGTTATCTGAGGGATGTTACAAATCCCAATACATAAACAAAAATTTTGTCCTCAATATTGGAACACCCTATTACTGATTTGGGTAAGGATCACTATGTCTTTAGGAAAATGTCTTGACCTCCTTGTATAGTTTTAAAGGTCAACTAGAATAGGTCTAAGGCTTAGAACTTAGGTTTGAAGCTGTCCCTAAGTCCTTCTAGTTCAGAATACAAGTGCAGGATTTTAAGGCAATTCTCGTTGAGCTCAGATCGACGAGGCGTCGAACTCAGTTCGACTACCTCTGAGCTCAGTTCAACGTGTCATCGAACTCGGTTCGACGATCTCCGAGCTCAGATCGACGATTTTTGTTTGAAGTCTAATTCAAGTCTCTGAGCTCAGGTCGACGATAGTTGAGCTCAGATCGACGTCTTTCTTGAGAGATCGACGATTTAAGAATTCAAATTCAGTGAGTTATGAAATTCAATTTGATTCATATTCAGCATTTATTTCAAAGGATTTTGTAGCTGTTTCAATCAATTTTGAGCAAGTTTCAAGGAAGACTAAATGGAATGTCTCTTAAGACTTTCCTCTAGAGAAAAATATCAATTTAGGAAGTCATTTATGACTGGCTAACGGCTATCTAGAAGACTGAATTTCAATATATCATCTCAGAGTAATTGAGACAGGATGATTATTATTCTAAGGAATAGATTTTGAGACACAAGTACTACAGGATTACAAGTTATATTTCTTATAGAACACAAGAAAAACAATAGTGAAGGAGATCACCACACAGAAAAGAATTCCTCTGTTCTTTCAAGATCTCTTCTGATTCAAGTGTTCAAGGCTTCATCTATTGAGGACTCGAGACACATCACATTTCAGCCTTTTTTGAAATCATTCTTTGCTGTAGATCTCAAACAGATTGAAGGCCTATCACCCTGTGTAAAGCTTCTCTTCCTGAACAACTACAAATCTCAGGGGGAGCTTTGACAACAACAATCCACTAGTCTTCTCTTTGACTGTTGACAAAGAAGAACATCAACTCTTTCTTTTCTTTTATTCTGCTGTAAAAGGGTTACTAAAAACTCCCTTCAAAAGTTTTGTGGTTGGTTTCTGAGACCTTGTCAAAACTCAGTGGTGGCAAGACACCTGATAAAAAAATCTGATCTGGTTTTTGAGCACCTTATCAAAAGCTCATTGGTGCCCAAGACACCTGATCAACTATTCCTGCAGTGGATTCCTACCTAGGGTGGTAGAAGAGTGGATGTACCTAGGTTGATTGGGGAACCACTATAGATCCTTATGTTTTCTGGTTGTTTTGTTTGATTTGCTGTGTGCTGTGATTTGTTTCTTGCTTAGTTTTTATTTACTGCAAGCACAATACAAATATATATAAATCAAGTCTTCCACTGCTGAATAATTTTTTATTTGCAAAATTATTTTAAAATACTCTATTCACCCCACTCTAGAGTAAAGGTAGATCTTACCCTCACTTTAAATTGGTATCGGAGCAAGGTTGGTTATTCAACAACTAAATCCTCATCAGATTGGTTGTTCCTACAGGCTAACACCTGAACCAAAAGATCTCTGATAAGATCAATCTTTAATAGAGGGTTATTACTTTTATTATATTTATTTTCATATAAAACCATGGCACAGAACAAAGATTATGCTAGCACCAGACCTCTATTGTGCAATCTTTCTAAGTTTGCACTTTGGAAGGAAAGGATTAAATTATACATGAATTCTATTAATGAGGACATCTTTAATTCTGTTCTGACAGTGTGTCCAAGACCTCAAGCAACTACAAGTACAAATGCTATTCCACCCCCTTAAGGAACAGATGCAGAAATCAAAAAGTGGAAAGTTTCTGATGCTAAGGCAATGAACATATTGGCTCAGACTATGTCTGATGACATATTTCAAAAGGTGGCTAAATGCAACGCAGCAAAAGAAATATGGGACAAGCTATCTGAGCTTGTGTCAGGATCAGCTGATGAAAGAAAGGATAGAAGATCCCATCTCATAACCCAATATAAGAATTTCAAGAAGGGAGAAACTGTGTCTGTTGCTGACATGTACAACAGACTCAGTCTAATTGTCAGTGAACTGAACACCTTGGAAGGGGAGATCTCATTGACTGAACTCAATGATAAGATCCTAATGTGCTTCCCCAGCTCTTGGGATTCAAGGATCTGGCCAATCAAGGATGCTAGAAGCCTAAAGGAGATCACCATTTAAGATCTATTGGGCAAGCTCAAGTCTTATGAGGTGCTTATCAAGAATAGAGAAAAAGAGCAAAAGATAGCTTCTCCAGCAACAAGGAAGGAGAAGACAATTGCTTTCAAAGCTACAGAAGAACAGCCTGAATACAAAGTCATAGGCAATGAAGAATTAATTAGTCTACTAGACAAAAGATTTTACAAGATGGCTAGAAAATACTTCAGGAAAAGGTCATCCAGTGGCCATGAAAAGCCAAGGTATGACAAATCCAATAATAAACAAATTATTTGTTTTGGATGCATGAAACCAGGTCATATTGTGCCTGACTGTCCAGAGAATCAAAATAAGGACAAAAAATATAAGAAAGATAGGAGAAGAGACAAAGACTCCAGGAGAAACAACAATGATAAATCCATCTCCAGCAAGAACAAACACACAAGGAAGGGATTTATAGCTGAAACCTGGAGTGAAACTGAAGAAGAATCACAGTCATCATCAAGCTAAAGTGATGATGAAGATGATGCTCAAGAGAAAGAGTTCTGCATGATGGCTATCAATGCCTCTCAACATAATTCTGATGCAGAATAAGAGTCAGAATCTGAATTTTAACATGAAGCTAAAGAAGATGAGGTAATAAATTCTTTTGATTTCAATTCAGAGGACTTTAAATTTGAATTTAAGGCACTATGTTTTGACCTACTTGATGCGTGAAAATCGTCTCACGGACTACAATCCGAATTGGCAAGTGTACCTATCATTTTATAGTATAGTGATATAAATAAATCAAGGTCATATAAAAACTCGGGGCAGGCAAGTACTATTACTCACAACGATTCTATTATCCTACCGAACGATTGATGGGTTTTAAAATTAAAATAAACTAAACTTAGTTAAAAGAGAAATAAACTATTGCAAACGAGTGCTCGATCGACGATTCACTTTGAAATAAAATAACGAAATAAATTAGTTTAACATTTGTAATTCTATTAAGACCGTAACGGATTTGATATTAGGAAGTAATCTCGCAAGAGCATTAAATCCCCTAACTTATAGATGTTTTGACTGAAATCTCTTTACATATCAAAATGGCCTAAAGTCGCATTACCGAAGTGACCCACAATATTGGATTTGACTCCAATCCGGAGGATTTACGTCATCCTATCTCTAGGGTTGCGTTCAACTCCTTCATTCCTTGAGTGATCTTTCATATTCACGATCCTCTCGGCTACTCAAATATGAGATCGGAATCTACTACCGTATACTAGCAATACAGAGTCGATACGAAATAAATCAAGGAAGGATCAAAATTAAAAATACAAATGCAACATAAAATGAAAGATATTATTTTATCGCAAAGATCATCGTGATCGGGCACAAAACAAATTAGCTTAGCATGATTGAGAAGGAAATGAGAATTAGAGAAAAAGAAAATATTTTCTTCGCTTAAATAAAGAGAAATACATGATAAAACTAAACGAGCATTATAACATTACTCTAACAAGACTTCAACAAAACTTGACATAAAACATAAACTACTAAACTACTTGAAACAAAACTTCTTCATAAAGAAACAACTTGCAAGAACTAATTCTTTAAACTAAAACTACTTAACAAAAACTAGAGGGATGAGCTTCCTTTTATAGGTGAGGGAGAAGGATCTAGAATGAAAATGAAGAGGAGAAGCCCAGGGGGTGGTCGGCCATGTATGTGGAAGGGTTCATGTATGATAATTAATGAAGGGGAGAGAAAAAGGAGGAGGTTCAATGTATTGTATGTAAGGGAATGAAAATAAAAATATAAAATAGAGAGGGGGAATGGATGAGTCTTAAATGATAATGAAAGATGGGAAAAGAGGGATGAATGAGAAATAAAGAAGGGAGAGAGGAGTGGAAGGTGCATGTATGTAATGTTATGGAGGAGGAGAGAGAGGGTCGGCCGGCCATGTAAGGGGGATGCATATAGTTGTCTCGGGTTCCACATGATGGAGGTCAACTCTTAAAGAGGGCTCAGGTTTGGGCTTGCTTGGGCTTTATTCTTCATGTGCTCGGGTATTCCATGGGGGCCGCATCATAATGTGGACTTGAAAGGTTGAAGTGGGCTGCACCATGTAGCATTAAACCTACAAGAAATAAAGCAAAAATATGTTAGATACTATAATATAATATTAATAATTATAACTTAACATAACATAACATAACAATAATTATTAAAGATTAAACTAAACATAACAAGACATAAAGAAAATAACATAACATAAAATAAAACATAAATAAAATTAGAGATTATTATAACATAAAAGACTTTTAAATAAGAAATAAAACATAACAAGTATAATAATAAAAATACATATAATAAAACTATATATTTTATATCATAACACAAAATTAAATTGCAACATAACAATAAAACTATAATAAAACTAGGAATTATATTATCCTAACACAAAAAGACATTGAGAACAAAACATGCATAAAAATACTTAAAACATTCAATTAAACTAGGAATTTTGCATATTAAACTATACCAAAAATGATGACTAAAAGTAGTCATCAAACTCCCCCATGCTTAGGCTTTTGTTATTCCAGAGCAAAAGTATGAGAAATATTTATAAAACAATAATAAAATTTTCAATTAAACTAAAAATTTATTTACACAAAAATCTAGCCAAAAATAAAATTTAGGGATTTACGAATTAAGTCCTAAATTATGAAATTAAAGTGAAAAGAGAGAAATATTTAGCAAAAAATTCTCTAATAAATTAACTAGCAATCAAAATTGAGTAAATTGCAAACAAGGTTAGATTGAGATTATAAAAACCATAACTTAAAAGAAACTTAAGGAAAAAAATGCAACCAACTACTTATGCTCTCCCAATATTTTAATTTAAAAACTAAGACAATATTATTGACTAAGGGGTTTATGGAGGAAATTAACATGAAGAGGTCTCTTAATTGAGGTGATCATCATTATATTTTTTTTCTTCACACCCCACCAAATTTGTTTTTTTTAAATAATATATGTAATACCAGAAAATGATAGACTAACATCCTATCACTTCCCCGACATATATGAACTTTTAATTCCTCTCTTCATTTTTGGGTTGCATATGTGTACCAGAGAATAAGGATGTAACATCTCCTTATTCTCATGACATATAATCTAACAATAAAAAGAAAAAAAGAGAATTGGGTAAGAATAAGGGGTTAAACAAGATTTTAGAAAATTAACTAAAATACTAGAGAGAAACTACTATTAGATTGAGATTTCCTAAGAATCTAAAAGCATGAGGTAATAATCATTAGAATCCAAAATTGTTAAGCAAAATTACTACAAAATTGAAACTATTTAAAATAAAAGAGACAAAGTGCTAAAGAAATTACTCTAAGCAAATTAAAATCATAAGATTATCCTCAAAACTAAATCACTAAATATTAATTTTAACTAAATATGATGAAATAAAAGATTAGCAAATAATAAAAAGAATGCTTATAACAAACTCAAAAAAAATTTCTTAAAGTAACAAAAAGCTAAGCATGAGGTTTATTATAATTTTTTGATTTTTCCAAGATTTTTCAATTTTTTTGGGGTTTTGAAATATGATCTTTTTTTTTGACTATTTGATTTTTCTAATTTTTTGGGTTTTTGATAAGCCAAAATAAAAGCAGTACTAAAGAAACTTAATAAAACTATACTAATCTTTTTTTGTAGAAATTTAAAACATTTTTAGAAAAGAAAGAAAAAAGAAATAAAACAACTAAACACTCCCCCATGCTTGAATTTTGCATTGTCCTCAATGAAAAATAAAAACAAGAAAGAAAAAAGAAGAAGAAAGGGGAGGGGGATGTAATAAAGAAAATAAATAAAAAGAAAACGACTTCCCCGGATTCGTAAGGCCGAATGCAGATGTCGCTCCTCCATGCTTGAGCTAGACACCGGCTCAGGCCTAAGGAAGAGAGAAAAGGATGGAGCCAAACGAACTGTCGGGGGTTTTATTCCTGCAAAATAAAACAAAAAGAAAAAGAATGAACAAAAAGGATAAGCAAGGGGTTCCTCCCAAGAGCGCTCTTGGTTTAACATCATCTGAGCCCGACGTTATTTGTTAGATAAATAGAAAATAAAAACTGAAATGAAGAGGTAACTCCCTAAGTATGCGCTTAGGGGAGTAAATCAAAAAAAAAGAAAAAATAAAGAATCGCACCGACATGCAGTGGAATCTTCGCGGGAATGATGCCAAAAAGTGAACGGACGGAGTTATAGAAGAACTCCGCCTTATGTAAAATGGGAAAGAAGGGGTCTTCAAAAGAAGAAGAAAAAAAAGAAGAAGAAAGAGAAATAAAAGAAGTAGAGGAAGAAATTTCATCAACGGAAATTTCACAAGGAGAAGGAGAGACTTGTGAAATTTCGGGAGAAGAAGGGGAAGAATTAACTAAAGGAGAGTCATCTAAAATAAAAGAAGAAGAAGAAAAAGGTTCGCTAAAAATAAAAAAATTTGGAACAGTTGAAATTTGAATAGAAATGGAATCATAAACGTCTTCGGAAAAAGAATTAAGGGACGTCTCGTCATCCTCAATGGGTAAGAAGCACACTGGAATATCCATAGAGGTGTCTTCAAAAGGAGGAAGGAAACAATCTGGAATATCCGAATAGTTATCCTCCTCGAGAGGAACAAGACAAGACGGGATATCCGGTGACTCATTACATGAAGAAATTGGAGGACACGTAGAAGAAGACGAAGAAAATGAAGCGGCCTCATGAGAAAAATAATCCATAATGGTTTTGAAATGCGAATTAATATTATCAAGAGAAGTTTGCAATTCAAAATACCCATTATCGATTGAATTAAAATTTAGAGGCGCGGCGCTTTGCGGGGCAAAATCTTAAGAAAAATAAGACGGGTTCCCCATCTACCAAGTAGGATAAAAATTGGAGTAAGGGTCAAATTGTCCATTTTGACCTTCCCCAGAAAAATTAAAATCAAAAGAGGGAGGGGTTCCCGAAAGACATTATGAATAAAAGTGGTCGAGCGACCCGCAAAAACCCCAAAAATATGATGATTGCATAAAAAAAACTGTTACCAAAGATTAAAAATAAATTTTTTTTGATATTTTTTTAGAAAGTAGAAAAATTAAAATAAAAAAAATTAGTAGAAGTAATAAACTCGATGCTTTCATAATATTGCCAAAAATCTCCCCGGCAACGGTACCAAAAACTTGATGCTTGAAAATCGTCTCACGGACTGCAATCCGAATAGGCAAGTGTACCTATCGTTTTTTAGTATAGTGATATAAATAAATCAAGGTCATATAAAAACTCGAGACAGGCAAGTACTATTACTCACAACGATTCTATTATTCTACCGAACGATTGATGGGTTTGAAAATTAAAATAAACTAAACTTAGTTAAAAGAGAAATAAACTATTGCAAACGAGTGCTCGATCGACGATTCACTTTGAAATAAAATAAAGAAATAAATTAGTTAAACATTTGTAATTAAATTAATATCGTGACAGATCCGAAATTAGGAAGTAATCTCACTAGAGCATTAAATCCCCTAACTTATAGACATTTTGACCGAAATCTCTTTACAAGTCAAAATGGCCTAAAGTCGCATTACCGAAGTGACCCACACTATTGGATTTGACTCAAATCCGGAGAATTTACGTCATCCTATCTCTAGGGTTGCGTTCAACTCCTTCCTTCCTTCAGTGATCTTTCATATTCACGAGCCTCTCGGCTACTCAAATATGAGATCGGAATCTACTACCGTATACTAGCAATACGGAGTCGATACGAAATAAATTAAGGAAGGATCAAAAATAAAAATACAAATGCAACATAAAATGAAAGATATTTTTTTATCGCAAAGATAATCGTGATCGGGCACAAAAAAAATTAGCTAAGCATGATTGAGAAGGAAATGAGAATAAGAGAAAAGAAAATATTTTCAACGCTTAAATAAAGAGAAGTACATGATAAAACTAAACGAGCATTATAACATTACTCTAACAAGACTTCAACAAAACTTTACATAAAACATAAACTACTAAACTACTTGAAACAAAACTTCTTCATAAAGAAACTACTTGCAAGAACTAATTCTTTAAACTAAAACTACTTAACAAAAACTAGAGGGATGAGGTTCCTTTTATAGGTGAGGGAGAAGGATCTAGAATGAAAATGAAGAGGAGAAGCCAAGGGGGTGGCCGGCCATGTATGTGGAAGGGTTCATGTATTATAATTAATGAAGGGGAGAGAGAAAGGAGGAGGTTCAATGTATTGTATTTAAGGGAATGAAAATTAAAATATAAAATAGAGAGGGGGAATGGATGAGTCTTAAATGATAATGAAAGATGGGAAAAGAGAGATGAATGATAAATAAAGAAGGGAGATAGGAGTGGAAGGTGCATGCATGTAATGTTATGGAGGAGGAGAGAGAGGGGCGGCCGGCCATGTAAGGGGGTTGCATGTAGTGGGCTCGAGTTGCACATGATGGAGGGCAGCTCTTGAAGAGGGCTCGGGTTTGGGCTCTCTTGGGCTTTATTCTTCATGTGCTCGGGTATTCCATGGGGGACCCATCATAATGTGGACTTGAAAGGTTGAAGTGGGCTGCACCATGTAGCATTAAACCTACAAGAAATAAAGCAAAAATATGTTAGATATTATAATATAATATTAATAATTATAACTTAACATAACAAAACAATAATTATTAAAGATTAAACAAAACATAACAAGACATAAAGAAAATAACATAACTTAAAATAAAACATAAATAAAATTAGAGATTATTATAACATAATAGACTTTTAAATAAGAAATAAAACATAACAAGTATAATAATAAAAATACATATAATAAAACTATATATTTCATATCATAACACAAAATAAAATTGCAACATAACAATAAAACTATAATAAAACTACGAATTATATTATCCTAACACAAAAAAGACTTTGAGAACAAAACGTGCATAAAAATACTTAAAACATTCAATTAAACTAGGAATTTTGCATATTAAACTATACCAAAAACAATGACTAAAAGTAGTCATCACTACTCAAGTCTGAGAAGGAGATTATCTCTCTCAAAAATCAATTGTCTGAACATAGCTCTTTAAAATCAAATAACCTCAAACTCTCTGAGGAGTTAGAATGTTGTCGGGAGGAGATAGCATCACTGAAAAGTGAACTATCCCAGGCAAAAAAGTTTGAAGAATCCCTTAAGGGGAGAAGCATCAGACAGATGGACATCACAAACACAGTGAATTCAAGACTTAACAGTACACTAGGCTTGGGTGCTTCATCGAGCAAACATATAGTATTAACTACCCAAATTAAATTTATCTCAGATAAAGGAAAGGGAGTTGTAGAGATAGCTAGGAAGAATTCTGATATTCCTAAGAAAAACAAGGTTCAGCGGAAAATGTCGAACAGAGCTCGAAGATCGCGGAATAGAGCTCAGCGATCTCAAGCTGAATCGTCGAACTCAGGTCGATGATCTATGAACTCTGAACTCTGGCAAAGTCGATCTTCGAACGGAGCTCAACGATCTGACCCAAGATCGTCGAACTCAGCTCAGAGATCATCGAACAGAGATCAGAGCTTTGAACAAGTTTTTAAGGGTAAATAAAACTTCAATCCTAGTGGTCCCACATCCCAAAGCTTTAACCCTTATACTGAATGGATAATATCTCCTAGGAGATATCATCCTGAAGGTTATAAGAGTCAACCAGGGATGTCTTTTATTTCAGAATTTAAAGGTTATCATCCTAGTCCCAAGGTAAACTTGGTCAAAAACAAGTAAATTATTATTTATGCAGGTGAAGACCTATCAGACAATAAACCAGCAATGTTATCTGGATAGTGGGTGCTCAAAGCACATGATAGGAAGCAAGGATAATTTAACATCCTTCAAAGCCAAGCTTGGACCCAAAGTCATATTTGGAGATTCAAACTTTGGACAGACCAAGGGATATGGTGCAGTTCAAATAGGGTAAGTCATATTCAAGAAGGTGGCCTTTGTGGAAGGACTGAAGCACAATTTAATCAGCATCAGTCAATTGTGTGATGAAGGCTACCAAGTGACATTCAACAAATCCTCATGCAAAATCAAATCAGAGGACAACACAACTGTGTTGATAGGTAAAAGGAAAGGTAACATCTATCTTGTAGATTTTCATTCAACTATGGTTGATATCTGCTTGTTCAATTCTGTTTGTAAACCAAATGAACTATGGCATAAGAGATTAGGGCATATAAACCTTAGAACCATTGCTAGGCTATCCAAGAACAACCTTGTTAGAGGACTACCTTCTGTCCCCTACAAGAAGGAAGGACTTTGCAGGGCTTGTCAGTTTGGCAAGCAAACTAAAATTAGTTTTATTCAATTAATAAGAGTGATTCACCTAGGATTTTGTATCTGTTACACATGGATCTTCTGGGACCCATTACAGTTCAAAGCCAAGGAGGGAAATCTTACACTTTAGTAGTTGTAGATTACTTCTCTAGATTCACATGGGTGTTCTTTCTGAGGAAAAAGTCGGATAACATTAAGTGTTTGACAGAGTTTCTCAAATGCATACCGATTGAGTTCAATACTCACATTGCCCTTGTCAGAAGTGATCATGGGACAGAGTTTGATTCTCTTCTTATGCAAGAGTTCTGTCAGATTGAAGGGATAAGGCACACTTTCTCAGCTCCTAGAACTCCTCAACAAAATGGGGTAGCTGAAAGGAAAAATAGAACCCTTATTGAATGTGCTATAACATTGTTGACAGATGCTCACCTTCCTCTATCCTTTTGGGTAGAGGCAGTGAACACATCAAACTATGTGTTGAATAGAAGTTTGATATATAAGCTAAAGGGCAAGACTACCTATGAATTACTCAAAGGGAAGAAACCTAAAGTAGATTACTTCAAGATTTTTGGTTGCATTTGTTACACACACAATAATGATAAGAAGTACATAGCAAAATTTCAAGCCAAAGCTGATGAAGGAGTGTTTCTGGGATACTCCATGATCAGTAAAGCTTATAGGGTGTATAACAAAACTTCTCTTAAAATTGAAGAATCTGTACATGTATCTTTTGATGAAACTAATATGTCTTATAAGGAGAAGAATACTTCTACCATAGAACCTTTGCAGGTACATTCTCTTTCAGAGAATTTGGACAGGGTACACATTATAGAAAAGGATACAACACATTCACCTATCCAACAAAGAGGTGAAAGCAGTGAAGATGAAGAGGGCACTCAACATCTTGGTGAGAACCACATTGAAGAGCCAGTTGTTGTTCCACAAGAGGAAACAACAACACAGGTTGGTGAACAATCAACACCCCCTGTTGATTTAGTAACATCAAGAGATCATACAATCTCCTAAGTTATTTGAAACATCTCAACTGGTGTGCAAACCAAAAATAAGGTCAACCAAAATTTGATGCACACCTGCTTTCTATCTCAAATGGAGCCTTAATCCATAGAAGATGTAGAATAAGATCCACACTGGATCACTGTAATGCAAGAGGAGTTATATCAATTTGAAAGGAACAAAGTTTGGGAGCTAGTGTCAAAGCCAAAGGATCACTCCATTGTTGGAACAAAATGGGTGTTCAAGAACAAACTGGATGATCAAGGAATCATTGTAAGGAAAAAGGCAAGGCTAGCACAAGGATACTCACAAGAAGAAGGAATAGATTATTACAAAACCTTTGCACCAGTTGCAAGGTTGGAGGCCATAAGAATATTTCTAGCTTATGCAACTCAAAAGGGATTCAAGGTCTATCAAATGGATGTAAAGAGTGCATTTCTCAATGGAGATATCAAGGAAGAAGTCTATGTTAGACAACCCCCAGGTTTTTTCTCTCCAACTCATCCTGATTATGTTTTTAAATTGCATAAAGTATTGTATGGTCTCAAGCATGCTCCTAGAGCATGGTATGAGACCTTAGCATGCTTTCTTCTGGAAAAAGATTTTATAAGGGGTAGAGTAGACCAAACTCTTTTTATTAGAACCCATAAGTCCAATATCCTACTAGTGCAAATTTATGTAGATGACATTATCTTTGGATCTACTGATTCAAATTTGTGCAAAAGGTTTTCCAACCTAATACATTCTAAATTTGAAATGAGTAGCATGGGTGAGCTTTCCTTCTTTCTAGGATTGCAAGTCAAACAGCATGTTGATGGCATATTCATTTCTCAAACCAAGTATGCAAAATAATTAGTTAAGAAATTTGGTATGTCTGAAGCATCATGTATGAAAACACCTATGCCTACTAATGCTGTATTGGATACTGATGAACATGGGAAACCTGTTGATCAGACAACATATAGAGCAATGATTGGCTCTTTTTTATACCTTACAGCTAGTAGACCTGACATAATGTTTGCTACATGCATATGTGCTAGATTCCAAGTAAGCACTAGAGAGTCACACCTAACATTAGTAAAAAGGATTCTTAGGTATGTGAAAAGTTGTCGAAATCTTGGTCTCTTGTATCCAAAAGATTCAGGATTTGAATTAACTGGATTTTCAGATGCTGATTATGCTGGATGTAGAGTAGACAGGAAAAGCACAAGTGGAACTTGTCAGTTTATTGGTGATAGACTTGTCTTCTAGTTTTGTAAGAAACAAACATCTGTGTCCACATCAACTCCTGAAGCTGAATACATGACAGCAGGTAGTTGTTGCTCACAGATTTTGTGGATTCAAAATCAGCTCCTAGACTATGGTTATAACTTAGATAAGTCAAAAATATTTTGTGATAACACCAGTGCTATTTCTATAGCACAAAATCCAGTCCTCCATAGTAGGACAAAACATATAGAGATTAGGCATCACTTTTTAAGAGATAATGTTGAGAAGAATAAAATTGAACTTTAATATATCCCAACTGATTTACAAAGGGGAGATATTTTCACCAAACCATTGGATGAAAATAAACATACATTCTTTCTGAATCAGTTAGGAATGTAAGATGGAGGAAGTTTAAATTAAGATCCAAGATTTTAAAACCTTAAAAGTGACCAAGACTAGGCTAAAAACTTGATTTTTCTAGTGTCCATAGGTTATTTCTATTCTCTAAACTGTGCTCGACGTTTTTCCCAAAGATCATCGAACAGAGATCGACGTTCTCATGAATATCGTCGAACGGAGATCGACGATGTTGAAGACCTTTCAGATTCCTTTAGAAGCCCAGATTGTCGAACGGAGTTCAACAATCTTTCCTTTTCGGCGTCGAACCCTGAAATAAAATTCATTTTTCGGTCGTCGTCCTCTTTTGCGCTTTCATACTTTCTGCAGAGCTTTTCCTTCCCTCCAAACATCTCTGCACTTGGTCTGGTTTGTTCATTTTTGCAGGCAACAATGGCCATCCCTGTGTTAGTCTTAGCAGCGATGAAGTTTGACACCGGCTTCGACATCGACATGGATTCATTCGAAGGCAGTGATCAAATCTTCAAAGATATTCTGGAACTGTTCAAAGAACAACAGTTGGTTCCTTTCATGTCCACAAGAATGAAATTGGCTGCAGATGAAATTAAGGAATGGGTGTATACAGTACACAACCTGGATCAGAACACAGTGATTGGAACAATATCAGGAACACAGGTATCCCTAACTCCTGCTCTCCTAACAGAAGTCTTCCAATTGAGTACTGGGCATGATTTTGTAGAGTTATCTGGAGAGGAATTTGCTAGTATGCTGGATAGAATGGGTCACTCAGCAGCAAAACCTAATAAGGTGCTTAAGAAAAATTTGTCAATGGAGTATAGATTCTTAGCAGATGTTGTGGGAAAGGTACTGCTGGCAAAGCATTCTACTAATGATACCATCTCTAGGTATGAATTATGTTTGATGGGTGCATTAGTTGATAAGAAGAATTTGAATAGGGGAGAGATATTCTTTGATTTAATTAAGAAAAAGATAAACAAGAACCTTGTTAATTTTGGGAGTATTCTAGGACTGTTTCTGCATAACAGATGCCCTCAACTACTTGTTTCCAATAACATGCACATCAATGCCTCCAAGAGACTATCCTGTGCCCTCTTTGGAAAGTGGGACAGGCAAATTGCCAAACCCAGCAGGGCTTCTGCAGTGGTTTCAACTTCAGGCACATGGACTGTACAAGTCACTTCCCCTCAGGCAACTGCCCCCTTGGAAGAATTGCCTGCCTCCTCCTCATCTCCTCCATCTCCACCTATTGTTTCTTCAACCATCCCTACAACCACCATCACCATTTCAATTTCTTCCCCCATCACTATTTCATCTCCCATCTCAACTCCATCTCCAACTATTTCTTCACCACCACCAGCAGCTCATCAAGAACTATTCCATTCTCTACACTACTATCCTTCTCTTGATATTGATTCATCCATCCATCTTCCATCTTTCTACCTATTAGATGACTCCTTCATGGATGATTCTCATTCCTAACCCCTTGAGCTCCCATCTTCTTCTACCTCTTACCAACAATTGCTTCAAAACATTCTAGCTCAACCATCCTTCACTCCATCCATTTCCATTCCAGTGACATCCATCATAACCATCCCCATATCACAACCATCCATTTCACTGCCATCCGCATCATTTCTCCATATCTCTACAGCTCCTCCAACACCATCAACCTCTGTCTAATTTTCCTCTACCTCTACTCAAGCATCCCTTGAGACAGTAGATCTTCCAGCTCTAGCAGATAAGCTCTATGAGATGTTAGCTCCCAGGCTATCACTCTTGCTGGAGACCTCCAGTGCTCCACTCCTTAAGTCTATACAGGACTTATCTGCCAGGCTCTCCTATTTTCGTCCTCCTCAGGCAATCCCTTCTTTGTTGTGCCTTGATCCAGTTCATACTGAATCTAGGCAGGGGAGATACCAGATGAAGAAGTGATACTACCTGCTCAATATGTAGAAGTGCCAGCTGCTCCAGCCTCAGCTCCAGTTATTTCCTTAAGTTTAGTTGACTTTAGGTCACTGCTTTCAGAATTTGATGCTCTCCGTAGTAGATATCTTCCAGCTCAAGAAGCATAAGACCTTACTAAGGCCATTGTGCCTATTTTCAGTTGTGATCCCAGCCTGATGTCTTCATATATCAATTCTATAAAGGCTGTGGAAATTGTTACTACTACTGATGTTGTTAATGCTAATTCTGCTGCTGATGAAGTTAGTTGTGATATTGCTGATGATTTCTTGATGAAAGAGGCTAATGATTCAGAGCCTGCTATTCTTGTGGATGAGCCTGCTGTTACTGCTGCTATTTTTTTAGACTCTACTGCTGTTATTTCTGTTTCTAATGTTGTTGCTGCTCCAATTGTTAGTGTTGCTATCTCTTCTATTTCTGTCAGTGTTGTTATTTCTATAAGTACTGGTTCTGTCACTGCTGCTGCTACTGCTTCAACTGAACAATCCAAACAACAGAAAGAGTATTTCAAAAGGATTGATGAATTGTATGACAATCCTCAGAGCTCAGACAATGACAAGTTCAGAACTTATTCTGATGACTCCTCTGCAACCATTGCAAGGAAGAGGAAAGCAAGAAGCAAATCTTTGAAGAGAGTTCCTCCAGAGAAAGTAAAGGATGATAATGACATTCCCAATTATATTCTGCATGACTGTCTTTTAACAAAACCATGGATGCAATTCTCAAAGAATCAGCTGAAGGCAATGAAGAAGAATAGAAAGTATGACAAAGGATCATTCACAATCATCCTCCTCCTCCTCCTTCACCAAATGCAGGAACTGGTGGTGGTTCTACTTCACAAACCTCATATGCTGCAACTCAAAGCTCCTCTGAGACTCAAGATAGATCACAATCAAGAGGGTATCAACAAAGAGTCTACCAATCCAGGAGAGGCCAGTATAGAGGAAATCAGAGAGGTTACAGAGTTTATTCCAAAGGAAAATCAAGACAACATCCTTATCACAGGGAAGGACAAGTCCCCATTGATTCAACTTCTGGTCCTTTCCCTTACAAGCTTAATGAAATTGTTACTTCAAGAGCTCCTCCTGCAGATACAATCAACAGATATGAACCTTCTGTCCCCCTTTGAAGATCCAGAAAACAATCCCCTATCTTGGACAGTAAGGATGAAAGAATTGATGGCCTTTGATCAAATAAAGAAGGCAAGAGAGCAAGGGAAAGATACTTCAAACATCACAACTCTATCTGAACAAAGGAAGAAAGAACTTGAAAGATACTCCTCCAGAAAATTCTTTGATCCAGAGAGTTATATGAAGCTGCACCCAGAGGCTGTTTTTCCCATACCTTAATCTTAAACCTCCCTAGGTGCTACTGATGATAGATGATCCAAGAAGGAAGCTGAAAATCCCAACAGAGAAATCTTATTCAAAAAGAGAGAAGAAAAGGAGTAATTATGTTAGCATATAGTATACATCTATTTCTGACTATCTGCTGTGACTTTATATGTGCTTCTGCAATGCTACAATTCATTTCTCTGCAATGTTGTATTTGCTTTTATTTCTTCTTGTATGCTTGTTATTTCCTATATATGTCATGTAAATAGTAATCCTAACCCAAATAGGGGGAGATTGTTGGAACACCCTATTACTGATTTGGGTAAGGATCACTATGTCCTTAGGAAAATGTCTTGACCTCCTTGTATAGTTTTAAAGGTCAACTAGAATAGTTCTAAGGCTTAGAACTTAGGTTTTAAGCTGTCCCCAAGACCTTCTAGTTCAGAATACAAGTGCAGGAGTTTAAGGCAATTCTCATCGAGCTCAGATCGACGAGGCGTCGAACTCAGTTCGACTATCTTTGAGCTCAGTTCAACGAGTTGTCGAACTCGGTTCGACGATCTACAAGCTCAGATCGACAATTTCTGTCTCAAGTCTAATTACAGTCTCTAAGCTCGGGTCGACGATTGTCGAGCTCAGATTGACGACTTTCTTGAGAGATCGACGATTTTAGAGTTCAAATTCAGTTAGTTATGGAATTCAATCTGATTCATATCTAGCATTTATTTCACATGATTTTGTAGCCGTTTCAATCAATCTGGAGCAAGTTTCAAGGAAGACTAAATGGAATGTCGCTTAGGACTTTCCTCTAGAGATAGATATCAATTTAGGAGGTCATTTATGACTGGCTAACAACTATCTATAAGACTGAATTTCAATATATCATCTCAGAGTAATTGAGACAGGATAATTATTATTCTAAGGAATAGATTTTGAGACACAAGTACTACATGATTACAAGTTAGAATTCTTACAGAACACAAGAAAAACAATAGTGAAGGAGATCACCACACAGAAAAGAATTCCTCTATTCTTTCAAGATCTCTTCTGATTCAAGTGTTCAAGGCTTCATCAATTAAGGACTCCAGACACATCACATTTTAGCCTTTGTTGAAATCATTCTTTGCTGGAGATCTCAAACAGATTGAAGGCCTATCACCCTGTGCAAAGCTTCTCTTCCTGAACAACTACAAATCTCAGGGGGAGCTTTGACAACAACAATCCACTAGTCTTCTCTTTGACAGTTGACAGAGAAGAACATAAACTCTTTCTTTTCTTTTAGTCTGCTGTAAAAGGGTTACTCAAAACTCCCTTCAAAAGTTTTGTGGTTGGTTTTTGAGACCTTGTCAAAACTCAGTGGTGGCAAGACACCAGATAAAAAATCTGATCTTGTTTTTGAGCACCTTATCAAAAGTTCATTTGTGCCCAGGACACCTGATCAACTATTCTTGCAGTGGATTCCTACCTAGGGTGGTAGATGAGTGGATGTACCCAGGTTGATTGGGGAACCACTATAGATATTTGTGTCTTCTGGTTGCTGTGTTTGATTTGCTGCGTGCTGTGATTTGTTTCTTGCTTACTTAGTTTTTATTTACTGCAAGCACAATACACACATATATAAATCAAGTCTTCCACTGCTGAATAATTTTTAATTTGCAAAATTATTTTAAAATACTTTATCCACCCCCCCCCCTCTAGAGTAAAGGTAGATCTTACCCTCACTTTCACTAAAAATTCTAGTTAGGCCTACGGGATTTCAAATATGAAAAGTAAATTGTTACATCTCGAGAGGTTGCGAGGAATACCTGACTGAAAAGCTTTGGGTACCTTTATTGCATTAGATCCTACGCCCTAGGTGTGCTCCTCCTGGCCGTGATTTATCCATAGGACCTTGACTAATGGAACCTTCTTGCGGCGCAAGACTCGTATCCCCTTATTGTCAATCTAGACCGTCTCCAAGTGAACTTACCGATCAGAGGCTACCGGTTCATCCGTGGCCGTAATCTGCTGCTCCGGGCATCGTAGAGCCCTCCTAAGAGAAGATATGTGGAATACGTTGTGTAGACCTGCCAGCTCTGGTGGTAGCTCCTGCCTGTATACTAAGGGACCGATCCGCTCCAAGATCCTGTAAGTGCCCATATATCTCGGGCTGAGCTTCTTTTTCCGACCACGCACCCGTGAAACTCCATGCATCGGTCGAATCTTCAAGAATACCCGGTCCACCACCTGAAATTCCACCTGACGATGCCGAGCATCGTAATACTTAGCCTATCGGCTCTGTATCTTTAACATCCTGTCCCGTATCAGCCTCACCTGAGACTCGGTGTCCTCAACAAACTCTGAACCCAAAGCCTTCGGACCTCGTCCTGTATCCATGATAGTGGAGTTTTACACCTCCGTCCATATAGGGCCTCATAAGGAGCCATCCCTGTGTTGGACTGGTAGCTATTATTATATGAGAACTCGACCAGTGGAAACATCTTCTCCCTAGGTTCTCCGCAATCTAAAATGCATTGTCACAGCAGATCCTCCAGAGTTCTATTGGTGCGCTCTGTCTGTCTATCTGTTTTGGAATGAAAAGCTGTACTAAAAGTCAGCCAGGTGCCCAAGTAAGTCTGCACTGATCGCCACTCCCTGGACGTAAACCATCCATCCCGATCCGATACAATCGCCCTGGGTACGCCCTGAAAACAAACGAACTGCTCCACGAATTTTGCAACCAGCGCACCAACTGAGTCATCCTTCCTGATAGGGAAAAATCTAGCTACCTTCGTCACCCGATCGACGATTGATGCGCGTGCGGCAAGTGTACTAATCACTGTCAAGTAATAATAATAGGGAGTAGCTTCCCCGAGTATCCATCTCTCGTGGAGTGCAATTAGGGAGCAAGGGTTTCAGTACTTTGGAGAAATGAGTGCAAGTGCAAGGTGAGCAAGGGGGTTTTGAATTGGGTTTCCAAAATTAAACAACCTAAAATTATTGCAGGTCGCCTTCACCGCTTAGCTCAGGTGAATCACTCAGGAGAGTGATAGCGGAGTGTGAGAACTGGTAAGGGTCGAAAACACCTCTTCACAACACACACATCTAGCAAATGCTAGAATGGCCAAAACACATACTCTGGCAAGAATAATGAGCTTCACAATGCCGAGCAAGTTAAGAAAACACCTAAGAAAAAGCATGAATCATTCTAGAACCACATTTGCTTATAAAACTACAATATTCAACAAGAGTTCAGCAAGGAGTAAATATAAGAGGATGGATGAGAGATTACAACCCAGACAAAGAAGCTTTCCAAGGTTCTCGGCCGGAAATTAGGGGTGTCAACCCTTGTCCTTGCTCGGTCTTAGAAAGGAGTATAGGATCCAAGAGGAGCGATCACTTCCTCTGTTGAACCCGTCTTCGTATTGTTGAGGTTGTGGAGGTGGAATGGAACTAGATTGGCTGCAATGAGTAGCTTAAACCGGAGCTTCAAATGTAGCAATGTCAATGGCGGTGGAGGATGAAGCTATTGCAAGCACTATGGAGTGGAATGAGTGGCCGGATCTTCCCTCCAAGGAAGAGAGAGAGAAAGGGGGCTGGAGACTGATTTTCCCGCTCAAGAGAGCCAAAAAGGCGGGCTTGCTGATCCTCTCCAGAAATGGCAAAGGCTGCAACTTAAATAGAAATTCATCAGAAAATTGGTCTCGCACAGTTTGACGCACGACCGTGCGCGAACCGTACAATATTATATTAAAACATGCGCCTGCGAAGAAGAAGCGTTGACACGTGCATTTCCTTCGTGCACGGGCGATCCGCCCGTGCGTGAAGCAATTCGCACGGGTTACCACAAAATGAAGAATGACAGCCCAAATCCATAATGCATAGGACAACCGTGCATTTCCTTCGCGAACGGTTTTGGTGAAACTGTGCGTGAAGGATTCGCGAGAGCTAGTCATTTCACCAGATTGACCGGAAGAAAACGCACGACCAAAACTAACCGTGAGCTAAGGAAATGCACGACCGTGCATTTTGCTCAAATAAGAATTCAAGAAGGGGAAAACTGACCACCTGCAAGCAAGGAAAAATATGGTAACGGAGGACCCTCCAGAAATACAGAAATGAAGTAAAAACTACTGGAACGAGCCCTGGGGAGCACCACGTGTCACAACCCGCATTTTCTCTGAATTAAAGAATTATCAGAGTATGAAAAAATGCGCGTCATGATGCCACGTCAAGCAGGGGATAACTGCTGACGCTCAGGCAAAACCATCTATTACACTTAATGAAAGAAATTTATGAGTTTAATGATTAGAAAATCAGTTATATAAAAGAGGTTGTATCCCTCGGCTCAGTGGATCACCTAGTCCACAGTTAAAAAATTATACTTAAGCGCTGCGGAAAAATACTTTATTAAGGTTTGACATCCTAAGAAGTGCATAAGAGCCCTAAGAGGACCACTTATGCCATGCAAGACTCTACATTTAATTTATATTATATATAAGAAAACGATCTTTATACGTTGTTTGGAAAATAGTGATTTACCTTTATAAAACATGCTGATCATGCAATAATCTTATAATAAAAATAGTTGTAGTTTTAAAATAACTAGCAACCTAGCATAAATCCTCCTCAGAGCAAGTAGACTATCTCCAGAAAAATGGTAGCAGCAAAAGTAATATATCTAGTACAAAGGTAAAAACTACCAGTGGGAGCCAACAACCTGACACGAACCCACGGGCAAATATGTTTGTCTGTAAGAAAAGTACTGAAAAACTACCTCTCTAACAAAGCAACAAGATCTCGAAAGTCCAAGAGACCACCAGCAACACCACCGCAACCTAGCCACCAAACTGGCTACTGCTCAGAACCTGAGGCATTCAAAACAAGAAAGAATACCTCAGCAAGCAAAACAAGGAAAACCGCATGGAAGTGTCAACCAGGGAATGAATAAAAGAGGAAAACACACAGTAGAAAAAGTCACAACTGCCCAAGGCAAGACAACAAGGAATGCACTACGTGCGAGGAAACAACACCAACCCTACCCAGAAACTACATCCTGCAGGGTCTACTAGGCTACCAAGAGCCCATAGTGCTGCAATCTACCAAGGAAGAAACTTCTAAAACCCTAAGCTGTGGGAGATGGTAGTAGCTAAAACAAATAACATGGATCCGGGTTGGAGGCAAACTCAGTCCCCCAACCATCATTTCCAAGCCAAGAAGCTCAAGGGTCTACATGTTTAAGTACAAGGGACCTTCCACCCCCTTGCCCAGCCCGTACTTGGAGCAAGATAGAAGAATAAGGGTGGCCTTGGCTAAATTACACAACACCTCCCCCATGAAGAGCTTCAAACCACCACTACTAACCACGACCCACGATTCAGCCATTAGGAAAGAAAAACATGGCCGACAAGGAAACTACAAAAAATAAACAAGGAATTCACTCGGGAACGTAAATAGAGGAAAAAGAAATAGTGTTGAAGTTACTCAACACGACTCGGCGTTGAGTGGGACCCATTCAGTGCCTAACCAGACCTTGGCGTTGAGTGAGTTAGCCTCACTCAGCGCCAGAACAGCCATGGCGTTGAGTGAGAGTCACTCACTCAACGCCCTCCGCAATAACAGCTCTGGCATTGAGTGAGCTATCCTCACTCAATGCCAAAACAGCTATGGCGTTGAGTGAGGTCCAGTCCCTCAACGCCTTCAGCCAAAACCACAAATCCCAACAGTGGCGTTGAGTGAGTCTACCTCCTTCAACGCCAAAGCAGCTTTGGCGTTGAGTGAGGTCAACTCACTCTACGCTAAAGTTCATTTTCGCAGGAAAACCCTAAGCTAACGCCAACAAGAGGAGGTCGGCGGGAATGTCGACTGATTCTCGCCGAATCGGCGGGAATGTAGGATGATTCTCGCCGAATCGGCGAGAATCAAGAAGGATTCTCGACGATCAGGGGGAATCAAGGATGATTCTCGCCGAATCGGCGGGGATCAAGGATGATTCTCACCGAATCGGCGGGAATCAAGGAAGATTCTTGCCGATCGGCGGGAATCAAGGATGATTCTTGCCGATTGGTGGGAATCACGTCGAAATCGGCGGGAATCAAGGATGATTCTCGTCGATTTTGACTTAGACGAAAATTTTCACTCAATCACTCCACCACTCAGCCACAAAGAACAAACCGAACTATGGCTTTGAGTGTGTCCACCACAATCAATGCCAAGTCCGGGCGGCTTTTGGCTTTGAGTGTCTTTACCACACTCGACACCAAAACCCGAGAGTCTACCAAGACTGGTTCTAACCAGAGCCCTACCACAACAACCTCCCTCACTCTCTCTCTCGGCTCCACCCGCAAAAGCATCCAACTAGAACTACAAATCTGGAGTCTAAATGGTTAAAACAACCATCGGGTTGAGCAAAACAGCACAAGGAGGGGGGGTTTATAGGCGAATCTAAGCCCTAAATTCAGCAAGGTAAAAGAGAATATGCTTGGTTTCTACCCTAGGGCTAACCGGGAAAAATTCTAGAATATCAAAAGAACAACAATGGCAAGGGCAAGAATACCACTTGCCTCGATTTCCGGCGAAGCTTGGTCGGCCTTCCCTCCTCTTCGTTCTGCACTAGAAGGAGCAACACCTAACAAGCAAACCCGCACTTTAATGGCGGAAAAGCACAAGAACCGGAAATCCAAGTCTCCTAAAACTCCACAAAAATCAAACCTCTTACCGCCGAAATGAAGATATGAGCGAGAGCAAGACAACGCCGCTTTCGGAATCGAAATCCGTCCACGAACACTCCCGGAATCGCCGTCCGAAGGTCCGGCGGTTCTCCTTTATTTTTCGCGAACAGGAGCAGCAGTTTCTTCTGGTCTCGGGAAGGAGGAAGGAGTAGTGGGCCCGCCACTCCTTAATAAGGCTTTTATATAAGCTTTAAGGCATCGGTTCAGCAAAACCGAACCCAACCGCCTTCTCCTTATAATAATAAAAAAAGAATTTCTTCTAGTCTTTACTAATTGCACACCCAAAGCGACGCGAAAACCAAACTACCTCGGAATTCGACTAAATTCACACCGTCGTTAAATATCCATGCTACGAACACAACGGCAAAGTCGAAATAAACTTTCGACGAACAGAACTCGAGTTATACCCTCCCAAAGCCAAAACACAAGCATCCCCCGAGAGGCCACACCGGGTCACCCAAAATGACTCGGCTTGCTAGTGAGATCTTGCCAATAGGCTACAAAATAGGGCACCCAGTTCTAAGGAGTTAAGACCACACTCCACAGATGGCACAAGCCAAGAAAACGCGTCGACGTAATGCCAAACGAGGATTAAAATAATCGCAGAAAAAATCGGGGGCGTTACAGTCACTCCCCCTAAAAGAAAGTTTCGTCCCAAAACTTTACGCACCACACTTCTACTATAGAAGGAAAGTAGTAATCCAAACATCACAAGAAGAAAAAAACAAACCAAACTAATCAGGGAAATAGCTGAGGGTAAGCCTCCCTCACAGCCGACTCTAACTCCCAAGTCGCGCTCTCCAAATCCTGATTCCTCCAAAAAACTTTCACCATCGGAATAGACTTCTTTCGCAGCACCCATTCCTGAGTATCCAAAATACGGACCGACACTTCAACAAAAGAGAGGTTGGGTTCCAATTGGGGCACAACGTCCAAGACTTTCCCACTGCTGCGCATGCACTTTCGTAATTGGCTAACATGGAAAACATTATGAACACCTGGGAAGTTTGCTGGAAAATCCAACCTGTAAGCTGACACGCCAATCCGCTCCAAAATCTTAAACGGGCCCACATACCTCGGGTCCAATTTCTGATTCTTACCAAACCTCTTTACACCAACCATCGGGGAAACTTTAAGAAATACAAGGTACCCTACAGAAAACTCCCAGGCAGACCAACGCCGATTGGCGTTCTTCTCGTACCTCTCCAGAGCTATACGAAGCTTCTCTCGAACAAGCTTCACTGCGACTTCCATTTCCTCGAGCGCATCAGGACCCAACAATGGCCTCTCACCAGCCTCAGCCCAAAACAACGGAGTTCTGCAGCGCCTCCCATACAAGGCTTCGAACGGAGCCATCTGCAATCTCTCCTGATAACTATTGTTGTATGCAAATTCCATAAGTTGCAGCCGCTCGTCCCACGCTCCACCGTGGTCTAAAATGTAGCATCAGATCATATCCTCTACTATCTGATTCACCCGCTCCGTCTGCCCATTAGTCTGTGGGTGGTACGCAGTAGAATACCTCAGATCTGTACCCAAACCCTCCTGCAGACTCTGCCAAAAATGAGAAGTAAATCGGGAGTCTCGATCAGAAATGATGCTAACCGGCACACCTTGCAGTCGGATGACTTCATTCAAGTACAACTCCGCTATCTTCTTCATCGGGTAATCAATTTTATAGGGCACGAAGTGAGCACACTTCGTCAGTCTATCCACTATGACCTAAACGGAATCAAATCCCCTCGGCAATCGCGGTAAACCCGTGATGAAATCCATAGATATACTTTCCCACTTCCAAGTCGGGATCTCTAATGGAGTCAACTTGCCACCAGGCCTTCCATGATCGGCCTTCACCCGCTTGCAAGTGTGGCACTCCCCAACAAATCGGGCAATATCTCCTTGCATACCATACCACCAGGAAATTTGCTTTAATTCCCGATACATTTTTGTAGATCCTGGATGGTAGGCAACGCTGGAGCCATGAGCCTCTCTGCAAACCATACCTCGAATGTCCCCAACCGAGGGGACGCAAAATCTGTCGCGGTACTTCAAAGTTCCCGCATCATCGATGGAATAATCCGGCAACTCTCCTCTCTCAGTCCTAGAGTACAAGTGTAGAAGATCAGGGTCGTCCTTCTGGTGAAGTCTGGTCAAAGAAATCAAAGACGGCTCTGCCACTGACAAACTACTCTGCAAGCCACAGCATCTCACTGATATATCCATATGGAGGAACTCCTCCACTAAACGATTGGCGGTGTGATTAAAAATCTTTCCCGTCTTTCGGCTCAAGGTGTCGGCCACCACATTGGCCTTGCCTGGATGATACTGGATCTCTACATCATAATCGGCCACATACTCTAGCCACCGACGCTGGCGCAGATTTAACTCCTTCTACGTGAACACGTACTTCAGGCTCTTATGGTCGGTGAAGATCTTGCACTGAGCCCCATAAAGTAGGTGTCTCCACAGCTTCAACGCATAAATAACCGTTGCGAACTCGAGGTCATGCGTAGGATAATTCTTCTCATGAGTCTTCAGTTGCCTTGACCCATAGGCAATCACCTTACCCACCTGCATTAATACGCATCCCAGACCCACATGCGAAGCATCCACGTATACATCATAATCCACGCCCTCGGTAGGCAGGGTCAGAACAGGAGCAGTGCACAATCTCCTTTTTAACTCCAGGAAGGCTTCTTCGCACTTCTCGCTCCAAACAAAAGCCACGTTCTTCTGAGTCAGCTTAGTCAAAGGTGCAGCTAGGGTAGAGAAACCCTCCACAAACCTCCTGTAGTATCCAACCAATCCTAAAAATCTCCTTATCTCCTTGGGCGTGCCCGGCCTACTCCAATCCATCACTGCTGCGATCTTTTCCGGGTCAACCGAGATCCCATCCTTATTCACCACGTGGCCCATAAACGAGACCTGAGGCAACCAAAATTCGCACTTGCTTAACTTGGCGAATAACTTATGGTTCCTCAACTCCGATAGAACCAAGCGCAGATGCTGCTCATGCTCCTCAGCACTGCGAGAATAAACCAACACGTCATCGATGAAGACCACCACAAACTTATCTAGGAAATCCTTGAACACCCAGTTCATCATATCCATGAACGCTGATGGAGCGTTGGTCAATCAAAACGATATCACTAAGAACTCAAAATGTCCATGCCTCGATCTAAACGCAGTCCGTGGAATATCTGTCTCACAGATCCTAAGCTGATGATAGCCTGAACGAAGGTCAATCTTGGAGAAGACCATGCTACCGCGCAACTGGTCAAAAAAATCATCGATCCTCGGTAGAGGGTACCTGTTCTTAATTGTAACTTTGTTCAACTCCCTATAGTCGATGCAAAACCGCATTGACCCATCTTTCTTCTTCACAAATAGAACAGGAGCACCCCAAGGCGACGAACTCTGCCTGATAAAATCCTTTCGCCAACAACTCATCTAACTGGACTCGCAACTCCTCTAGCTCTCAAGGGGACATTCGGTACGACGCCTTAGCAATAGGACGCATACCCGGCTCCAAATCGATCACAAACTCAACATCCTGCTTGGGAGGAAGACCAGGAAGGTCATCAGGAAAAACATCGGCGAAATCACGAACAACTTTAATCTCCTCTAAGTGCGGTACACTAACAGTGGTCCCAACCACCGAGACCAAACAAGCAAAGCAGTCTGAAAGAAAAAGCTTCTGAGCACATACCGCAGAGATGACAGAAGAATCCTGGCTTAGATCTACATACATGCTTTCAGGCTGACCGTCGTCCCTGATGAAGTCCAAGCACTTCCCTTTGCACTGAATGACTGCATCATACCTTGACAGCCAGTCTATGCCCAAAATAACATCGAAGTCCTCTAGATCAATCATCTTCAGGTCTGTCTTCGCAAGGAAGTCCCCCAACAAAATAGGGCAATCTAGCAGGCCCAAATCTGAAAACACAGATTCACCAGAGGGGAACTTGACACGAAAGGTATCCCGAAATCGATCTAAAGTCAACCGATGTCGCTCTACAAAGGCTCTAGCCACGAACGAGTGGGTAGCGCCAGAGTCAAACAGAACCCGCGCCCAGCGGTTCTCCACCTTAAACTTCCCTATAGGAACATATATAACTAAGGAACTACCACAACAATACTACAAACATTCTAGTAAGACAAGAACAAAACATTCAGGCTGGAAGAAAACTAACCTGAGATGACCAGAGTCGAAGCTTCAGACTCCTCGGAAGAGATCACGTTCAGCTTTCCCTTTCCCTTATCCACATGATGGGGCGGAGGTAATGCCTGAAGAGGAACTGCATGAAGAGCAGGCTGGACCTGAGGACACCTAGACTTGATGTGTCCCTTTTGCCCACACTGAAAATAGACCTTATCCTTGGACCAGCACTGGGCAGCATCATGCCTGGGTCGCTTGCAAATAGAATAGGAGACATCTCTCCTAGGAGCACCCTGAATCGCCTTAACCTGCTCCTTCCTCTAAGCTGCTGCCCTCTTGAAACATCTCTCGATAGGGTGGCCTGACCGGCCACAGAAATTGCACACAACTTTGCTCTTCTTCCGAGGAACCGTACCGGGTACCTGGGTTTTCTTTTCCTCCACAGACTTCCTCTTATCCTTCCTACTTTGCTGTCCTCTGCTCTTCGCGGTCTCAATAGCCTGCACCTTCAGAGCAGCCTCCACTACTCTTAAATAAGTCTCTGACCCATAAGCACTGGTCAGCTGCTGCACCTTACTCCTCAAACCACCGAGAAATCGCTTACCTCGATTAGCCTCAATGCTGATCAATCCTGGGGCAAAACGGCTCAGCTTGCTGAACTCTATCTCATACTCACCCACCGTGAGCTGCCTTTGCTTCAGATGCAGGAAGTCGTTCATGAGGTGGTCATGCTCGACCAAGGGTAAGAATTCCTCAATAGCATCTCCTTGAATACCTCCCAAGAGCATCCAGCTACCAAGATCTCCTTCTCTCTCAGCCACCAACTCTTAGCCAATCCTTTAAGTTGATAGGCGGCTATCATCACCCTTTGATCGTCTGCAATCCCTGAGTACGAGAACATCTCCTCCATGGAGATCAGCCAGTCGTCTAACACCATGAAATCTGCCTTCCCGTCATATGTGGGAGGGCTCAGCCGCTGAAACTGCGAGATGAAGGCCATCTCCACTGGCACCACCACTAGAGGTCTTAAGGGTGCAGGAGGGGGAGGAACAGAAATCCCCCCTGCAGGGCCTTGTACTCCCTGAGTCTGACCTGCCACAACTGCTACCAAATACTAAATCTGGGCTCACACCTCCACCATTTGCCTGCTCAAGGAATCGCTACTCTGCCGTAAGCTTTCGATTACCGCATCATTCTGAGCTCCAGATGACTCACCCTCAGACAGGGGAGTTGATCTAGTTGAAGGACGTCTTGCCATTCTAAAGTCATAGCAACACTAGTTAGATCCTAGTACAATAGCTAGACCCAACTACTAGTACAGAAAATATATATATATATATGAACTTAAAGCTGCTAAACTTGCTCTTGAAGTTTATCTTTTTACAAAAATTGATGTTATGCCCTAACCTAGGATGGTTAACCACCACCATACTAATTCTTGTTCCTAGATCGAGAATGCATGATTTTATATTATTTTTGACTCGAAAACTTATGTGTGTACATATGTCATCCTGCCAGTCTTTAGCTTGGCACGTTGTGCTTATGCAATGTTATGATATGCATGTTTGTGCTATGCATTCTAAAAAGGCCCTAATGCATGTTATGAGCGGCGTACGCATGAAAATGTTATGCATCCCATACTACATAACATTCGCATGCAACGAATAAAAGAAAACGTGCTAGTCGCAGCCATGTGGTGAGGTTATGCATCCCATACTACATAACCCTCACATGTTACCCCTATGGTGGATCCATATACGAACACATATTATGCATCCCATACTACATAATATGCCCTGTATACTTTATGTTATGCTATGAGTATAGTGTTCGTGCTTTTGCCAAGACGTGCTGATGACTTATTGGTGTGTGAATGACATGATGCTGAACTACTAAAGCAATCAAAGGAAGGTTGCCCGACTTATTTGTCAAGCAACCTCCCTCTTATACCAACTATCACAACCCGCATTTTCTCCGAATTAAAGAATTATCAGAGTATGAGAAAACGCGCGTCATGATGCCACGTCAAGCAGGGGATAACTGCAGACGCTCAGGCAAAACCATCTATTACACTTAATGAAAGAAATTTATGAGTTTAATGATTAGAAAATCAGTTATATAAAAGAGGCCGTATCCCTCAGCTCAGTGGATCACCTAGTCCATAGTTAAAAAATTATACTTAAGCGCTGCGGAAAAATACTTTATTAAGGTTTGACATCCTAAGAAGTGCATAAGAGCCCTAAGAGGACCACTTATGCCATGCAAGACTCTACATTTAATTTATATTATATATAAGAAAACGATCTTTATACATTGTTTGGAAAATAGAGATTTACCTTTATAAAACATGAAGATCATGCAATAATCTTATAATAATAATAGTTGTAGTTTTAAAATAACTAGCAACCTACCATTAATCCTCCTCAGAGCAAGTAGACTATCTCCAAAAAAATGGTAGCAGCAAAAGTAATATATCTAGTACAAAGGTAAAAACTACCAGTGGGCGCCAACAACCTGACACGAACCCACGGGCAAATATGTTTGTCTGTAAGAAAAGTACTGAAAAACTACCTCACTAACAAAGCAACAAGATCTCCAAAGTCCAAGAGACCACCAGCAACACCACCGTAACCTAGCCACCAAACTGGCTACTGCTCAGAACCTGAGGCATTCAAAAGAAAAAAGAATACCTCAGCAAGCAAAACAAGGAGAAACCGCATGGAAGTGTCAACCAGGGAATGAATAAAAGAGGAAAACACACAGTAGAAAAAGTCACAACTGCCCAAGGCAAGACAACAAGGACTGCACTACGTGCGAGGAAACATCACCAACCCTACCCAGAAACTACATCCTGCAGGGTCTACTAGGCTACCAAGAGCCCATAGTGCTGCAATCTACCAAGGAAGAAACTTCTAACACCCTAAGCTATGGGAGATTGTAGTAGCTAAAACAAACAGCATGGATCCGGGTTGGAGGCAAACTCAGTCCCCAAACCACCATTTCCAAGCCAACAAGCTCAAGGGTCTACATGTTTAAGCATAAGGGACCTTCCACCCCCTTGCCCAGCCCGTACTTGGAGCAAGATAGAAGAATAAGGGTGGCCTTGGCTAAATTACGCAACACCTCCCCCATGAAGAGCTTCAAATCACCACTACTAACCACGACCCACGATTCGTCCATTAGGAAAGAAAAACATAGCCGACAAGGAAACTACACAAAATAAACAAGGAATTCACTCGGGAACGTAAATCGAGGAAAAAGAAATTGTGTTGAAGTTACTCAACACGGTTCGGCGTTGAGTGGGATCCATTCAGTGCCTAACCAGACCTTGGCGTTGAGTGAGATAGCCTCACTCAGCGCCAGAACACTCCCGGAATCGCCGTCCGAAGGGGAAGCAGGTCCGACGGTTCTCCTCTATTTTCCGCGAACAGGAGCAGCGGTTTCTTCTGGTCTCGGGAAGATGGAGGAAGGAGTAGTGGGCCTGCCACTCCTTAATAAGGCTTTTATATAAGCTTTAAGGCATCGGTTCAGCAAAACTGAACCCAACCTCCTGCTCCTTATAATAAAAAAAAAGAATTTCTTCTAGTCTTTACTAATGGCACACCCAAAGTGACACGATAACCAAACTACCTCGGAATTCGACGAAATTTGCACCGTAGTTAAATATCCACGCTACGAACACAACGGCGAAGTCGAAATTAACTTTCGACGAACAGAACTCGAGTTATACCCTCCTGAAGCCAAAACACAAGCATCCCCCCAGAGGCCACACCGGGTCACCCAAAACGACTCGGCTTGCTAGGGAGATCTTGACAACAGGCTACAAAATAGGGAACCCAGTTCTAAGGAGTTAAGACCACACTCCACAGATGGCACAAGCCAAGAAAACGTATCGACGTAACGCCAAACGAGGATTAAAATAATCGCAGAAAAAATTGGGGGCGTTATACCACGTGCTTACCCCCAACCAATAAGTGCGCATTTGCGCACGCAAGGACAGGAAAAGCACACAAAGAATGAATGGCATAAAGGATGAGGTAAATAGCAAAAACCTCCAATAAAAGAAGTGCAAAGGCATGAAAACCAGCCAAATGAGCCCGCAAAAACCTGTATAAACGGGACTCATCACACCCCCGGACTTAACCATTTGCGCATCCCGAGCAAAGAAGATCCTCGCAGACTAGAAAAAGCACTAGCTAACAGAGCAATTATGATCCAATTACCATGCGAAGTCGCATGCTCACGGGCGTAAAAATTGAGTAAAGAAAATTTTTAAGCATACAAACAAATTTATAATTTTCAGCCTGCGTAAAAATAAATTCTATAACTACTCAAAAAGAGTATCATGGTGAATCCTTCATTCGCTCATAGGGAGAAAATAAACTAGTCACTAAGACGAGTATTGCCAAATATCACGATTCAGGATAGCCCCCAAAGGAATCCACCAATGTCGGTGGCCATAAGCTTTCCCTTCCGCACTCTCTCCACGATACTAGTTCGACTTAAGCGCAAGTTAGTAGGACTTTAGTTAAAAGTAGGGGCTTGGGTTTCAGTGAGGTAAGAAGGTTAAAAAGGGAGGCTATGAAAAAAAAAACCCAAATGAGCTAGCACAACAAGGAACAAATCCGCTATCCGCCATACAAATGAGTACGCCACACCCCCAGACTTAACTTTTAATATATGGGTGTGCGCCGCCTACTCCACATACAATCACATTTTCAAAAAGATTTTCAATCAAACTTTTTTCTTATCTTTTTTTTTTCTTCTTTACAAATATTTTTTCTCTTTTTTTCATTTTTATTTTCACAATATCAGAAAATATAGACTGTGCCGCACTTCCACATTATCACAAATAATAATACCACATCACAACCCAACATAAAAATAGGAAAAACTAAAGCTCGATTTGGGCGTGCGACTAGGATAGGCTATGAGGCTTTGGTGAAATCATAGTGGAGCTGAATCAAAGGAAAGGGTAGGAACAATAGGGCTAGTGAGGATATGACGTTAGGAATGGTACAAAGCTCAACCTGTCCAAAAAGATGGCCTACATCATGCTCGCTCTTAGCTAACCATGTATCCATGCTTTGAGAGTAGCATGGGGCAAGTTCTTAGCCAATGAGAGATTTTACCCCTTCTCTCGACTCGAGCAATACAAATCTAACGACCATCTAAACACATCCCTAACCTACCGTCGGATTCACACCGGATTCACCAAAAATTTTCTGAGTAGCATAAAAAGAATTTACACAGCTAGAAAAAAAAAATTAAACTAGCAGTATACATGGAAATTAATCGTACTATAATTTCTACAAGAGACGGGAGCACTTTACTAGGAACACAGCACGGCCAACATTTTACTCCGTCAAATAATCCTAAGTTAGCACGGTAATCTTCCCAGATCTAACGAAAGAAGCTAGTTTGACTCGCAGCATGCAAAAAGTTAAAAACGCGCTCAAGTGGGTGCATGGGTGCGTAAAGCAAAGACTACGTAATTAAAAAAAAACTACTGCAAGCAAATGAAGTGCGAGTGCAATGGGTAACAACTACAGGCTCTCCCCCAGACTTAATCTAACAAAACAACAATGATGATGAAAATGTAATCTAAGATGTGAGGGAAGAGGTTACCCAATACTCAGAGATGAGCATACTAGAAGTTAGGCGTTCAAACTCGATCAACCAGCCTACAGCCCAAGAAATCATCACCTGCAAGAACAAGCAATCTCCAACTACGCAAGAAAATATGGAACACAAGAAAATAGAGAAAATAGCAAAGAAATGCAAGCAATAGCCTTGAAACAAGGCTAAAGGCGGCAAACTCGGGTTGTCTCCCATAAGTTCTTTTCTTTACCGTATTTAAGGTGGACCAAATACCTGTATTAACAGTTATATATCATTGTTCAGGTACAAAAGCAACACATGCAATTAATTCAAAACCAAAAGAACATTTAACAAAGACAAAAATAAATGCAGAAAGGAAAAGGAGATGGCCCCGGAGATCTGCCACATTTTAGCAGAATGCTGATTTGTGGTAAACCTCACCCAACATGCGAGATGAGGAGGAGAGGAAGGCTTTAGGGCCCAATGAAGACAAGTCTCCTTTACCCCTACTCTCCTCCTTCCCGCGCCGGAGGGCAAAACGTTGCGCCTTGCGGAAGAGTAACTCCCTTCTTCGCAATTCCATTGTAGGAGAGCGCCAGGACGGCTATTTCACGCCTGGATTTTTAGTGTTAAGATCATCAAACACAGCCGAGGGCATCCTTTATTCACCCGCAGAGGGTGGCAGATCAGCCAATGATACCTGCTTAATAGTTTTCAAAGATTTATTTGGTTCAATAACTGTTCTTAAAGCAATCTCTTGCACGCTCTCACTAGCCGCGCATAATCCAACGTCTTTCTTATCGTCATCACCTTCTGCGCCTGGAATCTCCGAACTTGATTCATCCATAACAAGCTTCAGCAGTTTCTTCCCTAGCGTTGTCACATAGTGCTCACTAAGCAACTCATCTACCTTATCATCACTAGATAAATTGTTATATAACAAAGCATTAACCGTGCTTAGATTTTTCAGATTTACAAGGGGCTAGAACATGATGTGATTGCGGAGATCGTAATTCATCCGTAGAGGTTAAGGTAATATCGGAAGCATGAAAGCACATTGTTGCCTCACTGGCTTTCAGAAATGGAACCCCCAAAATGGGTTTGGAGGTGTTTTCCCCCGATCCCAATACCTAAAAGTCGGTGACAACAACAGCCCCTGTAAGTTTTACCTTAACATCTTTAATTTCGCCTTCGGTTTTAACAACTGATCCATCGGCTAGCACAAGCGAATTCTGGTTATTATTCTCGACCTTCATATTCAGCTTCACAACATCTCGCTAGGAAAAAATGTTGCATGTCGATCCAGAATCACATACGGCCACCGTCTCTATTTCTTTTATCACACATTTGACGGCCAATTCCTCGCTACTACACTCACTCACCTCAACAACGCTCTTCCCTTGGTCACGGGGATTTTTCTCCGTGTCACTCGGGAGGGCACCACGAGTGCGTTTCGAGAGCACATGGGCAAGTTTCCCAAGCTGTGTCTCTAAATTCCTCATGGAGCCGGTTTGAGTGGCCATGTTTGACTGAGCCATTTCAACGAATTTCTCCATCATTTCTTCTAACACGATTTTACGCGCCCCTTGCATGTTTTGATTATAACCCGCCTACGGTGGTCACAGCTGGCTGCCATAGGCTTGAGCATCAAAATGATGTTGGCCTCCTTTCCATCTTTGACAAGGAGTATTAGTATTCCACGAGAAATTCGGGTGACTTCTCGCATTCGGGTTATAAGCATTATTATAAGGAGCATCACTATTTTGATTATTAATAAAATTAACACTTTCTTCAAAAGCAATACCTGCCGTATCATTAGTACACTCCCCCACGGTGTACTCATAAGTGTGGTGCCCAGGGTTTCCACAACCTTGGCACGCAATGTTCAACACAGTAGCTGGAGGTGGGGTAGACTTTGTCATCAATGATTTTCCTTCCAAAGAAGGATGGCATGGTTCAGCTTGGTGCACCACCGCGTTACATCGAACAAGTTCCTTGCCCCACTCGGGGCATTCCTTCCGGCAGTCCAATAGGTACTATGGGAGGCCGTATCACATAGAAGCCTCAGCGCTTCCTCGGGAGCCAAATTCATGATTGTCCCTCCTGCTGCAGCATCGATCATCGCCCGCAAATTTGGTTCAATGGCAAAATAGAATATCTCGACCAAACTCTAGGGCTCACAGCCATGTTTGTACAGTGGCACTGCAAATTAGTAAACCTCTCCCAAGCCTCGGAGAGGGTCTCTTGATCTTGCTGGCAGAACATGGCAATATCCATGCACGCATTAACAATTTTATCAACAGGGTGAAATTTTGCCAAAAATAAGGAATACAAGGCTTCCCAAGTTGTAGCAGATCCTGGAGTAATAGTATGCAGCCACGTCTTGGCTCTATCCCGCAATGAGAAAGGAAACAATTTTAATTTTACCACTTCATCAACAATTCCAACATAACGAAAGGTTCCGCAAATTTCAGAAAACTCTGCAAGATGTAGCTGAGGATCCTCGCTCCGCAACCCCTAATATTGTGTGTTGTTTCTAATCATGTTGAGGATTGTCAGCTTAATTTTGAAATGGCGGTTGGTGATGGCTAGTCCAAACCCAGGGTAAACACTCCCTGTCGTAGGGGTAGTGAAATCCCTCATTGTCCTAATTCGAGGTTGGACCACTTTGTTTTCATCGGCCACTCTATCTTCCTGGCCATTTCCTCCAAGGACCGGATTGTCCATTCTCACTTTCGCCGCAGCAGCACGTTACTGAGCTCTCCTAGCTCTTGCAGTCTCAGCTTCAACTCTTAAATCTTGAACTCTTTCAGCTGGGTTCCGATGTGTCATAAACTCACAAAACAAAAAGATAAAAAAAACGTACTAAAGCACCTACAAACTTTTTACCAAAAACAAAATCACAAGCAATGATTGCACTCCCCGCCAACGACGCCAAAAACTTGATGCACGTGCGGCAAGTGTACCGATCACTGTCAAGTAATAATAATGGGGAGTAGCTTCACCGAGTATCGATCTCTCGCTGAGTGCAATTAAGGAGCAAGTGTTTGAGTACTTTGGAGAAATGAGTGCAAGTGCAAGGTGAGCAAGGGGGTTTTTATTGGGGTTTCCTAAATTAAACAACCTAAAATTATTGCGGGTCGCCTTCACCTCTTCGCTCAGGTGAATCAATCCGGAGAGTGATAGCGAAGTGTTAGAACTAGTGAGGGTCGAAAACAGCTCTTCACAATGCACACTTCTAGCAAATGCTAGAATGGCCAAAACACCTACTCTATCAAGAATAATGAGCTTCACAATGCATAGCAAGTTCAGAAAACACCTAAGCAAAACCATGAAGCATTCTAGAACCACATATGCTTATCACACTATAATATTCAATAAGAGTTTAGCAAGGAGTAAATATAAGAGGAGGGATGAGAGATTACAACCAAGACAAAGAAGATTTCCAAGGTTCTCGGCCGGAAATTAGGGCTGTCAACCCTTGTCCATGCTCGGTCTTAGAAAGGAGTCCAGGATCCAAAAGGAGCTGTCACTTCCTCCATCGAACCTGTCTTCGTATTACTGAGGTTGCGGAGGTGGAATGGAACTTGAAAGGCTGCAACGAGTAGCTTAAACCGGAACTTCAAACATAGCAATGTTAATGGCGGTGGAGGATGAAGCTTTTGCAAGCACTATGGAGTGGAATAAGTGGCCGGATCTTCCCTCTAAGGAAGAGAGAGAGAAAGGGGGTTGGAGACTGATTTTCCCGCTCAAGATAGCCAAAAAGGCGGGCTGGCTGATCCTCTTCGGAAATGGCAAAAGTTGCAACTTAAATAGAAATTCATCAGAAATTTGGTCAGGCACGGTTCGACGCACGACCGTGCGCTAACCGTGAGCTAACCGTGCGATATTATATTAAAACATGCTCCTGCGAAGAAGAAGCATTGACCCGTGCGTTTCCTTCACGCACGGGCGATTCGCCCGTGTGTGAAGCAATTTGCACGGGTAACCACAGAACGAAGAATGGCAGGGAAAATCAAGAATGCTACAAGACAACCGTGTGTTTCCTTCGCGCACGTTTTTGGTGAAACCGTGCGTGAAGGATTCGCACGAGCTGGTCATTTCACTAGATTGACCGGAAGAAAACGCACGACTAAAACTAACCGTGCGCTAAGTAAACGCACGACCGTGCATTTTCCTCAAATCTGAATTCAAAAAGGGGAAAACTGACCACCTGCAAGCAAGGAAAAATAAGGCAACGGAGGACCCTCCAGAATACATTAATGAAGTAAAAACTAATGGAACGATCATTGGGGAGCAGTACGTGCTTACCCCCAACCAACAAGTGTGTAATTGCGCACGCAAGGGCAGGAAAACTCACAAAGCATGAATGGCTTAAAGGATGAGATAAACAACGAAAACATCCAATAAAAGAAGTGCAAAGGCTTGAAAACTAGCCCGGATGAGCTCGTAAAACCCTGTATAAACAGGACTCATCATCGATTTCCCAGATCGAATAGTTTCCCGTCCGCGAGCGGGGAAGGCCATGTATGAAGTCCATCACGTTATCCTCGAACTTCCACTCCGGCAGTAGAAGTGGATGCAACAATCCTGCGGGATTCCTGCACTCTTCCTTAACTAGCTCTCATGTCTCATAGTGGGTCACGAGGTGATATCCTTCTTCATGCCTGGCCAGTACATGGTCTTCTTCAGATCTGCAGCCATCTTCGTAACTCCCAGGTGTACTGAATACCGACTATAGTGGGCCTCCGTCATGATATTCTCCCAGACCTTGCCCCCTTCTGGTATGTAAACCCGTCCTCTGAAGCACACTAGGCCATGCCTCAGTGTGTAATCTCCAGCAGTGCCTTCCTATAAGGCCCGAAATATTGGCTCTAGCTTGGCATCCTGTCTCTGCCCATCTCTGACTCGGTCTCGATTGTCATCTGTGGAAACACAAGATGATAGGTACTCTCGGTATAGCTCTGGGTAATCCTCAGACACCAGGGATATCTGCATCTTGTCTAACATCTGGACCAACTCCATGGCCATCAACTGAGGTCCTGCTCCTAATGTCGTAGCATTCCGGCTCAGCGTATCTGCCACAACATTTGCCTTCCCTGGGTACGAGTGCATCTCGTACTGGTAATCTGCTAAAAACTCCACCCATCGTCTCTGCCTGATATTAAGCTCGTTCTGCGTGTCCACATACCTCAAATTTTTGTGGTCGGTGTATATATCATAGTGGACACCATATAGATATTGCAGCCAGACTTTTAGAGCAAATACTACCGCTCCCATCTCTAGATCATGAACAGAGTAGTTCTGCTCATGCTTCTCCAGCTGTCGTGAGGCATACACTATCACATGCCCATTCAGCATCAGCACTGCACCCATGCCCTGGTAGGAATCGTTGGTATAGACCTGGAATCCTTCTCTCTCCGAAGGAAGGGCAAGAACAGGAGCTGAGGTGAGTCGATTATTCATCTCCTGGAAAGGCGTCTTGCACTTCGGGGTCCATACAAAGGGCACATCTTTCCTTGTTAGGGATGTGAGTGGAAGGGCAACATTATAAAATCCCTCCATGAACTTCTATTAATAACCAGCAAGTCCTAGAAAACTCCGCACGTCTCTGGCTGCCTTTAGCAGATGCCAGTCCTGAACTGCCTGAATCTTGTCTGGGTCCAATGCCAACCCAGCTCCACTGATAATATGGCCTAGGAAGGCCGCCTTCTTTAACCATAACAAAAATTTGCTGAACTTGGCATAAAGGTGGTGCTCTTGTAGTTTCTCTAAAGCCAGTGTCAGATATCGTGTGTGATCCTCCTCCGTCCTCGAGTAGATGAGGATGTCATCAATAAACACGATGATGAACACATCCAAATAAGCCTCGAACACCCGATTCATGAGGCCCATGAATGCCGACGGTGTATTCGTGAGCCAGAAGGGCATCACGGTAAACTTGAATAACCCATATCTGCTACTGAATGCAGTCTTCAGAATGTCCTCCTCCAAAATCCGCAGGTGGTAATAGCCCGACCTCAAATCCAGTTTTGAAAAGAAATGCACCCCCTCTAGCTGAACAAACAACTCATATATCCTTGACAGTGGGTAGGTATTTCGGACTGTCAGTCTGTTCAATGTTCGGTAGTCGATGCACAATCTAAGTGTCCCATCCTTCTTCTTGACGAACAACACCGGGGCTCCCCATGGTGAAGAGCTTGGCCGGACAAATCCGACGTCCACTAGCTCCTGCAACTGTCTTCAAAACTCCGTCAACTCCTTCGGGGCCATCTAGTAAGGAGCTCTAGATGCCAGCTTAGCCACCGACATAAGCTGTATTTGGAAGTCCTGCTCTCGGTGCGGGGGTAGCCCTGACAGCTTCTCTGGGAATACGTCAGCAAAATCCCGCACCACCGGGATATCAGAGATGGAATCCTTGACCTCAACCATTTCAAACAGCACTTCATAGACTTCCTTCCCCTACAAGTGGGCCATGACGGCCTGAACGGATGATAGCAAGAGAGGGGTAATAGGTCTAATACCTTCGATGATGATATGGGAATCCCCATGCATCACGATGATCCTCTTTGAAATGCAGTCGATCTTGGCATGGTTCCATTACAACCATATCATTCCCAGGATCAAATCATAAGCTGTCATCCATAGGATCATTGTTGGTGCTTCGAACGCCTTCCTGCCGATCTCTGCCTCCATGTTGCAGTGGGTAGAGGTGAACAACTCTGATCCGTCGAGTAGTCGTATCCTCATCATCAAGACTATGAATCGCTCCATGCCTTCCAACCCTTCCATGAAGGCCGCTGGCATGAACAAGTTAGAAGCACCCGTATCGAACAGCGTATAAGCGGGCTTACCGCTGATGAAGACTAAGCCTGGGGTAGTTAAATATCTTAGAAATCTAGTTAAGGTTTTCTTTCCTTGTCTGTAAATTCTATATCCATGAGTCTAAATATTTAGGAAAAAAAACTTAAAATTTACTAGCATACCTGTGATCACTTGCTCCGGGTTCTAAGGTTAAGCCAGATCCAGTGCATACAATTGCTCCCTCTCTTACATGCGGTCTTCGCCCTGGTATCCACGTCCTCGACCACGTCCTCGGCCTCCAAAATACTGAGTAGGCGGGGCAGCCGGTAGTGCTTGTACTGGTGCCCCCTTCATGGGGAAGTTTCTCCATATATGCCCCACCCTATTATAGTTGAAGCACTCTAGCGGGGGATATGCCATACCCCCAGGTCTCTGTATCTCTCGCATCTGGAGAGGCTGAGGGGACATCACTACCGGTTCCCTCTACTCTTATTTCACCTCCTAACGAGGCTAGTCCACCTCTTTTCTACCATCTATCCCATCAGTAATGCGGCCCAATCGCTGATCATCTCTTGCTCCACGGCCCTGATTCTCAGTTGGCCGCTTATGGCCTCGAGTAGTGTCCCAATCTGCCTCAATCCTCTTCTCCATCTCCAATATCCGAGGAATCAGCCTGTCATACACGAACAATAGAGACTCCCTCAGATCCTATGATGGCCCTTATAGAACCTCTTTGTGTATCCTGCCTCATCCAACTGATAAGAATCAACAAATAGGGCATGATGATTGAACTCCCGGTGGTACTCCACCACCGTCTTGTTGCTCTATTTCAACTGTAAAATTCTATCTTCCAACTCATCTCTTGCTGACTGCGGAATAAAATGCTCCAATAGTGTGGCCCTGAACTCCTCCCAAGCAATCTCTGTAACCTCTCTATCAGCAAACGTCGTGTCCAGCGATGTCTTCCACCATCTCTTGGCATGGGACTCCAAGCTAGAGACAACTAAAGGCACAAACTCCTCCCATGGGCACTGTATCCCAGACAGCATCTCATACATGATATCCAGCCACTCCTCCATCCGAACCGCCGACTCTATCCCCAAGCAAGACGGGGGAGAATGTCCTCGGAAGAAACTAAACCAATTGGCCCCCGGGTTTAGCTACAGAGCCGGAACCTGTTGGGCCCTGAAAGCCTCCAGAATGGGTGTCAGAGTTTGCCCGATATCTGACTATAGGAACGGAGTGGGGACCGAGGGAGGTGGTGTAACATTCAGAGTCTGTTTGACTCTGCCCTGTAGTGTAGGCTGTGTTGTGGGCTGCGTAACCAAAGTCATTATAAGTAATCGACTCAAACCGAATTAAAGGTGGACTATTTACATGTAATCCCCATATGGGCATGCAATTGCTTCCGATGATTAGTTTTTCCCCAAACTAAACTCGTGCGGGGGTGACCCAGGGATTTTGGACTGCTACTTTTTATCGAGGTCCCCTCTGATACCACTTGTAAGACCCCATAATTTTTTTTTCTTTTTTACACCACCGGAGTCTTTGGCCCAGAACCGCTGCTTTGCGGTGACACCTTCATGCCCGGGAAGTTCATCAATACAAAAATCCGATCCTACCGGCAAATTCTATCACAAAACAGTAGGAAAATAAAAATAAAGCAAGTCCACATCAATCACATATAAAGTAAATAATCTCCACGAAGGGAGTGTCCATAAATATAATAATAGTACAGAAACTTGGGCTCAAGCCCGGTACATCAATGTCCTTGCTACATATCTCTCATCACGGAAGCAACACTAAAATGACTACTAGCGATCAGTACTCACAGTCCCAGCTGTCTGAACACCGGTACTAGACTGTCCCATCTCCATGCGTGCCGACCTCCGGGGCTACTCCTCCATACTGAGCTCCACGGTCCCCTAAAATGATGTGGTTCGAAAACCGTTAGTCTTAAAGACTAAGTCCTATCATCCCCTGCCCCTTACCCCATGGCTCCTATACACCAAGCGGGGAGGAGGAAAGGAGAGGAAATGAAGGTGGAGAATAACAATTAACAGGTTACAGAGGAACTATTCTAGCAATTCTATGAGTACATGTGACAACAATGAAAGTAATAAAGACTTAATATATAATCTGTAACCTTAACTTATATGAAAACACATAAGCTAAGGGATCTTCTGTAGGGCTCCTATCGTATAAAAAGTCCCATACCATTTAAAACGATATGGTGTCGGTTTTCTAGCAAGTATACATATATATTTGCTGAAGAAAATCCTTAACTTATAAGAACGCTCACGCGAACTTATAAACCAAGGGGTTGTTTTGAAGGGCCTATTGTATAAAGCATCCCATACCACTTTATGTAAAAGGTGTTGTGGTTATATGCAATGGTTATGCTCTGACATGCAAGTATGCCATGATGTGAACATGCAAGTGCAACTCACCCACTCGACTTTGTGTACACAAACCTTTAGTTCCGCTTTTTGGAGCCTAACCTACAAGTATACCTCCGTTGTGGAAAACGGAAGCGTTTGGTTGGGCCTCGCCCACCTCTAAACCGGTAATTGCACTACCAGTCAGACCTATCGTACGCCTCTATGCTGTTGCACTAATCGGAGCTCCTACGTACTCTTGTCGGCTGGCGCACCAGACTTTATTTGGCCAAGTACTAAACCACACTTGCCGAGTCATCATATTGGCGTCGGTTCATCAACCCTCCAATACCGAAGATCCACCACCTTATGCGTATGCACATTCAACCTTATGTATCACCAACCGAGCCAAAGCTCCCCGAACCATCCCATCTGTCACAACCAACAACCGAGCCAAAGCTCATCGAGCCAACCTTCCAATCACCAAATCCACCGAGCCTACAGCCAGAGTGACCCAACCTAACATCCTAAGACATCGAGGTGAGTGAAAGTGAATCCCTAGTTATACTAGTTACTCTTGTAGTTTATTTTGCCTACAGTTTAGGTTAGCCCAGGACTGCCCCCGACATATCCCGTGAAGGGCTCTCAAAGGGCACTAGGAACTACGATGGGTTGAAGCCCAAAGCTCTCTTTCGTAAGACACTTATTTTTATTAGTTAATACCTGATTCCCTATCCCTTTTATATTACACTGGTTCTAACCCAAAAGTGTTTTGACCTTCTCTCCCCCATCATAGGATGGATGATCTTTCGTCGATCCCGAGCACCACCTAGACATAGACAACTCCACTACCTACTCTTCCCAACTTCCAATGGTATACTCCTATCAACTTATCAAATCAGTAACACAAACCCATCTCCCTGCGACCAATCCCTGTGTTAACACGATTTCAGTGGTTTCCTAAACGCAAACCATCCTAAGCTATATGAATTCAATGGGAGGTACCCCAAATTATCATCCAAAATCCCTATAATAATTATTGGGGTCTACCATGACATGATTTTCCTAAATCAAGAATTTCATAATTTTCCTAGTTTAATTGGTAATTTATTTAATTTTCCTAAGTAATCCAAATACCCTAGTTTGAACATGAAGTACCCTTTTCAGACATGCAAATGCTCCACAAATTTTTTGAGAAATACAATATGACTATTTAACAGTAAATTCAAAGTCTCCCAATTTTTCAGCAAGGTTAAGCCTCTAAACATATTTTAAATCAGAATCTACATTAATCATTTTAAGGAAGCAAGTACTACCAAAATACTTCCAAAAATTCTGAGAAAATCAGAGCATGAATATAATGACCTACAAACACTCTAGATCCAGTTTCATAATTTTTTAATGAGTAGAGATCTCTAAACATAATATTGCACAAATATACCAATTTAATTCCCTAATGAACTAAATACAAAAATTGTTTATCTAAAAATTACAATAAAAATCTCACATGAGCATATTATTCTAGGAACACTACTGATCAAGTTTCACATTTTTAAATTAATCATAGGGCTCAGAATCCATTTTTGAATATAAATGAATTCTCAAAAGCTTGTGAACAAAGTATTGAAAATGTAAATATGAAAATTGTAATAAAATTCATGTAAGAGTAAAATGACATGAAATACCCTCTGCCCAATTTTCATGACTTTCTATTTAACAGTGTGATCATAATAAATAAAAGATTATCAAGGGCATTTTTTTACTATAAAGGAGGTGTTAAATGTATTGATTCAAAATTTCCAGAGGCCCTAATTTACCCTAGGATTATACTACCCAAGTTTCATGACTTTTGATTAAGTTTTGGTGGCCTATCTTGCATGTACATGGGTTGTGTCCTAAACTAGGGTTAGGGTTTTGAGTGGTTTAACAATCTCCAAACCCTCTAAGATTTTTACCAGAGGATCTTAGCTACCCAAATATCCTCTTTACCAAATTTCATGTCCATACAAGGGCATTTGACCTCATGCCCTTCTCAAACCCCCAAAGTCCAAACATAGGGTTTGAACTTGGGCCCTAGGGAAATTCAATCCCAAACCACCCCATAATCCATATGAGGGTGTTAAAAGTCATGCCAAACCAGTGGCCCAAATTTCAGTCTCTGTGTAGGTGGTTTGACCATCCAAACCTCAAAGTGCACTTTTGACCTAAATACCCCTTATTAGGGACAAGCTATGGTTCGCTCAATTCCTATTCAAATCAACTCAAAATGAAGTGAAATTTTTTACAAATCCTCATGATGACCCGAAGGACCACTCACCGAAATTTGGGATGGTTTGGTCGTCATTTGCTCGCCTAATTAATTTACCATAGGATATTTAAAAAATTTAAAAAACTATAAAATAATTGTCCCCAAAAATTCTCATTTTTGGGAGGGACCTTGGTATAGATTAGGATGACTCCCTATCTTAATTTAAGGTCATTTTGATAAGAGATGAAGTGGGGGGCACTCATTTTATTTTCTGTCTAACCCTAGGTATAAACCCCACCACAATGGGTGCCCTGTTCAAACCAGTTGTCTAAATTAACTCAAATTAATTTTTAATTAAAGTAGACCCATAGGGCTACAATTTATATGTTGACCACTTTCTCTGATTTAGCCTCTAAGTATTTTTAAATTAATTTACAAAGTAATTGAAATAGTGTGATAGAATGATTAAAATGAAATAAATAATAACCTATAGTTTAAACAGTTGCGGCACGAATCTTGTCTCACATTTGGACAGCATCCCATCATCATCCCTGCGTGCCATCGGTTAGGATTAATTCCTCCTGGGACAACTTCCAGCCTCTGCCGTCGGCTACCCGGCCACCTCCCTGGCGGCCACCGCCACCACCACCTCCGTCGAGGTGGTTGCTATCGCCAGGCAGCGGCACATCCGCCGGAGGGTAGGATTCCGGTGATCCCGACAAGCTTACATTTACAGAAAAACAGGAGAAAACTTCTCCCGATAGGGCTCAGTTGAGCCCGAATCTTGGCACTAACGATTCCTATGATCTACCCACATGAAAAGAGGAAGGGGAGGACCTTGTTTGCGGCCTAGAGGCGGGTTGATCGTCGGGATACAATTGTGGTGGTGTAGCCGATCAGATTTCTGCAACAACACAATGAACTGCTCCGGCTCCTTCAGGTAAGGTGTGTAAACGACTCCTAGGAGTCCAATAAAGGTTTTAAAACGATAAAGCGGGGAGGGGGTGGTCATGTCATCAATTCCTTTAATGACAACGAATAGATCTTTCAGCCAAGTGGTGTGGGGGGGGGGTGAACCTGCCTTGGGGTGGCCATAAAATGGCTGGAAACTCCTCCTCTTCCCCAGAGGAGTTGAATCCATCCTATAAAAGTGGCCCTTGGCCTCCATAAGCCATGAATGGCTTCTTCCTTCCTCTTTCTCTCTCCTCCATTAAGGAGAAAATGAAGCTTTCTCTCTCCTACTTTTCTTGGCTGGATTATATCATGGACCTAGCCTAAATGCAGCCCACTAAGCTATTATAAAGTGGTTAGGAGGTGGTTAGCCCAAGTGGCTAGGGGTTTAGATTGAGTTAGCCCTTTTTGAGCTATGTTTGACTTGACCTATCTTAGGGTTGACTTTGGGCAAATTGACCTTTGTGTCACCATCAATGAGTCCATGGTGGCCCATTGGACTCCATTAGGGTCTAGGTAGGGATGCGTAGGGTTGACTTGGCACCTTGAAGGTCACTTGACCCTTATTAAGGGCACTTTGACCACTTTGGGGTTTGAGTTGACTTGGGTCAACTTAGCAACTAGGGTTGACCCCAATGAGTCTTTGGTGACCCATTGACCTCACTCTAGGGTTAGGAGGGTATGGGTGGGGTACAATTGGCTAAGGTAAGGTCAATTGATCCTATATAGGTCAGTTTGACCCATTTAGGGTTTGGGTTTACTTAGGTCAATTCAAGCTCTATGGTTTACCCCAATGTGTCTTTGTTGACCCATTGACCCCTCTTTAGGTCAAGGAAGACCTTGGTAGGGTTGGTTGGGCTCATTAAGGCCACATTGCCCTTAGTTAGGGCACCTTGCCCTATTTAAGCCTAAGGTGATCCTTGGTCAACTTGGCCATCCTGGGTTGACTCAAGTGAACACTTAGGGCCTTTTAATAGATTGGTGAGGTCATGGTGGGGTTTTAGAGTCATGGTGAAGCCTCATGATCTTCCTAAACTAGGGTTAAGGAATCTACTATTTGCAGACCATTCATCCCAATCACCTTTATTCCTAAGTCCACTTGGTCTTCTTGGGATCCCTAGGGTTTTGTCATGACCTAGTAATGACAAAACCACTCCTAGGAGTCTAGGTGTCTGAGGTATGTTACACTAAGTCACATCTTTCTTTTGATTTCTTGCCCATCTCCTACGCAGGATGTTAAGGCCACATGTCCGTTATGTTGATTCTGAAAATTCCGCCTAGTCCACGTGGGCGAAACCCTCGAGACCGCGTTCGTAGAGAGAGCGCGTTTGCTGGAGGTAAAAATGGGCGTTCATGCAGCATGAGGAATTCCGAGGAGGTCACCCATCCCAATACTACTCTCGCCCAAGCACGCTTAACTACGGTGTTCTGATGGTATCCGGTGCACTAGTGCTGGTATGGTCACACACATCGGAATACTCTTGCACATTTTATTTAAGCCAAGATCCCCGACGCCCGAATTTCTGGATTGCGGGCTACATTGTCATTCGAATTAAGCAATTCTGGCAGGTATGCAATTGAGCGGCAAAAAATGGGTGCAACACGAGGACTTCCAAGGAGGTATCCCATCCCAGTACTACTCTCGCCCAAGCACGCTTAAATACGGAGTTTTGATGGTATCCGATGCTCTAGTGCTGGTACGGTAGCACAAGTTGGAATACTCCGGCACATTTTATTTATTCCAAGATCCCTGATGCCCGATTTTCTGGATTGCGGGCTCCGTTGCCATTCAGATTAAGCAATTCTTACGGTCATGCAACCGAGGGACAAAAAATGGGTGCAACACGAGGACTTCCCAGGAGGTCACCCATCTGAGTACTACTCTTGCCCAAACACGCTTAACTGCGGGGTTCTTATGGGATCTGGTGTTCTAGTGCTGGTATGGTCCCACATGTATGAATACTCTGACAAAAATTATTTAAGCCAAGATCCCTGACGCCCGATTTCTGGATTGCGGTCTTTGTTGCCATTCAGATTAAGCAATTCTGGAGGCTCAAATTTTTACGCACGACAACGATCGGGTCGCCGTGCCACCGCCTCTACGTAGGATCACCAAAATAGGGAAGTGGTGGAAATTTTGCCGCCTGAGCACGCAGTTTTGTCGCGGCCTTTACCGTATCCTTGAAATTTTTTCCCAAAGCAAGCTTTCGCTGTCATATCCATTAGGACGAAATTGACGAAATTAAAACACTGGGATGACGTTAAAACGGAGCTGAATATACGCAATCTGAGGGCACAAAATTAGATCGAACATGTTCAACAAGTTCGCTAGTGGATGGACAACTCCGAGAGCTTTCCAAAATGGTATTGTGCACGAAAATCAGACGATCTGATCAAAAGTTAAGGCTGTTTTAAGTACCTTGCATTTGGAAACAAAGTCACGTCTTTCTTTTGATTTCCTACCCATCTCCTGTGCAGGATGTTAAGGCCACGTGTCCGTTCTACTTATTCCAAAAATTCCTCCCAGTTTGCGAGGTCGGTGCCCTTTGGCCCATATTTGTAGAGAGAGCGCATTAGCCGGAGGTAAAAATGGGTGTTCATGAAGCCGAGCGGCAAAAAATGGGTGCAACATGAGGACTTACCAGGAGGTCACCCATCCAAGTACTACTCTCGCCCAAGCACGCTTAAATGCGGAGTTCTGATGGTATCCGGTGCTCTAGTACTAGTATGGTCGCACACGTTGGAATACTCCGGCACATTTTATTTATGCAAAGATCCCCGATGCCCGATTTTCTGGATTGCGGGCTCCGTTACCATTCAGATTAAGAGATTCTGGCGATCATGCAGCCAAGCGGCAAAAAATGGGCGCAATATGAGGACTTCCCAGGAGGTCACCCATCCCAGTACTACTCTCGCCCAATCATGCTTAACTGCGGAGTTCTTATGGGATCCTGTGCTCTAGTTCTTGTATAGTGGCACACGTTGGAATACTCCGGCAAATTTTATTTACGCTAAGATCCCCGACACCCGTTTTTCTAGATTGTGGGCTCTTTTACCATTCGGATTAACCAATTCTTGCGTTCATGCCGCCGAGTGAAAAAAAATGGGTGCAACACGAGGACTTCCCAGCAGGTCACCCATCCCAGTACTACTCTCTCCCAAGCACGCTAAACTACAGAGTTCTTATGGGATCTGATGCTATATTGCTGGTATGGTTGCACACGTCGGAAAACTCCAGCACATTTTATTTAAGCCAACATGCCCGATGCCCGATTTCTGAATTTCGGGCTCCATTACCATTCAGATTAAGCAATTCAGGCGGCTCAAATTTTTACGCGCGGCAACGATCGGGTCTCCGCGCCGCCGCCTCTACGCGGGATCCCCGAATTGGGGAAGTGGTGGCGATTTTCCGCCCTGAGCGCGCAGTTTTATCGCGGCCTTTACAGTATCCTTGGAAATTTTTCCCGAAGCAAGCTTTCGTTGGCATATCCATTAGGACGAAATTGACGAAATTAAAATAATGGGATGACTATAAAATGGAGCTGAATATACGCGATTTGGGGCACAAAATGAGACCAAACAGGTTCACCCAGTTCGCCAGTGGATGTACAGCTCCGAGAGGTTTCCGAAATGGTATTATGCATGAAAATCAGACGATTTGATAAAAGGTTATGGCCATTTGAAGTGCCTTGCATTTGGAAACTAAGCCACGTCTTTCTTTTGATTTCCTGCTCATCTCCTGTGCAGGATGATAAGACCACGTGTCCATTCTGTTGATTGTTAAAATTCCGCCCAGTCTGCGTGGGCGGTATCCTCAGACCCGCGTTCGTAGAGAGAGAGCGTTTGCCGGAGGTAAAAATGGGCGTTCATGCAGCCGAGGGGCAAAAAATGTGTACAACACGAGGACTTCCTAGGATATCACCCATCCCAGTACTACTCTCGCCCAAGTACGCTTAAATGTGGAGTTCTGATGGTATCCGATGCTCTAGTGGCGGTATGGTCGCACACGTTGGAATACTCTAGCACATTTTATTTAAGCCAAAATCCTCGACGCCTGATTTTCTGGATTGCGGGCTCCGTTGCGATTCAGATTAAGCAATTTAAGTGGTCATGCAGCCGAGCGGCAAAAAATGCGTGCAACTTGAGGACTTTCCGGGAGGTCACCCATCCAAGTACCACTCTCGTCCAAGCACGCTTAACTGCGGAGTTCTTATGGGATCTGGTGCTCTAGTGCTGGTATGGTCGCACAAGTTACAATACTCCAGAATATTTTATTAAAGCCAAGATCACCGACGCCCGATTTTCTGGATTGCGAGCTCCATTGCCATTCGGATTAAGCAATTCTTGAGGTCATGCAGCCGAGCCGCAAAAAATGGGTGCAACACGAGGACTTCCCAGGAGGTCACCCATCCCAGTACTACTCTCACCCAAGCACGCTTAACTGCGGAGTTTTTATGGGATCTGGTGCTCTAGTGATGGTATTGTAGCACATGTTGGAATACTCCGGCACATTTTATTTAAGCCAAGATCCCCTACACCCGATTTTCTAGATTGCGGGCTCAGTTGCCATTAAGATTAAGAAATTCTGGCGGTTCAAATTTTTACGCACGGAAATGATCTAGTCGCCGCTCCGCCGCCTCTACATGGGATCCCCGAAATGGGGAAGTGGCGGCGATTTTGCCGCCTGAGCGCGCAGTTTTGTAGCGGCCTTTACAGCATCCTTGGAAATTTTTTCCGAAGCAAGCTTTCGCTGGCATATCCATTAGGATGAAATTGACGAAATGAAAACACTGGGATGACTTTAAAACGGAGCTGAATATATGAAATCTGAGGGCACAAAACGAGCTTGAATGGGTTCGCCCTGTTCGCCAGTGGATGGACAGCTCCGAGAGCTTTCCGAAATTGTATTGTGCGCGAAAATCAAACGGTTTGATCAAAAGTTATGGCCGTTTGAAGTGCCTTGCATTTGGAAACTAAGTCACCTCTTACTTTTGATTTCCTGCCCGTCTCCTGTGCAGGATGTTAAGGCCACGTGTCAGTTTCGTTGATTCAGAAAATTCTGCCCAGTCCGCATGGGCGGTACCCTTGGGTCCGTGTTCGTTGAGAGAGCCCGTTCGCTGGAGGTAAAAATGGGTGTTCATGCAGTCGAGCGACAAAAAATGGGTGCAACACGAGGACTTCTCTTGTGGTCACCCATCCAGTACTACTCTCGCCCAAGCACACTAAACTGCGGAGTTCTGATGGGATCTGGTGCTCTAGTGCTGCTTTGGTTGCACACATTGGAATACTCCGACACATTTTATTTAAGCTAAAATCGCTGACGCCTGATTTTCTGGATTGCGGGCTCCGTTTTAATAAGGATTAAGAAATTCTATCGGCTCAAATTTTTACGCGTGACAATGATCGGATCGCCGCGCAGCCGCCTATACGCAGGATCCCTGAAATGGGGAAGTAGTGGCGATTTTGTCGCATGAGAGCACAGTTATGTCGCGGACTTTACCGTATCCTTGGAAGTTTTTCCCGATGCAAGCTTTCGCTGGCATATCCATTAGGATGAAATTGATGAAATGAAAACACTGGGATGACTTTAAAACAGAGCTGAATATACGCGATCTGATGGCACAAAATGAGCTCGAACGGGATCTCCATGTTCGTTAGTGGATGAACAGCTCTGAGAGCTTTCCGAAATGGTATTGTGCACGGAAATCAGACGGTCAGATCAAAAGTAATGGCCGTTTGAAGTGCCTTGCATTTGGAAACTAAGTCACGACTTTCTTTTGATTTCCTGCCCGACTCCTGCGCAGGATGTTAAGGCCACGTGTCTGTTCTGTTTATTCCGAAAATTCCGCCCAGTTTGCGTGGGCGGTACCCTCGGGCCCGCGTTCATAGAGAGAGCGCATTCGTTTGAGGTAAAAATGGGCGTTCATGCAGTTGAGCGAAAAAAATGGGTGCAACACGAGGACTTCCCAGGAGGTCACCCATCCTAGTACTACTCTCGCCCAAGCACGCTTAAATGTGGAGTTCTGATGGGATCTGGTGCTCTAGTGCTGTTATGGTCGCACACATTGGAATACTCCGACACATTTTATTTAAGCCAAGATCCCCAATGCCTGATTTTCCGTATTGCGGGCTCCGTTGCCATTTAGATTAAGCAATTCTTGAGGCTCAAATTTTTACGCGCGGCAACGATCGGGTCGCCGTGCCGCTTCCTCTACGCGAGATCCCCAAAATGGGGAAGTGGTGGTAATATTGCGGCCTGAGCGCGCAGTTATGTCGCGGCCTTTACTGTATCCGTGGAATTTTTCCCGAAGCAAGCTTTCGCTGTCATATCCATTAGGACGAAATTGATGAAATTAAAACACTTGGATGACTTTAAAATTGAGCTAAATATTCATGATCTGAGGCCACAAGACGAGCTCGAACGGGTTCACCCGGTTTTCGAGTGGATGGACGGCTCCGAGATCTTTCTAAAATGGTATTGTGCGCGAAAATAAGACGGTCTGATCAAAAGTTATGGTTGTTTGAAGTGACTTTCATTTGGAAACTAAGTCACCTCTTTCTTTTGATTTCCTGCCCGTATCCTACACAGGATGTTAAGGCCATGTGTCTGTTCTGTTGATTCTGAAAATTCCGCCCAGTCTGTATGGGCGGTACCCTCGGGCCCTCATTCGTAGAGAGAGCGCATTCACCTGAGGTAAAAATGGGCGTTCATGCAGCCGAGCGACAAAAAATTGGTGCAACACGAGGACTTCCCGGGAGGTCACCCTTCCCAGTACTACTCTCGCCCAGACACGCTTAGCAATGTTGTTCTAATTGGATTCGGTGCTCTAGTGCTGGTATGGTCTCACACGTTGGAATGCTCCGGCACATTTTATTTCATCCAAGATTCCCGATGCCCGATTTTCTGGATTGCGGGATCCGTTGCCATTCAGATTATGCAATTTTGGCAACAAAAATATTTACGCGCGGCGACGATCGAATCGCCGCGCCGACGCCTCTATGCGGGATCCCCGAAATGGGGAAGTGGTGGTGATTTTGCCGCTTGAGCGCGTAGTTATGTCGCGGCTTTTACTGTATCCTTGGAAGTTTTTCCCGAAGCAAGCTTTCGCTGGCATATGCATTAGGACGAAATTGACGAAATGAAAACATTGGGATGACTTTAAAATGGAGCTAAATATACGCAATCTGAGGGCATAAAATGAGCTCGAACATGTTGACCCTATTCGCAAGTGGATGGATAGCTTTGAGAGCTTTCCGAAATGGTATTGTGCGGGAAAATCAGACGGTCCGATTAAAAGTTATGGCCGTTTGAAATGCCTAAGTCACGTCCTTCTTTTATTTCCTGCCCGTCTCCTGCGCAGGATGTTAAGGCCACGTGTTCATTCTAATGATTTCATAAATTCCGCCCAGTCCGTGTTGGCGGTACCATCGGGCCCGCATTTGTATAAAGAGCGCGTTCGCTTGAGTTAAAATGTGCATTTATGCAGCCGAGCAGAAAAACACTGGTGCAACACGAGGACTTCCTAGGAGGTCACCCATCCCAGTACCACTCTCTCCCAAGAACGCTTAACTGCGGAGTTTTGATGGTATCCGACACTTTAGTGCTGGTATGGTCGCATACGTTGGAATAGTCCGACACATTTTATTTAAGCCAAGATCCCCGACGCCCGATTTTCTGGATTGCAGGCTCCGTTGCCATTCTGATTAAGAAATTTTGGCGGCTTAAATATTTATGCGTGGAAGCTATAGGGTCCTCGCGTTGTCGCCTCTGCGCGGGATCCCCGAAATAGGGAAGTGGTGACGATTTTGCAACCTGAGCGCGCAGTTATGTTGCGACCTTTATTTTATCCTTGGAAGTTTTTCCCGAAGCAAGCTTTCGTTGGCATATCCATTAGGACGAAATTGACGAAATTAAAACACTTTGATGACTTTAAAATGGAACTGAATATACGCGATCTGAGGGCACAAAATGAGCTCGAACGGGTTCACCCTATTCGCTAGTGGATGGACTGCTCCGAGAACTTTCCTAAATGGTATTGTGCACGAAAATCAGACGGTCTTATCAAAAGTTATGGTCGTTTTAAGTGCCTTACATTTTGAAACTAAGTCACCTCTTTCTTTTAATTTCCTACCCATCTCATGCACAGGAAGTTAAGGAGACGTGTTCGTTCTATTGATTTCGATAATTGCGCCCCGTCCGAGTGGGCGGTACCCTCTAGCCCAAATTCGTAGAGAGAGCGCGTTCGCTGGAGGTAAAAATGGGCATTCATGTAGCCCAGCGACAAAAAATTGGTGCAACACGAGGACTTCCCAGGAGTTCGTCCATCCCAGTACTACTCTCGACCAAGCACATATTGGAATACTCCATCACATTTTATTTAAGATAAGATCCCCGAAGCCCGATTTTTTAGATTACGGGCTCCGTTGTCATTCAGATTAAGCAATTCTGGCGGCTCAAATTTTTACGCGCGACAACAATCGAATCGCCGCGCCGCCGCCTCTACGCATGATCCCCGAAATGGGGAAGTAGGGGCGATTTTGCCGCTTGAGCGCGCAATTATGTCGCGGCCTTTACCGTATCCTTAAAAGTTTTTACCGAAGCAAGCTTTCGCTGGCATATCCATTAGGACGAAATAGACTAAATCAAAATACTGGGATGACTTTAAAACGGTGCTGAATATGCGCGATCTGAGGGCATAAAATGAGCTTGAACGGGATCACCATGTTCGTTAGTGGATGGAAAGCTCCGAGAGCTTTTTGAATAGGTTTTATTTACGAAAATCAGACTGTCTAATCAAAAGTAATGGCCGTTTGAAGTGCCTTGCATTTTGAAACTAAGTCACGTATTTCTTTTGAATTCCTTCCCGTCTCCTGCATAGGATGTTATTGCCACGTGTCCATTCTGTTGATTCCGAAAATTCTGCCCAGTCCACGTGGGCGGTACGCTCGGACCCGCGTTCGTAGAGAGAGCGCGTTCGTCGGAAGTAAAAATGGGCGTTCATGCAGTCGAGCGGAAAAAAATGGGTGCAACACGAGGACTTCCCAAGAGGTCACCCATCCCAGTATTACTCTCGCTTAAACACGCTTAAATGCGGAGTTCTGATGAGATCTGGTGCTTTAGTGCTGGTATGGTCGCACACGTTGGAATACTTCGACACATTTTATTTATACCAAGATCCCCGACGCCCGATTTTCTGGATTGCGGGCTCCGTTGCCTTTCAGATTAAGCAATTTTGGCGGCTCAAATTTTTACGGGCGGCAACGATTGTGTCGTCGTGCCGCCGCCTCACGCGGGATCCCTGAAATTGGGAAGTGGTGGCAATTTTGCCTCCGCAGCGCGTAGTTATGTCGCGGCCTTTACTGTATCCTTGGAAGGTTTTTCTGAAGCAAGATTTCGCTGGAATATCCATTAGGACGAAATTGACGAAATAAAAACACTAGGATGACTTTAAATAGAGCTAAATATACGTGATCTGAGGGCACAAGATGAGCTCGAACTGGTTCACCCTATTCGCCAGTGGATGGACAACTCCGCGAGCTTTCCTAAATGGTATTGTGCGCGAAAATCAGACGGTCTGATCAAAAGTTATGGCCGTTTGAAGTTCCTTGCATTTGGAAACCAAGTCACCTCTTTCTTTTGATTTCCTGCCCGTCTCCTACCCGTCTCCTGCCCAGGATGTTAAGGCCACGTTTCTATTCTGTTGATTCTGAAAATTCCGCCTAGTCTGCGTGGGCGATACCCTCGGGCCTGCTTTTGTAGAGAGAGTGCGTTCATCGGAGGTAAAAATGGGCGTTCATGCAGCCGAGCGGCAAAAAATGGTTGCAACACGAGGACTTCCCAGGAGGTCACCCATCCCAGCACTACTCTCGCCCAAGCACGCTTAACATCAGAGTTCTGATGGGATCTGGTGCTTTAGTGTTTGTATGGTCGCACACGTTGGAATACTCCGACACATTTTATTTAAGCCAAGATTCCTGATGCCCGATTTTCTTGGATTGCGGGCTCCGTTTCCATTCGGATTAAGCAATTCTAGCGGCTAAAGTTTTTATGCGCAGCAATGATCGGGTCGCCGCGCCGCCACCTCTACCCGGGATCCCTGAATTTTTGAAGTTGTGGCAAATTTTCTGCCTGAGTGAACAGTTATGTCGCATGCTTTACTGTATCGTTGGAAGTTTTCCCGAAGCAAGCTTTCGCTGGCATATCCATTATGACGAAATTGACGAAATGAAAACACTGGGATGACTTTTAAATTGAGCTGAATATACGCAATCTGAGGGCACAAAATTAGCTTGAACGGGATGACCCAGTTCCCCAATGGATGGACAGCTCCGTGAGCTTTACGAAATGGTATTATGCCCGAAAATCAGACGGTCTGATCAAAAGTTATGGCCGTTTGAAGTGCCTTGCATTAGGAAACATAGTCAAGCCTTTCTTTTGATTTCCTGCCTGTCTCCTGTGCAGCATATTAAGGCCTTGTGTCCGTTCTATTAATTCCGAAAATTCCGCCCAGTCCGCTTGGGCGGCACCCTCGGGCCCGCGTTGGTAGATAGAGCGCGTTCGCCGGAGGTAAAAATTGTCGTTCATGCAACCGAGCGGCAAAAAATGGGCGCAACACGAGGACTTCCCAGGAGGTCACCCATCCTAGTACTACTCTAGCCCAAGCATGCTTGACTACGGAGCTCTGATAGGATCCGGTGCTCTAGTGCTGGTATGGTCGCACACGTTTGAATACTCCGGCACATTTTATTTAAGCCAAGATCCCCGACGCTCGATTTTCTGGATTGCGGTCTCTATTGCCATTCAAATTAAGCTATTCTAGCGGCTCAAATTTTTACACGCGGCAACGATCGGATCGCCGCGCCGCCGCCTCTACGCAGGATCCCTGCAATGGGGAAGTAGTGGCGATTTTTGCCGCCTGAGCGCACAGTTATGTCGTGGCCTTTATCGGTGTAACACCTCCCTTGTAATGACCGTATAATATGGGTTTGGCTTGGGCCCCACAACATACAGATGCCATATCTTTACCGTGATGATATTTACTACCCAGATCAAAACTCAGAATAAACTAATAGCGGAAACAAAAAACAAGACCAGAAGGTATCCACATACATATGAGTTTCAAAACGGCCTTAAGGCCTTACAATGATAGAGAGTCCAAAACTCAAATGATAACATCAAATACCAACGTGCATAAGCACTCCTAGACTACCTCGGCATGCAAGCCAGAAACATAGTGCATCAAACATACAATTCCACAGAACAGAGCTATTAAACTACTTGAAACACTTCATGAGGCTTATGCCTTTTTGGCCGGCGAGCTTGCTCCTTGTTGATATCCTTGCCCTATAACAATTTGGTGGTAACGTGGGTAAACAAAGGCTGACCTCAACTGTATAACCAATATATCTCCTCCCGGACGCCCCTAGCAGATCCAGGGGCACTTCATCACCCTACAGGTCAGCACTTCGTATGCAATATAAATAAACATATAAAACAGTAAAACAAGTTTGTATGTCTCATACAACACACATGTTTCTACGTTGAGCACAAGAAAAAGGGGGCCTATAGTGCAGCATGAATGCAATCCTAGGTTTCACCCAAGGCACCCTAAGCATATGAATATAACACATCATCACCCATCATCAATCGGGTACTTTAAATTTTCCCATCGGCATCAAGCCACAAACAAAAAAGGGTAATGCAATTCCCCTAATAACATACAAGCCACCCCACAGAACTCTTGCCAAGGCCCCACCCGCTCGTGGGTCTCAAACCCGGGCTTGCCTACAAGCTCTGACTTCTCACGTAAGGATTTCGTCTCATACACAAACGGATTCTAAGAACCCTTGCTGGACCCCACCCGCTCGTGGGCTTCATTGCTCGGGCTTGTCTTATGCTTGGCGTTCTTGTCAGTATCACAGCAGGGGACTAGTCTCGTCGGGACACTCTCCCCCATATGACTTGCATGTCACGGGATAGCCAGCTGACCATGGAGACAAAGCCGCACCTTAGCACATCACAATCCATAGCCTTTCCCACTCTAATCCATCATTCGTACGACAACGTTCCCGCGCACCAAGGAAACCATCTACCGCCAACACGGAGCTAACCTCGTCTAATTCTGGTTACACGTACTCACTCGAAAAAGGTGGAAAACATATACATCACAAATGACATCTTGTTGGAACGGATTTCTACAAAATCCTTAAGGCTCGCTATGCAACATCACCGAGTCGGACAAACGGTCGCGACTACGGCTTCACCCACACTGCGTAATCCACTAATGGAGCGGATCTCTAATGCAATATCATGCCGGGGACAGACACAATCGACCCGGTGGTTCCTCTTGGACCATGACGTCCCAAACCCCTCTCATTTGAGAGATCTGGTGCCCAAAAGCTATAAAGAAAGAGATGCTATGCACGCATCATAGAGACCGAGAGGAGAAATGTTGTTACCTTACGAACCCTCTTCCTAGCCATGGAATCCTTTCTTTGAATGGCTTGACACGAGGGCCTCCACGCCCTCTCCACGGATCATGTCTCAGAACGATGATCGGAGCTCTGAAGCTCTATCAATTGCGGAAGGAAGCTCTCTCCTTCCACCTCCCTTCTCTCCCTCTCCACCCTACTCTCAAACTAAACGATGAGAAAAATGAGGGGAAAACCCCTCTCAACCCTAATAAAACTAATTTGGCGGAAGATCCTGGGCCTTTGGATCAAATTTGGGGAAGCATCGGACGACCACAAAACAAAATGACGGAATAGCACCCGTACGCACGATCAGTGGTGCATGACTAGTGGTCGTTCACACTAGATCCCATGATCATGCGATCACCACTAGCAGAACTCCAGAAAGAAAGGGATAAACGCGCATGAGCAGCAGCGCACGACAAGTGGTCGTGCACACTTTGTACAATGGTCATGCGTTCACCAGGCAAAACTTGGAAAAATGGAGAATAGTGTGCACGATCAGTGGCGCGCTCGTGCGCACTAGATACAGTGGTCGTGCGCTCTAGATCTACTGCCGAGCTCATCGACGTACTGTCAGCAGTATCTCTACCATCTGCCATTAGCTCCCAACGACTCCAGATCTGAAAACTATGGTGTTACAACTCCTCCCCCCTTAGAAGAATTTTGTCCTCGAAAATAAGCATGCACTCAAACAAAAAGCATACCTGAAGTGAAAAGTTTTGGGAAGTCCTCCCGCATTACTTGCTCATGCTCCCAAGAGAACTCGTCACTCCCGCAGTTATCCCAAAGCACCTTCACGAGCTTAACTTCTATGTTCCGCAACTGCCGAATTTCTGTATCCTCTATACTAACTGGAAGAACTCGCATCCTCAAGTCCTCTTCTATCGGCACTGATGCCGATTCGATTACCAAACTAGCCTCTACTAAGGCTTTCCTCAAGACAGAGACATAGAAAACATCTTGTAATCCACTCAGCTCTGCGGGTAACGCAAACTGGTACGTTGCTTCTCCCACCAGTTCTATAACCTCAAAAGGTCCCAAATACCTCGGACTCAACTTCTTGAGTCGGAGAATCCGCAAAACACACTTAAACGGCTTGATCTTTTGATAGACCCAGTCGCCAACCGCAAACTCCACATTCCTATGGCGAGCATTAAAATACTTTGCTTGCCGGTCATGGGCAACCTTCATGCGCTCATGAATGGTTCGCACCAATTCAAATGCATCAAGCACCACTTCTTTTCCCAAAAGCTTGGTGTCTCCCGCCTCGATCCAAGACATTGGCGTTCGACACCGCCTTCCATACAAAGCTTCGTATGGCGCCATCTTTATACTTTCCTGATAACTATTTTTATAGGAAAACTCCACCATGATGAGGTGGTCTTCCCACCTTTTTCCCAAAGTCGAGGATACACATCCGCAGCATATCCTCCATTGTACGATTTGTCCTTTCGGTTTGTCCATCAGTTTGAGGATGGAAATCCGTACTGAACATGAGCCTCGTGCCTAGACCCTTCTGAACCAACCTCCATTCCTTGGACGTGAAATTCCCATCACGATCACTAACCATACTCTTAGGAATTCCATGTAGTCGCACAATGTTGTGCACATACAACTCAACTAGCTTCTCCACGCTGTCCTCACTTCGATTTGGAATGAAGTGAGCTACTTTGGTCAAGCGATACACAATCACCCAAATCACGTCATTACCCTTCTGCGATCTAGGTAACCCATGTACATAGTCCATGGAGATGCCATATAATTTCCACTCGGGAATAGGAAGAGGCTTCAGGAACCCGCCCAACTTCTGATACTCGGCCTTCACTAAGGCACAAGTTTGGCACCGACTCACGTACAAAGCAACTTCCCGCTTTAGACCAGGCCACCAAAAGGATTTCTTCATATCCAAGTACATCTTTGTACTGCCTGGGTGAATGGAGTACTTTGTAAAATGAGCTTCAAACATCGACTCCTTACGGAGCTTGCCGAACTGCGGTACACAAATCTTTCCGTCCTTCCTCAGAATCCCATCAATCAAATCCCAGGCACTACTCTTGCCCTTTTGAGCTTCCACCACGTATGGCTGGAACTCCACATCCAAATGGGTCGCTTCCAGAATACGATTGGACAAGTCATTCTGCATTTCAATCCAGTTCAACCGAGCCACGCTAGACTCGCCTCTTGCTACAGACTCCATGCTATGGGACTCCCAGTCCCACATCAACCGCTCATCATGAGTTTCGATCCAACTCCCTTGACAAGAATATTTCCTACTTAAGGCATCCGCCACCACGTTGGCTTTGCCTATCGTATACTGTATCGCTATGACGGGCACTTCCCAAGTGATAACCAGGAAAGACGAACCTCCAATAATGCTACAAGAGCTACTCCTTCCTGGTTAACTGCCTGCACCAACTGCATGGCCAAAATTAGGGAAAAGACCGCTCCACTGAGGCCCTCAAACTTTCCTCATGACCGCCCTTCACCCCTCAGGGTCACCACCTTAGATAGGCAATCAATACTGGCATGTTGCTCTGCAAGCCAGTCCATTCCTAAAATGACATCGAATTCCACAAAAGGTAAAACCGCTGCTATCACCGTGAAGTCGACTTCGTCTAGATTTCAACAAATGCACCCCTTCGCCCTGGTAGTCATGGATGACCCATTAGGCAAGCGCACCATCAGCTCTGCGTCCGTTGAGAATGACTCAACTCCAATCCTCCGGATAAAGCATTCCGCAAGAAAGGAGTGAGACGCTCCTGTATCAAACAATACCCTAGCGGGGTATCCAGAAACTAACACAAAGACTAAAATATAGGAAACAAACGTAAAGGATCCTGAAGGTCTAAAATAAGAGATCAACTTAAATTTCCTCATACCTGTCACCACATCAGGCTATCGGATCGCTTCCTGCTGCTCAAAGTTATAAGCCCTTTGTTCCACAAGTTAGAACTGAGAAGCGCTAGAGTCTGCCATCTTTCCTTTCTTTGCGACACCTGGGATGGAGCGCAGACAGCTCCTGTCTTGACTCCTACTCTGCACTTTCTTGAGTACAAAAATGAGCTATGTGGCCCACCTTGCCAGAATTAAAGCATGTCTGTGGTCCCTTAAAGCGAGACCCTCCGGATGTCAAGTTGCTTTTATAACCAGACATGAAAGGACGAGGTATTTCCTTCCATCTATTCCCTTCAGACTTCCCTTGAGTTTGTGAAGGCTTCCCTTCCCCTTGCTTGGCTGCAAAACCCTTCTAACGTTGGGTTCGCTCCATATCGCTCTCCAATGTTCGGGCAGCCTTAACCGCTCATTGAAACCAGCGCTCTTCATATATATGATGGGTTGCCTAAGATTCTCCCTCAGACCGTAATAGAAGAGTTTGTCCCTCTCCTTATCGTCTGCTATGGTCGTTCCAGCATAACAACCCAACCGAGTGAACTCGTGAACATACTCGTCCACTATCTTGTCCTGCTGCACCAAATACAGAAATTGCCTCTGAAGGGCTAACCACGTTGATGCTGGAATGTACTTCTTCAAGAAAGCATTCTGAAACTCTTCAATGGACGGGGTGCGTCCAGGAAATTGCCGACCGCTATGGCTAACCCACCATAACTTAGCATCTCCTTCCAACATGAAGGATGCAACCTCAGATTTCTTCTCCTCTTGCATCTCTGCCGCCCTGAGAAGTTCTTGAATCCTTGCCCACCAATCCTCCGCATCGGTGGGCATGCCGACTCACTTAAATGTTGGAGGATGGAAGCCTAAGATATACTTTATTTATTGGTCTTCATGCCCGACAACCATCCTTTCAGCTAATGGCACTCCTTGCCTTGCCCCTCCACCCGGCACGGCCATCGCCGTATTCGGGGTAGCAGGAGTTGCTACCTGAGAAATAGGGGTTACAACTTGTACTGTCGCTATAGCATGGGCTGCTACCATTGTGTCTGCAAGCATGCAATAGAAATTGGCCGGGGTTACCCTCATGCCCAATGGACCTGGAGCAGTAGAACTGCTCGCCGAAGGCTCTTCTCGTGGCCTTGACATCCGTGCCTCACTGCTTGCACCCTTAGCAAAAGTAAGGTAAACACAAATCAGTCTCTAATAGCAAGACTCAAACACAAAGACACTCATGGTCCCACAATACTCCTATGTGGATAACTTCTCTTACGCGATTCAATTTTGATATTCGACCACGAATCCTTTCCATCCTCCCTTCAATACCAAATTGTAACACCTCCCCTGTAATGACCGTATAATATGGGTTCGGCTGGGGCCCCACAACATACAGACACCACAGCTTTAGCATTAAAAGATCATATTTACTACCCAGCTCAAAACTAAGAATAAACAAACAGTAGAAACAAAAAACAAGACCAGAAGTTATCCATATAGATATGAGTATCAAAATGGCCTTAAGGCCTTACAACGATAGAGAGTCAAAAACTAAAATGATAACATCAAATACCAACGTGCATAAGAACTCCTAGACTACCTCGGCATGCAAGCCGGAAACATAGTGCATCAAACATACAATTCCACAAAACAGAGCTATTACACTACTTTAAACACTTCATGAGGCTTAGGCCGTTTTGACCGGCAAGCTAGCTCCTTCTTGCGATCATTGCCCTGTAAAAATTTGGGGGTAACGTGGGTAGCAAAGGCTGACCTCAACTATGTAACAAACACATCTCCTCATGGTCGTCCCTAGCGGATCCCGGGGCAGTCCATCACCCTGCAGGTTAGCACTTCGTATGCAATATACATAAACATGTAAAGAAGTAAAACAAGTTTGGATGTCTCATACAACAAACGTGTTTCTACGTTGAGCACAAGAAAAAGGGGGCCTACAGTGCAGCATGAATGCAATCCTGGGTTTCACCCAAGGCACCCTTAGCATATGAATCTAACACATCATCACGCATCATCAATAGGGTACTTTAAATTTCCCCATCGGCGTCAAGCCGCAAACAAAAAGGGGTAATGCAATTCACCTAATTTCACACAAGCCTCCCCCACGGAACTCTTGACAAGGCCCCACCCGCTCGTGGGTCTCAAACCCGGGCTTGCCTGCAAGCTATGACTTCTCACGTAAGGATTTAGTAACACACACAAACCGATTCTAAGAACCCTTTCTGGACCCCACCCGCTCGTGGGCTTCATTGCTCGGGCTTGTCTTATGCTTGGCGTTCTTGTCAGTCTCACAGAAGGGGACTAGTCTCGCCGGGACACTCTCCCCACTTGACTTGCACGTCACGGGATAGTCAGCCGACCACGGAAACAAAGCCGCACCTTAGCACATCACAATCCATAGCCTTTCCCACCCTAATCCATCATTCGTACCACAACGTTTCCGCGTAACATGGAAACCATTTACCGCCAACGCGGAGCTAATCTCGTCCGGTTCCGATTACAAGTACTCAATCGAAAAAGGGAGAAAGCACATACATCACAAATGACATCTTGCCGCATCGGATTTCTACAAAATCCTTAAGGCTCGCTATGTAACATCACCGAGCCGGACTAACGGTCGTGACTACGGCTTCACCCACAATGCCTAATCCACTAACGGAGTGGATCTCTAATGCAATATCATGCCGGGGACGGACACAATAAACCTGGTGGTTCCTCTTGGACCATGGCGACCCAAACCCCTCTCATTTGAGAGATCAGGTGCCCAAAAGCTTGAAAGAAATAGATGATATGCACGCATCCTAGAGACCGAGAGGAGAAATATCGTTACCTTACGACCCCTTTGTAACACCCCTATCTGTCACATAGCATATAGTAGTCGGTCCAGCCGGGGCCCGACGTCATATACCATAGACAGACTGATGAGTTTCAAGATGAAACCATTCAACTAATACACACGTACTACACAGATAAACTAGCGGAAGCAATTATTAAGGTGTGAAAGAAAGAACCCATCCACAAGCACGAATGTCCACTAACAACCCAGCAGGAATGAACTACAAAATACACGAAAGTACTGGCCTTATGGCCTTACCATAGTTCACAAAATTTAAATAGTGGTTTACAAACTTTGGCTCGCAGGCCGACCACACATGAATTAAATATGAATACAAATAAGGCCTTCGAGGGCCGGCTCGGCAACTTGGACTTTGGCCCACTATTTTCCGCTCGGCTCCGCAGCACCTGCAAGCACAATTCATCGCAACAGTGGCAAATAAGAATAACGGTCAGCTAAAGCTGACCAAATTATAATGATTCTGCCCCCAAACTCGGGGCGGCAAAGCTTCTTCCCTGCACATGTTAGCATAGCAAGTAATATAGTGAATAAAACACAACATCACTGGTGCAGGCTCACACGGCCACACACCCCATGCTCTCAGGGCACTTACTCGGTGAACCAGGTCAAAACCGCGGTTTCTCCACCATCCCTTGGATGGAAAATCTCGTGAGCATTATAGTCTTTTTGTCCTAAGCCTAAGACCCTCCATCTATGCAAACGGTAAGTACCATGTACATTAGGTCTCTTTAACCGAACGACATAGAGCGGGTACGGTTTCTCCTAACCCGTCGCTCACACCGCAACGTTAATTTAATCCATATGCGCGGGTCAAGCTTCCCCGAGTCCCAAAATGATCAAAACATGCACATAACCCAATTATGTTCAAGGTTGGCTCCCAGCCACCAAGTTGGCAGAAATGCGTTTCCACCCAACTTTCTGAATGCACCTTAGAGTTAATCCCCAAGATTCCCTGTTGTAATCTACCGCATAGAAAACCCGAAAATAACCAAAGGCACAAAGTCTTCTCCGGCTAATCATGCATAATGAAACATCACCGATCCAGACCAACATGTCCGAGTAGGCTTCACACATCATGCCAATGTCCGTAACTCGATTTTGGACTCTACATGCAAACAAGGGGGACTTTACATATCTACTCCAAGGAACACCGCAAACTCGCCGCACAATCGGTGGAGCGGGTTTTCTTAAGCAAAAGAAGAGCTTCACATGCTCGAGTAGAGAATCGTTACCCTTGCATTCCTCTTCGGCGCAATGAAAAACTACACGGATGAAAAGCATAGGGATGATCTCGCATCTGTAAATCTGGACTCGGTTTGCGATTTGGCGCTCCGAATCTCCTCCGACGACCGGATCTTCCCTCCTACTTCCTCCTTGCTCTCCCTTCTCTTTAGAACTTAGAAAGAGAGTGGCCAATGAAATGTGAGGGTTTAAACCCCTAATCTCAGCCTTAACCCTAGGATGGATAGGCCTAAACCGTTAGATCCCAAAAATAAGGAAACGAACGACCACGATTTGCCCTGAAAATAAACTTCTTGGGCCGAACAAGGCTTGCGACACGCCCGTGTCCAAGGCAGTGTAACTCATTCGCCGCCAATCTGGAAAATCCCGACCAGGACATGGCCTGTGACATGGCTTGGGACACTTCCGTGTCCCAAGTGACACTCCCGTGTCAAGGCCCGTATCACGACCCGTGTACCAAAATGACACAGGACAAAAAATGTCCCGAGAAGGACATGGCTATGTGACATGCCCATGTCACATGCCGTGTGCTAGACACGCCCTGGGACATGCCTGTATCCCAGGCCATATAACTCCTTCAGCACAATCTAGCAAACTGCCCAAGCAGTACACGACCACTAACACGCCCGTGTGTAAGGTTGTGTGCCCTCACTCAATCCTCATTGAGTGAAAATAGTTGAGTGCTCGGCGAGACGTCAAACACGTGCCTGACACGGCCCTGGGACACGCCCGTGTCCCAGGTCGTGTGACCTTTACCAAGGCCCAAACACTTCTAAAAATTTTGTTTGTTGCACTTTTGAGTTTTGGGGCGTTACAAATCTTTCCCTCTTAAAAGAATTTCGTCCACGAAATTTCCAAAGAAAAAGATACAGAAAACCAAAAGCGGTACCTGAGTGGAATAACTTTGGGTACTCCTCAAGCATGGTCTGCTCCTATTCCAATGAGAGCACCTCCCGACCGCAATTATCCCAACGGACTTTGACCATCCTGATGTCCTTGTTACAAAGTCGCTTGACTTCAGAGTTCTCAAAACGAACGGGTTTGAACCTTTTTGTTACCCTTCGTCCACCGGTACTTGATCAACTGCGATCACCTGCGAAGGCTCTTGCATCGCCTTCCGCAACACTGATATGTGGAATACGTTGTGTAGACCACTAAACTCCACTGATATCCTTAGATGATAAGCCGCTTCACCGATCCACTCCAGAATCTCAAATGGTCTAAGGTATCTCGGGCTTAGCTTCTTCAAGTGTCGTACCCGTGAAAAACCCTTTAATGGCTTTATATTCAAATACACACAATCACAAACCACGAACTCCACGTTCCGATGCCTGGCATTGTAGTATTTAGCTTGTCTATCTTGTGTGATCAGCAAATGCTCTCGAATGGTTCGTACCAATAAAGTGACGCTTTTCACCTCTTGCTTTTTGTACAACCTCGCCTCACCCGTTTCCAACCATAATAACAGCGTGCGACATTTTCTACGATATAGGGCCTCGAAGGGCGCCATTTGTATGCTCGCTTGGTAGCTGTTGTTGTACGCAAACTCCACCAAATACAGATGATCTTCCCACTACATTCTGAAGTCCAGGATGCACATGCGAAGCATGTACTCCATCATCCTGTTGACCCTCTCGGTCTGCCCATCCGTCTGTGGATGAAAGGTTGTGCAGAACTTCAACTTAGTTCCCAACATTTGCTGCACCAACCCCCAATCATTGGACGTAAAACTCCCATCTCTATCACTCACGATGCTGTGGGGCACACTGTGCAGTCTAATAATGTTATCCACGTAAAGCTTTGCCAGTTTCTCCACTGAATCATCCTTTCTATGCAGAATGAAGTGCGACACTTTTGTCAACCGATCTACGATCACCCAGATGGCGTCGTTTCCCTTCTGCGACCTTGGAAAACCATGCACAAAGTCCATCAAAATGTCGTCAAACTTCCACTCCGGAATAGCAAAAGACTTCAAGAAACCCCTGGCTTTTGGCACTCTGCCTTCACTAAGGCGCAAGTCTGACACTTTGCCACATATAGTGCCACATCCTTCTTGAGTCCTGGCCACTAGAACAACTTCTTCAGATCTCGGTACATCTTCGTGCACCCTGGGTGAATTAAGTACTTGGTATGATGAGCCTCGTACATCAACTCCACCCGTAAATTACCCATGTTCGGGACGCACAAACAATTGTCCTCCTTAGCAGTCCATCTTCAACTGTAGATTGGGAATTTGACCAATCTGAAGCTGCATCAATGATTTCCTTCATACTTCTCTCCAAATCCATAGCTTGCCGAATCCGATCAGCCAGATCATACTGAACTTCTGTCCAGTTAAATAATGCTTCGGCGCTAGTCTGCTTGTCAACATAAGAGATAACTAACGCCTCCAACTCCCGAATCAACCGCTCATAATGAGTCGACAACCAGTTGGCTTGGGCGGGGGGCCCTGTGACTCAACGCATCCGCAACTGCATTGCCTTTCCCGGGCACATAATGAATTTTGAATGTATAATCCCCCGGGAACTCAATCCATCTCCGCTGCCTCATGTTTAGATCATTCTGATCCAATAGGTATTTCAGGCTCTTGTGGTTGGTATAAATATCGACCTTTACGCCGTACAAATAATGCCTTCACAGCTTTAGCGCAAAAATCACGGCCGCCAACTCCAAGTCGTGGACCGGATAATTCCTCTCGTGCACTTTCAGCTGACGCGAGCCATAAGCAATAACACTTCCATATTGCAGCAGCACACAGCCAAATCCACTGCCCGAAGCATCGTTGTAGATCTCAATGACTTCGGTCCCACTCGGCGAACTTAGAACTGGCGCGGTGGTCAACCGACTCTTTAACTCTTTAAAAGCTTGTGCACACTCCTACGTCCACACAAACTTCTGATCTTTCCTGGTCAACGTCGTGAGAGGTAACGCTATCCGCGAGAAGTTCTCTACGAAGCGCCTGTAATAGCCGGCAAGATCTAGAAAACTTCGGACTTCCGCTATCGTAGACAACACAAGCCACTCCCGTATTGCAACTATCTTCGCTAGATCCACTACAATACTTTCTCCACTGACTATGTGACCAAGGAACGCCACTGAGGATAACCAAAAATCGCATTTGGAGAACTTTGCATATATTTCGTTCCTCCTCAGCGTCTCCAAAACCAAATGCAGATGCTTGAAGTGTTCATCTTCGCACTACGAGTACACCAATATGTCGTCGATAAAGACGATCACAAAATGGTCTAAGTACTCCATGAACGCTCTGTTCATCAGATCCATGAACACTGATGGCGCATTAGTCAGCCCGAACGGCATGACTGTAAACTGGAAATGCCCATACCCTGTGGTGAATGCTGTCTTTGGGATATAACTCTCCCTTATCCTCAGCTGATAGTAACCGGACTCAAGATCAAATTTTGAGTACACCGATGACCCGACTAACTGATCAAAAAGATCATCAATCCTTGGGATTGGGTACTTATTCATTTCCGTCAACTTGTTCAGCTCTCTATAGTCGATACAGAGCCACAAACTTCCGTCCTTCTTCTTAACGAAAAGGACCGGTGCGCTCCAAGGCGACGAACTTGGACGCACATAACCCTGCTCCAACAACTCCTCTAGTTGAACATTTAGCTCCGCCATCTCCTTAGGCGCCAACCTATAAAGAGAGCATGACACAGGTTTGGCATCTGACACTAACTCAACTGTGAAATCGATCTCCCGCTGAGGTAGAGCTCCGGGAAGATTGTCCGGGAACACGTCAGGGTACTCGCACACTACTGGGATACTACCCAAAGTGGGTTTAGGCTTTATAGCCTCCACTAACGTGAAGAACAACTCTGCACCAGAATAGACTGCCTTGACCACCTAAAGAGCAGACATTAAAGTCTTGCTCGACTCCTTCAGTCCCGCAAACATTTTCTCCCGCCCAACACCCAGCTTGAATTCCTTTCGGTTTCAATCTATGAATGCCTTCTGCTCCGAAAGCCAGTCCATACCGGGAATGACGTCGAACTCTACTAGAGGCAGTAACGATGATAGTAAGTCAAACTCCTGACTTACAATACGAATCTTTACGACACATACTCTGTCCGCACTCATAGAACACCCATTCGGCAGCAACACATCCAATTTGTTCTTCGCCATCGAATAAGGGACTCCGATGCGCGATATTAAACCTTCTGACAAAAAGGAGTATGAAGCTCCCTTATTGAATAGTCCCCTTGCCGGACTATCGCAAATAAGAACGAAGCCTATACAAACAGTAATAAGCTAACAAGCACTAGGTAACAGTATTTAAATCCAACTTGCTATAAATTTAAACCGTACTTATCACCACATCCGCTTATTTGATGGCCTCCAGCTTGCCCATATTGTAGACTCTTGGTTGAGTCGGAGCAAAATGGGATGCGATTGACTCCACCGCCTTGCCATTTTCCTCGTAAGTTTCTCCCTGCTTCCTCTTGTACTTTGCACGTCTGCTCCAATAGTCATGGGAAAAGTGACCCGGCTTCCCACAAGTAAAGCAAGCGACCGGGGTTTGGCTTGTAGTTTCCCCCGAAGCACCAGAAGAATGGGCTGGACCCGAAGTCCTAGCCTTCTTAAAGAACTTGCGATAACAAGACTTCGAGGTAGTCGGCACCTTAAACACTGTCTTCGTAACACTGGAGTCTTTCTTTGCCTGTACATTTTTCATATCTTTCTCCGAAGACCGGGCCGTATTAACAAGGGTCAAGAAGCCCTACGTCATCGGCCCCGAGAGCAGTAGCCTCAGGTCATCCCTCAAACCTTCATAGAAATGATTCGTCTTCCGCTCCTCATCAGCAAAAGTAAAGCTATCTTACCGACCCAATTGTGTAAATTCATGGAGGTACTCATCCACGCTGCTCTCTCCCTGTACCAACTTCTGAAACTCGTTCTCCAATGCAATCCTCTGAGCCGAGGGGAGGTATCGAGCCAAGAACAGTCTCGAGAATTGCTCTATCGAGACGTTTGTAAGCTGTCTACCCCTCAGATGGTGTAACTCCAAGCCTTCCTACCATAATCTTGTGTCACCATCCAACAAGAATGTTGTAATAGTAGTCTTCTGCCACTCTTCTGTCTCTGTAGCTATCATTACTCTCTTGACTCTTTAGAGCCAATCCTCCGCTTGGGTTGGTGTTCCCATCCCCGAGAACACTGGAGGATTGATGCCCATATCTTGCTTAAGCTGTTTCTACGTTGCTCTCCTAGGCAACACTGGCTCCACTATAACCTGCTCCACTCTCCTTGGCTCCGCTGCTTAGAGCGGTACCTGCTCAACAGCAGGGGCATGTTGCTGCACCTGTCTCGCTGACTGCACGTTAATCATCGCAAATACTGCCTCCGCTACCAATCGTATTGTCTCAGCTGAAGGAGGTGTTGTCGGCTCATCATTTGGTGCGCTACTCGCCTTATAAACTGGACGTTCTGACGGCCCCGTACCACTCCTAGTCACCTATAGTTGTACAAAACACCGATAAGAGACCAAACAACATTGCAAAAAGCAATTATAGAAACACGCAGGTTCCTTAAACATGTATATTTTTATTCCTAAGTGGACATTCATGGGTTCTTTTCATGTTATAACGATGACGCACACACATGTGCTCACCACCCCTTAATGTGAATTCGTCCACGAATTCATTTAAGTCTGACCGAAACCGGTAGTCTGATACCAAATTATAATACCCCTATCCGTCACATAGCATATAGCAGTAGGTCCGGCCGGGCCCGACGCTATATACCACGGACAGACCGGCGAGTTACTAGATGAAACCATTCAACCAATATATACGTCCTACACAGAGCAACTAGCGGAAGCAATTATTAAGTTGTGAAATAAAAAACCCAACCACAAACACGAATGCCCACTAACAACCAAGTAGGAATGAACGACAAAATACATGAAAGTACTGGCCTTATGGCCTTACAATAGTTCACCAAATTTAAATAGTGTTTTACAAACTTCGGCTCGCAGGCCGGCCACACATGAATTAAATAAGGAAACAAACAAGGCCTTCGAGGGCTGGCTCAGTAACTTGGGCTTTTGCCCGCTATTTGCCGCTCGGCTCCGCAGTACCTGCAAGCATAATTCACCGCAACGGTGGCAAACAAGAATAACGGTCAGCTAAAGCTGACTAAATTATAACGATTCCGCCCCCAAACTCGGGATGACAAAGCTTCTTCCCTGCACTTGTTAGCATAGCAAGTAATATAGTGAATAAGCACAACATCACAGGTGCAGGCTCAAACGGCCACACACCCCATGCTCTCAGGACACTTTCTCGGTGAACCCGGTCAAAACCGCGGTCTCACCACCATCCCTTGGACGACAAATCTTGTTAGCATTATAGTCTTTCTAGCATAAGCCTATGACCCTCCATCTATACCAACGGTAAGTACCATGTACTCTAGGTCTCTATAACCAAATAACACAGAGCGGGTACGGTTTCCCCTACTCCATTGCTCACACCGCAACGTTAATTTAAGCCATATGCACTAGTCAAGCTTCCCTGAGTCCCAAAACGAGCAAAACATGCACATAACCCTGTTATGTTCATGGTTGGCTCCCAGGCCACCAAGTTGGTAGAAATACATTTCCTCCAAGTTTTCCGGGTGCACCTAGAAGTTAATCCCCAAGACTCCCTGTTGAAATCTACTTCGTAAAAAACTACACGGATGAAAAGCGCCGCGATGATCTCGCCTCCATAGATCTGGACTCGGTTTGATATTTGACACTCCGAATCTCCTCCAGTGACCGGATCTTCCCTCCTTCTTCTTCCTTGCTCTTCCTTCTCTCTAGAACTTATAAAGCGAGTGGCCAATGAAATATGAGGGTTTAAACCCCCAATCCCGGCCTTAACCCTTGGATGGAGAGGGCTGAACAGTTAGATCCCAAAATAAGGAAAAGAATGGCCACGATTTGCCCTGAAAATAAACTTCCTAGGCCGAACACGGCTTGCGACACTCCCGTGTCCAAGGCTGTGTAACTCATTCGCCATCAATCGACAAAATCCCGACCAGGACACGGCCTGTGACACGGTTTGGGACACGCCCGTGTCCCAAGTGACACGCCCGTATCAAGGCCAGTGTCACGGCCCGTGTACCCAAACGACACAGAACCAGAAATGTCCCGAGAAGGACACGGCTATGTGACATACCCGTATCACATGCCATGTGCTAGACACACCCTAGGACACGCCTGTGTCCCAGGCCTTGCAACTCCCTAGGCACAATCAATCAAAGTGCCCGAGTAGGACACGGCCACTCACACACCAGTGTGTTAGGCCGTGAGCCCTCACTCATCGCTCGTTGAGTGGAAAGCGTTGAGTGCTCGACGAGACTTCTAACACGCTCCTGACATTGCCCTGCGACACGCACGTTTCCCAGGCCGTGTGACCTTTACCAAGGCCCAAACACTCCTAAAAACATTGTCGGTTGCTCTTTAAGTTTCGGGGCGTTACACCCTCTTCCTAACAATGGAATCCTTGCTTTAAATGGCTCTACACGAGCGCCTCCATGCCCTCTCCACTGATCTGGTCTCGTAATGACGATCGGAGCTCCAAAGCTCTGTCAATGGCGGAAGGAAGATCTATCCTTCCTCCTCTCTTCTCTCCCTCTCCACCCTACTCTCAAACTAAATGATGAGAATAATGAGGGTGAAAAACCCTCTCAGCCCTCAAAAAACAGATTTTGCAGAAGATCCTGGGCCTTTGGATCAAATTTGGGGAAACATCGAACGGCCATGAAACAAAATGATGGAACAACACCTGTACAGACGATCAGTGGTGCACGACCAGTGCTCGTGCGCACTAGATCCCATGATCGTGCGATCACCACTGGCAAAACATCCAGAAAGATAGGGATAAACGCGCACGAGCAGCGGCGTATGAGCAATGGTCGTGCGCACTCTGTCCAATGGTCGTGCGTTCACCCAGGCAGAAATTGGAAAAACGGAGAGTAGTGCGCACGATTAGTGGTGCATCGCCAGTGGTCGTGCGCACTAGATCTAGTGATCGTGCTCTCTAGATCCACTACCGATCTCATCGACCTACCGCCAGCGGTATCTCTACCATCGGGCATTATCTCCCAGCGACTCCAGGTCTGAAAACTGGGGTGTTATAATCGTATCCTTGGAAGTTTTTCCCGAAGCAAGCTTTCGCTGCAATATCCATTAGGACGAAATTGTCGAAATGAAAATACTGGGATGACTTTAAAATAGAGCTGAATATACGCGATCTGAGGGCACAAAACGAGCCATACCGGGTTGACCCTGTTCGCCAGTGGATGAAAAACACTGAGAGCTTTCCGAAATTGTATGGTGCGTGAAAATCAGACGATCTGATCAAAAGTTATGGCCATTTGAAGTGCCTTGCATTTGGAAACTAAGTCACGACTTTCTTTTGATTTCCTGCCCGTCTCCTGCGCAGGATGTTAGTGTCACGTATCCATTCTGTTGATTCCGAAAATTTCGCCCAGTCCGCGTGGGCGGTACCCTCGAGCCCGTGTTCGTAGAGAGAGCGTGTTTGCTTGAGGTAAAAATGGGCGTTCATACAGCCAAGCGGCAAAAAATGGGTGCAACACAAGGACTTCCCTGAAGGTCACCCATTCCAGTACTACTCTCGCCCAAGCACGCTTAACTGTGGTGTTCTGATGGGATTCGATGCTCTATTTCTGCTATGGTCACACAAATTGGAAGACTCCGACACATTTTATTTAAGCCAAGATCACCGATGCCTGATTTTCTGGATTGCGGGCTCCGTTGCCATTCAGATTAAGCAATTCTGGCAGCTAAAATTTTTACGCGCGACAATGATCGGGTTACCGCGCCGCTGCCTCTACGTGGGTTCCCCGAAATAGGGAAGTTGTGGTGATTTTTCTTCCTAAGCGCACAGTTATGTCGCGGCCTTTACTGTATCCTTGGAAGTTTTTCCCGAAGCAAGCATTCGTTGGCATATCCATTAGGACGAAATTGAAGAAATGAAAACACTGGGATGACTTTAAAATGGAGCTGAATATACGCGATCTGTGGGCACAAAATGAGCTCGAATGCGTTCACCCTATTCTCCAGTGGATGGACAGCTCCGAGAGCTTTTCGAAATGGTATTGTGCGTGAAAATCAGACGTTTTGACCAAAAGTTATTGACGTTTCAAGTGCCTTGCATTTGGAAACTAAGCCACGTCTTTCTTTTGATTTCCTGCCCGTCACCTGTACAGGATGTTAAGGCCACGTGTCCATTCCGTTGATTTCGAAAATTCTTCCCAGATTGCGTGGGCGGTACCCTCGGGCCCGCATTCGTAGAGAGAGCGCGATCATCGGAGGTAAAAATGGGCGTTCATGCAGCCGAGCGGAAAATAATGGGTGCAACACAAGGACTTCCCAGGAGGTCACCCATCCCAGTACTACTATCGCTCAAACATGCTTTACTGCGGATTTTCGATGGGATTCGGTGCTCTCGTGCTGGTATGGTCGCACACGTTGTGCAAGACCCCATTATTTTTTTTCTTTTTTACACCACCGGGGTCTTAGGCCCAGAACCGCCGCTTTGTGGTGAAACCTTCACGCCCGGGAATATCATCACTATAAATCGCTGATCCTGCCGGCCGATTCGATCACAAAACAGTAGCAAAATAAAAAGAAAGCCTCATGGTCATCCTAAAATAGGGTTAAGGAATCTACTATTTGCAGACCATTCATCCCAATCACATTTATTCCTAAGTTCACATGATCTTCTTGGGCTCCCTAGGGTTTTGTCATGACCTGGTCATGACAAAACCACTCCTATGGGTCTAGTCATGACAAAACCACTCCAGCACATTTTATTTAAGCCAAGATCCCTGACGCCCGATTTTTTGGATTGCGGGCTTCGTTGCAATTCGAATTAAGCAATTATGGCGGCTCAAATTTTACGCGTGACAACGACTTGGTCGCCGCGCCGTCGCCTCTATGAGGGATCCCCGAAATGGAGAAGTGGTGGCGATTTTGCCGTCGGAGCACGCAGTTATGTCATCACCTTTACCGTATCCTTGGAAGTTTTTCCCAAAGCAAGCTTTTGCTGGCATATCCATTAGGACGAAATTGACAAAATGAAAACACTGGGATGATTTTAAAACAGAGCTGAATATACACGATCTGAGGGAACAAAACAAGCTCGAACGGGTTGACCCTTTTCGCCAGTGGATGGACAGCTCCGAGAGCTTTCCAAAATGGTATTGTGCGCGAACATCAGACGGTCTGATCAATAGTAATGGTCGTTTGAAGTGCCTTGCATTTGAAAACTAAGTCATGTCTTTATTTTGATTTCCTGCCCCTCTCTTATTCAGGATGTTAAGGCCACGTATCCGTTCTATTGATTCCAAAAATTCCACCCAGTCTGCGTGGGCTCTACCCTCGGGCCCACATGCGTAGAGAGAGAACGTTCACCGGAGGTAAAAATGGGCGATAATGCAGCCGAGCGGCAAACAAAGGGTTCAACACGAGGACTTCCCAGGAGATCTCGCATCCCAGTACTACTCTCGCCAAAGCACGCCTAACTGCGGAGTTCTAATGGGATCTGGTGCTCTAAAAATGGGAGTTCATGCAGACGAGCGGCAAAAAATGGGTGAAACACGAGGATTTCCCAGGAGGTCACCCATCCCAGTACTACTCTCTCCCAAGCACGCTTAACTGTAGAGTTGTGATTTGATTTGGTGCTCTAGTGCTGGTATGGTCGGACAGGTTGGAATACTTCTACACATTTTATTTAAGCCAAGAGCCCTGATGCCCGATTTTATGGATTGCGGGCTCCGTTGCCATTCGGATTAAGCAATTTTGGCAGCTCAAATTTTTATGCACGACAATGACCTAGTTGCCGCGCCGCCGCCTCTACGCGGGATTCCTGAAATGGGGAAGTTGTGGCGATTTTGCCGCGTGAGCGCGTAGTAATGTTGCGGCCTTTACTGTATCCTTAGAAGTTTTTCCCGAAGCAAGCTTTCGCTGGCATATTCATTACGACGAAATTGACAAAATGAAAACACTGGGATAACATTAAAATGGAGCTGAATATACGCGATCTGAGGGCACAAAACGAGCTCGAACGGGTTCACCCGTTCGCCAGTGGATGGACAGCTCTAAGAGCTTTCCAAAATGGTATTGTGCGCGAAAATCAGACAGTCTGATTAAAAGTTATGGCCGTTTGAAGTTCCTTGTATTTGGAAACTAAGTCATGTCTTTCTTTTGATTTCCAGCCCGTCTCCTGCGCAGGATGTTAAGGCCACGTGTCCGTTCTATTGATTCCGAAAATTCCACCCAGTACGCATTGGCGGTACCCTCGGGCACGCGTTCGTAGAGAGAGCGCGTTCTATAGAGGTAAAAATAGCCATTCATGCAGCCGAGCATCAAAAAATGGGGGCAACACGACGTCTTCCCAGGAGGTCACCCATCCCAGTACTACTCTCGCCCACGCACGCTTAATTGCGTAGTTCTGATGGGATCTGGTTCTCTAGTGCAGGTATGGTCGCACAGGTTGGAATACTCCATCATATTTTATTTAAGCCAAGATCCCCGACACCTGATTTTCTGGATTGCAGGCTCCGTTGCAATTCAGATCAAGCAATTTTGGCGGCTCAAATTTTTACGCGCGGCAACGATCGGGTCGCCGCGCCGCCGCCTCTACGTGGGATCCTCGAAGTGGGTAAGTGGTGGCGATTTTGCTGCCTGAGCGCACAGTTATGTCGCGACCTTTAGTGTATCCTTAGAATTTTTCCCGAAGCAAGCTTTCGCTATCATATCCATTAGGACGAAATTGACAAAATGAAAACACTGGGATAACTTTAGAATGGAGCTGAATATACGCGATCTGAGGGCACAAAATGAGCACGAACGGGTTCACCCGTTCCCCAGTGGATGGACAGCTCCAAGAGCTTTCCAAAATTGTATTGTACTCGAAAATCAGACAGTCTGATCAAAAGTTATGGCAATTTGAAGTGCCTTGCATTTGGAAACTAAGTCACGTCTTTTTTTTGATTTCCTGCCCGTCTCCGGTGCAGGATGTTAAGGCCACGTGTCTGTTCTGTTGATTCCAAAAACTCTGCCCAGTCCACGTGGGTGGTACCCTCGGGCCCGCGTTCGTAGAGAGAGCGCATTCGTCGAAGGTAAAAATGGGCGTTCATGCAGCCGAGCGGCGAAAAATGGGTGCAATACGAGAACTTCCCAGGAGGTCACCCATCCAAGTAATACTCTCGCCCATAAACAGTTAACAGCGGAGTTTTGATGGGATCTCGTACTCTAGTGTTTGTATGGTCGCACAAGTTGGAATACTCCGACAAATTTTATTTAAGCCAAGATCACCGACGCTCGATTTTCTGGATTGCGGGCTCCGTTGCGATTCAGATTAAGAAATTTTTGCCACTCAAATTTTTATGCGCGACAACGATCGGATCACCACTCCGCCGCCTCTACGCAGGATCCCCAAAATGGGTAAATGGTGGAAATTTTGCCGCCTGAGCGCGCTGTTATGTCGCGGCCTTTACTGCCTTGAAAGTTTCTCCTTAAGCAATCTTTCGTTGGCATATCCTTTAGGACGAAATTGACAAAATGAAAACACTGGGATAACTTTAAAACTGAGCTGAATATACGCGATCTGAGGGCACAAAATGAGCTTGAACGGGTTTTCCCATTCTCCAGTGGATGTACAGCCTTGAGAGCTTTCCGAAATGGTATTGTGCTCGAAAATCAGACGATCTGATCAAAAGTTATGGCCATTTGAAGTGCCTTGCATTTGGAAACTAAGTCACGTCTTTCTTTTTATTTCCTGCCTGTCTCCTGCGCATGAGGTTAAGGCCACGTGTCCGTTCTGTGGATTTCGAAAATTCCGCCCAGTATCCGTGGGTGGTACCCTCAGGCCCGCGTTCATAAAGAGAGCGCGTTTGTTGGGGGTAAAAATGGGCGTTCATGCAGCCGAGCGGCAAAAAATGGGTGCAACACGAGGACTTCCTAAGAGGTCACCCATCCCAGCACTACTCTCGCCAAAGCACGCTTAACTGCGGAGTTTTGATGGGATCCGATTCTCAAGTGCTTGTATGGTTGCACAGGTTGGAATACTCCGACACATTTTAAGATAAATTCCAGGGATAATTATACTATGAAATTATCCATACCAAAATATCATCAAGATTCAAGGTCATTTGACCCGTAAGATAATCTCTAGGGTTTAAAGTCCTAAATAATTATTAAGTGGTTTATGTGGGGTGCATGTGTCTAAATACCACCATATCCCTTCCTAGGGAATTTCACCACCCTAGTATCTCATGGAACAATCCCAAAGCCCATCCATGAACATAACCCTGTATGTCCTTCACACGCCCCCAAAGTTCAACCTTAGGGTTAGAAGAAGGGTCCTAGGGCAAATCCACCCTAATCCACCCCATAATCCATATAGGGTTTTAAATGTCATTTCAAATCAGTGGTCCAAATTTCAACCTCTATTGAGGTGGTTTGGCCACTCAAACCCACAAGGGGCACATTTGACCTAAATACCCCTTTTAGGGCAAGGCTAGGGTTTGATTATTTCAAAATTAAATCATATCAAAATGGGATGAAAATTTATATAGAGTCTTATGATGACCCCAAGTACCACTCACCAAAATTTGGGTGGGTTTGGAGGTTAGGTCCCCTAATTAAATTACCCTCGGATTATTAAATAATTTCGAAACCTATAGAAAAAGTTTCTCACAAAATTCCCATTTTTTGGGAAGACCTAGGTATAGGATATAAAGACTCCCTGTCCAAATTTCAGGTCATTTGGACTTGTGGTGAAGTGGGGGCACACATTTAATTCTCTGTCTTGTCATTGGTATAGACCTCACAAAAATGAGTGCTGTGGTCAAACGACTTATCCAAATTTGTTGAAGTTAATTTTAAAATAAAGTAGACCCTCAGATCTACAATTTTCATGTTTACAACTTTCTCTGACTAAGCATCTAAGTATTTTTAAATAAATTCCCAAGATGACTATTTTTCAAAAGGCAGAAAATATAACAAATAATGAATAAAAAATTTGTATCCTGCAAAGATCTTACAGTAGGATCCAATAGCTCCTGTGTTTCTTCTTTCTCCGCCCGACGGGTAGGATCTACCTGACCTAGAGTAGGTTCCAGCCTCCACAGCCGGCCACTCTGCTACCTACCTAGTCGGCCACCGCCACCAGCACCTCCATTGAGGTGCTGGCCATTGCGGGGCAGCGGCACGACTGCCAGAGGGGCTACTTCCGGCGATCCCGCCAATCACATTTTTCTCAAAAAAACTAGGAAAAATGATCCCTTGATCGGGCTCAATTGAGCCCGATCCTTGTCCCTAATTATTCCTATGATCTACCCATGGAAGAAGTAGAAGAGGACCTTATTGGTATTCTGGAGTCAAGCCGATCATCAGGTTTCCATTTGCGGTGGAGGTGTAGCCAAAGTTCTGCAACAGTACAGTAAAGTGGCTCGAAACCGCCAGGGAAAGTGTGGAAATGACTCCCTGATGCCCAATGATGCTTTTAAGAAGGCTAAATGGGGGGAGAGGAAGGTCCTAACTTGGCTCCACCATTAATGGCCTTAAAGTGGAGATTTTGGCCATAGTGGGGGGGGGGGGGGTGTGAACCTATGCTTAACTAGGCATGGAAACGGCTGGAAACTCCTCATCTCTCCTAGGGAAGTTGAATCCAGCCATTGATGGGGGACTTGAGGGGATATAACTTCAAAGCAATTAATGGCCTTAAAAGCTTGAATTTCGGCCAAGGCTTGGTTCCAATGAATCCATCCCCTATGTGGCTGGTTAAAGCTGTTGATATTCTCAAAACTAAAGGGGGAATGAATCCAGCATGAAAGGAGGAGCTCTTAGCCTCCCTATGCCATGAATGCCCCTTATTTCCCCACTTTCCCTCTCCTCCATCAAAGGGGAAAATGGAGTTTTCTCTCTCCTAGTCATCAAGGCCGAATTTGATGCCCTCTCCAGCCTAATGGCAGCCCATTAGCTCATAATATCCATTAAACTAAGGTTAGCCCAAGTGGGTTGGGCTTGTGTTTGAGTTAGCCAAATCACCCACCGGAGCGTCCTTCCTAATCGGTATAAACTGGGCCACCTTCGTCAATCAGTCGACGATCACCATTATTGAGTCATTTCCCGCACGTCACCGAGGAAGACCATGTATGAAGTCCATGGTGATGTCGTCAAATTTCCACTCTTGCACCGGATGTGGAAGTAACAATCTGGCCGGGTTCGTACACTCTGCCTTCACCAACTAACACGCCTCGCAGTGGGTCACAAAGTAGGTGATGTCCCTCTTCATGCCCGACCAGTACATTGTCTTCTTCAGATCGACCGTCATTATAACATCCCTCAGGCAACTAGACCCCTTAGGAGTTGTTTTGTTATGACTATGTCATGCCAAAACCCTAGAAGCCCAAGAAGACCAAGTGGACCTAGGAATATAGGTGAGATCAATATGGCCTACAAATAGTAGATTCCTAAAAACTAGGTTGGGATGATCATGAGGCTTCACCATGACTCCAAGACACCACCATGACCTCACCAATCCATTTAAAGGCCCTAAGGGTCCATTAGAGTCAACCCAGGATGGCCAAGTTTACCTAGGACCATCTTAGGCCTAAAAAGGGCAAGGTGCCTTAACTAAAGGCAATGTGCCCCTAATGAGCCCAACCAACCCTACCAAGGTCTTCTTAGACCTATAATGGGGTCAATGGGTCACCAAAGATCCATTGGGGTCAAACCGAGAGCCTGAGTTTACCAAAGTCAACCCTAGCCCTAAAGTTGCCAAAGTTCCCTAACAAAGGGGCATGTGACTTTCAATGTGCAAGGTAACCCCTCATAACCCCTCCTAGGCCTTAAGGGAAGTCAATGGGTCACCAAGGACCCCTTGGGGTCAACTCAAATGGTCATGTTGACCAAAGTCAACTCAAGCCCTAACTTGGTCAAAGTGTCCTTCCTAAGGGTCAAGTGACCCCCAAGTTCCAAGTCAACCCTTCACAACCCTATATAGACCCTAGGGTAGGCCAATGGGTCACCAAGGACCCAGTGATGGTAACACAAATGGTAAAAATGAGTAAGCTCAACCCAAGTCTAGTTTAGGTCAACTTAGACCAAATGGGCCAACCCAAGCTCAAACATATTCACTTAGGCTAACCATCTCTTAATTAATTAATGTCATGAATTAGTGGGTTGCAATTAGGCTAGTGTGATGAACAAATTCAATCATGAGGGGGTAGGAGAGAGAAAGCTTCAATTCCTCTTTAATGGAGGAGAGAGAAGCCAAGGGCCATTCATGGCATAGGGAAGCCAAGGGCCATTCTTCTTTGCTTGGCTCATCTCCCCTAATAGCCCTGAGAAGATCAAGAGCATTTCTAGGCTTTTCCACTGACTGGATGTAGAGAACCACCATGGCCGAGCCAAGCTATTCATGGCCATTAATGGCATTGGTGCCATGACCACCAATCCCCCATTTTATTATTTTAAAAGCTTCACTGGACTCCAAGGAGTCGTTTCCACCCTTGCCCCGGCAACTTCGAGTTACTTCACTGTGTTGTTGCAGAAAACCGAGCGGAGCCACCACTACCATGACGTCTCGACGATTAGCGCGACTCAAAACCACCACAAAGGTCCTCCTCCTCTCCTTACTCTATGGGTAGATCGTAGGGTTCAATTAGAATGGAGATTGGGTTCAATTGAGCACGATAAAAACCTTGAATTTCCTGATTTTATTGGAAATGTTTCCTTTTCAGGATCGCCGGAAAAGGCCCCTCCGGCGGCAGTGCCGCCGCATGGCGAAAGCCACCACCTCGACGGAGGTGGAGGGGCGGTGGCTGGCCAGGGAAGTGGCCAGGTGGCCGGCGGTAGAGGCTTGAAGTTGTCCCAGGAGGAATTAATCCTAGCCATTGGCTCGCTGGGACGATGACAAGATGCCATCCAGTAGTGCGCCAAGATTCGTGCTGTTATGTATCAAATTATAGGTTAAATGTTATTTCATATGATATTCTGTCACACTATTTGTATTTAATGTTTTTAATTATTAAAAATACCTAGGTTCACCTATAGAAAAAGTTATAAACACCAATGTTGTAGCCTAGGGTGTACTTTATTCTAAAATTGGGTTGAACCAATTTGGGTGTCTGGTTTGACCAGGGCACTTATTTTGGTGGGGTCTATACCTAGGGTTATACAGAAACTAAAATGAGTGCCCCACTTCATCCCTTGTCCAAATGACCAAAAATTTGGATAGGGAGTCATTCTAACCTATACCTAGGTCCTGTCCAAAAATGGGAATTTTTGGGGATAAGTTTTCTATAGTTTTAGAAATTATTTAATAATCCTAAGTAAAATTAATTTAGGGAGCTAAAGACCTCCAAACCCTACCAAATTTTGGTGAGTGGTTCTTAGGGTTATTATGAGGTTCTATATAAAGTTTCACCTCATTTAGAGTTGATTTGGTTGGGAAATGAGTAAACCCTAGTTTTGACCCAAAGGGGGTATTTAGGTCAAAAGTGCACCTTGTGGGTTTGGGCGGCCAAACCAGCTCAACAGAGGCTGAGATTTGGGTCACTGGTTTGACATGACATTTAACACCCTCATAGGTATTATGAGGTGGTTTCGGGTAGGATTGCCCTATGACCCAAGCTCAAACCTATGTATGGACTTTGGGGGTTTGAGAAGGGAATGGAGTCAAATGCCCTTGTATGGACTTGAAATTTTGTGGAAAGGACCTTATCGTTGTTAAAGTCCTCAGGTAGAAATTTTAGTGTATTTAGAGATAGTTTAACCCCACAAAACCCTAACCCTTGTTTAGGGCACAACCCTTATACATGTATGACAGGCCATTAAAACTTAATGAAAAGCTATGAAACTTGGTTAGTATGGTCTTAAGGTTAATAAGAGCCTCTAGTGATTTTATTGGTAATTTTGGAACAATACATTTAGTACCTCCTTTATAATAAATGGAATTTCCCTTGATAGTCTTTTGTTTATTATGATCACACTATTTTATAGGAAATTATGAAAATTAGGCAGAGTGTATTTTAGGTCAATGTACTCATACTAGAATTTTATTATAATTTTTAGATGTATATTTCTAGTACTTTCTTCACAAGCTTTTAAAAATGGAATTATGTTCAAAAATGGATTCAGAGCTCAATGATTGATTTTAAAATGTGAAACTCATGCAAAAGTGTACTTAGGTCAATTTGCACATGGGGAAATGTAATCATAGTTTTTGGATGAATATTTTCAGTAGTTGTTTCATTAATTAAAGAAAGAGGATTATTGTTCTAAATTAAAATTAGAGCTCAATATTTACTGAGAAGTTTGGAAACTTTGTGATGAGTATGTTTAGGGCATTTCAATTATGCTTGAATTTTTTTATAATTTTTTGAAGCATATTTATAGTACTTGTTTCTTTAGCTATTAATTATGTGATTATGTTTAAAATTATGAACTAGAGGTTTAAACCTTGCAAAAAATTTGGGATACTTGAATTTACTATTAATTAGCTACCTTGTATTTATCATAATTTTATGGAGCATTTTGCATGATTGTAAGGGCCACTTCATATTCAAATTGGGGCATTTTGATTTTTAGGGAAAATAAATAAAATGTCATATAAATTAGGAAAAATTCCATGTTTCTGGATTTAGGTTTATAAAAGTCATGATAGGCCTTCATTAATTATCTTAGCGAATTTGGACGAAAATTTGGAATACCTCCTATCATGCACATCATACAGTATAAGGTGGTCTGCATTTAGTAAAACTGCGGAAATCATGTTAACATGGGGAATGGTCGTAGGGAGATGGGATTGTGGTTTACTAATTTTCGTAAGTGGATTGGAGTATACCATTAGAAGTTGGGAAGAGTAGCTTGTAGAGTAGTCCAAGTTTAGGTGGTATTCGGGGTCGATTAAAGATCTTCTATCTTGTGAAGGGAGAGACAGGGTCAAAAAACATTAGGGTTAGAACCAGTGTAATAATAAAGGGATCGGGTATTAACCAATAAAATAAGTGCCTTGCAAAAGAGAGCTTTGGGCTTCAGTCCATCGTAGTTCCTAGTGCCGTTTGAGAGCGCTTCACTGGGTATGTCGGGGGAAGTCCTGAGCTAACCTAAACTCTAGGAAAAATAAACTACAAGAGTAACTAGTGTTGATGCGCGAAAAGCGAAGGCGGAAACGAGCACCAGCAGCTAACTGTTCGAGCACCTAGGGAAGAAAAGAAAAACAAACTGCGAGCAGCAGTCTACTTGGCAGACTAGAAAAGGGACAGAAAAGCAAGAGCCGTGAAGCACGGCAACACCAGACTTCGCCCGTCGCGGCCTGAATGCCTCTCCTGCGACGGGCTTACTTTTGATTGCAAAGAAGGGGTTACAAGAAGGGAAAAGTAAAGCAAAGCGGAAAGCAAGCTGGAGACCGCAAAGCCAGAGATTCGAGTCCGCAGCCTTTAACAAGTGGGCTCCTGGGCTCGAGTCAGCGTGCTTTGAGTGCACCACTTCCCCCTATTATAGGCTGGGGGCCTGCCCAAGCGGGCAGGGCTAAAATAACCGGCTGCCCGGGGTACAAAAGAGCCGGGCAGCGGTGACGGGAATCAAAAAAGAGAAGGAACAAACAGTCCGCGCGGGACCGGCGGACTGGGCCAGCGAGCTGGAGACCTCCCTTGGTCGCATCGAGCGCGGTTCTTTTAAATTAGCTGCGACCTGAGCGACCTGGGCGGCCTGACTCGGAGCTCGCCGGCCTAAGCTTGACTCGTCGATGGGAGGTCGTCGATCTAGCAGAGCTGGGAACCGAGGGCGACCTGAGCGGATTGATAGCTGGAGTCTGCCTAGGTGACGGACCACGTCAACTGGCGAGCTGGGCGAACTGAGTACTTGAGTTCAGCGAGGGAAGGGCAAGATGCCTAGCTGGAAATGTTGCGGATTCTGGGGTTAACATAATCCCCGCACATTTTTGAGTTTTGGAAAATTCCGAAAATGTTTCCTTAACCGCTGAGTCCGCAACTATCATTAATGCTGTTCGTGCTATAAATACTGCCGGAAGCCCTGTCTTCTGTCAGAATTGTCTGCGCGACGGGTCGTTACTCACCACTTGCGGTCTCAACTTTCCAGTCCGGCATGGCAAGGCTAGGATCCTTCTTTGGCAACATGGCTGCTCCGATTGAGAAGCCGAAAGCGAGTTCCCGGCCTAAGAAATCGAGCCATCGAAAAGATGCGCCTGCCCGCCATCAGGGGGAGAGTTCAGGCCAGGTGAAGCAAGATCCAGTCCGCGATACTGCAAAGACTGCGAATGCTCCTCTAAGTCCTCTACGGGAGAAACTGAATCCGCCCTCCATTTCTGACCAAAACCCTGCGAACTCTTCCAGCATGGAGGTGCATCGCTCTCCTTCCGGGACTATCATGCTGCGGATAGAAACAGATAAGGAAGTTTCATCGCCGAAAGTCCAGTAGCAGGGGATCGAGGAGAAGCTTCCTGCTGGCGAGCCGATACTGGAAAGGGGAGTGAAGGTTGCCGAGGAGCGAGTTAAGGAGTCCGCCGAAAACGCGGCTAAAAGTTCCATCGAAAAGAAAGTTGTGGAGCCAGTATCTTCCTTGGCGCTGGTTGTCGCTCCAACCTCAGTTCCCGAACCAAAGCCGGTCGTCATCGACTTAGAGAAGACTCCTGAGAAGAAAAAGAGGAAGAGAGATAGTAATGCCGCCGAGCGGGTAGAGAAGAAGTTGAAAGTTAGAAAAGAGAAAAATATCTCCAAGCGGACTGGAGCTGCGAGCTTGCAGCATAAGCCGCGAGAAAAGGAAGTCCAAGATGATCTCGTCACCCCCGATCCTCTGCTCGCAGAAGGTGATCCCCCTTCCACGCTCAGCTTATCAACCACTGAGATACTCGACTCTATAGATAATGATCAGCTTGCGAGTATAAATCGCTCTCTACTGGAGGTGCTGCAGCCTGATACCGCAACTGGAGGAGAAAATCTTGACGACCCTTCTTCTTTTTTTCCAGCTGAAGAGAGGAAGAAAACCGAGGAGCAACTCGCAATGATGAAGGCGAAGGTTGAAGTGGCCTCGGAGAAGCTCGTGGTGGATAAGCGGGATGAGGATCTTCGGATTGCTGTCGAGCTGATGCGATCTGGTAAGTTGCAGCCGGCGACCAAGCGGTTTCAGAGCTCTTGGTTGTACAAATCCCCTCCACGAAAGTCGCGGCCAGTCAAGATCCTTACAGAAACTGATGACATAGTCGCCTCGAGCAGATCGCTGGCCGAGACAAGAGCGCTAGTCCGCCGTGAATGGAGGCGTAGCCTAGAGGCTTTTGATCCGGAGCGCGTGATGCGACCTATCCTTGATAGTCGCCAGATCGCCGCGAAGATAACCAAAAGTGGATAAAAACCTTTTCCCTTTTTTCTTTTTTTTGGGGCTATTGCGGCTTGGATACTGAGGCGACTTTACTTTCTTTGTTGCAGTTCAGAAGTCCACGCCTGATTCTGTCGAGGTCGGCGAGATCGTGCCCACGCCACCAAATGTGTCGGAGGCTGCGGCGCGGACTACTGATGAGCTCGCACAGGAGGAGCTGCCTGCTAAAGAAGACAGCGCACTGTTAGCGAAGAAATATGAGGAAGAGTTATGCGAGCTTCGAACTGAACTAAAGAAAAGCAAAGCGTGGGAAAAGATCCTAGAAAGCGAGGTCGCCGGCCTTTCATCCGCACTCGAAGGAGCGAACAAGGAGAAAAATCGACTGAGCGGAGATGTTAGACATTATAGGAATAAATATTTGGCTTTGGCGAGAGAAGGAAAAAAGCAAGTAAGCGAAGCCGCTGGGGTGAGGTCGCAAACGTCTCAGCCTGCTGTGGGGGAGGGATCGGCCCCTGCGGCAAGCGGGCAGCCCGCGGTGGTCGCAGATCCAACCCCGGGAGTTCAATTAATTCCATTTCCGCGGGTAGTCAGAGACATGGCTCATATGCACCGCACCTTCAATAACATGCACCATCTGGTTTCCCAGCTCTACTGTGAGATCTTGCGAGGGAGCGACAAGGCTGCTCACGTTGGAATGGAGGAGGAGGCGCGACCTGCTCTGAGAGACCGCGGAAAGCGCTAAGGCCTAAACATTTATTTTTATATTTTTAAGCTGCTGTGTAATATTGTTGCTGAACATCTTTGTTGTATGATTGTATCTGTGCTGTGATGCTACTCTGCTTGTTGTATTCTATTATTTTTTCGGATAATCCCGTTATGGAATGTAAGTTATGCGGGCTGGCGTTTTATTGGCAAACTGCGGTTTCTGCGGACTGGCTTTGAATCCGCAAAGTCTTGAAATATCTGATACTGCAGGGAAAACAGGGAAGAAGCGAGCTGGGCGGACTGGCTTTGAATCCGCAAAGCCTTGAGAAATATCTGATATTGCAGGGAAAACAGGGAAGAAGCGAGCTGAGCGGACTGGCTTTGAATCCGCAAAGCCTTGAGAAATATCTGATATTGCAGGGAAAACAGGGAAGAAGCGAGCTGGGCGGACTGGCTTTGAATCCGCAAAGCCTTGAGAAATATCTGATATTGCAGGGAAAATAGGGAAGAAGCGAGCTGAGCGGACTGGCTTTGAATTTGCAAAGCCTTGAGAAATATCTGATATTGCAGGGAAAATAGGGAAGAAGCGAGCTGGGCGGACTGGCTTTGAATCCGCAAAGCCTTGAGAAATATCTGATATTGCAGGGAAAACAGGGAAGAAGCGAGCTGAGCAGACTGGCTTTGAATCCGCAAAGCCTTGAGAAATATCTGATATTGCAGGGAAAATAGGGAAGAAGCGAGCTGAGCGGACTGGCTTTGAATCCGCAAAGCCTTGAGAAATATCTGATATTGTAGGGAAAACAAGGAAGAAGCGAACTGGGCGGACTGGCTTTGAATCCGCAAAGCCTTGAGAAATATCTGATATTGCAGGGAAAACAGGGAAGAAGCGAGCTGGGCGGACTGGCTTTGAATCCGCAAATCCTTGAGAAATATCTGATATTGCAGGGAAAACAGGGAAGAAGCGAGCTGAGCGGACTGACTTTGAATCCGCAAAGCCTTGAGAAATATCTGATATTGCAGGGAAAACAGGGAAGAAGCGAGCTGAGCGGACTGGCTTTGAATCCGCAAAGCCTTGAGAAATATCTGATATTGCAGGGAAAACAGGGAAGAAGCGAGCTGGGCGGACTGGCTTACCGATCTGAGCGGATTGACGGCTGTCATGTCAGACGGTTTTTATATAAATAGGGTCGTCATTCTCTTTTTGTATAGAAAACAGTGGGAGCTGAAGACTTGCGGTCTGAAAACATGGTATCCGCACGCACTGAAGCCGCAGCCGCCTTCCATGCTACTGATCATAAAAGGAGTAGGCTAACCGAAGCCGACCTAGAGGCTTTCTTGGAAGTTCATATGGCGGGCTCGCCCGTACTCGCGCGGCTCTCCGAACACCACGAACGACTGAATTTCTCAACCGCTACCCAGCTCGCAGTTCCAATAGATCATTTTGACTGCGGGTTCAAATTCCCCCTGCTCTGGGAGGTCGCGGAGATCTTTGAGCATTATGGGGTGGTTCCGGGCCAGCTTGCCCCGAACAGTATGGTTTCCATCTGCAGTTTCATTGCTTACCTGCGAGCTGAGAGGGTTGAATTTTCCTTGAAGATTTTCAGGAAAATTTTCTCTGTTCGCTCCATCACTCCGACGGGAGACCGCGAGTACAAAGGCATCATCTACTTCTACTGCAGGGGAATGAAAGTTGTGGGCTTGCCGAACAAGATCCACAACTGGACCTCCAGGTATCTTATCTTTGAAGGCGACCTGGGGTTCCTTCATACCAGTCCGCAGCTGCGCGTAGACGCTGACTTCAAGAGCGTGCGGCTAAACGATGCCGAGGCCGCCATCGTCAAGTTCCTTGATGGAGCGAGGCTGGATGTCGACTATTACATCCCGCTGCTGCCTGGGCTGGATACTATTAGCCGCCAAGAGAGTAAGTCTTGCCACCTTCGTTTGTATCCGCAACAACCTGGGAATTTTAGCTAACTTTCTCTCTTGCAGCGACCTTGGCGGTGCCCGCAAATCTGCCCGTTGCGCCTGCCGGACAAACTCCTACGCAAGGGGAAAGGAGAAAAGAAATCGCAAAAAAGAGGAGGGAAGACGGAGACCCCGCCGCGGGTTACTCTTCCGATGACAGCTTCGACATTGCGGGCTTCGGCGAGAAGCAAAAGGATCTGAGGGGCAACCCCATGATCCACTGGCATGAGAAGAAAAAGTATGTCCGCCTATCAACGGCTCTTCTCTCCTGGAGAAGTCCGCGCCCATCTCGCCATGCCCACGTCGCCCTGTCCGCCTTATACGGGAAGCAAAACCTTCGCGATCTGCAAGGTGTGGCACCTGATGACCTCCCCCTTCTCGCTGCGCAGGCCAGTGCGAACTCCGCCGTCACCAACCACTTCTTAGGCAAGCTTACGCGCGAGCTGCTTAGGGACAATGCGCGGTATAAGAAGGAAAGCCATTCGCTGAAAGAAAGGAATAAGCGACTTGGTGTAAAAGTTAATCAATATAAAGAAGACAAGGCCGTAAGTGCTTAGTTAGCCGTCGTTAATCTTGCTTATCTTTCGCGGACTGATGTTTTGATTTCTTTTGCAGATCGCATATGAGGTGACCAACCCAGACTTTCAAAAGGCCATGTTTCCTTTTGTAAGGGAAAGCGTCGAGGTCGCGCTCGAGCGCGTTATCAGCGATGGGTACGCGAAGGCTGGGGTAGACTCTATTCCTTTCCTGAAGCTTTTCCCGGAGCTAAAGGATAAGGTTGCCGAGTTCGAGCAAGCTGATAAGGGGAAAGCGGTTGCCGAGGATGACGAGGAGGAGTCCGCTGACGAGAAAGCCACTGAAGACGTGGCCTCAAGTCAGCAGCAAGGAGGTCAGTCGGATCAGTCCGCTAACTCCAGCTCTGGTGAGAGCAGCTCGCGAACAGAACCCTCAGCCGCTTCTCACTCTGATGACAGCAGCAGCAGTGACTCAGGCGGCTACTCGTCTAGAGTGGATGTGGATGGGTCGAGCCCGGAGAAGCCTGCGGACAAGAAGCAGAGGACAGAATAGTAATATATATTGTAATTTTTTGGTTCTCTTTAATGTAAGGGAGCAGACTCTGCGCGAGCCTGCCAAGACATGTAAATATGTTTTTGAATGAATAGAAAAAGGATATTTTTGATCTGAGATGTTCTGCTTTTTTTTTCCTTGCTTATGTTTTGAAGTCGCACTTTATATGTAAATCTTTGTCATTGCTTTGCTGTATGTTTAGAGCTTGCTGAAATTGCATAACCACAGCTTGCTGTAATATGAAAATATTCTAAGCGAAGAGAACGTGTAAAGCGAACTTGGACGAGTTCGGTTGGCAGTCCGCGCTTTGCAGAATAGAACCAAGAAAACGACAATCGGCCCACTTGAATAACGAGAATAAGCGAACTAGGCGGACTAGGGTCACCGTCCGCAGATATTTACGTTTGAATTTTTTCTAAGTAATCATTGTATGCATCGAACAAATTCTGCGAACTAGGCGAATTGGAAAGCCAAAGTCCGCACTGCATCAGTCAGCAACATCAGAAAAGACCTGTAATTCATAACTAAGCGGGTAAGAGCGGCTGGAGCGTCTTTCCTCACAAGATTATGGACTACCGAATCAACCAAGGGACGGCGGACTGAGCGGATAAGACAACTGGAGTCCGCACTTTATTAATGAATAATATCAGAAATGACCTGTAATTCACAACCAAGTGGGTAGGTGCGGCCGGGGCGGCATTGCTTTCCTCACGAGGTTATGAATTATAGAATCAACCCAAGGGACGGCGGACTGAGCGGATAAGACAACTGGAGTCCGCACTTTATTAATGAATAATATCAGAAATGACCTGTAATTCACAACCAAGCGGGTAGGTGCGGCCGGGGCGGCATTGCTTTCCTCACGAGGTTATGAAATATAGAATCAACCCAAGGGACGGCAGACTGAGCAGATAAGACAACTGGAGTCCGCACTTCATTAATGAATAATATCAGAAATGACCTGTAATTCACAACCAAGCGGGTAGGTCCGACCGGGGCGGCATTGCTTTCCTCACAAGGTTATGAATTATATAATCAACCCAAGGGACGGCGGACTGAGCGGATAAGACAACTGGAGTCCGCTCTTCATTAATGAATAATAACCCCTGTGAAGAAGAAAGCCGCAGTCTGGAGGCCAAGCGGGTAGGTGCGGCCGGAGCGGCATTGCTTCCCTCACTGGACCTCGAGATCTGCAGACTCAATAACTCAATTCACTGCCCTCTTGCCTGGAGTACAGTCTAAGTCGATCTCTCGGGCAGGTACGGCCGGAGCGGCATTGCTTTCCTTTGAGATCGACAAGACTGTGGGTCTCCTGCAGGCACTGCTTGAGGGTACCAAGGAGTGTTCGAGAGTCACAACCCTAAGATGATCTGGGGGTAGGTGCGGCCGGAGCGTCATTGCTTTCCCCGTGCGATCATCTGGGTTGTAACAATATCCCTTAAGTGGCGTGGTAGAGCTGACCTCCACTTTGCTCCTCCATAATGCAGAAGTGGGGTTAGGTACTAGCCGGGATCCGAAATCCAGTATCCTACCGCACTAGAGTTGGTAGGCTCCCACTACACGGTGCGAAATCTCCCCGCAACACGTGGTCGTCGTGGTGTTATGCTGACACCAACGGTTCTAGGGGAGGTTTTTGCTGAACACGGCGATATCTCCTGGTATCAAGCAACTGTCGGGAGTTGCTCGAGGAGGTAAGAAGGAAGAGGCATTAAAAGAAGTGTTAGTATGAGTATTTAGACAAATATCAATTTTGAGAGATTCGTATAACCATAAAATAGAGAGTTCAGAGAGAACTGTTTAGAGTTATCCTTGCTTCATATATTTAACTGTCAACACTTGAAACACAAAGATACTTGATAAAAGTGTTAGCAAGGAACTTTTTGTTAATAGTGAACCTCTTAAAGAGTTTACATAGGAAGAAAAGAAAAGAGGTTCAGGAAAAGAACTGCTTTAGGTCATCTCCGCTCCACGTGTGCGGCATGTCTTCTCCTTCAAATGTTTGTAACCGGTAGGCCCCATTCTGAAGTGCTTCCTTGACAATGAATGGTCCTGCCCAGCTAGGATTAGCTTTCCAACTGAGCTGGCTCTTGCAGCAGCATCGACCTTTTTAAGAACCAGATCTCCCACTTGAAAGTGTTTGATCCTTACGTTCTTATCGAAGTAACGGGCCATTCTTCTTTTAACTTCCTCCTGCCTGATAGCAGCCTTGTCTCTGACCTCTTCGATATGCTCCAAACTGAACCTCATCTCCTCACTGTTCAACTCAAGCCAATCCTCCGTACCTTGCCTGACAAGCAGTACTCTAGGCGACAGAACTTCAAACTCAACAGGAATCAATGCCTCGGACCCGTGAGAAAGCTTGAACGGGGTTTCTCCTGTTGAAGATGAAGGTGTTGTTCTCAGGGTCCAGAGGACTGAGGGAAGTTGATCAGCCCAACTGCCCTTGAGATTTTGAACCTTCTTCTTAAGCAGGTTGAGGATTTGCTTATTAGCTGCTTCTACTTGACCATTACTTCTGGGATGATGAACTGATGCGAAGCGCAGCACTGTTCCGATCTGCCTGCAAAAGCCTATCATCTATGCATTGTTGAACTGTGGTCCATTATCGGTGATTATTGCCATAGGGATTCCATGTCGGCAGACTATCTCTACCCAAATAAAATTCCTCACGACCTGGGTTGTTGTCTTTGCCAGTGCTTTAGCCTCAATCCTCTTACTGAAGTAGTCGATCATAACTATAATAAAGCGCCGCTGCCCACTTGCCATGGGAAAAGGGCCAATGAGATCCATTCCCCAAACAGCAAAGGGCCAAGGGGTTGTAATCGATCTGAGAGATTGAGCTGCTTGATGCTGAAGAGGGGCGAATTTCTGGCATTGAACACATTTTCTTGCATAGGCCTCGGAGTCTTTCTTCATTGTAGGCTAGATGTAACCTTGCCGCAGGATCCTTCTTTCTAATGTTCTTGCTCCCGAATGACTTCCGCACTCGCCAGAATGCACTTCTCGGAGAATGGTGGGAACTTCACTTTCTGAAACACATCTTGCCATTGTGGACAAGAAGGTTTTCCTGTAGAGAATATCGGATATCAAGTAATAGTGTGCTGCCTTCAACCTGAATCTCTTCTTATCTTTTACTGACTGATGTAGATTCCCAGTTGACAGGTAGAGAATGAACGGATCCATCCAAGAAGAGCATTGATCAATCTGCATTATCCCTTCCCCCTCCACTGCCGGGTGGAAAAGCTCAGAAGTTGTCCCTCCTGATGAGAGCCCGTACTTTGCAAGAACGTCGGCCTCCTCATTCTCCGTCCTTGGGATGTGCTCAATAGTAAAACTTTTGAACCTGTCAACCTCAAGCTTTACCAGCACAAGGTACTTTTTCAACACTGGCTCCCTGGTCTCGAAGTTGCCAAGAACTTGTGAAGCCATTACCAGTGAATCAGTCTTGATATGGACGTGATCAATTCCAAGCTCTCGTGCAAGCCTCAAGCCGGCTAATAAAGCTTCATATTCTGCCTGATTGTTAGTTACTGGAAATAGAACTTGATGGCTTGCTCAAGCTTGACGCCATTCGGGTTTATCAAAACTACCCCTGCACCCGAGGAGTTTCTACCAGAAGCTCCATCCACATAAATGGTCCAAGCTAAGGGAGACCTTGCTGCCTGGTCCGAGCTAGATTCTGTCGTATCAATCAGGAAATCTGCAAGCACCTGTGCCTTGATAGCTGTTCTGGGCACATAGGAAATTTCAAACTCACTTAGCTCAATTGCCCATTTAGCTAGCCTGCCCGAATGCTCTGGTTTTTCTAGCACACTCTTCAAAGGTTGATCAGTAACCACCTGAATTGAATGAGCCTGGAAATATGATCGGAGTCTGCGGGCAGACATAACTAATGCCAAAGCTAGCTTCTCTAGGATGGGGTACCTTGCCTCTGCATCTTTCAGGATGTGACTGACATAGTAGACAGGGAACTGCCTTCTGCTTTCTTCGCGAACCAGAACTGAACTAACTGCCTCGGGACCAACCCCTAGGTATAGGAACAACATCTCCCCTGCTCGGGGCTGTGGAGTAAAGGAGTCGAGGTTAGCTGCTTTTTTAATTGCTCAAAGGCCAAGGAACACTCTTCTGTCCATTGAAACTTGGACGCTCCCCGAAGAGTCTTAAAGAATGGTGCGCTTTTATCTCCAACTCGAGAGATGAACCTCCCGAGTCCTGCCAACCTCCCTCCTAACTGCTGAACCTCTTTTGGTGAACGGGGAGGAGTCATATTAAGGATGGCTTTAACCTTATCAGGATTGGGGGCAAGACCCTCGGGAGTAAGGAGATGGCCGAGAAACTTCCCTTTACTTGCCCCAAAGATGCATTTTAACGGGTTAAGCTTTATTTTGTGCCTTCGTAGAGTAGAAAAGGTCTCTACAAGATCTACCAGGTGCTGTGGAAGAGACCTACTCTTAATCAAGAGGTCATCCACATACACCTCGAGGTTTCTACTTTTTTGCTCTTTAAACACTTGGTCCATCATGCGTTGATAGGTTGCACCAGCATTTTTAAGCCCAAAGGGCATCACAAGATAACAATAGCAACCGTCATTAGTGATGAACGATGTGCAAGGGATATCAGGTTTGTGCATTCTTATTTGGTGATAACCAGAGAATGCATCTAAAAAACTCATAAACGGATATCCTACCGCAGAATCAACTAATAAATCTATCTGAGGCAAGGGGTAGAAATCTTTCGGGCATGCTTTATTCAAACGGGTGAAATCTACACACATACGCCACTTTCCCCCAGGTTTCTTAACCATTACCATTCGAGACCCACTCGGGATACTGAACCTCTTGAACGAAGCGCGCTTTGAGGAGTTTGGCAACCTCATCTCTGATGAGCTCTGCTAGATCGACGACCTCCCATCGACGAGTCAAGCACAGGCCGGCGAGCTCCGAGTCAGGCCGCCCAGGTCGCTCAGGTCGCAGCTAATTTAAAAGAACCGCGCTCGATGCGACCAAGGGAGTTCTCCAGCTCGCTGGCCCAGTTCGCCGGTCCCGCGCGGACTGCTTGTTCCTTCTCTTTTTTGATTCCCGTCACCGCTGCCCGGCTCTTTTGTACCCCGGGCAGCCGGTTATTTTAGCCCTGCCCGCTTGGGCAGGCCCCCAGCCTATAAATAGGGGGAAGTGGTGCACTCAAAGCACGCTGACTCGAGCCTAGGAGCCCACTTGTTAAAGGCTGCGGACTCGAATCTCTGGCTTTGCGGTCTCCAGCTTGCTTTCCGCTTTGCTTTACTTTTCCCTTCTTGTAACCCCTTCTTTGCAATCAAAAGTAAGCCCGTCGCAGGAGAGGCATTCAGGCCGCGACGGGCGAAGTCTGGTGTTGCCGTGCTTCATGGCTCTTGCTTTTCTGTCCCTTTTCTAGTTCGCCAAGTAGACTGCTGCTCGCAGTTTGTTTTTCTATTCTTCCCTAGGTGCTCGAACAGTTAGCTGCTGGTGCTCGTTTCCGCCTTCGCTTTTCGCGCATCAACACTGGGCAGATAAATAGGCGTCCTGGAAGTCAGGACACGTGGAGTTCTCATCCTTAACCCGCTCAAATCCTACAACATGTACTTCCATAGAGGTGAGTAAAATAGTAAGACGACTAAGGGCATCCGCGACTCGGTTATCAGCTCCCTTAAGGTGCTTGAGATTAAACGTGTAGCCTTGTAAGAAAGGTACCCACTTAGCGTGTCGTGGGCTGATAATATGCTGGCCGTTGATGAAACGTAAAGCCTCATTATCGGAGAGGATCACAAACTCCTTGGAGAGGAGATAGTGCCTCCAATGGTATAGACATCGGACTACAACATAAAATTCCCTATCGTAATTTGAATAGTTCAGCTTGGGGCCGGACAACTTCTTTCTAAAATAACTAATGGGATGGCCCTCCTGGCTCAAGACTCCTCAAAACCCTACCCTAGATGCATCACATGTGAGCTTAAATACTTTAGAAAAGTCAGGTAGACGTAAGACAGGTGCCTCAGTCATAAGCTCCTTTATTCGCTCAAAGGCATGGGTGGTGGACTTCGTCCACGTGAACTCTCCCTTCTTTATACAGTCTGTGATAGGTGCCATAATACTAATAAAGTCTCGTATGAAACGACGATAAAACGTGGCAAACCCATGGAAGCTACGCACCTCACGTCGAGTGGTTGACACTGGCCAGTCTCAAATGACTTGAACCCTGCCCCGATCAACTCGTGTACCCTTAGAGCCGACTATATTGCCTAAGAACTCTACCTCCGTGGCATGGAAAGTGCATTTATTAATATTGAGAAATAAAGTCTTCTTCCGCAGGGTGGAAAGGATCACTCTCATGTGGGAAATGTGCTCGGTAGTAGAGGTTCTATAAATCAGAATATCGTCAAAGTAGACGACAATGAACTTCCCCAAGAATGGCTGAAACACATGTGCCATCATCCGGGAGAAGGTACTAGGGGCATTGGATAACTTAAAGGGCATCGCAAGCAATTCGTACAGACCATCCTTCGACTTAAACGTCGTCTTCCACTCATCGCCCTCTCGTATCCTTATCTGGTGATAGCCACTCCGAAGATCTAATTTGGAGAATACGGTGGCTCCAGACAAGACATCCAACAAATCATCTAGGCAGGGAATGGGAAACCTATACTTAATGTTGATTTTGTTGATAGGCCGGCTATCAACGCACATCCTCCACGTTCCATCCTTCTTGGGGGCAAGAAGGGTTGGCACCGCACATGGGCTCATACTAGTCCTAATAAAACCTTAATCTAGCAAACTCTCTATCTGGGACTGCAACTCCAGGTGAGCTGCGGGGTGGTGTCGATAATGGGGCTGATTTGGCAAGGAAGACCCCGGGATGAGATCTATCGCGTGCTGCATATTCCTAAGCAAGGGTAACGTGGGCGGCAACTCATCTGAGTACACGTCCCTATACTCCTCCAACAGTACCTGTAACTCACTTAGTAACTCATCCAAAATACCAGAATCGGGCTTCGCACTTAATAGGATTAGCGCGTACATAATTCCATTAAAGAACCAATCTGTCTCAAACTCTTTCCTACCAACTAGATTCAACGTCTTCTGTTCTACCGGAATAGTGGTGTCTTTAGCTAAGACTACGGGCTCCTTTGGGATGGTCGGCCTCAAAGTGATGGTTTTGCCATTGAATTCGAATTCATAAGTGTTGGCTCTACCAAAATGTGTAACATCACGGTCGTATAGCCAAGGGCGGCCTAGCAACACATGACAAGCGTCCATCGGAAGGACATCACACCATACCTCATCAATGTAGGATTTGAATGAGAGTGGGACCAGGCATCGCTTGGTAATGGGTACGGAGATCTTGTTGATCCAAGCGAACTTATATGGGGTCGGGTGTGGTTCCGTGGTCAAGAACATACCTGCAATGGCATCCTCAGATACGACATTCACACAGCTACCACTATCAACAATCTGCTTGCAAAGTTTCTCGCCACTCTTAAAAATCAGAGAAAATATGCTCGTCCTCTTCCACTAATCTAATGGACGAGGAGTGGCCAAGATACAACGCATCACCGTAAGGGGGTGATCGTCCTCTAAGTCACTTGGGACCCCTTTCGGGTCGCTCTCCTCAGCAGCCTCATAAACGTAATCCGCAAGATCGGTCGTCGACTCTAACAAGGCTACGACTTTAGTTTTCGTTGGGCATTCGAAGGCGTAGTGACCTTGAATGCCGCAAGAGTAACATGTGGCGTTAGTCTTGCTAACTTTTCCGATAGGAATACATTCGCTCGCAGGGTTCTTAGTGTTCCTAGCAGTGATCACGATAGACTTTGACTCGGCGGACCGGAACTTCCTTTTCTCCTGATATGTGGAGGAAGAAGCTCTGGTAGTGGATTTTACCTTCGTATGGGAATAACGAGAGTGAGCCTTAGATGCTAAGTGTTTCTCAATGTCGAGGGCGGCATTGAATGTCGTGTTTAGATCCGTGTGGCCATATCGTAAGAGCTTCCGCAGAATATCGGGTTGAAGCCCCTTACGGAACCTAGAAAGGGTGACCTCGGGGATTTCCTTCAGATCACAACGTACCATTCGGTCTTCAGTTCTCCCATATACTCTGCTACTGAACTTGAATCCTGCTGTAGGGTGGCAAGCTCGTCAAACATCTGTGTCTGATGGTACGCGGGGATGTACTGATCGGTCAACAAATTCTTCATTACGGTCCACCCAATAATTGGGTCTCCGTCCCCAACTCCTAGCCTACGCTCTTAGTTCATCCAATAAGTTTTGTCACGGCCTGTCAGCTTCATCCTGGCAACTTGGACCTTTTGGGGGTCCGTGAGACGGTGCTAGTCATAGTAACATTCCATGTCCACTATCCACGTAAGGAAGTTCTGTGGATCTCCCATGCCGTCGAAAGTGGGGGCATCAATCTTGATGGCCCTAGTAATGTCAAACTCTCGCTCGTGGCGACGGCCTCGAGGGGGCACTCGTGGGGAGTCCCCATTAGAATCTGAATCGGAGATGTGTTGGCGCCGGCGGGGCAACTCAACATTAGCAAGAGGTGGGGGTGGCCTAGCTTGATTTTGTAAAATCTGTGCTAATGTAGACCTAATCTCCGTCATATCATTACGTAGACCTGCGATCGCTTCATCGTTATGAAATTCATGCCCGTTCTCAGCCATCCTAGACGTAGACGGCGCCGTATACTCTGTGCCTAGCCTACTGCGCATGCAAGACCCAGAAAATTATGAAAGACGATTTTCCCTAGGGCTGTAGCTAGACTGAAAATAAAATATTTTTATAAAAGCTTGATGTGAATAACACGTAGATCGTTAAAAAAAATTATTTTTTAAATTTTGCTGAAAAATAAAGATTTCAGCCCGCTATTTGCAGACCAACTAGACAAAATTATGATGTTCCAATTTGCAGGCTTACCTAATGTGGCTGAATCGAAAAATTTTCTGTTTTAATGTTGCTGGAAATCAGCGCAGGAAGCTACAGAATTTTTTTCATATTTTTTTGACAAGTTTTAAAATTCCGAGGGATTTACTAAACGTAGACCAATCGGAAAATTTCAGATATTTGAAAGTTCAGATCAACCAACGAAGAACGAAGAGAGGATGTTTGCAACGTGGAAGTTGAAACGACTGCCTTTGATACCAAATTGATGTAGGGTGCCTCCCGAGTCGGAGATCTCCACGAAACTAACGCTTTCCTAAGCACTACACATCGTAGATCTTCCGCACCTACACAGCACCTATCACCCACAATAGTTATCGTCGCAAGAACGCAACGCAAATAACAAAGGAGGAATGGTCGACTAGAAAAAAACGATCGGAAATTTGAGTCGGAATATTCCCCAAGAAAACACAAAGGTTGCCACTCCTTTTAGAGAGCAAGACCAAGGCTATAGGCCAAGATCCGCTCAAGAAAATAGGATCCACCCGATCTGAAATTAAAAAGCCTAGCAACGGCGAATTCGATTCAAAACTTGCAGCGATTAAATTAACTTTGCGGAGAAAACGATTGTGAAACCACCACAACTACTTAGAGAATCACACAAGGAAGATGAAAGAGTTTACCCAACCGGGATGAAGTTTTCACAGAAGATAACGGTTGGAGAATCACTCTCTCCACGGATCCATCGGCGTCACACCTAAGGGATTGCAACCTTCTTCACGGAGTCGCACCGAAGGAAGCCGCGGTGGAGTCGCTCCGAACGGATGGAGGGAGCAAGGGGGGCCGGCGGCTTCACACCACAAGCAAGGGGAAGAGGGGGGGGGGGGGGGGGGGCTAGGTGTAGCCTCCTCTCTTTAGCCGAAATTTGCAAGGCAAAATTTAGGGTTCTTCTTTTCTAATTATCTCATAACAAAGCCTCCTTATATAGGAGTTATAAACAAGCCTTAACCATTCATGATGGAGATGTAATCTCATCCATCCGAATGGCTAAATGCACACCAACATTAAAATTGTTCAAAATTAAAAATAACAAAACATGCAATGAATATAAAATTATCACTAAACATGGGATAATTTTATATTCTAAATATGAAATAGAGTTTTCCCAAATGAAATAAATAAGGCTAATTCTTTGTAGTGGATGTAGCACGCAGCGGGCAGAAGTTATAGCGTAGCCTTCCGTTAGCGTCCTCGTGCTACCTCACATCCTTGAGTTGTATTGCCTTATCAACCGGATCATCATCAGTATCTTCAGCATCGTTTTCAAATGGTGGAGGAGGGGCCACGCCATCACTAGGGCATGTCACTAGGTCAACCCTTTGACCCTAGTTGACCCAAGTCAACCCTAGCCCTATTTTGCTCAAACTCATACCTATATGCCGAATTAGCCTAAGTGGGGCACACCCTTGACCCATCCAAAGTTGGGTGGTTCCACTAAGCTCATGACCATTAAGTGGGGTCAGCCCACTCATCATGTTGACCAAGTCAACTCAAAAAGTCAACTTGGTCAACATGAGGCCTAAAGGAGGGAAAATGAACCCAAGCCACATTTCTTTGGGCTAAGCCCACCATGGCCCATTATCAGACCAAGGAGTCAAATACCACCCCTAACCCTCTGGTTTTTTAGAGAGGACACATGCAAAGGGGCAATTTGGGGGATTCATTCAAAAAGAGGAGAGAGAAAAGGGAGGAAATGAAAGGTGTTCTTGTGGCCTTCATCCCATCTGCCCAAAATGGGTTGGCCGACCTCCTCAAAGCATTTCAAAGCCAGTTCAAGCATGGTGGTTATGATGCATATTTTAGCTTAATTTATTAGGGTAAAAATATGTTATTTTCGTTTTTAATCTCTTTCTTTATGTTATTTTATGCTTCTTTTTATGTAAATATTATAAATAATATTTATTTTCTATTTTTGCAGGTTTCAACAAATTTCCAGAAAAAATCCCCTGACACGCCCCCTGTAACGGCCTCCCCGGGCGTGACCCAGGGCGTGTCACCTGCTCCTGATGTTGAAAGCCGCCAGATGAAGTTCCCGCCAAAAAATGCCCTGTCACGCCCCACCGACACGCCCTCCCCGTGCGTGTCCCCGGGTGTGACACGGGGCGTGTCGCCCTCTGCCCGAAGTATGCCGCCTCCTTCAATGCATTCTACACCGCTGCACGAAACAGTACTGTCACGCCCCATGTCACGGGCATGACCTGGGGCGTGACTGCCCCGATTCCGACGTCTGATGCACCTGCGACCACTAATTTTGACCTAACACACCTGTCACGCCCCCCTATCACGGGCATGACCTAGGGTTTGACCACCATCGTACCGAAATAATCATCATTCCCGCCAGAATTCAGCTGCTGAGGTCAACTACGTACCTGTCACGCCCACTAACACGCCCTCCTAGGGCGTGTCGCCGGGCGTGACCAACCCGTGGGAAAAGTCAATAAATACCAGACCCCCCCTTCCATTTCAGCAACTTTTGGGGAGAGGGGGAGGTGCTGCCCCTTTGGTTCTTGATCTTTTTTATGCTTTTTTTTCTCTCTCTCTCTCTTCCTTTGTAATTTTTGCCTAACCATGGTTTAATATTTAGTTGTCTTAGCTTTCCTTGTAATCTTTAGTGTTGCTTAGTGCTAATTGTAGGGCTAGAATAGGTTTCAATTTCATGCACTTGTAATTTCAATTTCAATTAGTGTAACTCTCCTTTTCATTAATATAATAGTGTTGTTTTTTTTTCTCTACTTGTTTATTTGTGTTTTTATGCTCTACTACTCATTCGCCCTCCTCCACTCCATTATGATTAACTAATCCTCCTTGTACTCGATCTTGATGATCTGAGGTTCGAGCGATTAAATTATGATGTTTTGATTAATCTTTTCTTTTTAGGTTAGGGCCTTGAATTACTCTTGATTAATCATGGGTCGGAGGTATATTATCGATATATACTCTCCACCTTTGCTTTCATTCTGGGCTAGCCGAGAGGCCGATAGAATGAAGTGAGCATTCAAGAGTAAAGGAAGTTGTACGCACCCCTCGAGAGAGGCAGACGTCCAAATCTCCCGGATTGGAGTAAAATCCAATAGAGGGGTTCACCGCGTAAAGCGAGCTTTAGGCCTCCGATTTAGACGAGAGTCGGTCGGACCTTCTTAAACTCAGTTGGGCACGACTTTGAGAGAAGCGTGTTCAAGCTTTAGGAACCTCCACGGTCAAGGAACCTTTATCCTATTAAGCTTAGGTTTATTTATCGTCTTTTTAATCGTCTCTTGCTGAGGTAATTCTAGAATCGAGTGTGCCTCTTTATTATTAGCTATAACTCTTTTTATCCTACAAGTAGTTTAGTTTTCTTTTTATTTTTGTACTTTAATTCCTGTTTTTAGTTTAACATTTAATAGAAATATCATTTGATAAAATAATAGTAACCTCCTTTGAGTAGAAGTAGTCATTACGCCCCAGGGAAATACGACCTTGATACTAATCTTTAGTATCCTATATTATAACCGATAAGGTACGCTTGCCTTTATCGGATATAGAATCGGAGAATATTCTCAACCACCACATCCACTTTCTCTTTTCTAACCCTCTCTCTGCAGTTGCGAATCTCTATATCAAGTTTTTGGCGTCGTTGTCGGGGACTGTTTTGATATTTTGAAAAAAGGATAGCAATTAATTTTATCGTTTTTGTTTTGTTTTTTTTCTCTCGTCTCTCTCACCCCACTATCGTGGTTGATTAATTTTTTTTTTGTAATGTGTAATCATTGTTTTAATTATGGAGAGTTCGGTCACTCTCGTGAGGAGTGTTGGGTAAGGTATCCTTCATCCTCCCATGATTTTATCCCTTCCGGATCGAATTAATTTGGCCAAATTGATCCGTCCGCGAATTTTTTTTCATGGGGTTATGATGGTTTTCAAACTCCTTCCTACCCTTCTCCTCCGAATTTTTCTGATTTTAATTTTTCCGGAAATTTCTTGAATGGACATTTTGATCCTAGCCCTACTTTGAACTACTCAGGGTGGCAACACCCTGATCATTCTTGGGGCCAAGGTGATCATCAATCCATTCCATCTCAAGATTTTTCCACTTTTTCTCCGCAAGTTTGCGCGCCTCCCGTTTTTGATTCTAGCGAAAATGAAGTCATTTTTGATGGTGTAGCATTTGATGCACGCATCAATGCTCACTTCAAAGTGATTTTTGACGCTTTTGCTGTTGAGGCCGCATCTTTTTCTTCCCCTCCTCCTCCTATTTATCTTTCGAATGATGAATCTTCGGATATTCCGCAGTGCCTTCAATCACTTGCGGAAGACGATTATTCAGAAATTCCATTATGCCTTCAACCTCTCGAGGAGGAAATTTCCCCCGATATTCCGATTTTTTTTCAAGTTTCCGAGGAAGACGAACTTTCTTGTGTTCGATCTTCTGAAGAGATTGATTTTTCGGATATCCCGGTTTGCTCCCAATCTACCGAAATGATTGATATTCAGGTGGAGCAACCGGATTTTTCTATCCAACCATTTTCTTGTGATCAACCGCCGTCGCCTTCTTCTTTTTCTTCTCTTCCCCCTCCTTGCGAAAATTCTGTTTTCTTTTCGTGTTTTATTTTTCCTTCTAGTTTAGTTTCTACTTTTTCTTCGCTAACAAAAAATTCTCCTTGCGCGAGCTGCCATTATATTTATCTTTTAATTTTCCTTTTAGCTAACAAAAAAACTTCGAGCTCAATGACGTTTTAAACAAAGAGCGCTCTTGGGAGGCACCCCTTGCTTATCTTTTTCTTTTTTGTTTTTCCATTTTTTTTATTTTTTGTTTTGTGCAGGAATAAACTCCTGCGTGTTTAAGCAGCTTATCGCCTCGCAACTTGGACTAAAGCCGATCTTTAGCTCAAGTTTGGGGGACACATATTCCAACGTCTGGGCATCAAACGCTAGGGAAGCATCTTCTCCCTCTCTTTGCATTTCTTTTTTCTTTTTTCTCTCTCTTCTCACTCTCTTTATACTTAACTTTAAACATTGGGGACAATGTTTAACTTTAAGTATGGGGGAGTGTTCCCTTAATATTTTACTTAAGAAAAATAAAAAAAATTAATTATAAAAATTTTAGAAAAATCAAAAAAAATTTTGTATATATAATATTTTTGAAAAATAATAAAAAAATAATATAAAATTTTTTGAAAAAAAAATCCCAAATTAAATTGAGTTAATTTTTGCCAAATCAATTAGTACCCTGCTACTTTGCTTTTTATTGTTTTTTCAAGCTCATGTCTACTTGCTTAGTTAGAATAAGTTTGATTAATTTTCTTTTTAAATATGTTTAGCGAGTAGTATGTTGACTCATGCAGTATTCCTATTTAGGGTAGTATGCTATTTTTGAAATTTTTTGAATTTTTCTTTACTTTTCCATAGCCTTTCTTTTATTTCTTTTACTTTTATAAAACCCAACATCCCTTATTTTTCATTATTAAAATCTTTTTAAACGTTAATTAGTATTAAGTGTAGTAGACACAAAACGGTCTAAGCGCTTATTATCATTATTTTCATGAAAGCAAATTCTCTATTTTTTATTTTTGTGTGCTTATCCTCTTTTGAAATTTCAAAGCTTTACTTTGAGTAGATTTAGGAAGCATGAAAATTATTTAAGCATTTCTTTTGTAACGTTTGAGCCTTTGCACCTCGCCTAACAATAACCATTGCTAGCCATTTTTGTGCCTTTTCCTTTCCTTTTTGTAGCCCCACTTTTTATTTCACCACGGCCAAATAGCCTACCTACATGCACACTTTAAAATTATTTTTGAGCTTTAATTGCTAATGTGTATCTTTTTGAAAAAATTAGTGGAAAATCTTTGTGTTATCTTTTGCTACAAAAGTGAAAAGTTTTAAGTATAAAAAAAATGATGAAAATAATTAAAAAAAAAGTAAAAGAAAAGAAAAGAAAAGTATTTATTTTGGCTAGTTTTATTTTGGCAAAGCTCATTTTCTTTTTGTTTTAAGTGTGCAAATATTCCTCGTGTTTATTTTTTTGAATATCGCACCCTTAAAAACCTAAGCCTAACTATACGCCTAATTAAAGCCCTAATGATTCATGCTTTCTACGTTTACTTTTTAGTATAGTAGCGAGAAACTAGATTGAGTAAGTATTTTTGATAGAAATATTGAATTTTGGCTTGATTGACCATGATTTTAATTTGTCTCTTAAACTTTAGTAGTGACTCAATGCGTTTTTTACTCGTTACTTTATTAAGTTTTAATTCTGTAAAAATTTGGGATGATTTGTTTTTATATTTAGTAAAATTTATAAAATTATGTGCTAAGTTAAAGAAGGACTTTTCTGTTCTTTTTCAAAAATTTCTCTACCTCTAAATTCCTGTCTTACTCGTTTATAGCATTTTTAAAATTTTCAATTAATCCCCTTTATTTTCTCTAACTCGTAGTCTATGCTTGAGGACAAGCAAAATAATAAGTATGGGGGAATTTGATGATGCATATTTTAGCTTAATTTATTAAGGTAAAAATATGTTATTTTTGTTTTTAATCTCTTTCTTTATGTTATTTTATGCTTCTTTTTATGTAAATATTATAAATAATATTTATATTCTATTTTTGCAGGTTTCAACAAATTTCCAGAAAAAATCCCCTGACACGCCCCCCTGTCACGCCCACCCTGAGCGTGACCTAGGGCGTGTCACCTGCTCCCGATGTTGAAAGCCGCCAGATGAAGTTCCCTCCAAAAAATGCCCTGTCACGCACCACCGACACGCTCTCCCCGGGCGTGTCCCCGGGCATGACACGGGGCGTATCGCCCTCTGCCCGAAGTCTGCCGCCTCCTTCAATGCATTCTACATCGCTGCATGCAACAGTACTGTCACGCCCCATGTCACGGGCGTGACCTGGGGCGTGACTGCCCTGATTCCGACGTCTGATGCACCTGCGACCACTGATTTTGACCTGACACGCCTGTCACGCCCCCCTGTCACGGGCGTGACCTAGGGCGTGATGACCAATGTACCGAAATAATCATCATTCCCGCTAGAATTCAGCTCCCAAGGTCAACTTTGTACTTGTCACGCCCCCTAACACGCCCTCCTAGGGCGTGTCGCCGGGCGTGACCAACCCGTGGGAAAAGTCTATAAATACCAGACCCCCCCTTCCATTTCAGCAACTTTTGGGGAGAGGGGGAGGTGCTGCCCCTTTGGTTCTTGATCTTTTTTATGCTTTTTTCTCTCTCTCTCTCTTCCTTTGTAATTTTTGCTTAACCATGGTTTAATATTTAGTTGTCTTAGCTTTCCTTGTAATCTTTAGTGTTGCTTAGTGCTAATTGTAGGGCTAGAATAGGTTTCAATTTCATGCACTTGTAATTTCAATTTCAATTAGTGTAACTCTCCTTTTCATTAATATAATAGTGTTGTTTTTTTTCTCTACTTGTTTATTTGTGTTTTTATGCTCTACTACTCATTCCCCTCCTCCACTCCATTATGATTAACTAATCCTCCTTGTACTCGATCTTGATGATCCGAGGTTCGAGCGATTAAGTAATGATGTTTTGATTAATCTTTTCTTTTTAGGTTAGGGCCTTGAATAACTCTTGATTAATCATGGGTCGGAGGTATATTATCGATATATACTCTCCACCTTTGCTTTCATTCTGGGCTAGCCGAGAGGACGATAGAATGAAGTGAGCATTCAAGAGTAAAGGGAGTTGTACGCACCCCTCGAGAGAAGTAGACGTCCAAATCTCCCGGATTGGAGTAAAATCCAATAGAGGGGTTCACCGCATAAAGCGAGCTTTAGGCCTCCGATTTAGATGAGAGTCGGTCGGACCTTCTTAAACTCAGTTGGGCACGACTTCGAGAGAAGCGTGTTCAAGCTTTAGGAACCTCCACGGTCAAGGACCTTTATCCTATTAAGCTTAGGTTTATTTATCGTCTTTTTAATCGTCTCTTGCTGAGGTAATTCTAGAATCGAGTGCGCCTCTTTATTATTAGCTATAACTCTTTTTATCCTGCAAGTAGTTTAGTTTTCTTTTTATTTTAGTACTTTAATTCCTGTTTTTAGTTTAACATTTAATAGAAATATCATTTGATAAAATAATAGTAACCTTCTTTGGGTAGAAGTAGTCATTACGCCCCAGGGAAATACGACCTTGATACTAATCTTTAGTATCCTATACTATAACTGATAAGGTACGCTTGCCTTTATCGGATATAGAATCAGAGAATATTCTCAACCACCACATCCACTTTCTCTTTTCTAACCCTCTCTCCGCAGTTGCGAATCTCTGTATCAGGCGGCCACTTAGAACATTTGGTGACACAACCAAAGCTTCAAACCGAGCTCACCTCGGGTTTAACTCCACCTATACCCACTCCCGGCCAAAACTAACCTCACCATCAGCTTCAGAAGGGGAAAATGACTGGAGATCGATAGTTGGGGCAGAGAAATATGTAGAGAAACCAAGAATCGGGAAGTAGATCGTCGGATCAGCTCGGCCATGGCAAACCGCCGCCGCAACCGCCGCCAAGGCCTGGAACAGGTCCTTTTCACCGCCCCTTTACCCGTACTAGTTTCCTAGATCCTCTAGGAGAGATATCGGGCTCAATTGAGCCCGATTCCATGTGAGTAAATTTGGAATTTCTCAAGCTTTTCATCCCGCTTGGGATCGCCGGAGGAGCCACCTCCGACAGCCTCACCGCCAGGAAACGCTATCCCCCACCTCAGTGAAGGTGGTGGTGACATCCGCCGGCGGTGGTGGTGGCCCAGTTGGCCGGAAAATGGCAGATAAGTCGGCCTAGCGCAAATCAATCCCGGCCATAGGCTGGAGGTAGGAGATGAACTGATGCCGTCAGTTTATGCTTTAAGATTCGTGCTATTAATTATATTATGAGATAATATTAAATGTTATGAATAGTGTAAAATTTTGTCACAATGCAACAGTGATCTTGCATGTCAAATATAGGGCTCTTAGAGTCATTTCCAGAGGATGACATGAACAAGAAAAATGTAGCTATTTGTGTTAACTTTAATTTTCCACCCTTAATCTTGAGATTTTGTCTAGTGGTCTGACCTGTAGGACCATTTTGCTAGGGTTGGTCCTTACCTAGGACAGAATTTCAAAATGATGCCCAAGTCAAACCAATCATCCAAATGGCCCAAAATTTTGGGTGCATGCATGGTTAAGGCTTAGTTAACCCCTGTACAAAAATGAGAATTTTAGGGAAAACGTTTTCTATATTTTTTACTAAAATGCCCAAAATGAAATAAATGTAATATTTGGAGTTGTGGGACTCCAAATGGCCCCAAATTTTGGTGGCATGTCCTTAGGGACATTATAAGTGTATATTTAAAATTTCAGCAAAGTTGGACCACTGTATGTTGGGTAAACCCACTTGCATGTGTTGGCTTGTTATAGGCTTGGTGTGCATTTAGCCTAAAATTAAATAATGTGTATTCAGCTAACTTGGAACATTCAAAAATCATTATTTTCATTATAGAGACGTATAAGGGTGTAATACACCTCTCATAGCAATGGTGGGATTTTTTGGAACAAAAATCCCATTATTTTGATTTTCTGAAAATTTGGTCCTTTTGAGGAAATAAATTTAAAATAGGTTTACCCTTATCATAAAATGTTCAATTTCTGTTGAGGACTAAGGAATGACATAATAAATACTATAAATAAATTATATCTCTGTTGGATGAAGTTTAAGGAGCAAAATGACCATTTTACCCTTATGGAATTTGTGTAGAAATGATGGGTATATTCCTTTGAAAAATCTGAGAAAATTCATATTGCTGTTATTGTATGTTTTATTTCTTGTGAAATTATTTCATAATTTTGGGGTGCCAAATAATGTACATAGGCCCCATAATGACATTTTGGTAAATAACTCAAATTGATCATTTGATAGGCCATTTCAACCTAAATGTAAATGGAAATCTGGTCATAGCATTATTTCAATATTATCAAGGCTCTGTAATTTAATTAGAATTTTTGAGATAATATTTTATGTAGTTCATTTGGAAAATGCTAGATTTGTGGATATAGTATTAAATAGGAATTAATTTAAAATCTGAATTGAAAAAGCATGAAATTTTGGTAGGCCCCATTAATTGACATATTATATACCTGGAAGAATTCTTAGGACAGTAGGCTTAATATTGACAATACTTCATGTGCAAAACGAGTAGGGATTACATTTAAAGAAATTAATTTAATGGTGTAATTAATTTGGAAAATTATGGAATTCATCCTGTTCATCATATAGGTCCATACCATCCTAGGATAAATAATTTGAGGCATATGGCTAGAGAATTAGAAGGTCACATTTGTGGGCAGTATCGGGACATGGGTAAGGGTATAGCACCGATATTCGTTCTAGTAGGGCCACCAGGGGAGGAATATGATAAACTAGCAAAGTGAGAATCTTAGTGGAGGAAATAACCCTGGATGTTCTCATAGAGGATTCTTTAATCATGTGTGGAAGAGTGCAAGTTCCGTGACAACAACAATAACGGGGACCGGCGGAGAACCGTCGTGCTGCAAATAATACCTTAAGTCATTAGGGTCGTTTTAAAGTAACAATGAGAGTTGGGTGATAATCCTGGGTAGACACTAATAAGAATAATTATCCTTGTGAAAGGGAACTTTGGGCTTGTCATCCCATCTTGGTTCATAGTGCCTTCGAGACCCCTTCATTGGTCATACCTTGGGCAGTCGTAGGATTAAACCAAAACTACTAAGTCTAATAATTGGTAAACAAAAGTAGTATACTAGGCTAAGAGAAGTGGTACTCATGCTCACCCATGTAGTGTTGGAGGGAATTGTTCTTGATATTACATTCTCACCCGTGATGGGTTGGAGGGAATTGGACTTGATATTACATTCTCACCCGTGATGGGTTGGAGGATATCAGGGCAGGTTAGCCCTGCGAGCAGAAGGCTCGAGATGAATTACTTGAATATGAATAAAATTAGTGGTGGGTCATGCAGTACTATGCCAATCATCACACCGATGGAAGTACAGTGAACCAGGCGGGTGTGAGGGTTTGAGGGGCCAGTTGGTTGTTTACGCTGCAGTTTGGAGGACAATCCCCGATAACGCGCACCCAACCCAACAAGACTGACAGGTAGTCAGCAAAGTATATATGTAGAGACTCTAGAGTGCACCTAGGACGTGTAGAGAGGCGTATGAGAGAGGTCTAGGCCTGGTAGTGTGTATACCCGCCTAGAAAGCGGAGACGCCCGCTCCGTTGCGTCCGTAGCCACAATAGTGGTACCTGAGTGTGATGCTAGCTCTCGAAAAATGGGAACTAAAGGTCTGTGATCTCAGAGTCGTGTGCGTGTGTTGAACTTGCATGTTTCATAATTCGTAACATATAATCCATTTGCATTAGGACATACGCTTCATAGATCCTTATCATATAAATTAGTATGGGCTCTTTTATATGATAAGTTATTTTGGAATTCCTAACTTATATATTTGTATGGGCATTTATATAAGTTAGGGTACGTCTGTGATGGTAGATAGCTTTACCTTTCAGCTTTAATTTACTTTTCTGCTCTTACTTTCAGTTCTTTTCTTTACTAGTACTGCTCTTTACTTACCTGTACTATATACTTAGAACTGCTAGAGTAGAATTATAATATCTATTACAACTACTAGTTAGCTCTTGTCACCTACTTCCACTTTTGCTACCCCTTGTTGTCATCCGCTTCATCCATCCGCTCGGTGCCTAGGAGCTACGGGGAGAGGTGCGGGGGAAACGACTTAGTCTTTTTGAGTAATGGTCGGTGACCTTACAATTTTAGGAGCTCGTTGTCACAACCCGCATTTTCTCCGAAGAAAACAAAATATAAGAGTAGGAGAAAACACACGTCATGATGCCACGTCGAGCAGGGGATAACTGCCGACGCTCAGGCAAACCACTATCAGCTATACTTTCTAAAAATTCATAAGTTAAATGATTAGAAAATCAATTATATTTTTAAAGGCCGTATCCCTCGGCGCGGTGGAACAACTAGTCCACAGTTTAAAAACTATACTTATACGCTGCGGAAAATACTTTATTCAGGTTAGACATTGATAACTCTAATTATTTCTATCTTTTTATTTTCTATTTTATATTAATAGTTAGATATTTTATATCAATTTTATAATATTAAGTTTATTTTAACTTGTTTTTACAATTTATATCTATTTGTTCTAATAAAATCATTTTCAATGTTGCAGGGCTAATCTACAGGATATTTAGAGCAAAATAAGCATTTTGTTGTTTTCTGCCTAGACACGCTCGATGACACGCCCTACCTGGGCGTGACACAGGGGCGTGACACGGTATAATCGAGACTACTGCTGAATATCGTCGACCCGCGCCCGACGTTCATCGACCGACTAAGTCACTCCCGTGTCGAAATATGACACGCCCGTGTACCATTTACACTGGGTGTGACAGCCAGAAAGAGACCGTTGATAACTGCCATGTCGGATTAAAATTACACGCCTGGGTCAAGGGCGTGACTCCGAGTGTGTCAGTGGCGTTTACCAGCCAATTACTCTTCCGTTCCAGCCGTTGCTGCCCGAAGCCGTTCCAGCTTGACACGCCCCTAGTGACGGGCGTGACTTTGGGGCGTGATACCTCCTTGAAGACCAGTTTTACTCCCGCCGTTTTCAGCTTCCCGCCGTTTTTAAGAAACAGTCTTGACACGCGCGCCCTAGGTCATGGGCGTGACATAGGGGCGTGACCCGTCAGTTAACAGATTTTGGCGGTTTCTCCTCCAATGTTCCCGGGGTTTCAAGACGACGGTTCCGAGCCTGACACGTTCTAGGTCACGGGCGTGACCTAGGGCGTGACAAAACAGAAATTTTTTTCTATAAATTCCAGACAACTTCAGATGTTCAGGAGTCGAATTTTGGGGAGTTGGAGTCTTGTAATTTTCTGTTTCTTTTGCTGTTTTTGCTCATTACTAGTATAAATTTCTATTGTAGTTACCTTCAATTGTACTTGCTCTTATTTTCATCATGTCTCTCTCTACTCTATTTTGTAATTCCCTAATCATGATGAGTAGCTAATTTTCTTTTAGCACTTGATCATGATGAACCTTGGAATGAAATAAAATCTTCTTCTACTTTTATCAAATGTCTTGTTCTTAAATTTACTCGCTACGATTTATCTTTGATTTCTTATTTTCATCAAATTCATATTACGCGGATATGGGTTTCGATCATAGATCCGTATCCTAAATGACCGAAAGGTTGCGGATACGAGGAGATCACTCAAAGATAAAAAGAGTTGAATGCACTGCTCGAGAGAGGACGACGTAAATCTTCCGGATTGGAGTCAAATCCAATAGAGGGGTTCACCGCCTAAAGCAAGCTTAGGGGTTTCGACTGGCCGAAAGGTCTTAATCGATCAACCTAAGGTTAGTCAGAAGCATGAGCTCAACAGAGACGCTTCTGTACTTTGGGAACCTCCACGATCGAGTGAGTAGATAACAACTCGCATTGTTTTGTTTTTCAAGATGATTTATTTTAGTTCGAGGGGATTCTAGATCAAGTGCTAGCCTCCTCAAATCATATTTCTCTCTCTTAGTTTAACGCTTAGTTTTTCCTTTGCCAAACATAAATCAACTTTCCCTCCGATAAGATAATAGTTCCCCGTGTGAGTACAAGTACTCGACAGCCCCGAGTTTAAATACGACACTTGATCCTATACTCCGAACGATATGTATACTTGCCTCATCAATTGGAAACACGCGCAAGCGTGGAGAAAATAAACATCAAGTTTTTGGCGCCGTTGCCGGGGAAGTATATTTTTGATATTTTGAAAGCAAGGTTCTATTACTCTTATCATTTTTTTTTCTCTAATATAAAAATTTTGATTTATATATTTTTATAATTAAAACTTCTAGCGAAAGGGTTGTGTTGGGTTTTCATCCCGCAATACTGCTTAGTACCTCGAGAGCCTTTCACCGGGTATTCCTTGGGAAGTCCTAGAATTTTTATTTATAAATTTTTAATTTTAAAATTTTTATGTGTGGTGTATGACCCGAGGGAACCCATCGCCTCTTTTTTATTTGGATCCGGAAATCGAGCGAACCCTTCGGCACCGCTTACGATTTCGAGTTTCGAATTTTCAAGATACGGAATCCTTAGGGGACACCCCTAATCCTTCATTAATTCTCTCTCCGTCACCATCTTCTTCTTCTCCTTCTTCATTTAGTTCTTCTTCCCATTCTCCTAGATCCCTTTCTTCTTCTTTTTCTTCCAATATGGGTGAGCCAAATGCGGCCGAACAACGGACTATGTCCTATTATGCCCGTCCAAACTTGGATGAGGCCCAATCTAGTATTGTTCGCCCCGCAATTACCCCCAATAATTTTAAGTTGAAGCCTAGTATCATTTAAATGGTACAACAATATGTACAATTTGATGGGCTTCAAGATGAAGATCCAAATGCGCATATTTCTAATTTCTTAGAAATATGCGATACTTTTAAAATTAATGGTGTATCCGATGATGCCATTCGGCTAAGGTTATTTCCATTTACATTGCGCACTAAAGCCAAGTAATGGTTGAATTCTCTACCAAGAGGATCAATCACAACATGGGCTCAAATGACGGAAAGATTTCTTATGAAATACTTTCCACTGGCTAAAACGGCTAAATTGCGCAATGATATTACTTATTTCTCCCAACTTGATTCGGAAACGTTATATGATACTTGGGAGCGTTTCAAGGAATTGCTTCGTCGATGTCCTCATCATGCAATTCCGGATTGGTTACAAATCCAAACCTTCTATAACGGCCTAAATTCTCAAACTAGGCAACATATCGATGCCGCCGCCGGTGAAACGCTTAATAACAAAACACCGGCGGCCGCCCAAGAGCTTATAGAAGGTATGGCTTTGAATACCTATCAATGGAGTACACCTCGGTCTAAACCACCTAAACCGGCCGGGATGTATGAAATTGATACAGTCTCCAATCTATCTCTCCAGGTTGAGATGCTAAATAAAAGATTAGAAGAGATGTCTGCTTCCTCTTCTACACCTACCTGGGATCCTAATTCTTTCCCCTCTCCCACTACGTTGGCCGAGCATGTGGATTATATGGGAAATCCGAATCGGCCACCCTTTAATCCGGGTAATACTAATTATGGTAATACCTATCACTCGGGTTATAGAAACCACCCCAATTTCTCATGGAGCAATCCAGGAAATGTTGTGCGTCCCCCAAATGCCAATCCACCCGGATTTCCTCCACCACATGCTCCAAAACCTCCTTCTTTGGAGGACGTTTTCACCAAATATACGGCAACTAATGATGCAAATATCCGGAATCTCACCAGATCAATTCGTAATTTGGAAAACCGATCGTCATGCACCGATGTCCTTCAAACCTGTAAAAACTTTTAAAAAGGAAAAAAAAGGATAACCGTGGGGTGCCTCCCACGAGCGCTTTGTTTATGGTTAGGGAGCTCGACCATAGTGAGGCGCATGATCTAGGGAATTGACAACAACATGTTGTTAATTTGGGCGTTAATAGTATCACCGGAAACATATAGTTTCAGTCGGTGCCCATTCACCTTAAAATCTCCTCCTTCCGGGTGCTAAATAAGCACCGTCCTGTAGGGCCAAACCTCTTTTACGACAAAGGGGCCGGACCATCGGGACTTAAGTTTACCCGGAAATAAACGTAGGTGGGAGTTAAAAAGAAGAACTTGGTCTCCCGGTTGGAAGTCCTTTGGGTGCTTAATTTTTTTATCTTGATAAAATTTGTTGCGCTCCTTATAAAATTTATTATTTTCATAAGCAAGGGAGCGCCACTCATCGAGCTCGTTAAGTTGGAATTTGCGAAGCTCGGAGGACAAATTTTCATCAAGATTTAAAGATTTAGGTGCCCAAAAGGCACGATGTTCAAGCTCAACCGGTAGATGGCATACTTTCCCATAGACCAATCGATACGGCGTACAACCGATAGCGGTCTTGTACGCAGTCCGATAAGCCCATAGAGCATCATCAAGCTTGACCGACAAATCTTTTCTATTAGTAGAAACCGTTTTTTTCTAAAATACGTTTAATTTCTCGGTTAACAACTTCTACCTGGTCACTAGTTTGAGGGTGATAGGGGGTGGCTAACCTATGTGTAACGCCGTATTTAGATAATACTTTAGCAAATTGTGCGTTACAAAAGTGGGTGCCCCTATCACTAACTATCGCCCGCGGTGCTCCAAATCGTGAAAATAATTTTTTGAAAAATCGAGTCACGACTCGGGCGTCATTAGTGGGAAGGGCTTGCGCTTCCGCCCACCGTGACACGTAGTCGACCGCTACCAAAATATATTTATTTCTGTGGGACATTGGTAGCGGTCCAACAAAGTCGATCCCCCATAAGTCAAAAATTTATACTTCTAAAAACAAATTTAAAGGCATTTCATCACAGCGGGAAATATTACCTTAGCGTTGGCATTGTTCACAACGACTTACATGGGCATGAGCATCCTTGAAGATGCTTGGCCAATAGAAGCCCGCTTCAAGAACTTTTCGTGCCGTCCGATTAGCTTGATAATGGCCACCGGCGGGTCCCTCATGGCAATGCTTTAAAATTAGGGCGCCTTCCTCAAGAGAAACACACCTCCGCACTACTTGGTCCGCGCAAACACGAAAGAGAAAGGGATCCTCCCAAAAATAATTTTTAAAATCGGAAAAGAATTTCTTCTTTTCTTGATAAGACAAATCATTCGGGAGGAATCTCGCAACAAGGTAGTTTGCGAAAACGACGAACCAAGGAGTGGGGAGAGTAATTACCGTATGAATCGCGAGAAGGCGCTCCTCCGGGAAAGTATCATCAATGTCCTCCTCCATGAGCTCCCCCAAATTGGGATTCTCCAACCGTGAGAGATGATCGGCCGCCATGTTCTCCGCTCCTCTCTTGTCCCGAATCTCCAAGTCAAATTCTTGGAGTAACAAGATCCACCTAATCAATCTTGGCTTTGCATCTGTTTTTGTTAGTAAATATCGCAAAGCAGAATGATCGGTAAAAACAATAATTTTAGACAAGGTTAGGTAAGAACGAAATTTATCAAATGCAAATATAACGGCTAATAATTCTTTCTCGGTGGTAGTATAATTTTCTTGTGCGGCAGTTAGAGTTTTGCTTGCATAATAAATAGGATGAAAATTTTTATTTATGCGTTGTCCTAAAACCGCACCTACGGCAAAACTACTAGCATCACACATTATTTCAAATGGAAGTTCCCAATTGGGAGCGATCATTATAAGAGCGTTGATTAATTTTTCTTTAATAAGTGAAAAAGCGCGCAAACAATTTTCATCAAAAATAAACGGCGCATCTTTTTCTAATAATTGCGTAAGGGGCTTAGTGATTTTAGAAAAATCTTTAATAAACCGACGATAGAAACCGGCGTGCCCCAAGAAACTATGAACGTCCTTAACATTTGAGGGGGGAGGTAGCTTTTCTATAATCTCAATTTTGGCTCTATCTACCTCTATGCCCTTGCTAGAAATTTTGTGGCCTAAGACCAAACCTTCCCGCACCATAAAATGGCACTTCTCCCCGTTCAAGACTAGGTTCGTGTCCTCACATCTTTGGAGTACGCGGGAAAGATTTGATAAGAATAAGTCAAAAGAGTCTCCAAAGACGGAGAAATCGTCCATGAAGACCTCCATGATATCCTCCACTAGTTCATCAAAGATCGCTAGCATACACCTTTGGAAGGTAGCCGGCACATTGCATAAACCAAATGGAATCATTCAATAGGCGAAGGTGCCAAACGGACAAGTGAAGGTTGTTTTCTCTTGGTCTTTGGGCGCAATTGGGATTTGAAAATATCCCGAGAGACCATCAAGAAAACAATAAAAAGAGTGTCTGGATAACCGTTCAAGGATTTGATCAATGAATGGTAAAGGAAAATGATCCTTACGGGTTGCATCATTTAATTTACGGTAGTCGATGCAAACCCGCCATCCGGTAACAGTTAGAGTATGAATTAATTCATTTTTATCATTAGGAACTACCGTTAATCCTCCTTTTTTGGGCACCACTTGGACCGGACTCACCCAAGAGCTATCCGAAATCGGATAGATGATGCCTGCATCTAATAATTTAATCACCTCGGCCTTGACTACCTCCTTCATGTTAGGATTTAGCCGGCGTTGAGGTTGAATAGTTTTGTGTGCGTGTTCTTCTAGTAATATTTTATGGGTGCAAAAGGAGGGATTAATTCCCCTCAAATCCGTGATCTTCCAAGCAATTACGCGGCAATGACGTTTTAAAATATTAGATAATTTAATTTTTTTCATTATCGGTCAAGTAGGCCGACACAATTACGGGAAGTTTAGAATCCTCCGCTAAAAATAAATATTCTAAATGTTCAGGCAATTGTTTGAGTTCAAGAATGGGAGGTTCATCATAAGATGTTTTAAAACGATCACTACCGACTTCTAAAATTTCAAAAATAGGAGCGCGAGTGATCGGAATATTATCACTATTTTCATGAACAATTAAATCAAAATTTTCAAAATCAGATTCATGATCAATAGAAGATAAAGCAAGTTCAGAAGCAGAAAAGGAGTCTTCTTCTGGGGAAGCCTCCAAGAAATAACACGAGTCATCATTAAATGAAGTATTTTTCATAGAAGGGGTGATGGAAAATGAAACTTCATCATCACCTACTCGTAGAAAAAGTTTTCCGTTGCTTACATCAATAACCGCACGAGAGGTGGCAAGAAAAGGGCGACCAAGGATTAAGGGAACCTCGACGTCCTCTTCGATATCCAAAATGACAAAGTCTACTGGAAAGATAAACTTGTCAACCTTTACGAGCACGTCCTCAACTATTCCTAACGGATACTTTATGGACCTATCCGCAAGTTGGATACTCATCCTAGTCGGGCTTAGAGTGCCTAATCCTAGTTTCTTAAAAAGAGAAAAAGGCATCAAATTGATGCTTGCTCCTAAATCGGCTAACGCACATTTTACAAATAAATCACCAAAAACACATGGAATAGAAAAGCTACCCGGATCATTTATTTTTTTAGGCAAATTATTTGTTAAAACTGCTGAGCACTCGGCGTTTAAAGTAACATGAGACAGGCTTTCCAATTTCTTCTTGTTAGTTAAAAGATCTTTTAAATACTTTGCATACTTTGGCATATTAGCTATCGCTTCACATAAAGGTAAATTGATATGAATTTGTTTAAACATAGATAAAAATTTGTCGTAATGCGCATCTAGTTGTTCTTTAGCTAATTTTGACGGATACGGAAGAGGCGGTTGATATTCCTTAATTTTATTAGAATTAGAAATTGAAACTTGAGTAGTAGGAGGAGAAGAAGAAGAAATGGGTACCTCCTTTTCAACCGGCTTTTCTTGAGTGGCTACTTCTTTACCGCTTCGTAGCGTGATGACCTTCACTTGCTCCTTGGGGTTGGCCTCCGTATTGCCTGGTAATGCTCCTTGTTGGCGATCGGAGAGCATTTTTGCAATCTGCCCAGATTGGTTTTCCAAATTACGAATTGATCTGGTGAGATTCCGGATATTTGCATCATTAGTTGTCGTATATTTGGTGAAAACGTCCTCCAAAGAAGGAGGTTTTGGAGCTTGTGGTGGAGGAAATCCGGGTGGATTGGCATTTGGGGGACGCACAACATTTCCCGGATTGCTCCATGAGAAATTGGGGTGGTTTCTATAACCCGGGTGATAGGTATTACCATAATTAGTATTACCCGGATTAAAGGGTGGCCGATTAGGATTTCCCATATAATCCACATGCTCGGCCAACGTAGTGGGAGAGGGGAAAGAATTAGGATCCCAGGTAGGTGTAGAAGAGGAAGCAGACATCTCTTCTAATCTTTTATTTAGCATCTCAACCTGGAGAGATAGATTGGAGACTGTATCAATTTCATACATCCCGGCCGGTTTAGGTGGTTTAGACCGAGGTGTACTCCATTGATAGGTATTCAAAGCCATACCTTCTATAAGCACTTGGGCGGCCGCCGGTGTTTTGTTATTAAGCGTTTCATCGGCGGCGGCATCGATATGTTGCCTAGTTTGAGAATTTAGGCCGTTATAGAAGGTTTGGATTTGTAACCAATCCGGAATTGCATGATGAGGACATCGACGAAGCAATTCCTTGAAACGCTCCCAAGTATCATATAACATTTCCGAATCAAGTTGGGAGAAATAAGTAATATCATTGCGCAATTTAGCCGTTTTAGCCAGCGGAAAGTATTTCGTAAGAAATCTTTCCGTCATTTGAGCCCATGTTGTGATTGATCCTCTTGGTAGAGAATTCAACCATTACTTGGCTTTAGTGCGCAATGTAAATGGAAATAACCTTAGCCGAATGGCATCATCGGATACACCATTAATTTTAAAAGTATCGCATATTTCTAAGAAATTAGAAATATGCGCATTTGGATCTTCATCTTGAAGCCCATCAAATTGTACATATTGTTGTACCATTTAAATGATACTAGGCTTCAACTTAAAATTATTGGGGGTAATTGCGGGGCGAACAATACTAGATTGGGCCTCATCCAAGTTTGGATGGGCATAATAGGACATAGTCCGTTGTTCGGCCGCATTTGGCTCACCCATATTGGAAGAAAAAGAAGAAGAAAAGGATCTAGGAGAATGGGAAGAAGAACTAAATGAAGAAGGAGAAGAAGAAGATGGTGACGGAGAGAGAATTAATGAAGGATTAGGGGTGTCCCCTAAGGATTCCGTATCTTGAAAATTCGAAACTCGAAATCGTAAGCGGTGCCGAAGGGTTCGCTCGATTTCCGGATCCAAATCAAAAAGAGGCGACGGGTTCCCTCGGGTCATACACCACACATAAAAATTTTAAAATTAAAAATTTATAAATAAAAATTCTAGGACTTCCCAAGGAATACCCGGTGAAAGGCTCTCGAGGTACTAAGCAGTATTGCGGGATGAAAACCCAACACAACCCTTTCGCTAGAAGTTTTAATTATAAAAATATATAAATCAAAATTTTTATATTAGAGAAAAAAAAATGATAAGAGTAATAGAACCTTGCTTTCAAAATATCAAAAATATACTTCCCCGGCAACGGCGCCAAAAACTTGATGTTTATTTTCTCCACGCTTGCGCGTGTTTCCAATTGATGAGGCAAATATACCTATCGTTCGGAGTATAGGATCAATTGTCGTATTTAAACTCGGGGCTGTCGAGTACTTGTACTCACACGGGGAACTATTATCTTATCGGAGGGAAAGTTGAATTATGTTTGGCAAAGGAAAAACTAAGCGTTAAACTAAGAGAGAGAAATATGATTTGAGGAGGCTAGCACTTGATCTAGAATCTCCTCGAACTAAAATAAATCATCTTGAAAAACAAAACAATGCGAGTTGTTATCTACTCACTCGACCGTGGAGGTTCCCAAAGTACAGAAGTGTCTCTGTTGAGCTCATGCTTCTGACTAACCTTAGGTTGATCGATTAAGACCTTTCGGCCAGTCGAAACCCCTAAGCTTGCTTTAGGCGGTGAACCCCTCTATTGGATTTGACTCCAATCCGGAAGATTTACGTCGTCCTCTCTCGAGCAGTGCATTCAACTCTTTTTATCTTTGAGTGATCTCCTCGTATCCGCAACCTTTCGGTCATTTAGGATACGGATCTATGATCGAAACCCATATCCGCGTAATATGAATTTGATGAAAATAAGAAATCAAAGATAAATCGTAGCGAGTAAATTTAAGAACAAGACATTTGATAAAAGTAGAAGAAGATTTTATTTCATTCCAAGGTTCATCATGATCAAGTGCTAAAAGAAAATTAGCTACTCATCATGATTAGGGAATTACAAAATAGAGTAGAGAGAGACATGATGAAAATAAGAGCAAGTACAATTGAAGGTAACTACAATAGAAATTTATACTAGTAATGAGCAAAAACAGCAAAAGAAACAGAAAATTACAAGACTCCAACTCCCCAAAATTCGACTTCTGAACATCTGAAGTTGTTTGGAATTTATAGAAAAAAATTTCTGTTTTGTCACGCCCTAGGTCACGCCCGTGACCTAGAGCGTGTCAGGCTCGGTACCGTCGTCTTGAAACCCCGGGAACGTTAGAGGAGAAACCGCCAAAATCTGTTAACTGATGGGTCACGCCCCTATGTCACGCCCGTGACCTAGGGCGTGTCAAGACTGTTTCTTAAAAACGGCGGGAAGCTGAAAACGGCGGGAGTAAAACTGGTCTTCAAGGAGGTATCACGCCCCAAAGTCACGCCCGTGACTAGGGGTGTGTCAAGCTAGAACGGCTTCGGGCAGCAACAGCTGGAACGGAAGAGTAATTGGCTGGTAAACGCCACTAACACCCCCGGAGTCACGCCAGTGACCCAGGCGTGTAATTTTAATCCGACATGGCAGTGGTCAACGGTCTCTTTTTGGCTGTCACGCCCCGTGTAAATGGTACGTGGGCGTGTCATATTTCGACACGGGCGAGACTTAGTCGGTCGACGAACATCGGGCGCGGATCGACGATATTCAGCAGCAGTCTCGATTATACCGTGTCACGCCCCTGTGTCACGCCCAGGTAGGGCGTGTCATCGGGCGTGTCAAGGCAGAAAACAGCAAAATGCTTATTTTTCTCTAAATATCCTGTAGATCAGCCCTACAAGATTGAAAATGATTTTATTAGAACAAATAGATATAAATTGTAAAAACAAGTTAAAATAAACTTAATATTATAAAATTGATATAAAATATCTAACTATTAATATAAAATAGTCAATAAAAAGATAGAAATAATTAGAGTTATCAAATACCCCCATACTCATCCGTTTGCTAGTCCCGAGCAAACAACTTCCTATAGGGAGTAGAAAAATTTTAAATGCTAGAAAAGAGAATTGAACATAAGGAGTAAAATCCGAAGTCTTATGCCTATGCTTGTAGATATTTTTGTAGAAAGACTTACTCAGCATACAAATTAGGTTTTTACTTTTCTATAAAATGCGTTTCCACTATTATTTTTACTTTTAAAATGAAAAATCCGGTAAATCTTAAAATTTTATTTAGGGAGAATGTAGCGTGTGTACTAAGATAACATTGCACAAACGAAGATTAAAATACCCTCTAAAGAAATCCATCAATGTCGATGGCCATAGGCTTGCCCTTTCACACTCTCGCCACGGCACTAGTCTAACTTATAAACATAAATCAATAGGGTTTAATTAGGTTGAAATATAGGCTTAGGTTTTGGAGAGGGTGATCAAAGATAAACACGATGGCTAGTCACACCAAAACCTAGAGAAGCTTGTACATAAAGATTTGCTACGGCTCTTAAGAACGTAGCCAAATTCCTATTTCTTTTGTTTTTTTTTAACTCTCTCATTATATTGAAAAATTTTTTCTACCTCTTCGTTTTTTAATGATAATTTTTTTTCTTTATTTTGAAGAGGGGAGAAAAATAAATCAACTTTTTTTATATATAAGAAAAGAGCCACCAAAAATAAAAGGCTCCTAAGCACTCACAAACCATGTTTGTATATTTATGTTCAAGCTTGGTCTTAGGTGTGCAATTAGGTTGCTTTTTAGGTTTTGGTAAAGTGCTTGCTGGAGCTAAAACAAAGGAATAGGGAAATAGGCTCAAAATGGCTTAACAAAGATATAAATTTTAGGTACGGGTACAAAAGCTCAAACTGACCAAAAGAAGTGCCTAAATCATATTTATGCTAATGAGTCTAACTTATGCAAAGTCTTGAGAATAGTTAGAGGGCAAGTTCTAGACATCGAAAAAGAATACCTCTCTCTTGGTCCGCGAAATATCTCTCTAGCAAACTTCTACTTACTCACCAAAATTATTTTAAAGTTTTACCGGTTTTCACAATTAAAGTGAAATAAAACATTTCCACGCATTTAGAAAAATGAAAATTTAATTATATGCTGAATATTTAAATCTACATAAGATTCTACTTACATGTGCATTTAACTAGAAACACAACATGGCCAACAGTTCTACTCTAAAATTCAACATTCAATTAAAACATTAAAATTCTCTAAACACTATAAACAAGTTGAATTACTAGGAATTTTGCATGTGAATAAATATAGAAATAAAGACTTCTCTAATTAAAATTTTTTTTTTGATTTTCTAATTTTTTCGTTTTTTTTTTAAATTTTTGAAAAACAAAATTTTAAGATGAAATAGAATTTTTTTGAGTTTTAAATTTGTTTTAAAATTTTTTTGTGGTTTTTGTTTTAATAATTTTTTGGAAAATTTTGTATGTTTTGCTTGAGAAATATCCCTCCCCCATACTTAAGCAATACATTGTCCCCAATGTAAAAATAAAGAAGAAAAGAGAAGAGAGGAGACTTCCATGAAAATGCAAGCCAGCATCAAAAGAGACCTGTACAAGATGAGTGAAACAAAACATAATATTTTATAAAAAAATTTTGGATTTGTTTTTTCATAAGAAAAAAAACTACATAAAAATAAAAGATACAGATACAAAAAGGTGACCCTCTACAGATCCAAAGAAATGAAAAGGTAGCTACTCCTGGTCTGGAGCGTCCCCGGGCTACTGATAGAAAGTCCGCATATTCGCGAACTCGCGGGTAATATGCGCCATGGAGAAAGCCTGGTTCTGCTCGAGCCTTGTAAAGCGCAAATTAAAAGCATCGAAGCGACCGTCAAAATGGGTCTGTAGCTGGTCTATGTGCGTGTGAATCGACCTAAATTGTTGGTCCCAATAATTAGAAGGCGCGGGCGCAGGAGAAGAATGCAGCGGTGGTGGCGGAATCTGGGGAGAAGGATGAGTACCGCTGGGACCGGCACCATGTTCAAGATCAAGATCCCCGCCACCAACTAACGGGGGAATAGACTCAAACTCGCCTTCGCATCGTCTCGCAAGGCCGAGAGCCTGAAGGGTAGGGAACTGAAGAGGCTGCGGCGTTTGCATGCAAGTGAGCCGCGGAAGAGCATCCCAAACGCCGGTCTGCTTGGCGAGGAAAGTGATGAAATTCCCGCCGTGCACCGCCCCCAACCTCACATTTTCGGCCTGGTGCCGAAAGAAAATGGCGAGCATGTAACCAAGGTTGAGTGGGACCCGGTAAAACATACTATACAAGTATAGTAAGTCTGCCCGAGTCACCACGCCGTGGCTATCGCCGCTGCTGGAAAGGGTAAATGTGAGAAGGTTGTGTAGGAGGCGCAAAGCGGGGGAGATGAGGTGGCTACCCTTGGATTTCTTTGGGGTGTAGGGGGCGACGTCATTATTAATTTCCGACCAAAAAGTGGGGAGGCTGAAGTCGGGAGGGAAATCAGTTTTGAGGTCGGGGTAGGCGGGGGAAGTGGAAAAGGCCTCCGAGCAAAAGCCCATGGCGACATTGAGTTGGCGGATGGTGAGCTGGTGCATCACCCCCGCCCATGCGAAAGACGATTAAATCATCTTGCGCTGCCCACCGGAACTCAAAAGATGCCAAGAACTCAATAGTGAGTTTGAGGAAAGCGGGCTCAGAAATGGCGAAAAGGGGAGCCCACCCTTGGGTAGAGATGAGCTCCCGAACTATCTCCGCTGCTCCGAATTGGGCGAGGATGGCCCAATCCAAGATCCGGAACACGCCAAAGGGTTTGGCGCACAGTCGCTCGCTTCGATCTTGCTGGGTGGCATTCTCGAATAGGAGCATGGCCTCCGCCGAGGCTGGATCGGCGGGGTGCTCGGAGGAAGAAGCGGTGGATCGAGGGTGGTGGCGAGGCATGGTGAGAAATGTGGAGAAAATTCGGCCAAAGGGAGGAGAGAAGAGAGGGGTTGAAGGGTGTAGGTGTGAACAGAAGAGGAGAGGAAAAATTCCTATTTATAGAGTTTTTCGGGTTAGTCACGCCCCCCTGTCACGCTCATGACAGGGGGCGTGACAAGCACGAGTCAAAGCGGGAAGGAATCCGAGGCTGGCCGCCTAGGATTCGGGTGTCACACCTTAGAGTCACGCCCGTGACTCTGAGTGACACGCCAGTGACTTCGGGCGTGTAGTGGGAATCCAAAGATCATCCGATGTGATAGCATCGGGTTCTTCAGTCATGCCCCAGAGTCACGCCCGTGACTCTGGGCGTGTCAGTTAAAGCTGACCCGTGAAGAAGGAATCCGAGGCGTGACTGGTCAATGCCTCGGATACCCGTGACACGGGCTGGTCACGCCTGTGTCATGTTCGAATGATGGGCAGGAAAACCGAGGGAGGAGGGGCCTCCCGCTGGCTTGGCAAAACACGCGCTGGACACGCCCGTGACCCGTGGGTCACGGGCGTGACAGGGGCGTGTACGAAAAAGGATTTTTTTTTCTTTTTGTTTATAAATAATTGTTTATTATTTTATTTTTTGTTTTTGTTTTTTTTCCGCATTATATTAAAAAGTAAAATAAAAAAAATAACTTAAAATTTACCGACTTGAAGAAATACGTAGATTTGACGTTCGTCCCCAACCGATCGTCATGCACCGATGTCCTTCAAACCTGTAAAAACTTTTAAAAAGAAAAAAAAAAGGATAACCGTGGGGTGCCTCCCACGAGCGCTTTGTTTATGGTTAGGGAGCTCGACCATAGTGAGGCGCATGATCTAGGGATTTGACAACAACATGTTGTTAATTTGGGCGTTAATAGTATCACCGGAAACATATAGTTTCAGTCGGTGCCCATTCACCTTAAAATCTCCTCCTTCCGGGTGCGAAATAAGCACCGTCCCGTAGGGCCAAACCTCTTTTACGACAAAGGGACCGGACCATCGGGACTTAAGTTTACCCGGAAATAAACGTAGGCGGGAGTTAAAAAGAAGAACTTGGTCTCCCGGTTGGAAGTCCTTTGGGTGCTTAATTTTTTTATCATGATAAAATTTGTTGCGCTCCTTATAAAATTTATTATTTTCATAAGCAAGGGAGCGCCACTCATCGAGCTCGTTAAGTTGGAATTTGCGAAGCTCGGAGGACAAATTTTCATCAAGATTTAAAGATTTAGGTGCCCAAAAGGCACGATGTTCAAGCTCAACCGGTAGATGGCATGCTTTCCCATAGACCAATCGATACGGCGTACAACCTATAGCGGTCTTGTACACGGTCTGATAAGCCCATAGAGCATCATCAAGCTTGACCGACCAATCTTTTCTATTAGTAGAAACCGTTTTTTCCAAAATACGTTTAATTTCTCGGTTAACAACTTCTACCTGGCCACTAGTTTGAGGGTGATAGGGGGTGGCTAACCTATGTGTAACGCCGTATTTAGATAATACTTTAGCAAATTGTGCGTTACAAAAGTGGGGGCCCCTATCACTAACTATCGCCCGCGGTGCTCCAAATCGTGAAAATAATTTTTTGAAAAATCGAGTCACGACTCGGGCGTCATTAGTGGGAAGGGCTTGCGCTTCCGCCCACCGTGACACGTAGTCAACCGCTACCAAAATAATTTTATTTCTGTGGGACATTGGTAGCGGTCCAACAAAGTCGATCCCCCATAAGTCAAAAATTTATACTTCTAAAAACAAATTTAAAGGCATTTCATCACAGCGGGAAATATTACCTGAGCGTTGGCATTGTTCACAACGACTTACATGGGCATGGGCATCCTTGAAGATGCTTGGCCAATAGAAGCCCGCTTCAAGAACTTTTCGTGCCGTCCGATTAGCTTGATAATGGCCACCGGCGGGTCCCTCATGGCAATGCTTTACAATTTGGGTGCCTTCCTCAAGAGAAACACACCTCCGCACTACTTGGTCCGCGCAAACACGAAAGAGAAAGGGATCCTCCCAAAAATAATTTTTAAAATCGGAAAAGAATTTCTTCTTTTCTTGATAAGACAAATCATTCGGGAGGAATCTCGCAACAAGGTAGTTTGCGAAAACGACGAACCAAGGAGTGGGGAGAGTAATTACCGTATGAATCGCGAGAAGGCGCTCCTCCGGGAAAGTATCATCAATGTCCTCCTCCATGAGCTCCCCCAAATTGGGATTCTCCAACCGTGAGAGATGATCGGCCGCCAAGTTCTCCGCTCCTCTCTTGTCCCGAATCTCCAAGTCAAATTCTTGGAGTAACAAGATCCACCTAATCAATCTTGGCTTTGCATCTGTTTTTGTTAGTAAATATCGCAAAGCAGAATGATCGGTAAAAACAATAATTTTAGACAAGGTTAGGTAAGAACGAAATTTATCAAATGCGAATATAACGGCTAATAATTCTTTCTCGGTGGTAGTATAATTTTCTTGTGCGGCAGTTAGAGTTTTGCTTGCATAATAAATAGGATGAAAATTTTTATTTATGCGTTGTCCTAAAACCGCACCTACGGCAAAACTACTAGCATCACACATTATTTCAAATGGAAGTTCCCAATTGGGAGCGATCATTATAAGAGCGTTGATTAATTTTTCTTTAATAAGTGAAAAAGCGCGCAAACAATTTTCATCAAAAATAAACGGCGCATCCTTTTCTAATAATTGCGTAAGGGGCTTAGTGATTTTAGAAAAATCTTTAATAAACCGGCGATAGAAACCGGCGTGCCCCAAGAAACTATGAACGGCCTTAACATTTGAGGGGGGAGGTAGCTTTTATATAATCTCAATTTTGGCTCTATCTACCTCTATGCCCTTGCTAGAAATTTTGTGGCCTAAGACCAAACCTTCCCGCACCATAAAATGGCACTTCTCCCCGTTCAAGACTAGGTTCGTGTCCTCACATCTTTGGAGTACGCGGGAAAGATTTGATAAGAATAAGTCAAAAGAGTCTCCAAAGACGGAGAAATCGTCCATGAAGACCTCCATGATATCCTCCACTAGTTCATCAAAGATCGCTAGCATACACCTTTGGAAGGTAGCCGACGCATTGCATAAACCAAACGGAATCCTTCGATAGGCGAAGGTGCCAAATGGACAAGTGAAGGTTGTTTTCTCTTGGTCTTTGCGCGCAATTGGGATTTGAAAATATCCCGAGAGACAATCAAGAAAACAATAAAAAGAGTGTCTGGATAACCGTTCAAGGATTTGATCAATGAATGGTAAAGGAAAATGATCCTTACGGGTTGCATCATTTAATTTACGGTAGTCGATGCAAACCCGCCATCCGGTAACGGTTAGAGTATGAATTAATTCATTTTTATCATTAGGAACTACCGTTAATCCTCCTTTTTTGGGCACCACTTGGACCGGACTCATTCAAGAGCTATCCGAAATCGGATAGATGATGCCCGCATCTAATAATTTAATCACCTCAGCCTTGACTACGTCCTTCATGTTAGGATTTAGCCGGCGTTGAGGTTGAATAGTTTTGTGTGCGTGTTCTTCTAGTAATATTTTATGGGTGCAAAAGGAGGGATTAATTCCCCTCAAATCCGTGATCTTCCACGCAATTGCGCGGCGATGACGTTTTAAAATATTAGATAATTTAATTTTTTTTCATTATCGGTCAAGTAGGCCGACACAATTACGGGAAGTTTAGAATCCTCCGCAAAAAATAAATATTCTAAATGTTCAGGCAATTGTTTGAGTTCAAGAATGGGAGGTTCATCATAAGATGTTTTAAAACGATCACTACTGACTTCTAAAATTTCAAAAATAGGAGCGCGAGTGATAGGAATATTATCACTATTTTCATGAACAATTAAATCAAAATTTTCAAAATCAGATTCATGATCAATAGAAGATAAAGTAAGTTCAGAAGCAGAAAAGGAGTCTTCTTCGGGGAAGCCTCCAAGAAATAACACGAGTCATCATTAAATGAAGTATTTTTCATAGAAGGGGTGATGGAAAATGAAACTTCATCATCACCTACTCGTAGAAAAAGTTTTCCGTTGCTTACATCAATAACCGCACGAGAGGTGGCAAGAAAAGGGCGACCAAGGATTAACGGAACCTCGACGTCCTCTTCGATATCCAAAATGACAAAGTCTACTGGAAAGATAAACTTGTCAACCTTTACGAGCACGTCCTCAACTATTCCTAACGGATACTTTATGGACCTATCCGCAAGTTGGATACTCATCCTAGTCGGGCTTAGAGTGCCTAATCCTAGTTTCTTAAAAAGAGAAAAAGGCATCAAATTGATGCTTGCTCCTAAATCGGCCAACGCACGTTTTACAAATAAATCACCAAAAACACATGGAATAGAAAAGCTACCCGGATCATTTATTTTTTTAGGCAAATTATTTGTTAAAACTGCGGAGCACTCGGCGTTTAAAGTAACATGAGACAGGCTTTCCAATTTCTTCTTGTTAGTTAAAAGATCTTTTAAATACTTTGCATACTTCGGCATATTAGCTATCGCTTCACATAAAGGTAAATTGATATGAATTTGATTAAACATAGATAAAAATTTGCCGTAATGCGCATCTAGTTGTTCTTTAGCTAATTTTGACGGATACGGAAGAGGCGGTTGATATTCCTTAATTTTATTAGAATTAGAAATTGAAACTTGAGTAGTAGGAGGAGAAGAAGAAGAAATGGGTACCTCCTTTTCAACCGGCTTTTCTTGAGTGGCTACTTCTTTACCGCTTCGTAGCGTGATGACCTTCACTTGCTCCTTGGGGTTGGCCTCCGTATTGCCTGGTAATGCTCCTTGTTGGCGATCGGAGAGCATTTTTGCAATAAAACAAAAACAAAAAATAAAATAATAAACAATTATTTATAAACAAAAAGAAAAAAAATTCCTTTTTCGTACACGCGCCTGTCACGCCCGTGACCCACGGGTCACGGGCGTGTCCAGCGCGTGTTTTGCCAAGCCAGCGGGAGGCCCCTCCTCCCTCGGTTTTCCTGCCCATCATTCGAACATGACACGGGCGTGACCATAATGGTCACGGGCGTGACCAGCCCGTGTCACGGGTATCCGAGGCGTTGACCAGTCACGCCTCGGATTCCTTCTTCACGGGTCAGCTTTAACTGACACGCCCAGAGTCACGGGCGTGACTCTGGGGCATGACTGAAGAACCCAATGCTATCACATCGGATGCTCTTTGGATTCCCTCTACACGCCCGAAGTCACGGGCGTGTCACTCAGAGTCACGGGCGTGACTCTGAGGTGTGACACCCGAATCCTAGGCGGCCAGCCTCGGATTCCTTCCCGCTTTGACTCGTGCTTGTCACGCCCCCTGTCACGAGCGTGACAGGGGGGCGTGACTAACCCGAAAAACTCTATAAATAGGAATTTTTCCTCTCCTCTTCTGTTCACACCTACACCCTTCAACCCCTCTCTTCTCTCCTCCCTTTGGCCGAATTTTCTCCACATTTCTCACCATGCCTCGCCACCACCCTCGATCCACCGCTTCTTCCTCCGAGCACCCTGCCGATCCAGCCTCGGCGGAGGCCATGCTCCTATTCGAGAATGCCACCCAGCAAGATCGAAGCGAGCGACTGTGCGCCAAACCCTTTCTCGTGTTCCGGATCTTGGATTGGGCCATCCTTGCCCAATTCGGAGCAGCGGAGATAGTTCAGGAGCTCATCTCTACCCAAGGGTGGGCTCCCCTTTTCGCCATTTCTGAGCCCGCTTTCCTCGAACTCACTATTGAGTTCTTGGCATCTTTTGAGTTCCGGTGGGCAGCGCAAGATGATTTAATCGTCTTTCGCATGGGCGGGGTGATGCACCAGCTCACCATCCGCCAACTCAATGTCGCCATGGGCTTTTGCTCGGAGGCCTTTTCCACTTCCCCCGCCTACCCCGACCTCAAAACTGATTTCCCTCCCGACTTCAGCCTCCCCACTTTTTGGTCGGAAATTAATAATGACGTCGCCCCCTACACCCCAAAGAAATCCAAGGGTAGCCACCTCATCTCCCCCGCTTTGCGCCTCCTACACAACCTTCTCACATTTACCCTTTCCGGAAGCGGCGATAGCCACGGCGTGGTGACTCGGGCAGACTTACTATACTTGTATAGTATGTTTTACCGGGTCCCACTCAACCTTGGTTACATGCTCGCCATTTTCTTTCGGCACCAGGCCGAAAATGTGAGGTTGGGGGCGGTGCACGGCGGGAATTTTATCACTTTCCTCGCCAAGCAGACCGGCATTTGGGATGCTCTTCCGCGGCTCACTTGCATGCAAACGCCGCAGCCTCTTCAGTTCCCTACCCTTCAGGCTCTCGGCCTTGTGAGACGATGCGAAGGCGAGTTTGAGTCTATTCCCCCGTTAGTTGGTGGCGGGGATCTTGATCTTGAACATGGTGCCGGTCCCAGCGGTACTCATCCTTCTCCCCAGATTCCGCCACCACCGCTGCATTCTTCTCCTGCGCCCGAGCCTTCTAATTATTGGGACCAACAATTTAGGTCGATTCACACGCACATAGACCATCTATAGACCCATTTTGACGGTCGCTTCGATGCTTTTAATTTGCGCTTTACAAGGCTCGAGCAGAACCAGGCTTCCTCCATGGCGCATATTACCCGCGAGTTCGCGAATATGCGGACTTTCTATCAGTAGCCCGGGGACGCTCCAGACCAGGAGTAGCTACCTTTTCATTTCTTTGGATCTGTAGAGGGTCACCTTTTTGTATCTGTATCTTTTATTTTTATGTAGTTTTTTTTCTTATGAAAAAAACAAATCCAAAATTTTTTTATAAAATATTATGTTTTGTTTCACTCATCTTGTACAGGTCTCTTTTGATGCTGGCTTGCATTTTCATGGAAGTCTCCTCTCTTCTCTTTTCTTCTTTATTTTTACATTGGGGACAATGTATTGCTTAAGTATGGGGGAGGGATATTTCTCAAGCAAAACATACAAAAATTTTTCAAAAAATTATTAAAACAAAAACCACAAAAAAATTTTAAAACAAATTTAAAACTCAAAAAAATTCTATTTCATCTTAAAATTTTGTTTTTCAAAAATTAAAAAAAAACGAAAAAATTAGAAAATCAAAAAATAAATTTTAATTAGAGAAGTCTTTATTTCTATATTTATTCACATGCAAAATTCCTAATAATTCAACTTGTTTATAGTGTTTAGAGAATTTTAATGTTTTAATTGAATGTTGAATTTTAGAGTAGAACTGTTGGCCATGTTGTGTTTCTAGTTAAATGCACATGTAAGTAGAATCTTATGTAGATTTAAATATTCAGCATATAATTAAATTTTCATTTTTCTAAATGCGTGGAAATGTTTTATTTCACTTTAATTGTGAAAACCGGTAAAACTTTAAAATAATTTTGGTGAGTAAGTAGAAGTTTGCTAGAGAGATATTTCGCGGACCAAGAGAGAGGTATTCTTTTTCGATGTCTAGAACTTGCACTCTAACTATTCTCAAGACTTTGCATAAGTTATACTCATTAGCATAAATATGATTTAGGCACTTCTTTTGGCTAGTTTGAGCTTTTGTACCCGTACCTAAAATTTATATCTTTGTTAAGCCATTTTGAGCCTATTTCCCTATTCCTTTGTTTTAGCTCCAGCAAGCACTTTACCAAAACCTAAAAAGCAACCTAATTGCACACCTAAGACCAAGCTTGAACATAAATATACAAACATGGTTTGTGAGTGCTTAGGAGCCTTTTATTTTTGGTGGCTCTTTTCTTATATAAAAAAAAAGTTTATTTATTTTTCTCCCCTCTTCAAAATAAAGAAAAAAATTATCATTAAAAAACGAAGAGGTAGAAAAAAATTTTCAATATAATGAGAGAGTTAAAAAAAACAAAAGAAATAGGAATTTGGCTACGTTCTTAAGAGCCATAGCAAATCTTTATGTACAAGCTTCTCTAGGTTTTGGTGTGACTAGCCATCGTGTTTATCTTTGATCACCCTCTCCAAAACCTAAGCCTATATTTCAACCTAATTAAACCCTATTGATTTATGTTTATAAGTTAGACTAGTGCCGTGGCGAGAGTGTGAAAGGGCAAGCCTATGGCCATCGACATTGATGGATTTTTTTAGAGGGTATTTTAATCTTCGTTTGTGCAATGTTATCTTAGTACACACGCTACATTCTCCCTAAATAAAATTTTAAGATTTACCGGATTTTTCATTTTAAAAGTAAAAATAATAGTGGAAACGCATTTTATAGAAAAGTAAAAACCTAATTTGTATGCTGAGTAAGTCTTTCTACAAAAATATCTACAAGCATAGGCATAAGACTTCGCATTTTACTCCTTATGTTCAATTCTCTTTTCTAGCATTTAAAATTTTTCTACTCCCTATAGGAAGTTGTTTGCTCGGGACTAGCAAACGGATGAGTATGGGGGTATTTGATAACTTTAATTATTTCTATCTTTTTGTTGACTATTTTATATTAATAGTTAGATATTTTATATCAATTTTATAATATTAAGTTTATTTTAACTTGTTTTTACAATTTATATCTATTTGTTCTAATAAAATCATTTTCAATCTTGCAGGGCTGATCTACAGGATATTTAGAGCAAAATAAGCATTTTGCTGTTTTCTGCCTAGACACGCCCGATGACACGCCCGACCTGGGCGTGACACAGGGGCGTGACACGGTATAATCGAGACTGCTGCTGAATATCGTCGATCCGCGCCCGACGTTCATCGACCGACTAAGTCACGCCCGTGTCGAAATATGACACGCCCACGCACCATTTACACGGGGCGTGACAGCCAGAAAGAGACCGTTGACCACTGCCACGTCGGATTAAAATTACACGCCTGGGTCACGAGCGTGACTTCGGGCATGTCAGTGGCGTTTCCCAGCCAATTACTCTTCCGTTCCAGCCGTTGCCGCCCGAAGCCGTTCCAGCTTGACACGCCCCTAGTCACGGCGTGACTTTGGGGCGCGACACCTCCTTGAAGACCAGTTTTACTCCCGCCATTTTCAGCTTCCCGCCATTTTCAAGAAATAACCTTGACACGCCCTAGGTCACAGGCGTGACCTAGGGGCGTGACCTGTCAGTTAATAGATTTTGGCAGTTTCTCCTCCAACGTTCCCGGGGTTTCAAGACGACGGTTCCGAGCCTGACACGCCCTAGGTCACGGGAGTGACCTAGGGCGTGACCAAACAGAAATTTTTTTCTATAAATTCCAGACAACTTCAGATGTTCAGGAGTCGAATTTTGGGGAGTTGGAGTCTTGTAATTTTCTGTTTCTTTTGCTGTTTTTGCTCATTACTAGTATAAATTTCTATTATTGTTACCTTCAATTGTACTTGCTCTTATTTTCATCATGTCTCTCTCTACTCGATTTTGTAATTCCCTAATCATGATGAGTAGCTAATTTTCTTTTAGCACTTGATCATGATGAACCTTGGAATGAAATAAAATCTTCTTCTTCTTTTATCAAATGTCTTGTTCTTAAATTTACTCGCTATGATTTATCTTTGATTTCTTATTTTCATCAAATTCATATTACGCGGATATGGGTTTCGATCTTAGATCCGTATCCTAAATGACCGAAAGGTTGCAGATACGAGGAGATCACTCAAAGATAAAAGGAGTTGAATGCACTCCTCGAGAGACGACGACGTAAATCTTCCGGATTGGAGTCAAATCCAATAGAGGGGTTACTGCCAAAAGCAAGCTTAGGGGTTTTGACTGGCTGAAAGGTCTTAATCGATCAACCTAAGGTTAGTCAGAAGCATGAGCTCGACAGAGACGCTTCTATACTTTGGGAACCTCCACGGTCGAGTGAGTATATAAGAACTCGCATTGTTTTGTTTTTCTAGAAGATTTATTTTAGTTCGAGGGGATTCTAGATCAAGTGCTAGCCTCCCCAAATCATATTTCTCTCTCTTATTTTAACGCTTAGTTTTTCCTTTGCCAAACATAAATCAACTTTCCCTCTAATAAGATAATAGTTCCCCTTGTGAGTACAAGTACTCGATAGCCCCGAGTTTAAATACGACACTTGATCCTATACTCCGAATGATAGGTATACTTGCCTCATCAATTGGAAACACGCGCAAGCATGGAGAAAATAAACATCAGACATCCTAAAAGAGTGCATAAGTGTCCCTAGAGGACAACTTATACTATGCAAGACCCTACATTTAATTTATTCTATATATAAGAAAACGATCTTTTTATATTGTTTGAAAAATAGTGACGAGTTTTATAAAACATTCTGATCATGAGTAATACATATAATAGTGTTTTAGGTTTAAAAGTAACTAGCAACCAAGCATAAATCATCTCCAGAGCAAGTAGACTAACTCCAGAAAGGTAGCAGCAAAAGTAACATAACTAGTATCAAGGTAAAAACTACCAGTGGGCGCCAACAAACTGACACGAACCCACTGGCAAGTATGTATGCCTGTAAGAAAACAACACGAAAACTACGTCGCAAAAACAAGGAACTTCTCTATAGCACCAGAGACCACCAACAACTGCACAACACCACTAGCCGTCACAACGGCTACTATCCAGAACCCGAGGCATTCAAAGAAGAAAGAATACCTCAGCATGAAAACTAGAAAACTGCTCGAAAGTGTCAATCAGAAGATAAGTAAAAGAGGAAAACAAAGCAGTAAAAGTCACAACTTCCCAAGGAAAGGCAAAAAGAAGTGCACTAAGTGCGAGGATGCAACAGTAACTCTGCCCAAATGCTGCAGAGTCAACAAGGCTACCATGAGCCCAAATGCTGCAATCTACCAAGGAAGAAACGTCTAACACCCTAAGTTGTGAGAGATTGTAGTAGCAAAAATATTGCGGATCCGGGTTGGAGTCAAACTCAGTCCCCAACCCACCATTTCCAAGAAACCAAGCTAAGGGGTCTACGTGTGAAAGCACTAGGGACCTCCCACCCCCTTGCCCAGCCCATACCTGGAGCAGGATAAAAGAAAAAGGGTGGCCTTGGCTAAATTACACAACACCTCCCCAATTAAGAGCTTCAAACCACCACTACTAACCACGACCCACGATTCGGCCTTTTTGGAAAAACAAGAAAATAGCAGACAAGGAACCTCAAAATCAAGAAATTCACTCGTGGGAGAAAATAAAGGTAAGGGAAAAGCATTGAGATGACTCAACATGGCCTGGCGTTGAGTGAGCCCCACTCACTCAACGCCTAACCAGACCTTGGCGTTGAGTGAGTTAGCCTCACTCAGCGCCAAAATAAACCATGACATTGAGTGAGGTTCACTCACTCAATGCCCTCCGCAAGAATAGCTCGTGCGTTGAGTGAGCTAACCTCACTCAACGCCAAAAGAGCTATGGCGTTGAGTGAGGTCAACTCCCTCAACGCCTTAAGAAAAACAGGCAGTGGCGTTGAGTGAGCTAACCTCACTCAACGCCAAAACAGCTACGGCGTTGAGTGAGGTCCACTCACTCAACGTCTTAGCACTTAACCGCAAAACCCAACGGTGGCGTTGAGTGAGTCCACCTCCCTCAACGCCAAAACAGCTTTGGCGTTGAGTGAGGTAAACTCACTCTACGATAAAGTACTTACTCGCAGGAAAACCCTAAACCAACGCCATCCGGAAGAGGTCGGCGGGAATGCCGATTGATTCTCACCGAATCGGCGGGAAAGAAGATTGATTCTCGTCGAATCGGCGGGAATGTGGGTTGATTCTCGCCGAATCGCCGGGAATCACTAACGATACTCGTCGAAGTCGGCGAGAATCACTTAGTGATTCCCGGTTATTTAGACTTAGACGAATTTTCTCACTCAATCGCCTCACTACTTAGCCGCAAAAGAATATGCCAAATAATGGCTTTGAGTGTGTGCACCACACTCAACGCCAAGCCTGAGCGGCTTTTGGCTTTGAGTATGTGCACCACACTCAACACCAAATCCTGAGAGCCTACCAAGACTGTTTCTAACCAGAGCACTACCATAGAAACCTCTCTCTCTCTCTCTCGGCTCCACCCGCAAAAGCACCCAACCAGAAATAAAAATCTGGAGTCTAAATGGTGAAAACAACCAGTGGGTTGAGCAAAAAAAAACAGACCAAGGAGGGGGGGGGGGCTCATAAAGGGAAAATTAAGCAAAGAGTTTTAGCAAGCAAAAAGAGAAAAGCTTAACTTCTATCCTAGGGCTAACCAGTTAGTTAAGAGGGGGAAGATCAAAACAGCAAGTGCAAGAATCACTTGCCTCGTTTTTTTCAACGAAGCTTCACTCGAGCCCTTCCTCTCCCTCGACACCAGCAGCAGCAACACCGTAGAAATGTCGATCTAAGAGAGATCAATCCAAATCCGCTTTCGAAATCGAAATTCGTCCACAAACGCTCCATGAATCGCCGTCCGAAGTGGTAGCAGGTCCGGAGGTTTTCCTCTGTTTTCCGTGAACAGGAGCAGGCGACAGTTTTCGGGAAGAAGAAGAATGGACCCGGTAATTTGGCTAAAGGATTTTAAATAAATCTAATCACGCCTAATCAGCCTTAACCGCCTCCTAAGCCGTCGGTTCATTACCAAAGCTTTTGACCGCAGAAATCATCTAAATAGCTTTAAATGTACACATTTGCTTTTATTATTAGCACACCCAAAACGACGCGAAAACAAAACTACCTCGGAATTCGACGAAACTCGCACCGTAGCTAAATATTCATGCTACGAACGCAACGGCGAAGTCGAAATTAACTTTCGATGAACAGAACTCGAGTTAAACCCACCCAAAGCCAAAACACAAGCATCCCCCGAGAGGCAACACCGGGTCACCCAAAACGACTCAGCTTGCTAGAGAGATCTTGCCAATAGGCTACAAAATAGGCCACCCAGTTCTAAGGAGCTAAGACCACACTCCACAGATGGCACAAGCCAAGAAAACGCGTCGACGTAACGCCAAACGAGAATTAAATAATCGCAGAAAAAATCGGGGGCGTTACAGTCACTCCCCCTAAAAGAATGTTTCGTCCCGAAACTTTACGCACAACGCCGCACTAAATAAGGAAAAGTAACAAGCCAAATATTACAAGAAGAAAACAAACCAAACTAATTAGGAAAATAGTTGAGGGTTAGCCTCCCTCATAGCAGACTCTAATTCCCAAGTCGCGCTTTCCAAACCCTGATTCTTCCATAGAACTTTGACGATCGGGATGGACTTCCTTCGCAGCACCCGATCTTTAGTATCCAAAATGCGGACCGACACCTCAATAAAAGAGAGTTTAGGCTCCAACTAGGGCATAACCTCCAAGACTTGCCCACTACTGCACACACACTTCCGCAATTGTCTTACGTGAAATACATTATGAACACCTGGGAAGTTTGCTGGCAAATCCAACCTATAAGCTGACATGCCAATCCGTTCAACAATCTTAAACGGGTCCACATACCTCGGGTCCAATTTCCGATTCTTACCGAACCTCTTAACTCCAACCATCGGGGAAACCTTAAGAAACACAAGGTCCCTTACAGAAAACTCCAAGTCTGACCTACGCTGATTGGCGTTCTTCTCGTATCTCTCCTGAGCTATACGAAGCTTTTCTCGAATAAGCTTCACTGCGACTTCCATCTCCTCGAGCGCATCCGGACCCAACAAGGGTCTCTCACCTGCCTCAGCCCAAAACAGGGGAGTTCTGCAGCGCCTCCCATATAAAGCTTCAAACTGAGCCATTTTTAAACTTTCTTGATAACTGTTATTATATGCAAACTCCATAAGTCGCAACCGCTCATCCCACGCTCCACCATGGTTTAGAATATGGCATCTGATCATATCCTCAACTATCTGGTTCACCCGCTCCGTCTGCCCATTGGTCTGTGGGTGGTAATCAGTAGAATACCTCAGATCAGTACCCAAACCCTCCTGCAGACTCTGCAAAAAGAGAGAAGTAAACCAGGAATCTCGATCGGAAATGATGCTAACAGGCACACGGTGCTATCTGATGACCTCATTCAAGTACAACTCTGCTATCTTCTTCATAGGGTAATCAATCTTATATGGCACGAAGTGAGCACACTTCGTCAGTCTATCCACTATAACCCAAACAGAATCAAATCCCCTTGGAGATTTCGGTAAGCCCGTGATGAAGTCCATAGAAATACTTTCCCACTTCCAAGTCGGGATTTCTAATGGAGTCAACTTGCCACCACGCTTGCAAGTGTGGCACTCAGCAACAAATCGGGCTATATCACTTTTCATGCCATACCACCAGGCAATTTGCTTCAAATCACAATACATCTTTGTAGATCCCGGATGGTAGGCAACACAGGATCCATGAACCTCTCTGCATACCATACCCCTGATTTCTCCAACAGCAGGGATGCAAAATCTGTCGCGGTACTTCGAAGTTCCAGCATCATCGATGAGAAAATCCGGCAACTCCCCTCTCTCAGTCCTGAGGTATAAGTGCAGAAGGTCCGGATCATCCTTCTGGTGCAACCTAGTAAGGGAAATCAAAGACGGCTCTTCCACTGCAAAACTACTCTGCATGTCGCAGCATCCCATTGAAATATCCATAAGGAGGAACTCTTCCACTAAACGATCAGCGGAGAGATTAATGATCTTCCCCATCTTCCGACTCAGGGCGTCGGCCACCACATTGGCCTTGCCTGGAATGTACTGGATCTCTACATCGTAATCGACCATATACTCAAGCCACTGCCGCTGGCGCAGATTCAACTCCTTCTGCGTGAACACATACTTTATGCTCTTGAGATTAGTGAAGATCTTTCACTGAGCTCCATAAAGTAGATGCCTCCACAGCTTCAACGCATAAATCACCGCTGCAAACTCAAGGTTATGCGTAAGGTAATTTCTCTGGTGAGTCTTTAATTGCCTTGACCCATACGCAATCACTTCTCCAACCTGCATCAACACGCAACCCTGACCAACATACGAAGAATCCACGTAAACGTCATACTCCACACCCTCAGTATGTAGGGTCAGAATGGGAGCGATGCACAATCTGTTCTTTAGCTCCAGGAAGGCTTCTTCGCACTTCTCGCTCCAAACAAAGGCCGCGTTCTTCTGAGTCAACCTGGTCAAAGGTGCAACTAGCGTAGAGAAACCCTCCACAAACCTCCTGTAGTAGCCGGCAAACCCTAGGAAGCTCCTGATCTACTTGGGCGTACACGACCTACTCCAATCCATCACTGCTATAATATTTTCCGGATCAACCGAGATCCCATCCTTGTTCACCACGTGGCCCAGAAACGAGACCTGAGGCAACCAAAATTCGCACTTTCTCAACTTGTAGAATAACTTGTGATTCCTCAACTCTGTTAGAACTAAGCGCAGATGCTGCTCATGATCCTCAGCATTGCGAGAATAGACCAACACGTCATCGATGAAAACCACAACGAACTTGTCTAGGAAATCCTTGAACACCCGGTTCATCATATCCATGAAAGCTGATGGTGCGTTGGTCAGACCAAACAACATCACCAAGAACTCAAAATGTCCATGCCTCAATCTAAACGCAGTCCGTGGAATATCTGCCTCACGGATCCTGAGTTGATGATAGCCAGAACAAAAATCGATCTTGGAGAACACTGTGCTACCGCGCAGCTGATCAAACAAGTCATCGATCCTCAGCAGAGGGTACCTATTCTTAATAGTGACTTTGTTCAACTCCCTGTAGTAGATGCAAAGCCGCATCGACCCATCCTTCTTCTTCACAAATAGAACAGGAGCACCCCAAGGCGACGAACTCTGCCTGATAAACCCTTTTGCCAACAACTCATCAAACGGGACTCGCAACTCCTCTAGCTCACGAGGTGCCATCCGGTACGGCGCCTTAGCAATAGGATGCGTACCCGGTTCCAAATCAATCACAAATTCAAAATCCCGATCGGGAGGAAGACCAGGAAGGTCATCAGGAAAAACATCAGCGAAACCTCAAACAATGGGAATCACATCTAAGCGCGGTATACTAACAGCGGTCCCAACCACCGAGACTAAACAAGCAAAACAACCAGAAGGAAACAACTTTTGAGCACATACCGCAGAAATGACAGGAGAATCTTTGCACGGATCAGCATACACGCTTCCCACCTGACCATTGTCCTTGATGAAGTCCAAGCGCTTCCCTTTCCACTGAATGACCGCATCATACTTAGACAGCCAGTCCATGCCCAGAATGACATCGAAGTCCTCCAGGTCAATCATCTTCAAGTCTGCCCTTGCAAGAAAATCCCCTAACAAAACAGGGCAATCTAGAATGCCCGAATATGATAACACAGATTCACTAGAAGGAAACTTGACACGGAAGGTATCACGAACTCGAACTAGAGTTAACCGATGTCGCTCCACAAAGGCTCTAGCCACAAATGAGTGGGTAGCGCCGGAGTCAAACAGAACATGCGCCCAGCGGTTCTTCACCTTAAATTCCCTATAGGAGTATATACCACTAAGGATCTACCAAAACCCAACTATAACCATTCTAGCAAATAAAACTTTCAAGCTGGAAAAAAGAAACAACTAACATGAGATGTCCTGAGTCAAAGCTTGGGCCTCCACGAAAGATATCACGTTTAGCTTTCCTTTACCCTTATCCACATGCTGAGGCAGGGGTAGTGCCTGAAGTGGAACTACATGAAGAGCAGGCTGGACCTGAGGACCCCTAGACTTGATGTGACCCTTCTGCCCACACTGATAGCAGACTTTATCCTTGGACCAGTACTGGGCAGCATCATGCCCGGGTCGCTTGCAAACAAAACACAAAAAATTCCTTCATAGGAGTGTAACGTCCCAATTCGCGCTAGGCCCCTCGCACGAGTCCTGAGTCAAGAGACTCGAGTCGGGCTCGGGGTGCACTGACACGAGGTGTCAGGTGCGTTGGATGGAGTGTAGGGTTGAGTGATATCCAGCGAATCGAAAGGAAATTGACTAAGGGAAATTCGTCGAGAATGCTCAACGATTCTCGCCGATCGTCGAGTATCGCCAACTGATACTCAACGCACTCAACGCCAGGATTTCAGTTAAATTGACTAAGGGAAATTCGTCGAGAATGCTCCACGATTCTCGCTGATCGCCGAGTATTCTCGACGAATTTCCCTTAGCCATCTTATCTGAAATCCTAGCGTTGAGGGCGTTGAGTATCAGTCGGCGATACTCGACGATCGGCGAGAATTGTTGAGCATTCTCGACCAATTTCCCTTAGTCAATTTAACTGAAATCCTGGCGTTGAGTGCGTTGAGTATCAGTTGGCGATACTCGACGATCTACGAGAATCGTTGAGCATTCTCGACGAATTTCCCTTAGCCAATTTACCTGGCATTGAGTGCGTTGAGTATCAGTCGGCGATACTCGACGATCGGCGAGAATCGTTGAGCATTCTCGACGAATTTCCCTTAGTCAATTTAACTGAAAACATGGCGTTGAGTGCGTTGAGTATCAGTTGGCGATACTCGGCGATCGGCGAGAATCGTTGAGCATTCTCGACGAATTTCCCTTAGTCAATTTCCTTTCGATTCGCTGGATATCACTCAACCCTACACTCCATCCAACTCACCTGACACCTCGCATCAGTGCACCCCGAGCCCGAGTCGAGTCTCTTGACTCAGGACTCGTGCGAGGGGCCTAGCGCGAATTGGGACGTTACAAATCCTATAAACAAAATAAAAATATTTCGTCCCCGAAATCAGGCTGAGGTCATGGGGAGTAAAGCATATAGAAAACAAATTATGCTTTTAAATAAAATTACGTGAAGCAAACAGCTCTGGGTAGAATCTTTGCATCAAATCCGTTGGCTCCCATGTGAATTCCTCCTTCCAATGATTAGACCATAGCACTTTTACCAAGGGAACACTTTTGCAGCGCAAGGTTCTTATCTCATCATCAACGATCCGCACAGGCTCCATTCGCACAGATCTGTCAGACGCCACCTTACCATCAGTTGTGGGGATGTATTGTTCTGGCCGTAACAACGCCTTCCGAAGCGACGATACATGGAACACATCGTGGAGATTCTCTAGCTCGGGCGGTAGCTCCAGCCGATAGGCCAAAGGGCCAACCCTTTACAATATGACATAGGGCCCAACATACCGTGGACTGAGCTTCTTCACTCCTCGCACCCGTGACAGTCCATGCATCGGTCAGATTTTCAAAAACACCTTGTCTCCTACCTGAAATTCCACCATCCTGTGTTTAGCGTTATAATACTTCGCCTGCCGACTTTGAGCCTCCAACATACGATCCTGTATCAACCTAACCACCGCATTCGTGTCATCTATATATTCAACACCCAAAGTTTTCGGGTCTTCATCTTGCACCCAAGACAAGGGGGTTCTACACCTCCTTCCATATAGGGCTTCATGGGGTGCCATGCCAATGCTAGCTTGATGGCTGTTGTTGTAGGAGAATTCCACTAAGGGCAAGAGTCTTTCCCACGGCTCTCCCTTATCTTTAACACACAACCTCAACAGGTCCTCCAATGTTCGGATGGTCCGCTCAGACTGCCCGTCCGTCTGTAAATGAAATACGGTGCTGAAGGTAAGGCGCGAGCCCAAATATGCATGTACCGCCTTCCACTCCTTGGAGGTAAAACGACCATCACGGTCCGAAATTATCGTCTTAGGTACGCCGTGATACCGTACAAACTGCTCAACAAAAAGACGTACTATGATGTCCATATGAGGCTCCTTCTTCATAGGAATGAACCAGACAACTTTCATGAGGCGGTCAACGATCACCCACACTGAATCATTTCCTGAGCGGGAGCGAGGTAGCCCATGTACGAAGTCCATGGATATATCCTCAAACTTCCATTCGGGGATTGGCAACGACTGCAACAGGCCACCGGGGCTCCTACATTCCGCCTTCACTCTTTGGCGGGCTTCACAATGCGTGACAAAGTACCGGACATCTTTCTTCATCCCTGGCCAACACATCGTCTTTCGTAAGCAAGCGTACATCTTTGAAATTCCTGGGTGCACGGAATATTGAGGGCAATGTGCTTCTCTCATAATATCCTCCCGGATTCTTCCAACTTTGGGAATGTAGAGTAGGCCGCGAAAGTAAACGAGGCCGTCCTTTAGTGTGTACTCGTCGGTAGTCTCGTCTTTGATTAACTTTATTGTCAGGGCCAAAGCCGCATCCAATCCTTGCTCCACTCAGATCCGGTCCCGGATATCACAAACTATGCTCATGCTGGACAGGTATTTCGTATATTCCGAAGAAGCCTTAAATATTAAGGTGATGTCCATCTCCTCGATCATCCGTGCCAACTCCATGCTCATCAATCGAGATTCTGGGTTCGAGCTGGGTAATTTCCTACTCAACGCATCGGCTACCGAGTTTGCTTTTCTGGGGTGGTAGTTCAAGGTGAACTCATAGTCGCATAGAAACTCTAACCACCGCCGTTGTCTTAAGTTCAATTCCTTCTGGGTATGGACATACTTCAAATTTTTATGATCCAAGAAGATTTCGCTGTGGACGCCGTATAGATAATGCCTACATACCTTCAAGGCAAACATCACCGCTCCTAGCTCCAAATCATGCACCGGGTAATTGATTTCATGCTTCTTCAATTGTCTTGAAGCATAAGCAATTACGTGCCCGTGCTGCATCAACACCGCTCCCAACCCCTGATAAGACGCGTCCGTGTAAACTTAGAATCCTTCCTTCCCAGACGGAAGGACAAGGATGGGGGCGGAGGTAATTCTATCCTTCAATTCCTGGAATGCTGCTTCACACTGGGGTGTCCACTCAAATGACACTCCTTTCTTTGTCAAGGAAGTAAGCGGGAGGGCAATCTTGGACAATCCTTTTACGAACTTGCGGTAGTATCCGGCAAGTCCAAGAAAACTCCTCACATCGGCCGTAGACTTCAAAGGCGACCACTCCTTCACAACACGCACCTTGGCCGGATCCACAGCTAGTCCAGCCCCACTGATTACGTGACCCAAGAAAGCCACCTCCCTAAGCCAGAATTCACACTTGTTAAACTTGGCGAACAGGGCATGCTCATTTAGCTTCTCCAGAACTAAGGCCAAATGTCCGGCATGTTCTTCCTCAGTCTTCGAGTAGACTAGGATGTCGTCAATGAACACAATGACGAAGACATCTAAGTAGGGCTCAAACACTTTATTCATCAAGCTCATGAAAGCTGATGGGGAATTGGTGAGTCCAAACGACATCACTGTGAACTCATATAAGACGTACCTTGAGCTGAAAGCCGTTTTCTGTATATCATCCTCCTGTATTCTTAATTGGTAGTACCCCGAGCGCAAGTCTATCTTGGAGAACCAATGCGCTCCCACCAGTTGGTCGAACAACTCATCGATCCGAGGTAACGGGTAGGTGTTCTGTACTGTCAGTCGGTTGAGTTCCCGATAGTCTATACATAAACGCAGGGTTCCATCTTTCTTCTTGACGAATAGAACAGGGGCTCCCCAAGGCGACGAGCTGGGGCGAACAAACCCTGATTCTACCAACTCCTGCAATTGCACTCTAAACTCCGTGAGTTCTTTTGGGGCCAATCGATAAGGGGTCCTGGAGACAGGCTTAGCTCCTGGTACAAGCTTAATCTGAAAATTCACTTCTCTATGCGGGGGTAACCCTGGCAATTTCTCGGGAAATACCTCAGGGAAATCCCGTGCTACCCGCACACCCTTCACATCTACCTTCATCTCTTTTAGTTCGAATCATATCATGTAGACTTCATCCCCTCTCATATGAGCTTTCAAGGTCTGGATTGAGGATAACAATATTCGTGGTGTGAAATTTATACCTTGGAAGACTACATCAGTATCCCCATGTCTCAAATAGATACACTTCTCCGCACAGTCGATTCTTGCATTGTGCCAATCCAGCCACGACATACCCAGGATGAGGTCGAATTCTGGTATTCTCAAAATTGTGGCAGGGGTATCAAAGGTTTTTCCCCCAATGGTTATCTCTAACTCACACTTCGCGGTTGCCGTCATCTGGGATCCGTCTAGGAGGCGTACTCTTCGGGCAATACCGGCGAAATATTGCACTCCGGGTATATTCTTAATGAAGTCTTCGGACATGAAAGAATGTGAGGTGCCGGTGTCAAATAACGTATAAGCCGGTTTCCCGCCGACCATCACGGTGCCTAAGTGTCATTTAATAATACTCAAGCTAGACATCTAATATATCTTAAGCCACTAGAGAATATTAATGGAAGCAAAATGATTAATTCAAATCATACCTGCAATCATCTCTTGAGGGTTCCGCTCTTGAGTCATGTCCAGGGCATACATCAGATCTCGAGCGGTTCCGGGGTTTCTTCCTCGTGGTCCTCGACCACGCACATACCCTCTCCCCGGCAGGGCTGCTGGAGGGAGAGCGAAAGGCGCATCTCCAAATAGTTTTGGGCAGTAGCGTCGAATGTGGCCCGGTTGGTTGCATTCAAAGCACACTCGTTCCTGCCTTCCGCCGTGTTGCTGAAACTGTGGAGGTGGAGGTAATGCTGGCAGTTGTGGAATCGGGCGCTCCTCTCTAAAGTTCTGGGGGAAACGCCCGCCACCCCTCCGATCTCCTCTTCCTCTTTTATTGTCAAATCTCCTTCTGTTGCTGGGGCCGGCTTCCATCACTCCCTCCGCTGGTCTCTTACCACTTCCCAAGTGGTCCGCTTCCAATCTCTTTGCCATATCAATAATCTCCGCCAGACTAGAGTCCTCTATAAACAAAAGGGCTTGCCTTAGGGGATCTCGCAAGCCTTTGTAGAATTGTTTAGCGTACCCTCTATCATCAGGCTCATAGGAGTCAGCGAATCTAGCTAGGTGCTGAAACTCCCGTTGGTACTCCGTCACCGACATGGACCCTTGCTTTAGTTGCAAAAATCTCTCTTCCAGACCATCCCGAGCGGCCGAGGGGATGAAATGCTCTAAGAAGGCTTCGGAGAATTCGCTCCAACTAATGTCCGTGTACACTCTTCCACGGAAAGTGGAGCCCATGAGGGACTTCCACCCCCTTTTGGCGTGCAGCTCTAAGAGTGTCACCACAAGGGTCACCGCCATGTTGTTTGGACATCTTATTCCTGCCAATAACTCTTGTATAGTGTGGAGCCACTCTTCTGTACGCACTGCCGACTCTATCCCAATATAAGCGGGAGGGGAGAGAGCTCGGAAAACACTTAACCAACTAGATCCCGGACCCTGTTGTTGTACAGGTTCCTGCTGAGATTGGGACCTAAAGAAGTCCAGAATAGCTGTGAGCGTCTGCCCCAGCTCTGATTGTTTGAATTGTGTAGGTACGGACGGGGAGGGGGTGCCCCTTACTGGCTCAGCATGTACTAGGATCTACACATAAGGTACAAACCTAGGGTTAGGTTGGCTAATCTAAGGTTAAAGATGGACAACTTAGTGTGAATTACATATGGGCACACCACTGCTTCCGCTAAGTCAGCTTGTCCCCAAACTGACTAATCAAACGGGGGTGGCACCATTGTTAAGTGACGTTCTTCTTGGAGGATCGTAGCAAGCTGATACCATTTGTAAGAACCCCCTCCCGGAACACAAAACACGGCACGAGAGGGGTCTTATGCCCAAAACAGCCGCCTTGTGGTAACACTAGCACACGGGCTAGCCTGTACCACAAGACGCCTATTCTGCCGGCAACAACCAATATCAACACATAATTGCCAACCCAACCATAATAGTATAAGAAAGTCAATCCACACTAAGCATATATCCATAATCATAACAAAAGAGGAGCTAACAAGATTCTACATAATCAGAGTACGTGAATATATTTGCCTCGAAGGGCTACAACAAAATCTCTCTCACTCACATCTGTAACTGACGGTAGCGAGGGTACCGTCACTTCAGGCCCTGTCGTCCTGGGCTGGCTGTCCGACTGCATAGCCTGCAGCTCCACCTACGGGGTTTCCTTCTAAAAAGGAAGACGAAGCAACCGTTAGTCATAAAGACTAAGTGGCTTCACATCCGCTCCCCCGGCGACTCCTCGGCACCGGGCGGAGAAAGGAACAGGTACAATATATAGATAACAGTAGTACAATAGGTGAAGTGAGTATACATATCATAAGCAGCAACAGCAGTAGTGTATAATAAGCAAGCTCTTAGTTTACAAATCTACTATCTACACCAGCAAGAGAGTATATAGCTAAAACAGTAAGTAACTCAACTTATATGGATGCCCATACAAACATATAAGTTGAGGTTCGTTCAGCAATAAGTAACTCATCGTATAGGAGTGCCCATACAAACTTATACGATGAGGGTCTTAAGTATGCAATGAAGTGTAATGATATGAATGCAATGAAATGACACACCCATGATCATGCACATGCAATCTCTATGTCGACACAGACTTATAGTTCCCACTATTCGAGCAGGTTGCTAACCTCTCAGGCATCAACCGTCGTGGACAAACGGTGACAGTAGAGCGGGCATCTCCACTACTAGGCTGGTCTCCACACTACCTGGTCTAGGCCTCCATACTCCTCAATGCTAAGAACACAACAGCGGAGCTCACATGCGTACTACGGCTCAGCGGGTTCTCTTGGGTAAGTGAGCACCAAGATCCTAGCCCCTAACTAGCCTATGCATGACACGGAAGGAGCCTCGGAAATGAACACGAGGACCAAGCCCAACCGTTCACTTGGCACGGAAGGAGCCTCGGGACATGAACACCGAGGACCAAGCCCAACCGCCCAAGGTCTAGCTGTCGACTCCCATCGGTGTGACGATTGGCGAGCCCGTAGACCTGCCACACTATCCTTAACCCGGGATTACGACACCGTGTGTCGACTCACACCACATGCAATTTCACAATATCGTGGCATGGAAGGAGCCTCGGGACGTGAACACCGAGGACCAAGCCCAACCATCCATCAAATGCGGAAGGAGCCTCGGGACATGAACACCGAGGGCCAAGCCCAACCGTCCAACTTTACTCATCTCAATCTCATTCCAACTAGTGACAGTCAACACCGCACTTGTTACTTCAACAATGCTACCCATAGGGAGACGACACTCTAAGCATTGGATTACTAATCCCCTTTTTATCCATTTAACATGTATCATGGCCATAGTTAAATCAGTTATACTTTTTCCCGATCATATCTACCCAATTATATCAGGTTCCTTCCTTCAATTAAACTTTTCCACAACTCGTTATATGAATTTAGATTCATAACCTCAACTTATCATGTCACTATGATGATTATGTCGAAAGAGTCCACCCAAGCCTCGAGTTGGATCACAACATTAAACTCCATCACATCGCATTCCACGTTACACAAGCCCATAATTTAGGTGCAGCCTTAACCCGGGCAGCCACTTCGACCAAGGATTCCCGAGGCTACAGAGATTCGACGAGTGCGTGTAACCACTCGTTGGAAAGATAATTTCGTGAAGAAAGCTTGCTGGAGCAAGCTTTGGAGGAGGAGAAACGCCCCTTTTCGTGAAGAACAACTACACCAAAGATGCCGCAAAGAAGGATGACATGATCCGTGGCCGGGAATGATCGTACCGCTAGAAATGAGGTGAGCTTCCTCCCCTCTCCCTTGGTGCTAGATCTGTAGATATATTCTAGGAGAGATATCGACTCCACAAAGTCTTGATGGTGAGGAGGAGATTTCCTAGGAAAGCCATGCCTAGGATTGTTTTCTAGGCTTTAGCCCCCTCCAACCTCTTTATCCTTCAAAGTGAAGATGAGAGAAGGATTCGTGGAGAAATATGGCTTCGTGAGGGTGAATAAGGGTGGACGATTTTCTGGAGGAGATTTTTGGGAGTTTGGTGCAAGGAGGAAGATGAACGGATGTCGTTCATCTCGCCTTAAGATGCGTGCAAAAATCTGTTTTCTGTACGCAGCGACCTTCGTGGCCAATTTCGGGGGTGTTCTAGTCATATCTGGGTTTTTGACTAAACATAAAAGTCGTAGCCCTCGAAATTATCTTTCCAACGAGTGGTCGCACGTTCCAAGGTTATACCTATATCCACGGGAAAGTCTGTTCGAATCTGCTGCGGTTGGGGGAAATTCCACCTAGGAAATCTGTACCCTATACGCAGCAGGCTTCGAGTGGATTTCTAGTGTGATGCGATCAAACCTGGGCTTTCAACTAAACACGAAAGTCATAGCCCACGAAATTATCTTTCCAACGAGTGGTTCACGCAATCGTTGGATCTCTGTAGCCTCAGGAATCCTTGGTCGAAGTGGCTACCCGGGTTAAGGCTGCACCTAAATTAAGGGCTTGTGTAACGTGGAATGCGATGTGATGGAGTTTAATGTTGTGATCCAACTCGAGGCTTGGGTGGACTATTTCGACATAATCATCATAGTGACATGATAAGTTGAGGTTATGAATCTAAATTCATATAACGAGTTGTGGACAAGTTTAATTGAAGGAAGGAACCTGATATAATTGGGTAAATATGATCAGGCAAAAGTATAACAGATTTAACTATGGCCATGATACATGTTGAATGGATAAAAAGGGGATTAGTAATCCAATGCTTAGAGTGTTGTCTCCCTACGAGTAGCATTGTGGAAGTAACAAGTGCGGTGTTGACTGTCACTAGTTGGAATGAGATTGAGATGAGTAAAGTTGGACGGTTGGGCTTGGCCCTCGGTGTTCATGTCCCAGGCTCCTTCCGCATTTGATGGATGGTTGGGCTTGGTCCTCGGTGTTCACGTCCCGAGGCTCCTTCCATGCCACGATATTGTGAAATTGTATGTGGTGTGAGTCGACACACGGTGTCGTAATCCCGGGTTAAGGATAGTGTGGCAGGTCTACGGGCTCGCCAATCGTAAAACCGATGGGAGTCGACAGCTAGACCTTGGGCGGTTGGGTTTGGTCCTCAGTGTTCATGTCCCGAGGCTCCTTCCGTGTCAAGTGAACGGTTGGGCTTGGTCCTCGTGTTCATTTCTGAGGCTCCTTTTGTGTCATGCATAGGCCAGTTAGGGGCTAGGATCTTGGTGCTCACTTACCCAAGAGAACCCGCTGAGCTGTAGTACGCATGTGAGCTCCGCTGTTGTGTTCTTAGCGTTGAGGCGTACGGAGGCCTAGGCCAGGTAGTGTGGAGACCAGCCTAGTAGTGGAGATGCCCGCTCTACTGTCACCATTTGGCCACGACGGTTGACGCTTGAGAGGTTAGCTACCTGCTCGAATAGTGGGAACTATAAGTCTGTGTCGACATAGCGATTGAAAGTGCATGATCATGGGTGTGTCATTGCATTGCATTCATAGCATTACACTTCATTGCATACTTAAGACCCTCATCGTATAAGTTTGTATGGGCACTCCTATACGATGAGTTACTTATTGCTGAACGAACCTCAACTTATATGTTTGTATGGGCATCCATATAAGTTGAGTTACTTACTGTTGTAGCTATATACTCTCTTGCTGCTGTAGATAGTAGATTTGTAAACTAAGAGCTTGCTTATTATACACTACTGCTGTTGCTGCTTATGATATGTATACTCACTTCACCTGTTGTACTACTGTTATCTATATATTGTACCTGTTCCTTTCTCCGCCCGGTGCCGAGGAGTCGCCGGGGGAGCCGATGTGAAGCCACTTAGTCTTTATGACTGACGGTTGCTTCGTCTTCCTTTTTAGGAGGAAACCCCGCAGGTGGAGCAGCAGGCTATGCAGCCGGACAGCCAGCCCAGGACGACAGGGCCTGAAGTGACGGTACCCTCGCTACCGTCAGTTACAGATGTGAGTGAGTGAGATTTTGTTGTAGCCCTTCGGGACAAATATATTCACGTACTCTGATTATGTAGAAGCTTGTTAGCTCCTCTTTTGTGATGATTATGGATATATGCTTAGTGTGGACTGACTTTCTTATACTATTATAGTTGGGTTGGCAATTATGTGTTGATATTGGTTGTTGCCGGCAGAATAGGCGTCTTGTGGTACAGGCTAGCCCGTGTGCTAGTGTTACCACAAGGCGGCTGTTCTGGGCATAAGACCCCTCTCGTGCCGTGTTTTGTGTTCTGGGAGGGGGGTCTTACAAGGAGCACCCTGAATAGTATGAACTTGCTCCTTCTTCTAAGCTGCTGCCTTCTTGAAACACCTCTCGACAGGGTGGCCCGACCGGCCACAGAAGCTACACACCACCTTGCTCTTCTTTCCCAAAGCCGCATCGGGTACTTGGGGTTTCTTCTCCTCGATGGAATTCCTCTTGTCCTTCCTCATTTGCTGGCCTCTACTCTTTGCGGTCTCGATAGCCTCCACCTTAAGAGCATCCTCCACTACCCCTACATAAGTCTCCGATCTATAAGCACTGGTCAACTGCTGCACCTCGCTCCTCAAGCCCCCAAGAAAGTGCTTGACTCGATCATCCTCAACACTCACCAACCCAGGAGCAAACCGGCCCAACTTGCTGAACTCTATCTCATACTCACCGACCGTGAGTTGCCTTTGCTTCAGGTGGAGTGAGTTATTAATAAGACGGTCACGCTCGACCGAGGGCAAGAACTTCCGCAGCAGCATTTCCTTGAATACTTCCAAAGAGCAACCAGCTACCAAGCTCTCCTTTTCCCTAAGCCACCAATTCTTCGCCAAACACTTGAGCTGATAGGCGTCTGTCATCACTCCTTGATCGTCTGCAATACTATAGTACGAGAACATCTCCTCCATGGAGATCAGCCAATCGTCTATGACTATGAAATCTGCCTTCCCATAATACGTAGGGGGGCTAAGTCTCTGAAACTGCGAGATGAATGCGATTTCTGCTTGCACAACCACTGGAGGTCTCGGGGGTGCAGGAGGAGGAGGAACAGCTAACCTTCCTATAGGGCCTTGCACTCCTTGAGTCAGCCCTGCCACAACCTCCACCAAAGACTGGATCTGGGCTCGCACCTCCACCATCTTCCTGCTCAAGGAATCGCTACTCTACCGCAAGCTCTCGATCACCGCATCATTCTGCGCTCTCGATGACTCACCCTCAGACAGGGGTGTCGATCTAGTCGAAGGGCGTCTCGTCATCCTAAAATCATAGCAACATTAGCCAGATCCTAGTACGACAGCTGCAACTTACTACAAGTACAGACAATACATACATAAATATGAACTTAAAGCTGCTAAACTTGCTCTAGGAGTTTATTTTTTACAAAAATTGATGTTAAGCCTTAACACCGGATGGTTTACCACCACCATACTAACTCTTGTGCCTAGATCGGGAATGCATAACTTTATATTATTTTTGACTCGAAAACATCTGTGTGTACATATGTCATCCTTCTAGTCTTTAGCTTGGCACGTTGTGCTTATGCAATGTTACGCTATGCATGTTTGTGCTATGCATTCTAAAAAGGCCCTAATGCATGTTACAAGCGGCGTACACATGAAAATGTAATGCATCCCATACTAGATAACATCCTCATGCAACGAAAAAGAAAATGAGCTAGTCGCAGCCATGTGATGAGGTTATGCATCCCATACTACATTACCCTCACATGTTGCCCCTATGGTGGATCCATATACGAACACATATTATGCATGTCATACTACATAATATGCCCCGTATACTTCATGTTATGTTATGAGTGTAGTTTTCGTGCTTTTTCAAAGACGTGCTGATGACATATCGGTGTGTGAATGACATGATGCTGAACTACTAATGCAATCAAAAGGGAAGGTTGCCCGAATAGCCTGTCAAGCAACCTCCCTCTGATACCAACTATCACAACCCGCATTTTCTACGAAGAAAACGAATTATCAGAGTAGGAGAAAACACGTGTCATGATGCTATGTCGAGCAGGGGATAACTGCTGACGCTCAGGCAAACCGCTATAAGCTATACTTTATGAAAATTCATAAGTTAAATGATTAAAAAATCAGTTATATTTTTAAAGGCCGTATCCCTCGGCGCGGTGGATCAACTAGTCCACAGTTTAAAAACTATACTTATTTGTTGCGGAAAATACTTTATTCAGGTTAGACATCCTAAAAGAGTGTATAAGTGTCCCCAGAGGACAACTTATACTATGCAATACCATACATTTAATTTATTCTATATATAAGAAAACGATCTTTTATGTTGTTTGAAAAATAGTGACGAGTTTTATAAAACATGCTGATCATGAGTAATACTTATAATAGTATTTTTAGGTTTAAAAGTAACTAGCAACCTAGCATAAATCATCCCTAGAGAAAGTAGACTAACTCTAGAAAGGTAGCAGCAAAAAGTAACATATCTAGTATCAAGGTAAAAACTACCATTGGGCGCCAACAAACTGACACGAACCCACTGGCAAGTATGTATGTATGTAAGAAAACAACATGAAAACTACCTCGCAAAAACAAGGAACTGATCTCTATAGCACCAGAGACCACCAGCAACTGCACAGCACCACTAGCCATCAGGGCGGCTACTATTAGGAACCTGAGGCATTCAAAGAAGAAAGAATACCTCAGAAAGCAAACTAGAAAACTGCTCGAAAGTGTCAATCAGGAGATAAGTAAAAGAGGAAAACAATGAAGTAACAGTCACAACTGCCCAAGGCAAGGCAAAAAGAAGTGCATTAAGTGCGAGGACGCAACAGTAACTCTGCCAAATGCTGATATCTACCAAGGAAGAAACGTCTAACACCCTAATCTGGTAGAGATGGTAGTAGCAAAAACATCGCGGATCCGAGTTGGAGGCAAACTTAGTCCCCCAACCACCCTTTCTAAGAAACCAAGCTCAGGGGTCTACATGTGAAAGCACTAGGGACCTCCCACCCCCTTACCCAGCCCGTACCTAGAGCAGGATAAAAGAAAAAGGGTGGCCTTGGCTAAATTACACAACACCTTCCCAATGAAGAGCTTCAAACAACAACTACTAACCACGACCCACGATTCGGCCTTTTTGGAAAAATAAGAAAATAGCCGACAAGGAACCTACAAATCAAGAAATTCACTCGGGGGAGAAAATCAAGGTAAGGGAAAAGCGTTGAGATGACTCAACATGGCCTGGTGTTGAGTGAGCCCCACTCACTCAACGCCTAACCAGACCTTGGCGTTTAGTGAGTTAGCCTCACTCAGCGCCAGAATAAACCATGGTGTTGAGTGAGGTTCAATCACTCAACTCCCTCCGCAAGAACAGCTCTGGCGTTGAGTGAGCTAACCTCACTCAACGCCAAAACAGCTATGCATTGAGTGAGGTCCACTCCCTCAATGCCTTAAGCAAAACAGGCAGTGGCGTTGAGTGAGCTAACCTCACACAACGCCAAAACAGCTACGGCGTTGAGTGAGGTCCACTCACTCAACGTCTTAGCACTTAACCGCAAAACCCAACGGTGGCGTTGAGTGAGTCCACCTCTCTCAATGCCAAAACAACTTTGGCGTTGAGTGAGGTCAACTCACTCTACGCCAAAGTACTTACCCGCAGGAAAACCCTAAACCAACGCCATCCGGAAGAGGTTGGTGGGAATGCTGATCGATTCTCGCCGAATTGGCGGGAAAGCAGATTTATTCTCGCCGAATCGGCGGGAATGCAGGTTGATTCTCGCCAAATCGGCGGGAATCACTAACGATACTCGTCGAAGTCGGCGAGAATCACTTAGTGATTCCCGTCGAATTTGACTTAGACGAATTTTCTCACTCAATCGCCTCACTACTTAGCCGAAAAAGAGCAGACCAAACTATGGCTTTGAGTGTGTGCACCACACTCAACGCCAAGCCCGAGCGACTTTTGGCTTTGAGTGTGTGCACCACACTCAACACCAAATCCTGTGAGCCTACCAAGACTAGTTCTAACATGAGCACTACCACAGAAACCTCCCTCTCTCTCTATCGGCTCCACCCGCAAAAGCACCAAACCAGAAATAAAAATCTGGAGTCTAAATGGTGAAAACAACCAGCGGGTTGAGCAAAAAAACAGCACAAGGAGGGTGGCTCATAAAGGGAAACTGAAGCACAAAGTTTTAGCAAGCAAAAAGAGAAAAGCTTGGCTTATATAATATTGTTAACCTGGTAGTTAAGAGGGGGAAGATCAAAACAGCAAGTGCAAGAACCACTTGCCTCGTTTTTTTCAGAGAAGCTTCACTCGAGCCCTTCCTCTCCCTCGGCACCCGCAGTAGCAACACCGTAGAAACGTAGATCTAAGAGAGAGCAATCCAAATCCGCTTTCGAAATCGAAATCCGTCCACAAACGCTCCCCGAATCGCCGTCCTAAGGGGTAGCAGGTCCGGCGGTTTTCCTCTGTTTTCCGCGAACAGGAGCAGGCGACAGTTTTCGGGAAGAAGAAGAATGGACCAGCTAATTTGGCTTAAGGCTTTTAAATAAATCTAATCACGCCTAATCAACCTTAACAGCCTCCTAAGCCGCCAGTTCATTACCAAAGCTTTTGACCGCAGAAATCATCTAAATAGCTTTAAATATACACATTTACTTTTATTATTACGACCCCCAAAACGACGCGAAAACCAAACGACCTCAGAATTTGACGAAACTCGCACCGTAGCTAAATAACCATGCTACGAACGCAACAGCGAAGTCGAAATTAACTTTCGACAAACAGAACTAGAGTCATACCCACACGAAGCCAAAACAAAGGTATCCCCCGAGATGCCACACCGGGTCACCCAAAACGACTCGGCTTGCTAGGTAGATCTTGCCAATAGGCTACAAAATAGGCCAACCGGTTCTAAGGAGCTAAGACCACACTCCACAGATGGTACAAGCCAAGAAAACACGTCGACGTAACGCCAAACGAGAATTAAATAATCTCAGAAAAAATCGGGGGTGTTACACTCGTGGAGATGGAGCACCAGCACGACGAGGAGGCAGGACTTGAGGAGTAGATACCACTACCAAAGACTACTACTACTGATGCGCGTTGGTGGTCGTTAAGCTTTGAAGAAAATAAAAGCAATCGAACTAGAAATCCAATGAGGTAAGTATACCAATCGAACTGTAGCTAGGGGACACAAGTGTCGTATTGAAATCCAGGAACTTTTGAGTATGCTTACTCACACGAAGACTATTATCTTATCGACGAAAAAATAGGGGTTTAGAAAAACTAATTGCAATTAAGGAAGTAAAGCTAATGCTAGAAAGAGAACTACTGCAATTAATTAAAGAGCTATTAGAAGCAATTATAACGAAAGGCTGAGACTATGAAATGGAAATGCACTCGATCAAGATTCACCTCGGCTAAAGACGACTAAGAAAATGCGATAAAAACCTAAACTTAATTGGATAAAGGTCCTTGACCGTAGATAGTTCCTAAATCTTGAACACACTTCTCTCGAAGTCGTGCCCAACTGAGTTTAGGAAGGTCCGACCAACTCTCGTCTAAATCGGAGGCCTAAAACTTGCTTTACGCGGTGAACCCCAATATTGGATTTTACGCCAATCCGAGAGATTTGGACGTCTGCCTCTCTCGAGGGGTGTGTACACCTCCCTTTACTCTTGAATGCACACTTCATTCTATCGGCCTCTCAGCTAGCCCAGAATTAAAGCAAAGGTGGAGACTATATATCGATAATATACCTCCAACCCATGAAAAATCAAGAGTAATTCAAGGCCTAAACCTGAAAAAGAAAAGGTTAATTAAATCATCATTACTTAATCGCTCGAACCTCGGATCATCAAGATCGAGTACAAGGAGGATTAGTTAATCATAATGGAATGGAGGAGGGCGAATGAGTAGTAGAGCATAAAAAGAACACAAGTAGAAAAGGGCACTATTATTAATAAAAAGGGGAGCTACACTTAGGAAAATGAAATTACAAGTGCATGAAAAAAATCATATTCTAGCACAATAATTAGCACTAAGGAAGAGCAAGATTACAATAAAAGCTAAAACAACTAAATACTAAACTAGGGTTAAGAGTAAATTACAAAAAGAGAGAAAGAGAGAGAGAGAGAGAGAGAGAGAGAGAGAGAGAGAGAGAGAGAGAAAGAATAAAAAAAGATCAAGAAACAAAGGGGCAGCACCTCCCCTCTCAACCCAAACTTGCTGAAATGGAAGGGGGTCTGAATTTATAGAAATTTTTCACGGGTTGGTCACGCCCTCCGACACGCCCCCTACACGCCCTAGGGGGGCGTGTCAGGGGGCGTGACATGTACGTGATTGACCTCGGGTTGTGGAATCTTGCGGTAGGGATGATTGCTTCTATACGTTGGTTGACACGCCCTGAGTCACGCCCGTGTAGGGTGGGCATGACACGCACGTCGTGTCGAAATCATTGGTCGGAAATCCGTTAGTCATCGGAAAAGGCGATGTCACGCCCTAGGTCACGCCCGTGACGGGGGGCATGACAGTACTGTTGGCGTGCTGAGCTGGAGCAGGCATTCAATGGGGCGGCAGACTTCGGGCAGAGGGCGACACGCCCCGTGTCACGCCATGGGACACTCCCTAGGAGGGCGTGTCAGGGGGCATGATAGCCGTTTTTGTGGGTTTTCTGTCTCTGCCAACAGGAGTCCTCGGGATCAGGCGACACGCCCTAGGTCATGCCTAGGGAGGGCGTGCTAGGGGGGCGTTGTAAGACCCCCCTCCCGGAACACAAGACACGACACGAGTGGGGTCTTATGCCCAGAACAGCCGCCTTGAGGTAACACTAGCACTCAAGCTAGCCTGTACCACAAGACGCCTATTCTGCAGGCTACCAACCATATTAACAGATAAGTGCCAACCCAACCATACTAATATGAAAGTAAAATCCACACCAAGCATATGTCCATAATATCATAAATAAAGAAACTACAACAAGCTTCTAATATCAGAGTACGTAAACAGAATTGCCCCGAAGGGCAACAACAAAATCTCTCTCTCACTCACATCAGTAACCGACAGTAGCGACGGTACCGTCCCTTCAGGCCCTGTCACCCTGGCCTGGCTGTCCGTCTGCATAGCCTGCTGCTCCACCTGCGGGGTTTCCTCCTAAAAAGGAAGACGTAGCAACCGTTAGTCAAAAAGACTAAGTGGTTTCACATCCGCTCCCCCGGCGACTCCTCGGCACCGGGCGGAGAAAGGAACAGGTACAATATATAAATAACAGTAGTACAACAGGTGAAGTGAGTATACATATTATAAGCAGCAACATCAGCAGTGTATAATAAACAAGCTCTTATTTCAAATCTACGAACTACAGCAGCAAGAGAGTATATAGCTAGAACAGTAAGTAACTCAACTTATATGGATGCCCATACAAGCATATAAGTTGAGGGTCGTTCAGCAGAAAGTAACTCATCGTATAGGAGTGCCCATACAAACTTATACGATGAGGGTCTTGTGTATATAATGAAGTGCGATGCTATGTATGCAATGCAATGACACACCCATGCTCAAGCACATGCAATCGCTATGTCGACACAGACTTATAGTTCCCCCTATTCGAGCAGGTAGCTAACCTCTCAGGCATCAACCGTCGTGGCCAAACGGTGACAGTGGAGCGGGCATCTCCACTACTAGGCTGGTCTCCACACTACCTGGCCTAGGCCTCCGTACGCCTCAATGCTAAGAACACAACAGTGGAGCTCACATGCGTACTACGGCTCAACAGGTTCTCTCGGGTAAATATGCACCAAGATCCTAGCCCCTGACTGGCCAATGGTATGACACGGAAGGAGCCTCGGAAATGAGCACGAGGACCAAGCCCAACCGTTCACTTGGCACGGAAGGAGCCTCAGGACGTGAACACCGAGGACCAAGCCCAACCGCCCAAGGTCTAACTGTCAACTCCCATCGGTGTGACGATTGGCGAGCCCGTAGACCTGCCACACTATCCTTAACCCGGGATTACGACACCGCGTGTCGACTAACACCACATGCAATTCTACAATTCCGTGGCATGGAAGGAGCCTCGGAGAAAGCACGAGGACCAAGCCTAACCATCCATCAAATACGGAAGGAGACTCGGGACGTGAACACCAAGGACCAAGCCCAACCGTTCAATTTTATCCAACTCAACCTCATTCCCATTCGTGACGATCAACACCGCACTTGTTAACTTCCACCATGCAACCCGTGGAGAGACGACACTCTAAGCATTGGACTATCCATTCCCTTCCATCAATCCATTATAAATCCTGGCCGTAGTTCTAATCATTTACAAATCCTTCCAAATGAATTCAACATTTTATAGACAATGTGCATAATGGAGATCTACCAAATATAACAAGCCTTTCGTTCACTTAGGCTTGATTCACATCTCGGCATAGGGATTCAAGTCCTCAAACATCAATCTTCACACTACCTTGGTGATTAACACAAAAGAATTCACCCAACCTCGTGATGAATTGCAACATCTATTCCATCGAATCTAAGTTCATATTATAATCACCTAGAATTTTATGTAATCTGGTCAGCAACTTTGACTGAGGATTCCTGTGGCTACAGGTATTGCCCGAAAATGTGCCACCACTTGTTGGAAAGGTAATTTCAAGGGCTACAACTTTCGTGTCTAGTCGAAAGCCCAGATCTGGTCACATCATACCAGAAATGCAACACGAAGTCTGCTGCGTTCAGGATACAAAATTCCTGGGCATTAACTTCCAACCGCAGCAGATTCAAACGGACTTTCCCGTGGCTACAGGTATCGCATGGAAACGTGCAACCACTCGTTGGAAAGGTAATTTCAAGGGCTAAAACTTTCGTGTTTAGTCGAAAGCCCAGATACGCCCAATTCTTGCTTAAAAATAGCCAAGAAGGTCATTGCGTGCAGAATACAGATTTTGCACGCATCTTGAAGCGAGGTGAACGACATCCGTTCATCTTCCTCCTCAAGCGATTTTTCCCCACATCGCAGCCAGAAGTTCCTCCACCCTTATTCTCCCTCTTGAGGCCATTTCCTCTTCATGTGACCACCCCTATCATCACTTTGAAGCGAGGGGAGGTTGAAGACGACTAAGCTTTAGAGCACAAGCTCTAGCATGGCCTTCCTAGAAAGCTTCATCTCACAAATCAAGACTCGTTTGAGTCGATGTATCGCCTAAGAATAACTACAGATCTAGCACCAAGGGAGAGGGGAGGAAACTCACATCATTTCCGGCGTTTCCTCTGTTGCCGGCTATGGATCGCGTTATTCTCCGTGGCGGCATCCTTGGCTTCGTTAGCAGTGTTCTTCCACGGAAACGGCGGAGCTTTTCCTCCAGAATCCGGCTCCGGCGACCCGCGATATCTCCTCTTCCGCTCCCGTCGGTTTGCACGGTGACGGCTCAGCAAGAACGATCGGCTAGGGTTTGGTTTACTCCCTTTTATATTACATATTAGGCTAAATCCCTTCCGCCACGTGTCACTCTCTAATTGGACCGCCCAAATTAGGTTTCATTTGAAGTGACCGGTCCAAGGATCATTCAGCACGAATCCCGAAGTCCGGCTCAGTCCGCCTATACAAGCCGGCGAATCTGCCTTGGCAAAGAAAACGCCCAAGTAAAATTCGGCGGAAATCAGTCGTCATTCTCGCCGATCGGCGAGAATCGTCAGGTCATTCTCGACGATCGGTGAGAACCGTCAGGTCATTCTCGACGAATTCGTCGGAAATCAACAATGATTCCCGACGATTTTCCCTTAGCCTTTTTACTGGACATCCTGCGTTGATTGCGTCGAGTATTCTCGGCGATACTCGACGATCGGTGGGTATAACAGGGGATTCTCGACGATCGGTGAGAACCGTCAGGTCATTCTCGACGAATTCGTCGGGAATCAACAATGATTCCCGACGATTTCCCTTAGCCTTTTTACTGGACATCCTGCGTTGATTGCGTTGAGTATTCTCGGCGATACTCGACGATCGGTGGGTATAACAGGGGATTCTTGACGAATTTTACTTAGTCGAGTTCCCTCATCTCGGCTACTGGTTGGGGTAACCTTGAACCCAGCCCTACACTTATTCTATGCACCTGACACCTCGCGTCGGCGCACCCCGAGCCCGAGTTGAGTCTCTTGACTCAGAACACGTGCGAGGGACCTAGCGCGAATTGAGACGTTACAAATCCTATAAACAAAATAAAAAGATTTCGTCCCCGAAATCAGGCTGAGGTCGTGGGGATTATACAGAAAACAAAATATGTTTTTAAATAAAGTTACCTGAAGCAAACAACTCTGGGTAGCGTCTTTGCATCAAATCCATTGGCTCCCATGTGAATTCCTCCTTCCCATGATTAGACCATAGCACTTTTACCAAGGGGACACTTTTGCGGCGCAAGGCTCTTATCTCATTATCAACGATCCGCACCGGCTCCAGTCACACAGATCTGTCAGACGCCATAGTACCATCAGTTGTGGGGATGTATTGTTCGGGCCGCAACAGCGCCTTCCGAAGAGACGACACGTGGAACACATCGTGGAGATTCTCTAGCTCGGGCGGTAGCTCCAGCTGGTAGGCCAGAGGGCCAACCCTTTCTAATATGACATAGGGCCCAACATACCGTGGACTGAGCTTCTTCACTCCTCGCACTCGTGACACTCCATGCATCGGCTGAATTTTTAGAAACACCTTATCACCCGCTTGAAATTCCACCATACGGTGCCTTGCGTTGTAATACTTCGCCTGCCGGCTTTGATCCAACATGCGATCCCTTATTAGCCTAACCACCGCATCAGTGTCATCTATGTACTCAATTCCCAAAGTCTTCGGGTCTTCATCTTGCACCCAAGATAAGGGGGTCCTACACCTCCTTCCATATAGGGCTTCATGGGGCGCCATGCCAATACTAGCTTGATGGCTATTGTTATAGGAGAATTCCACCAAGGGCAAGAGTCTTTCCCACGGCTCTCCCCTATCTATCACACACAACCTCAACAGATCTTCCAATGTTCGGATGGTCCGCTCAGACTGTCCGTCCGTCTGAGGATGAAATGCGGTACTGAAGGTAAGACGTGAGCCCAAATACGTTTGTACCGCCTTCCAATCCTTGGAGGTGAAATGACCATCACGATCCGAAACTATCGTCTTAGGTACACCGTGATACCGTACAAATTGTTCCACAAACAGGCGTACCAAGACATCCACGTGAGCCTCCTTCTTCATAGGTATGAACCGGGCAACCTTCGTCAGGCGATCAACGATCACCCATACTGAATCATTCCCTGAGCGGGAGCGAGGTAGCCCATGTACGAAGTCCATGGATATATCCTCGAACTTCCATTCGGGGATTGGCAACGACTGCAGCAGGCCACCAGGGCTCCTACATTCCGCCTTCACTCTTTGGCAGGCTTCACAATGCGTGACAAAGTACCGGACATCTTTCTTCATCCCTGGCCAACACATCATCTTTCGTAAGCCGGCGTACATCTTTGAAATTCCTGGGTGCACGGAATATTGAGAGCAATGTGCTTCTCTCATAATATCCTCCCGGATTCTGCCACCTTTGGAAATGTAGAGTAGGCCGCGTAAGTAAACGAGGCCGTCCTTTAGTGTGTATTCGTCGGTAGTCCCGTCTTCAATTAACCTTATTGCCGGGGCCAAAGCCGCATCTAATCCTTGCTCCATTCGGATCCGGTCCCGGATATCACAAACTATACTCATGCTGGACAAGTACTCCGTATATTCCGAAGAAGCCTTAAATATTAAGGTGATGTCCATCTCCTCGATCATCCGCGCCAACTCCATGCTCATTAATCGAGATTCTGGGGTCAAGCCGGGTACTTTCCTACTCAACGCATCGGCTACCGAGTTTGCTTTTCCGGGGTGGTAGTTCAAGGTGAACTCATAGTCGCATAGAAACTCTAACCACCGCCGTTGTCTTAAGTTCAATTCCTTCTGGGTATGGACGTACTTCAAATTTTTATGATCCGAGAAGATTTCGTAGTGGACGATGTATAGATAATGCCTCCATACCTTCAAGGCGAACACCACCGCTCCGAGCTCCAAATCATGCACCGGGTAATTGATTTCATGCTTCTTCAATTGTCTTGAAGCATAAGCAATTACGTGCCCGTGCTGCATCAACACCACTCCCAACCCCTGATAAGACGCATCCGTATAAACTTGAAATCCTTCCTTCCCAGACGGAAGGACAAGGATGGGGGCGGAGGTAAGTCTATCCTTCAATTCCTGGAATGCCGCTTCACACTGGGGTGTCCACTCAAATAGCACTCCTTTCTTTGTCAAGGAAGTAAGCGGGAGGGCAATCTTGGAGAATCCTTTTACGAACTTGCGGTAGTATCCGGCAAGTCCAAGAAAACTCCTCACATCGGCCGCCGACTTCAAAGGTGACCACTCCTTCACAGCGCGCACCTTGGCTGGATCCACAGCTAGTCCTGCCCCACTGATTACATGGCCTAAGAAAGCAACCTCCTTAAGCCAGAATTCACACTTGCTAAACTTGGCGAACAGGGCGTGCTCCTTTAGCTTCTCTAGAACTAAGGCCAAATGTCCGGCATGCTCTTCCTCCGTCTTCGAGTAGACTAGGATGTTGTCAATGAACACAATGACGAAGACATCTAAATAGGCCTCAAACACTTTATTCATCAAGCTCATGAAAGCCGATGGGGCGTTTGTGAGTCCAAACGGCATCACTGTGAACTCATATAAGCCGTACCTTGAGCTGAAAGCCGTTTTCTGTATATCATCCTCCTGTATTCTCAATTGGTAATACCCCGAGCGCAAGTCTAACTTGGAGAACCAATGCGCTCCCACCAGTTGGTCGAACAACTCATCGATCCGAGGTAACGGGTAGGTATTCCGTACTGTCAGTCGGTTAAGTTCTCGATAGTCTATACATAAACGCAGGGTTCCATCCTTCTTCTTGACGAATAGAATAGGGGCTCCCCAAGGCGACGAGCTGGGGCGAACAAACCCTGATTCTACCAACTCCTGCAATTGCACTCTAAACTCCGCAAGTTCTTTTGGGGCCATCCGATAAGGGGTCCTGGAGACAGCCTTAGCTCCTAGTACAAGCTTAATTTGAAAATCCACTTCTCTATGCGGGGGTAACCCTAGCAGTTTCTCGGGAAATACCTCAGGGAAATCCCGTGCTACCCGCACATCCTTCACCTCAAACTTCATCTCCTTTAGTTCGAATCGTATCATGTAGACTTCATCCCCTCTCATATGAGCTTTCAAGGTCTGGATTGAGGATAACAAGATTCGTGGTGCGAAATTTATACCTTGGAAGACTACATCAGTATCCCCATGTCTCAAATAGATACGCTTCTCCGCGCAGTCGATTCTCGCATGGTGCCAATCTAGCCACGCCATATCCAGGATGAGGTCGAACTCTGGTATCCTCAAAATTGTGGTAGGGGTATCAAAGGTCTTTCCCCCAATGGCTATCTCAAACTCACACTTTGCGGTTGCCGTCATCTCAGATCCGTCTGGGAGGCGTACTCTTCGAGCAATACCAGTGAAATATTGCACTCCGTGTATATCTTTGATGAAGTCTTCAGACACGAATAAATGTGAGGCACCCGTATCAAATAACGTGTGAGCCAGTTTCCCGCCGACCATCACGGTGCCTAAGTGTCATTAATAATAGTCAAGCTAGATGTCTAGTATATCTCAAACAACTAGAGGATATTAATGAAAGCAAAATGACCAATTCGAATCGTACCTGCAATCATCTCTTGAGGGTTCCGCTCTTGAGTCATGTCCAGGGCATACATCTGATCCCGAGCGGGTCTAGGGTTTCTTCCTCGTGGTCCTCGTCCTCGACCACGCACATATCCCCGCCCCCGAGGGGCTGCTGGAGGGAAAGCAAGAGGCGCATCACCAAACAGTTGTGGGCAGTAGCGCCGAATGTGGCCCGGTTGGTTGCATTCGAAGCACACCCATTCCTGCCTTCCGCCGTGTTGCTGAAACCGTGGAGGTGGAGGTAATGCTGGCGGTTGTGGAACCGGGCGCTCCTCTCCAAAGTTCTGGGGAAAACGCCTGCCACCCCTCCGATATCCTCTTCCTCTTTTATTGTCAAACCTCCTTCTGTTGCTGGGGCCGGCTTCCATCACGCCCTCTGCTGGCCTCTTACCACTTCCCAAGTGGTCCGCTTCCAATCTCTTCGCCATATCAATAATCTCCGCCAGACTAGAGTCCGCTATAAACAAAAGGGCTTGCCTTAGGGGGTCTCGCAAGCCTTTGTAGAATCTTTTGGCGTACCCTCTATCATCCAGCTCATAGGAGTCAGCGAATCTAGCCAGGTGCTGAAACTCCCGTTGGTACTCCGTCACCGACATGGACCTTGCTTAAGTTGCAAAAATCTCTCTTCCAGGCCATCCCGAGCGGCCGAGGGGATGAAATGCTCTAAGAAAGCTTCGGAGAATTCGCTCCAACTAATGTCCGTGTACACTCTTCCACGAAAAGTGGAGCCCATGAGGGACTTCCACCACCTTTTGGCATGCAGCTCTAAGAGTGTCACCACAAGGGTCACCGCCATGTTGTTTGGACATCTTATTCCTGCCAACAACTCTTGTATAGTGTCGAGCCACTCTTCCGTACGCACTGCCGACTCTGTCCCAACATAAGAGGGAGGGGAGAGAGCTCGGAAAACGCTTAACCAACTAGATCCTGGACCCTGTTGTTGTACAGGTGTCTGCTGAGATTGGGACCTAAAGGTGTCTAGAATAGCTGTGAGTGTCTGCCCCAGCTCTGATTGTTGGAATTGTGTAGGTACGGACGGGGCGGGGGTGCCCCTTACCGGCTCAACAAGTGCTGAGATCTACACATAAGGTACAAACTTAGGGTTAGGTTGGCTAATCTAAGGTTAAAGATGGACAAGTTAGTGTGAATTACATATGGGCACACCACTGCTTCCGCTAAGTCAGCTTGTCCCCAAAATGACCAATCAAACGGGGGTGGTACCATTGTTAAGTGACTTTCGCCTTGGAGGATCGTAGCAAGCTGATACCATTTGTAAGACCCCCCTCCCAGAACACAAGACACGGCACGTGAGGGGTCTTATGCCCAGAACAGCCGCCTTGAGCTAGCACTAGCACTCAGGCTAGCCTGTACCACAAGACGCCTATTTTGCCGGCTACCAACCATATCAACAGATAAGTGCCAACCCAACCATACTATTATGAAAGTCAAATCCACACCAAGCATATGTCCATAATATCATAAATAAAGAAGCTACAACAAGCTTCTAATATCAGAGTTCGTAAACAGAATTGCCCCAAAGGGCTACAACAAAATCTCTCTCTCACTCACATCGGTAACCGACGGTAGCGACGGTACCGTCCCTTCAGGCCCTGTCACCCTGGCCTGGCTGTCCGTCTGCATAGCCTGCTGCTCCACCTGCGGGGTTTCCTCCTAAAAAGGAAGACGTAGCAACCGTTAGTCAAAAAGACTAAGTGGTTTCACATCCGCTCCCCCGGCGACTCCTCGGCACCGGGCGGAGAAAGGAATAGGTACAATATATAAATAACAGTAGTACAACAGGTGAAGTGAGTATACATATTATAAGCAGAAACATCCGCAGTGTATAATAAACAAGCTCTTATTTCAAATCTACGAACTACAGCAGCAAGAGAGTATATAACTAGAACAGTAAGTAACTCAACTTATATGGATGCCCATACAAGCATATAAGTTGAGGGTCATTCAGCAGAAAGTAACTCATCGTATAGGAGTACCCATACAAACTTATACGATGAGGGTCTTGTGTATATAATGAAGTGTGATGCTATGTATGCAATGCAATGACACACCCATGCTCAAGCACATGCAATCGCTATGTCGACACAGACTTATAGTTCCCCCTATTCGAGCAGGTAGCTAACCTCTCAGGCATCAACCGTCGTGGCCAAACGGTGACAGTGGAGCGGGCATCTCCACTACTAGGCTGGTCTCCACACTACCTGGTCTAGGCCTCCGTACGCCTCAACGCTAAGAACACAACAGCGGAGCTCACATGCGTACTACGGCTCAGCGGGTTCTCTCGGGTAAATATGCACCAAGATCCTAGCCCCTGACTGGCCTATGGTATGACACGGAAGGAGCCTCGAAAATGAGCACGAGGACCAAGCCCAACCGTTCACTTGGCACGGAAGGAGCCTCAGGACGTGAACACCGAGGACCAAGCCCAAACGCCCATGGTCTAACTGTCAACTCCCATCGGTGTGACGATTGGTGAGCCCGTAGACCTGTCACACTATCCTTAACCCGGGATTACGACACCGCGTGTCGACTCACACCACATGCAATTCCACAATTCCGTGGCATGGAAGGAGCCTCGGAGAAAGCACGAGGACCAAGCCCAACCATCCATCAAATACGGAAGGAGCCTCGGGACGTGAACACCAAGGACCAAGCCCAACCGTTCAATTTTATCCAACTCAACCTCATTCCCATTCGTGACGATCAACACCGCACTTGTTAACTTCCACCATGCAACCCGTGGGGAGACGACACTCTAAGCATTGGACTATCCATTCCCTTCCATCAATCCATTATACATCCTGGCCGTAGTTCTAATCATTTACAAATCCTTCCAAATGAATTCAACATTTTATAGACAATGCGCATAATGGAGATCTACCAAATATAACAAGCCTTTCGTTCACATAGGCTTGATTCACATCTCGGCATAGGGATTCAAGTCCTCAAACATCAATCTTCACACTACCTCGGTGATTAACACAAAAGAATTCACCCAACCTCGTGATGAATTGCAACATCTATTCCATCGAATCCAAGTTCATATTATAATCACCTAGAATTGTATGTAATCTGGTCAGCAACTTTGACTGAGGATTCCCGTGGCTACAGGTATCGCCCGAAAACGTGACACCACTCGTTGGAAAGGTAATTTAAAGTGCTACAACTTTCGTGTTTAGTCAACAGCCCAGATCTGGTCACATCATACCAGAAATGCAACTCGAAGTCTGCTGCATTCAGGATACAAAATTCCTGGGCATTAACTTCCAACCGCAGTAGATTCAAACGGACTTTCCTGTGGCTACAGGTATCGCATGGAAACATGAGACCACTCGTTGGAAAGGTAATTTCAAGGGCTACAACTTTCGTGTTTAGTCGAAAGCCCAGATCCGCCCCCTTCTTGCTTAAAAATAGCCAAGAAGGTCGCTGCGTGCAGAATACAGATTCTGCACGCATCTTGAAGCGAGGTGAACGGCATCCATTCATCTTCCTCCTCAAGCGATTTTTCCCCACATCGCAGCCAGAAGTTCCTCCACCCTTATTCTCCCTCTTGAAGCCATTTCCTCTTCATGTGACCACCCCTATCATCACTTTGAAGCGAGGGGAGGTTGAAGACGACTAAGCTTTAGAGCACAAGCTCTAGCATGGCCTTCCTAGAAAGCTTCATCTCACAAATCAAGACTCGTTTGAGTCGATGTCTCGCCTAAGAATAACTACAGATCTAGCACCAAGGGAGAGGGGAGAAAACTCACATCATTTCCGGCGTTTCCTCCGTTGCCGGCTATGGATCGCGTTATTCTCCGTGGAGGCATCCTTGGCTTCGTTAGCAGTGTTCTTCCACAGAAACGGCGGAGCTTTTCCTCCAGAATCCAGCTCCGGCGACCCGCAATATCTCCTCTTCCGCTCCCGTCGGTTTGCACGGTGACGGCTCGGCAAGAACGATCGGCTAGGGTTTGGTTTACTCCCTTTTATATTACATATTAGGCTAAATCCCTTCCGCCACGTGTCACTCTCTAATTGGACCGCCCAAATTAGGTTTCATTTGAAGTGACCGGTCCAAGGATCATTCAGCACGAATCCCGAAGTCTGGTTCAGTCCGCCTATAGAAGCCGGCGAATCTTCCTGGGCAAAGAAAACGCCCAAGTAAAATTCGGCGGAAATCAGTCGTCATTCTCGCCGATCGGCGAAAATCGTCAGGTCATTCTCGACGATCGGTGAGAACCGTCAGGTCATTCTCGACGAATTCGTCGGGAATCAACAATGATTCCCGACGATTTTCCCTTAGCCTTTTTACTGGACATCCTGCGTTGATTGCGTTGAGTATTCTCGGCGATACTCGACGATCGGTGAGTATAACAGGGGATTCTCGACGATCGGTGAGAACCGTCAGGTCATTCTCGACGAATTCGTCGGGAATCAACAATGATTCCCGACGATTTTCCCTTAGCCTTTTTACTGGACATCCTGCGTTGATTGCGCTGAGTATTCTCGACGATACTCGACGATCGGTGGGTATAACAGGGGATTCTCGACGACTTTTACTTAGCCGAGTTCCCTCATCTCGGCTACTGGTTGGGGTAACCTTGAACCCAGCCCTACACTTATTCTATGCACCTGACACCTCGCGTCGGTGCACCCCGAGCCCGAGTTGAGTCTCTTGACTCAGAACACGTGCGAGGGGCCTAGCGCGAATTGGGATGTTACAGGCGTGACAGGTCATTTTTGACCAAAAAACTGGAAACCTGCAAAAAGACAAGAAAATGTTATTGGCAATAATGTTTACATAAAAAGGATAAAAGATAAACTAAAAAGAAATGATTTGTACATTATAAACTAGAAAAATATGATAATAGTTTAGGCTGCAAAACGTATTATCAAATTCCCCCAAGCTTAAGCTTTGCTTGTCCCCAAGCAAAAATATAAAAACTAGATATTTATAAAAAGGACTAATCAAAAAGTTCTTATTATGCCCACACAAGTACTATGCGAAATTCTAAGTAGGGAAAAGTTGAAACGTAAATCTAAAATGATTATTTAGGTATTCTAAGACTTTTATAACTTTACTTAACGAAAATAAATCATCCAAAATTTTGATGAAATTCTTTAAATAGATTTAAGCAAAGCAACGAAAATGAAAAACACATTGAGTTGTTACTAGATCCAAGCAACGCATTATAATTATATCAATTCAATTAACAAAAATCTATGTTTAAATCCAAAACTAAAACTGATTTACTTTTCTTTTTTCTTAGTTGTTAAATAAGATTCAAAAGGCGTGAATCAAAAGGACTTAAATAGGACAAAAACATTTGGTTTAGGAATATGATTAGGAGTGGAATTCAAAGATAAACGTGAAGGCTTAAAATCACACTAAACCAAAGCAAAGAGTTTCAAAAAATTTCATTTAACATAATATATATATTTTTTTCTTTCTTTTTTTTCTTTTCTCCATTTTTTTTCTTTTTTTTTCAAAACAAAGGCCATAAATATATATATATTTTTTATTTTCATTTTGAATTGGCCAAATAAAAACAAACATATCTTTTGAGCATACTTTTTTCAAAAACTTTTCTTCCAAGAAAATCACAAAATAACCTATCAAAATCACAAAAATATTTTATGAAACTCAAAAAAGCTAGTGTGATTCGATTGGTTGGAAATTTTGGCTTTGGTGAAAATGAAATGAAAAGAGGAGCTATCAAATGAAATCGGAAAAAAGGATCAAAAGCGGCTAACTAGTGGTAAAAGTTTTTAGGTTGGCAGGAAAGCTCAAACGAAAAAAAATGGCCTAAATCATATTCACGCTTTTAAATTTATTTAAAACAAAGGTTTAATTTTTTTTTCAAAAAGCGAGTCCTTGATAATAAAAGAACATTGATGAAATTGCCTTGAAAATAGGAATAATAGGTTACTTGGATCGATCAAATCTACTACGTTATTCAAAGGTTGACCTTACAAAAATTATCCAAAAACGAAAAGGAAAATAGCGGGTTGATGAATTTTTGAGAAAGTAAAGGAAATAAAGAACGAAAAACCATTATAGAAATGCGAGTTTTAGAAAAATATTTCACCTTAACATGCTACCGTGAATTAGAAACACAGTATGACCAACATTTTACTTGTGAAACATAATTAAAAATGACGATTAGAAATATTATAATTAACTACGTTGTTTATAAAATTTTTTGAGTAAAACAAAAACAAAAACTAGGGGTACTATTTAAATACCAAAATGTCTAAACTTATTAAGGCAAAAACAAAAAGCATAAATATTTTTTTTAATTAGTGAAATATTCTTTTTTTTTTGGATTTTGGAAATATTTTTTTTTTCTGGAATTTTAAGATATTCATCAATTTTTTTTTGAAAAGAAATATACACAGAAAACAAGAATATTTACACTAAGCAAAAATGAAGGAGGAAGTCCTCCCCCAAGCTTAAAATGGACATTGTTGATGCACGAAAAGCGACGGGGAAGACGAGCACCACCAGCTAACCGTTCGAGCACTGGGGGAAGAAATGGGGAAAAGACTGTCGGCTAGTCGGTTACTAGCGGCTAGGAATGGCGGATAAAACCGGGCAGAGGAAAGAGAGAAAGGGCCGCTACCAGCGGCAACACCAGAGTTCGCCCGCCGCGGCCTGAATGCCTCTCCTGCGGCGGGCTTTCCTTTTATAAGAAAATAAGCGGTTACACTTAGCGAAGAAGAAAGAAAGGAGGAAGCCGGCCGGACAATAGACCGCAAAGGACTAGAATCGAGGCCGCGGCTCTCAACAAGCGAGCTCTTGGACCCGAGTCAGCGTGCTTTGGGGGTACTTCCGCCCCCTATTTATAGGCTTGGGGGCCTGCCCAAACGGGCAGGGCTAAAATTACCGGCTGCCCGAGGTACAAGAGAATCGGGCAGCGGTGATGGGAATCGAGAGGAAGAAGAAAAGCCAAGAGACAGGCCGCGCGGACTGGAGATCTTCTTCTGCCGAGCTGCAGGACTCGGCCTCTGGGCAGGCCGATCTGGACCTCCTTTGACGACGACCTGGGGCACAGGTCGCGCAGCTTGGGCAATGACAGGCCGACCCTTGGATGATGGCTGGACCGGAACTGGCGGCTGTCTGATGTAGAGGCCGCCCGGCTTGTCTGACAATAAGCCGGCTAGCTGATAATGGCGGCTAGAAAGGACAAGCCGCCCGGACTGCAAGGCCTGAGGAACTAGTCGCGGATTCTGGGTTAACATAATCCCCGCACATTTTTAAGTTTCTGAAAAAACTTCGAAAATGTAGAACTAAGCCGGAGACCGCGACTGCCATTAATGCCTCTGCATCTATAAAATGCCGAGGATCCTGCCATTTCGTCAAGATTTCTGCCAAGCCACGGGTCGCTACTCGCCTCTCGCGGTTAGAATCCTTCAAGCCGACAGAGACTTACACAAGATGGATGTCATGTCCACGATGCTAGCTCGCGAAAAGAAGTCGTCTGAGGCTAAGAAGAAGGGCAGGAAAGCGGACAGCTCTGACCAGCAGCCCGAGAAGAAGACAGAGAAGCCGATCTCACCGGTGGCACCTGGTCCAGGAAAAAGGCCGATGGAAGTCATCGGGGAATCCTCGCAGGCCGCGGCCAAAGTCGAAGAGATCCTTAAGCCTGCTCTCCCACAAGCCGGAACTACCAAATCTTTCGATATCACCTACTCGCCATCTGGTGAGCCTCTCTTGAAGATAGCCGGGATGGAGGAGAAAAGTGTTGATTCCTCCAAGCCGCGCGAGGTGCCCAAATCTGCTGACCTGATCATCGTCGAGGAGGACAACTCAGAGAAGCCACTGGAGACCGAGCGGTCTCTGACTGAGAAGCGGAAACGGACAGAGTTAATAGTCGGCCACTTGAAGCGACGCAAGAAAAAGGTCGAGACTCTTGAGGAAAGGATGGAGAGGAAGACGCGGAAGATGCGGATTGATAACCGCAATGTTTCTGTGAAGACCGGCGCGGCCAGCCTCCAGCATAAGCCGCGGGAGAAAGAAGCGCCCGAAAGTCCATTGACTCCATCTTCTAAGCCGGACGAAACGGACAGCTCGCGGGCGGCCAGCGAATCCTTGAGCGACATTATGAAAGGCATGGAGACCTTCCAGCAGCAGGACAAGCTGTTGTCAAGCCTGCCGGCTTCTGAGGAGACCGCCGACATCGATGTCGAAGTTACCGGAGAGAAGCCCGGCGAACCGACTCCTGCGGTTTCTGAAGGAGCTGAAAAATTAAAGCTTAGAGAGAAGATAGAGGAGATGAGGAAGTTAATCGCCGGGAAGCAGGTGGCGACTACATTTCCTCCCCTGCAAGGTAAACAGGAAGAAGTTAAGCGCATTGTAAAATTCTACAAGCCGCGGTCACGGAAGAAGGGAGCGGACACGATTTTCAATCCGCCGGCGAGCTTCTTCCTGACCACGGCTGAGCTGAAAAGCAAAGCTAAGGAGACCGCGCGGCTATGGAAAGAAAAACTAAAGCGAATAGACTCCGAGCGGTTTAGGCGACCAGCGCTTAGGTGCGGCACCGCGGCTTTGCAGGGAGAGATAATCCCGAACTATGGTCTCGTTCCACTGAGATCCTTTGAAAAGTGTCGGTTGTGCGATTAAAATCTGACCGCTTGTTTGTTTGCTGCAGGTGCACTAGGAACCGCCAGCAGGCCGGGCGATCTGATGAGCTTCTTGCCTCCACTGATGTCCTCGCTACCTTCAAAAATCGATGACCAACGGGCGGCCGAATTCCAGGAGGAGGTCGCCGCCCTGCAGGCTAGAATAAGGGAGCATGCCGAGGCCCTTCGAGCCAAGGAAGAAGAGTGGCGGCTTCAAGAAGAAAATCAGCGGTCTATGCTGGAGGCCGCTGAAAAGAGAACTCAGGAAGTGCTGGAGGACTTGGCGCAGGAGAGAGGAATGATGCGGTCTGAGGTGGAGGCCGCTGAGAAAAGGACGCAGGAGGCCTTGGTCAGCTTGGAGTTGGCGAAAACGACGATGCGGATTACGCAGGAGACCGCTAACAAAAGGGTGCAGGAGGCACTGGCCAGCGCGGACGTGGAGAAAACGGCGAAGCGGGCTGCGCTGGAGGCCGCTGACAAAAGGATGCAGGCGTCCCTGGCCAGCTGGGAGGAGGAGAAGACGGCGATGCGGACTGCGCTGGAGGCCGCTCAACAAAGAGCACCGGCGGCAGTCACTACCTTGGAAGAGGAAAGAACACTGATGCGGACTGCGCTAGAGGCCGCGGAGCAGAAGACTCAAGAGGCGCTGGCCAACCTGGAACGGGAGAGGGCGGAGAAGCTTGACATGCAAGCCTTGGTGCTGATGGCGGGCCGGATTGAGAGAGACAGGACGGACATTGCTCGGTCTGGCGAGGGAAGGGAACAGCGGCAGCTACCAAGCCGCCCGGCTTCTGGCGAGACTTCGGACTCACCACTAGTCGCGGCGGTTGGGCAGGTCGCTGCTGCTGGCGACCCGGGAGATCGACCTCTACCGCTGGTTCCATTTGCCCGTGTAGAGCGTGATACCTCACGGGTTCACCGAACTCTACACTCCATCCACAACCTCGTCAGTCAAGTATATGTTCAGCTTGTACAGGCCGGCGACCAAGTCGCGCGGGTAGGGCGAGAAGCTCCTGAGGGCGGAGAGAAATAATTTCGAACACTTTATTTGGTTTTGTAATAAGCATCAACTCGTGATGCCGGACGGTTTGAATGTTCTGAACAATTGCTGTGTATCTGCTTGTACATTAATCTGAATTGATTGCGGCTTGTGTAGTTTAAGTTTCTTAGCCGCTGCTTTTTTGCTTTGATAATTTTGCTAAGTACGGGAATCTTAGTCGCTCGAACCGCCGAACTGTTCTGCGGTTAGAAGATTCTATCTTGCAGGTTGAGCCGAGCGGTCTGACATTTAACCGCGATTTGACAACCACCACTGAAGCAGCACAGGAAATCTATAAATTGAGACGGCCCCGGAGATTTTGGCACAGAAGATCAGAATGCGAGCTAAAGCAAAGGCGATGCGGTCTGACAAAGCTCCAGCCGTTAGGACCGATGCGGCTTCGGCGTTTCACTCCGCAGACCACAAGGAAGGCCGGCTTAACCAAGCCGAGCTAGATAGCTTTGTGGAGAAGTACATGAAAGATAGCCCGCTGCTCGCGCGGCTCCCGCTTCCTCACGAGCGGATTAACTCCTCCACCGCCAACCAAATCGCAATCCCTGTCGACCACTTCGGCTGCGGCTTCCGGTTTCCTGTACTGATGGAAGCCGTAGCGGTCTTCGACCACTACGGAGTTGTGCCCGGACAGCTGCCCCCGAACTCGATAGCGGCGATTTACAGCTTCATCTCTTATCTGAGGTCGGAGAGAGTTCGGTTCTCAATCAAGCTGTTCAGCGAATGCTTCTCGGTCCGGTCTATTCCGGATGCTGGGACAAAGATCTTCAGGGGACATCTGTACTTTGGTTGCCGGGGGCTGAAAGTCGTCAACCTGGCGAACAAGGTACCGAACTGGTCAGAAAGGTACCTGATTTTCGAAGGACAGCTCGGACTCTTGCCGGTGAACCCGCAGATCCGCGAAGAAGCCGCATTCGGCAGCAGCGGGCTGGACGGCCTGGAGAAGCAAATCTATGACTTCTTCAAGGGCGAGCGGCTTGATGTCACCCACTACCTCCCCCTGCTCCCGACTTTAGAGGATGTTCATGTGGAGGACAGTAAGTATCTGCCAACAGAACTACTTTTCTAGCCGCGCGGCTTAACAACTGACTTGTCAACTTTGCCTTGCAGCTATTGTCGCAGTCCCGCTAAACAAGCCGCTAACTCCGGGCGGCTTAACCCTCACGCAAAGGGAGAGGAGGAAGAGGAGGGCCAAGCCGGAGCGGGCTGATGAAGAAGGTGAGTCGGACTCCTCTGCCGACTTTACCCTGCAAGGAATGGGCAGCGGTTTGAAAGATCTCCATGGCAACACCACCATGCTATGGAGCGCCGACGGCGAGTCGGTCCAAGTGTCTACCGCCCTCCCTGACTGGGGGAGTGAAAGGATAAGCCGCCATGCATCCGCGGCTGGTGCGGCTTTGTATGGCAAGCGCAACCTGAAAGCGCTGGAAAAGATACCAGAAGAGGACTTATCTCGGTTTGCCGCGCAGGTCGGCGCGAGAAGCTTTGTGGCTAACCACTTCATGGGCCTGGCCCATAGGCGGTTAGTCGCAAGTCAAAGCGACCTGAGGCGGCAACTCGCAGAGAAAGATGAAGAAATTGCACGGCTAAAGGATTTGAATGCGGTAAGATATTACCTGATTCTTGCGGCTCTATTTATCAAGCCGCTCGGACTGACCTTTTTCCATTCCTTTGCAGAAAATGTATGATCCGGCCAACCCGGCTTTCCAGGACGCTGTCTTTCCACAACTCGTCCAAGGGATTGACGGAGCGCTGAATCGGCTCCGAGATCGCAGCGGCCTCGCCCCGGGCTTCATCGACTTTACTTGCGCCGACGTGTATCCCCCCCTGAAGAAAAGGGTCGCCGCGATATATCAAGCGCTGAAAGGCAAGGAGAAAGTCGATGGGGAGGGCGAGAGCAAGGCAGAAGAGGAAAAGGAAGACAGCGACGGGAGCAGGAGCGAAAGCGCTTCTTCAGAGACCGACGGTCAAGCTTCCGAGACCGCTCGGGTTGAATCCAGCAAATCCAAGTCCGGGGATACTGGTAGTTCGAGTTCTTCTTCGTTCAGCAGCGGCGGCTACTCGCCTTCCGAGGTTGACGTCGACGGTGAACCTGACTCCAGCATTCCTGCGGCTAAAAGACTAAAGCCGGATAGTTAGGACAATACTTGTAACAATTTTTACACCTTTTTGAGACCGGCGGTACGATTTTGTAAACCGCGCGGTCTACCTTTTGTACATGACATTTGAAATGAAAATATTTCTCCTTTAGTGAAAATCTATTGTATTGAAATTCTGCTTACTTGGCTGTTCGTGCGACTTAATGTTTCTTACTCGTTTCCGACTTAAGAGATCTTATTGACGACTTCATCAAATAATAAGCACCTTTGTTTTGGTTAAACTTAAATAGAATACTAGTAGCCGGATATACTAGCCGTCTGCGAATTTATAATGATCCGATTACCCACGAATAAATTATAAAGCCATAAACCGGGCGGTTAGTAGAGTATTCGCCAAGTAGACAAAGTAGATCTACTATTGAAGGTTCATACTTAATACGAAGTCGCACGATTAATATAGTTGAACGATGATAGGCCGTAGTTTTATTGGAGATCAAGAAGATATATGGCGATCGACAAGCCGCTCGGCTAAGGAAACAAACCGATAAGATGCTGTAGTAATACAGCTGATGGTGGCGGCCTGTCCGAACTTTAATACGAAACTGGCTTTCAATAGGGAAACTACTTAGCGATAGAGATAAACATATTGCGACTTCTTTACATTGCAAGCCGCGAATTGATTCGAATGAATACCATGAGCCGGCGGACTGAGCGGATAGGATCTGGCGGCATGATCTTTGTAAGCCGCGCGGATACTACATTTTGTAACTTTTGACAATATAGACGTTAGTTTGATTCTGCTGGATATGCTTTATTCGCTCGGTATTGCATTTCTATTCGATCGATTATGATATGTTGTGAGATATCTGGGTAATACAGAAGCAGGATGGATAGATAAGAATAACTTGCGCGAATATATCTGATAGGTGATTTACGCATAACTCGCGCGAATAATACTGATATCCGCTATAGCGAACTGAAGAAAACCAACCAGCTCGCACGATTAATAATGATGTCTGCTGTATTGGGCTGAAGATAACCAAACAACTCGCCCGATTAATAAATATATCCGAGCGGTAAGGATGATAATATCCGCAACTTGCTGTTGGATAACTTCTGTTCAGCCTTATAATATCAAATTACCCGGGCGGATACTGTCTTTAGCCGGGATATGATAACCGCGCGGTCTGATTTCTGACCGCCGACTAGGCTTCTGCTTGAAGAAAAGAATACACTGCTCTCTTGCCTGGAGTACAGTTCAAGTCGATCTTCCGGGCAGGTGCGGCCGGAGTCACATTGCTTTCCTCAGAGATCGACAAGACTGTGGGTCTCCTGCAGGCACTGCTCGAGAGTATCAAAGAGTGTTCGAGGGTTGCATGCTAAGACGATCTGCGGGGCTTGCGTGTATTGCTTCCCGCACAGACGCATCATAGTTACAACGATATCCCTTACGTGGCGTGGTAGAGCTGACCACCACTCCGCTCCTCCTTAATGTAGAAGTGGGGTTAGGTACTAGCCGGGATCCGCAATCTAGAACTCCACCGCATCAAAGCCGGCAAGCTGCCACTGCACGGTGCGAAATCTCCCCGCAACACGTGGTCCTCGTGGTGTTACGCTAATGACAACGGCTCTAAAGGGGGATGTAGCTAGACTCGGCGATATCTCTTGATTCAGTGATCTTTTAATTTTTGGGTTGTAAACCCATAAGAATGATGACTTGCCAGGTGAGAGTACCGATATAGAATCTCTGAAACAAAATATAGCAATGAGTCATAATCCTTCTTAATAGAGTATAATGAGAAGAAACAAAAGACAGAAAAACATATTGGGTTAAGGGATTGATTTAAGATCGCTTTTGTCGTTGATGTTGACGCGTCTGCCAGCCTATGAATGAGATATCTTTTTTAGACCATGCTACGGGATTCCTTTGATTTCTGCATTTTCACAATTAATTTGAGAGCTCTACAATCTTCTGTTAGATGACCTCTTTCCCTGTGATATTCGCAATATTGATCCATGCACCTGACTTGCCCGCGCGCTGCTCGAGCGGGTTTCTTGTGACTTGGCTCTTCCTCCTGTTGTTCGATCTGGGGGAGGTCTGACGAACTTTTTTGTCCCTTTTCCGAAACACGGGGCTTCTTCGAAACTGGAGGCCGAGTTGCCGAATACTTGGGCGGCCAGGCCGGGTAGGAGGTCGAATAGCTCGGCGAATAGCCCGGGAAGGTAGGCGAGTAGGCCGGCGGATCGACCTGCTTGCTGTCCGCTGGGGTCTGGTTGGCTGGCGTAACCGGAATGATTGCGGACTGCAAGTCTAACCGCTTATTGATTGCGGCTAGATTATAATTGATCGCGGCGAGCTGCCGGATCATCTCTTGGCGGGTTTGATTTTCTTCCCGGCGGGACTGCAGAAGAGCTTCCAAGAGCAGAACTTCGCTGGGGCTGAGGTTGTTCTAAACAGGCTGCCGGTCTGACATTGTATGGCCGCTGAACTTCAGCGACTAACCGAGATCTGAAGGTCGCGTGTTAACTGTTGATGCACGAAAAGCGACGGGGAAGACGAGCACCACTAGCTAACCGTTCGAGCACTGGGGGAAGAAATGGGGAAAAGACTGTCGGCTAGTCGGTTACTAGCGGCTAGGAATGGCGGATAAAACCGGGCAGAGGAAAGAGAGAAAGGGCCGCTACCAGCGGCAACACCAGAGTTCGCCCGCCGCGGCCTGAATGCCTCTCCTGCGGCGGGCTTTCCTTTTATAAGAAAATAAGCGGTTACACTTAGCGAAGAAGAAAGAAAGGAGGAAGCCGGCCGGACAATAGACCGCAAAGGACTAGAATCGAGGCCGCGGCTCTCAACAAGCGAGCTCTTGGACCCGAGTCAGCGTGCTTTGGGGGTACTTCCGCCCCCTATTTATAGGCTTGGGGGCCTGCCCAAACGGGCAGGGCTAAAATTACCGGCTGCCCGAGGTACAAGAGAATCGGGCAGCGGTGATGGGAATCGAGAGGAAGAAGAAAAGCCAAGAGACAGGCCGCGCGGACTGGCGATCTTCTTCTGCCGAGCTGCAGGACTCGGCCTCTGGGCAGGCCGATCTGGACCTCCTTTGACGACGACCTGGGGCACAGGTCGCGCAGCTTGGGCAATGACAGGCCGACCCTTGGATGATGGCTGGACCGGAACTGGCGGCTGTCTGATGTAGAGGCCGCCCGGCTTGTCTGACAATAAGCCGGCTAGCTGATAATGGCGGCTAGAAAGGACAAGCCGCCCGGACTGCAAGGCCTGAGGAACTAGTCGCGGATTCTGGGTTAACAGACATTGTCCTCAATGGCAAAAGAAGGGGATTGGAGAAGGAGAGACAAATAATATACAGAATTGAAAGACATAATTGAAAAAAAGGTAATTCCCCGGATTTATTTGCTGCGAAAACTTAGTGATGTCACTCCCCTGAATGTCTTCTTTGGACTTCGTGATGGATTCATCAATGTTGGAGCAGGCGATCGCAGAAGCTTCAGCTTGTCGGAGCTATCACGGGAAAAAAATTATAAAATAAAGAAAACAAAAAAAAAAGATAACTTGGGTTGCCTCCCAAGAGCGCCCTTTGTTTAAAGCGTCGTTGAGCTCGACGCATCAAAATATTGTCCAAAATTAATGTTGTCCAGAAATAAAATTGTTTTTAATTAAAAAAATAATTTTTTGAAATTTAGAGTTCGTGCAGCAGATGCTTAATAATGTTTGGACTGACATCATCATCACCATAGAAATACAGTTTAAGACGCTGACCATTCACCTTGAAATTACTCTTATTAGGGTGCGAAATTAAAACAGTTCCATATGGAAAAACTTCTAAAACTTAAAAGGGGCAAGACCAACGAGATTTTAATTTCCCCGGAAATAAACGTAATCGACAATAATAAAGAAGAACCTAGTCGCCAGGCTTAAAGTTTTTCGGATGCCTTAAGTGTTTATCGTGTAAACGCTTCGTCCGCTCTTTATAAAGTTTGTTATTTTCATAAGCGTAAGAGCGCCACTCGTCGAGTTCATTAAGTTGAAATTTTCTAAGGTCACCGACAAAGTGGGAATCAAAGTTTAAAAATCTTAAGGCCCAAAAAGCGCGGTGTTCTAATTCTACGGGCAGATGACATGATTTTCCATAGACCAGCCAATACGGCATACATCCGAGGGCTGTTTTGTACGCTGTTCGGTAGGCCCATAAAGCATCGTCTAATTTGGCTGACCAGTCTTTCCTAGAAGTTGAAACAGTCTTTTCTAATATTCTCTTTATTTCTTTATTTATAACTTCGACTTGTCCGTTAGTTTGGGGGTGGTAGGCAGTTGAAAGCTTATGTGTAATGCCGTATTTGGTTAGGATTATTGAAAATTGCGCGTTACAGAAATGGGAACCCCTGTCGCTAACGATGGCGCGCGGCGTACCGAATATAGAAAATAATTTTTTCAAAAATGTGTCAACAACTCGGGAGTTGTTCGTAGGCAGAGCTTGGGCTTCAGCCCAACGTGAGACGTAATCAACGGCAACTAAAATATACTTTTTTCCGAAGCTAGAAGGAAGGGGGCCAACAAAATCGATTCCCTAGAGGTCGAAAATTTTGCACTCAAGGAAATAATTTTGCGGCATTTCATTTTTATTTGAAATTTTTCCCGACCGTTTGAAACTATCACACCTACTCACAAAGGCTTGCGAGTCTTTAAAGAGGCTAGGCAAGTAAAAACCAGCGTAAAGCACCTTGTGAGCGGTGCGAGCAGCTTGGTAATGCCCACCTGTCGGACCTTCATGTAAATGTTTTAAAATATCAATTCCTTCTTCATAATACACACATCTCCTTATCACTTGATCCGCATAGATTCTGAAAAGATGCGGGTCTTCCCAAAAGTAGTTCTTCAGCTCAGAAAAGAATTTCTTCTTTTGCTGAGAGAACTCTTTTGGTAGCACGACCACTAAATAGTTGGTGATGTGCGCGAACCAAGGAGAAGTAGATGTGTTAATTGAAAGCAGCTTCTCATCAGGAAAATAATCATTAAAAGATTTTTCATTTAATTTTTGTATAAAGGGATTTTCTAATCTGGAGAGATGGTCGGCGGCCAAGTTCTCGGCTACTCGCTTATCACGGATCTCTAAGTCAAACTCTTAGAGGAGTAAGACACAGCGAATCAAGCACGACTTGGCATCCGTTTTGGCAAGAAGGTATTTGAGGGCCGAGTGGGCCGTAAAGACTATGATTTTTGAAAGCGTAATGTAACGACAAAATTTATCAAATGCGAATACTACACCGAGGAGCTCCTTCTCGGTCGTGGTGTAATTTTCCTGTGCAAATGTGAGCGTTTTACTAGCGTAATAGATGGGCTGGAAGTTTTTAGATATACGTTGACCTAATACGGCTCCCACCGCAAAACTACTCGCATCGCACATTATCTCGAAAGGAAGGTCCCACATCGGAGCTATCATAATGGGTGCGTTAATTAACTTTTCTTTAATTGATTCGAAGGCAGAAAGACAAGAGTCATCAAAAATGAATGGAGCGACTTTTTCTAAGAGATGGGATATTGGCTTGGTGATCTTGGAGAAGTCCTTTATAAAACGACGGTAAAAGCCAGCGTTGCCTAGGAAACTTCTTATAGCTTTTATGTTTGTAGGCGGCGGCAACTTCTCAATAACTTTTATCTTGGCAACGTCTACCTCAATACCTTTAGCAGAAATTTTATGACCCAAAACTAACTCTTCCCTCACCATAAAATGACATTTTTCCCAATTTAGGGCAAGGTTAGTTTCTTCGCATCGTTCTAAGACTTTTTTGAGGTTTTCTAAACATCTATCAAAGGAATCGCCGAACACGGAGAAATCATCCATAAATACCTCCATAATGCTCTCTACATACTTGTCAAATATAGCGAGCATACATCGCTAGAATGTAGCTGGCGCATTTCACAATCCAAATGGCATTCTTTGGTAGGCGAAGGTACCGAAGAGACAAGTAAACGTAGTTTACTCTTTGTCCTCGGGAGAGATGGGGATTTGAAAATACCCCGAGAGGCCATCGAGAAAATAATAAAAGCTATGACCGGATAATCGTTCTAAAATTTGGTGATAAACGACAAAGGAAAGTGGTCCTTGCGGGTGGCATCATTCAGCTTCCTATAATCTATACACATACGTCAACCCATCACCGTCCGTATTGGGATTAATTCGTTATTTTCATTACTAACTACCATTATCCCTCCCTTCTTTGGTACTACCTGAACAGGGCTAACCCACTTACTATCTGATATTGGGTAGATAATTTCTGCGTCTAATAATTTCATAACCTCGCCCTTAACTACTTCTTTCATGTTCGGGTTGATATGACGCTGAGGTTGAATGGAGTTACGCAAATTATCTTCCATTAAAATTTTATGAGTACAGAAAGATGGGCTTATGCCCTTGATATCAGAAATCTGCCAAGCAATAGCTCGGCGATGCTTACATAAAACTAAAAGAAGTTTTTTATTTTTGACATCCGTGAGGTAGGCCGAAACTATAACTGGCAGCTTGGAGTTCTTTTCTAAGAAGGCGTACTTGAGATGTTCAAGAAGTTCTTTAAGTTCTTGGGTAGGGGGCTCTTCATAAGAGGATTTAGAAATTCTTTCTTTTAAGAAAACTATATCTTCGTAGAATTTTTTATATGGAAGATTAAAAGGTGTGGAGCTGGTGGCCAAGGAGACTTCTTGCAGCGAATCAGTTAGAAGAGTAGAAGAGAAACAAAAATCGGAAAATTCTTTTTCAAAATTAGATAAAAGATAAGAGGATTCTACACTTTCTTGCAGCGATTCAGTTGGAAGAGACGAGGAGGAACAAAAAGCAAAAAATTCTTTTTCAAAATTAGAGAGGCAATAGGAGGATTCATCACTCATGGCATCTACGAAAAAGCAGGAGTCATCATTTGCTAAGGTGTTTTTCATTGAAGGTGTGATTTAGAAAGTGACTTCATCATCGCCTACTCGAAGGAAGAGCTTACCATTGCTTACGTCAATGATAGCTCGGGAGGTGGCAAGTAAGGGTCAGCCAAGGATCAAGGGAATCTCGACGTCTTCTTCGATGTCCAAAATGACAAAGTCCACCGGGAAGATGAACTTGCCGACTTTTACTAGAACATCCTCCACTATACCTAATGGGTACGTGACTGATCGGTCGGCGAGCTGGATACTCATGCATGTGGGGTTGAGGCTACGAATTCCTAACTTTTTAAACAATGAGAGGGGCATCAGGTTTATACTCGCGCCTAAGTTGGCAATTGCGTGCTTGACAAAAAGATCACCGAAGACACACGGGATAGAGAAACTACCCGGATCACTGATCTTCTTCGGGAAACCGTTTGTTAAAATAGTAGAGCACTTGACGTTTAATGTGACATGCGAGAGGTTCTCTAACTTTTCATATTGGTCAAGAGGTCCTTAAGATACTTGGAGTATTTCGGCATCTGTGAAATCGCTTCATGAAAAGGCAGATTTATGTGGATTTGCTTGAACATTTCAAAGAAATGAGAGTACTGATCATCTTGACGTTGTTTATTAAGTTCGGAGGGGAATGAAGGAGTTGGATGATTTTTGAAAATGGGTGGTGGAGTGAGATTTTGTTCTAAAATGGGGGTGATAAATTCTTCAGCAAAGGGTGGATTTTTTAAAACGGGAGCGGAGCTTTGAGTTTTCAAAATAGGTGCGGAGCTTGCCCCGGGCTCTTCGCAAACCATACCGGAGACCCTCTTCCCACTCCAAAGAGTTATAGCTTTCGCTTGCTCTCTCGGGTTGGGTTCGGTATTGGAAGGAAGAGACCCTGTGGGTCGCTCAGAAATTATTTTTGCGAGCTATCCTACCTAATATTCTAGACTTTTAACGCTTCCGGTTAGGGTCCTTATAGTAGCGTCATTTGTGGTGATATATTTAGAAAGTAACTCGTCCAAGCTTGCAGGTTTTGGATAATTTTAAAGAGGTGGTGGTGATTGTATAGAAAAATCATTTTGTGGTGGCGGGCGCATAGCATTCGATGGATTACTCAATGAAAAATTCAGATGATTTCTTAAGGCAGGATTATAGCTATTCGGAAAATTAAAACCAGGAGGATGAAAATTCGTAGTAGAATAATTATTAAAAGCATTTCTAGGCATATTGTAAACAAAATCTAATTGTTCTGGGGTAGGGGTTGCAGATTCCCATACCTGAGGGGCGGAGGCAGCAGTCATCTCTGTGATTTTTTTGCTTAGGATTTTTACTTACAGAGCGAGCTGGGAGACGTTGTCCACTTCATTGATACCTGCAGGCTTGTTCGGGCGGGACCTAGGCACATTCCACTGATAAGTGTTCATGGCCATGTCCTCAAAAAGCTCAAGAGCTGCTTCCGTGGTCTTATGATTTAAAGTACCGCCAGAAGCTGCGTCTATCATTTACTTTGTGCTTTGATTTAGCCCGTTATAAAACGTCTGCACTTGTAACCATACAGGCAGCGCGTGATGTGGGCATTGTCTTAATAATTGTTTAAATCTCTCCCAAGTTTCATATATGGTTTCAGAGTCTATTTGTCCAAAGGCAGAGATGTCGTTCCTAAGTTTTACAGTTTTAGCTGGCGGAAAATACTTCGCCAAAAAAATTTCAGTTAATTTATCCCAGGTGGTTATGCTATTTTTAGGTAGAGTGTTTAGCCACTGCTTAGCTTTAGTTCTTAAAGAGAAAGGGAAAAGTCTTAGCCTGATTGCATCATTTGTGATACCATTTATCTTGAAGGTGTCACAAATTTCAAGAAAGCTAGCTATATGTGCATTCAGATCTTAATCTTGAAGTCCATCAAATTGCACATACTGCTGCACCATTTGAATTATGCTAGACTTAAATTCGAAGTTATTATTTGTTATAGAAGGGAGGACAATGCTAGATTCCGTTCCCTCGAGATTCGGTCGTGCATAATAAGACATAGGTCTTTGCACGGCTTCCTCCACGTTGGGTTCTTCCATTCTTAGAGTAGAGAATGACTCAGAGTCCTCAACTGCTATTTGGGAAGTAGGGCCTTGAAATCGCGATCTTCTACGAAGAGTACGCTCAATTTCGTGGTCCAAGTCCAATATAACCGACGGACTCCTGCGGGTAATGCACTATGAAGAGAAAAGAAGAGGGAGAAATAAAATAAACTAGAAAGAAAAGCTAGATTTTTGTTTTGAAATAGATTTTTTATAATTTAACTCCCAAACTTCCCAAGGGCTACCCGGTGAAGGGTTCGCAAGGTACTAGACAAGATAGCGGCATTTAAAACCGCTTTCCCCTTTTCGACAGAATTAGGTGAAGTAGAAAAATTGTGAAGTTGATTACTATTAAGAGCGGTAATAAAAAAAATTTTGATTTTTAATTTTTTTTTTAAGAAGGAGGGTAAGAAAGAGAAATGATAAAATTAATAGGTTTGTGTTTTCAATATATCAACGGAAGTTTATTCCCCGGCAACGGCGCCAAAAACTTGGTGGTCGCTAAGCTTAGAAGAAAATAAAAGCAACCGAACTAGCAATCCAATGAAGCAAGTATACTTATCTAATTGTAGCTAGGGGACACAAGTGTCGTATTGAAATCCGGGAACTGTTGAGTATTCTTACTCACACGAAGACTATTATCTTATCGACGAAAAAATAGGGGTTTAAAGAAACTAATTGCAATTAAGGAAGTAACTCTAATGCTAGAAAGAGAACTACTACAATTAATTAAAGAGCTATTAGAAGCGATTATAACGAAAGGCTGAGACTTTGAAATGGAAATGCACTCGATAAAGATTCACCTCAGCTAAAGACGACTAAGAAAATGCGCTAAAAACCAAAAATTAATAGGATAAAGGTCCTTGACAGTGGAGGTTCCTAAATCTTGAACACGCTTCTCTCGTAGTCATGCCAAACTGAGTTTAGGAAGGTCCGACCGACTCTCATCTAAATCAGATACCTAAAACTCGCTTTATGCGGTGAACCCCACTATTGGATTTTACCCCAATCCGGGAGATTTGGACGTCTGCCTCTCTCGTGGGGTGCGTACAACTTCCTTTACTCTTGAATGCTCACTTCATTCTATTATCCTCTCATCTAGCCCAGAATGAAAGCAAAGGTGGAGAGTATATATCGATAATATACCTCCAACCCATGAAAAATCAAGAGTAATTAAAGGCCTAAACCTAAAAAGAAAAGGTTAATTAAAACATCATAACTTCATTGCTCGAACCTCGGATCTTCAAGATCAAGTACATGGAGGATTAGTTAATCATAATGTAATGGAGGAGGGGGAATGAGTAGTAGAGCATAAAAAGAACACAAGTAGAAAAGGGCACTATTATTAATAAAAAACAGAGCTACATTTATGAAAATGAAATTACAAGTACATGAAAATAAAATCCTATTCTAGCCCTATAATTAGCACTAAGCAAGAGCAAGATTACAATAAAAGCTAAAACAACTAAATACTAAACTAGGGTTAAGAGTAAATTACAAAAGGAGAGAGAGAGAGAGAGAGAGAGAGAGAGAGAGAGAAAAAGCATAAAAAAGATCAAGAAACAAAGGGGCAGCACCTCCCCCTCTCAACCCAAACTTGCTGAAATTGAAGGGGGGGTCTGAATTTATAGAATTTTTTCACGGGTTGGTCACGCCATCCGACATGCCTTAGGGGGGCGTTTCAGGGGGCGTGACATGTACGGGGTTGACCTCGGGTTGTGGAATCTGGAGGGAGGAATGATTGCTTCTGTACGTTGGTCGACACACCCTGAGTCATGCCCGTGTAGGGTGGGCATGACACGCACGTCTGTCGAAATCATTTGTCAGAAATCCGTCAGTCATCAGAAAAGGCGATTTCACGCCCCAGGTCACGCCCGTGATGGGGAGCGTGATAGTACTGTTTGCATACTGAGCTGGTGCAGGCATTCAATGCAGCGGTAGACTTCAGGCAGAGGGAGACACGCCCCGTGTCACGCCCTGGGACACGCCCTAGGAGGGCGTGTCAGGGGGTGTGACAGCCATTTTTCTGGGTTTTCTGTCTCTGCCATGAGGAGTCCTTGGGATCAGGCAACAAGCCCTAGGTCACGCCCAGGGAGGGCATGACAGCGGGGCGTGAAAGGTCATTTTTGACCAAAAAACTGGAAACCTGCAAAAAGACAAGAAAATGTTAGTGGCAATAATATTTACATAAAAAGGATAAAAGATAAACTAAGAAGACATGATTTGTACATTATAAACTAGAAAAATACGATAATAGTTTAGGCTACAAAAAGTATTTTCACGCGTCCTCAGGTAGGACGAGATTAGATGATGATATAGATAGCTTCCGCTTATGTTTTGAGAGAGAGACATATTGAGATATTCATGTACCGGGTATAAGCCCTTATTATTATTATTGATGTACTCTGTCTGGACTATTTCATATTTTATTTCACATAAATATGTGTTGTGGCTGTGCACTGTTTACTGCTTTTGTTACTCATATTGCTCTGGAATATGATCGTGTTAGCTAGCGGGATCGGCGTCTTGCGGTGTCAACTAGCCGGTGTGCTAGTGTCACCGTAAGGCAGTGGTTCTGGGCATAAGATTCGGGTGTGCTCCCAATTTGGGAAACCGGATCTTACACCCCTCGCTATAACTCCTATAATACCGACGATGATCTATGCTTGGATCTTGCTGAGAGTGAAGCCGGAGTCACTCTCCCATTTTCTGATTATTTTAATTCTTTATCTCTTTTCTTACTTTATTCCCCTTCTTTATCTGAGCCTGTGCAGGATGAGTCTCCGTGGGTACGTTGGGATGACGATGTGCCTGGTGCCCATGCCGTTTCCATCGCTTCCTGCATACCTGTGATGGACGATACCTTGCTGGGCAAGGATTTATTTTGTCATGAGATGAGCGAGGACCAGTTCTCCTCCTCATGTTACTTCCTATTTCCTTTACCTGAGATTTTCAGGTAATATTATGTAAGTAGAGGGGTAATTGCTCTATCTCCGTATCGGTACCCATTACCGCAATAGATATTAGGCCAATTACCTATGCATTTCTTATTTCATAGGCCCATTAGCTAGAACTATATAGAATTTAATAAGTCATGCTGGGATGACAATAACCCAAGTACTTATCTTTCATTTTCTGTACTTTTATTTTCATGACAATTTTAGTTGTAGCATTTCTTTTTGTATATTTTTCTTTTGTTTTTGCGGAGCTCACCCCTGCAGGTATTCATGGCAACTTCGTATTGGCAGGGTTGTGATTCTTCGTATGGGGCCTGCATCTAATTTTTCATGCGTCTTCTGGTATGCTCACTAGCTGAGTATTGGGTAACCTCTTCCCTTGTCTCTTTTTGATTTAAATGTCTATATCATTTGCTGTGTAGTTTAGTTTAAGTCTAGGGGAGAGATGATGTTTGTTACCTTTTGCACATGCACATTTCATTTGCATACTAGAAACTTATATTGTTTTATTTTGATTAGTTCATTGCATCGCACACCACTGCACCCACATGAGCGTGTGCTTAGTTGTTAGCATGCTGCGCGTTAAACTCGTGTCTTTGTTAGATTTGGGAAAATTATTGCGCTGCTTAGGATTGTGGGACGGAGTAAAATGTTGACCTTGCTGTGCTTCTTGTTAACTGCTCTAGTCTTGTGTAGAAATTTGAGTAGATTTAATTTTTCTGCATGCTTATAGTTTATATTATTTTTGTTTGCGTAAATACTTTTAATTCTACTCAAAAATTTGTGAATCTGGTGTGAATCAAACGGTCATGTAGGGATGTGTGTAGCCATCAGTAGACACATTTTGCTCGAGTCGGGAGGAAGGATCATCTTACTCGGTGACTAAGAACTTGCCCCAAGCTACTCTCAAAGCATTGGTACATGTTCAATCTTGCGTGAGCGTGATGTCGGCCATCATTTTGGCCCGATTGAGCTTTGTACTGTTCCTAACGTCGTATCCTCGCTAAGCCCCATTGTGCATACCCATTCCTTTGATTCAGCTCCACCTTCATTCACCAAAGCCTCATAGCCGATCCTTGTCGCACACCCAAGTCGAGCTTTAGGTTTTTTATTTTCATTTTGGGGGTGTTGATGTGTTGATATTCATTGTGAAAATGTGGATGTGCTCCAAGATTTATATTTGCTGAGATTGTAAAGAAAAAAATGATTTGAAGAAAAAAGGAAAATAGTTGTAAAAAAAAGTGAAAAGAAAAAGTTTGATTGAACATCATATTGGAGATGCAATTATATTTGGAGTAGGCGGTGCACACACCCATTAGTTAAAAGTTAAGTCTGGGGGTGTGGTGTACTCGCATGTATTTTGGATTAGCGGATGGATTCTCTTTTTATGATAGCTAATTTGGGTTAGGTGCATAGCCTTCATGTTTATCTTTGTTTACCTCACCGTAACCCAAGCCCCATCTCTTTTCCTAAAGTCCTACAGATTCGCGCTTGTGTCAAACTAGTGCCATGGAGAGAGTGTGAACGGGCGAGCGTATGGTCCCTGACATTGGTGGATTCCTTTGGAGGTGATCCTGAGCCCCGATATTTGGCAAAGCTCACCTTAGTGGCCTGCCTACTTTCTTCCTATCCGTGACCGGTTGATTCACCGTGATTCCATTTTTGAGTTGTAATAAAATTTTGATACGCATTGTGAAAAATATAAACTATTATGCATACTTAGAAATTTTCTCTATTGTAGTTTTATGCGCACGAGCATACGACTTCGCATGGTACTCCATGTCATAATTTATATGTTAGCTAAGTCATTTTTCCTATCTGCATAGATTTAGGTGTCTCGGGACGCGCAAATAGTTAAGTATGGGGGTGTGATAAGTCCTCTTTATATAATGTTTTTCGGACTCATCTGGGCTAGTTTTAACTCTATTGCACTTCACTTTTAGTGTGTTATCATTGATATTTCATTTATGCTGCTTTCCACATGAAGTGCACTGTTTTGGCCCAAGGGTGTGCAATTGCGCAATCTATTGTCGGGAGTATGCACATGGTGCTCCTCGTAAGTTTTCTATTAAGTTTTGTGTGCATTTTGGTGCTGGGACCTGGTGCCCTAGTTGGTTTCATTGCAGTGCAGGTAGTCGGGATGTCCCGAAGTTCATTTTCAATCCTGTGTAAAACGCACGGTCTTGCGCACGTCTGCACGCACGGTTCCAGCTCAATACTGTGTTTCACACAGCATTCTGGAGATTTCTGTTTCTACCCCTGCATTTTGTTCGTGCACAATTTAGGCCAAACTGTACGAGAAGGAATCGTATGACCTTGCACCTCTTGCCTAGCTTTCTAATTTTTTTTGGTTTATCGTGTGTTTTCCTTCACGCACGGGCGGAAGCGCCCGTGTGCGAGTAAAACACACGGTTCCTCGGTCTTTGCCTGTTTTTCGACGTTCTGTCGTTACCCTTGTGATTTCCTTCACGCACGGGCGGAATTGCACGTGCGCAAGTAAAACGCACGGGTCAACGCTTCTTGTTCTCAGACTGTTTCCTGCGTGCGAAAATCGCACGGTTCACGCACGGTCGTGCGCCAGACCGTGCGTGATCATTTTTCTGATCTTTTTTCTATTTAAAGCGCAGATTTTCACCATTAAAGCAGTTTTCATTTCCATCAATCTCTCCCGCGATTTTAGGGAGAAACTTCGCCATTCCACTTAGGTGAGGTGCTCCGGGCAAGCTTTCATCACCAAATCCAAGTCGGAGCTTCCTTTCGGCCTCCTCCTTCATCCTCGAGCTTCAAGAGGAGATTGATGATGCATAATTTAGCTTAATTTATTAGGGTAAAAATATATTATTTTCGTTTTAAATCTCTTTCTCTTTGTAATTTTATGTTTATTTTTATGTTAATATTATAACTAATGTTTATTTTCTATTTTTGCAGGTTTCAACAAATTTCCAGCTAAAAATCATCTATCACGCCCCCTTGACACTCCCTCCCTGGGCGTGTCATAGGGCGTGTAACCTGATCCCGATGTAGAGAGCCGCCAGAAGGAATTTCTCGCCAAAATCCCGTGTCACGCCTCCCTGACACGCCCTCCCCGGGCGTGTCCCAGAGCGTGACAAGGGGCGTGTCACCCTCATCCCAAAGCCTGCCGCTGCATTAAATGCTTTCTCCGCTACTACAAGCAAATAGTACTGTCACGCCCCCATGACACACCCTCCATGTGCTTGTCACAGGGCGTGACCTGCCTTTTTCCGATGTCTGATGGATTTCCGACTATTGATTATGACATGACGCGCCTGTCACACCCCCTGTCACGGGCGTGACCAAGGGCATTTCTGACATCGTATTGAGGCAATCATCGTTCCCGCCAGAATTTAGCTCCCGAGGTCAACTCCGTACTTGTTACGCCCACTCTCACACCCTCCCCGGGCATGACCTAGGGCGTGACCAACCCGTGGGAAAACTCTATAAATACCAGGCCATTCCCAGCATTCAGAACCAACTTTTGGGGAGAGGGGAGGTGCTGCTAGTTCTTTTCTTAGGGTCTTAGTGTTATTATTTTCATATTTTCTCTCTCTCTCCCTCCATTTCTAGTTTTATTTTCGTGTAATGCACTTCAATTTCTTGTAATAGCTTTTAATTAGTATCGTAGCAGTAGTTAGTTTATTTTCATACACTTGTAATCTCCATTCCTAGTTGTAATCGCTCTTCTTTTTAATGAATTGTAGTTAGTATTTCCTTTCTCTATATTCTCTCTCTTTAATTTTCGTGCACCTTTACTCCTCTCTTTCCCTTTTACCATGATTAACTAATCCTCCTTGTACTCGATCTGGATGATCCGAGGTTCGAGCGATTAAGTTATTATGCTTTAATTTACCTTTTATTTTTAGATTTTAAGCCTTGAATTACTCTTGATTTTTCAAGGGCTGGAGGTATATTATCGATATATACTCTACACCTTTCCTTCATTCTGGGCTAGCCGAGAGGCCGATAGAATGAAGTGAGCATTCAATAGTAAAGGGAGTTGTACGCACCACTCGAGAGAGGCAGACGTCCAAATCTCCCGTATTGGAGTAAAATCCAATAAGGGGGTTCACCGCGTAAAGCGAGCTTTAGGCCTCCGATTTAGACGAGAGTCGGTCGGACCTTCCTAAACTCAGTTGGGCACGACTTCGAGAGAAGCATGTTCAAGCTTTATGAACCTCCACGGTCAAGGAACTTTACCCTATTAAGCTTAGGTTTATATATCGCCTTTTTAATCGACTCTTGCTGAGGTAATTCTTGATCGAGTGCGCCCTTTTATCTCTAGCTTTAACTCTTTATATTTCTGCAAGTAATTAGTTTTCTTTTTTCTATCTTAGTAATTTAATTTCAGTTTTTAGTTTAGTAATTAATAGAAATATAAGTTGATAAACTAATAACAATCTCCTCTTAGTAGAAGAAATCATTACGCCCCAGGGAAATACGACCTTGATACTAATCTTTAGTAACCTATAATATAATCGATAAGGTACGCTTGCCTTTATCGGATATAGAATCGGAGAATATTCTCAACCACCATATCCACCTTCTCTTATCTCTTAACCCTCTCTCCGTCGTTGCGAATTCGTGTATCAAGTTTTTGGCTCCGTTGCCGGGGATTGTTTTGATATTTGAAAAAAGGATAGCTATTAATTTTATAGTTTTGTTTTGTTTTTATCTCTTTCTCTCGCCCCTCCTTCGCGGTTCATTTACTTTTTTTTGAAATTGTTAATCTTTGTTTTAATTGTGGAGAGATCGGTCACTCTCGCGAGGAGTGTTGGGTAAGATATCCTTCATCCGCACATGATTTCATCCCTTCCGGATCGAATCAATTTGGCCAAATTTATCCGTCCGCGATTTTTTTTCATGGGGTTACGATGGTTTTCAAATGCCTTCCTACCGTTCTCCTCCGAATTTTTCTGATTTTAATTTGTCCAAAAATTTCTTGAATGGACATTTTGATCCTATCCCTACTTTGAACTTCTCAGGGTGGCAACACCCTGATCATTCTTGGGTACAAGGTGATCATCAACCCATTCCATCTCAAGATTTCTCCGCTTTTTTCCGCAAGTTTTCGCGCCTCTCGTTTTTGATTCTAGCGAAAATGAAGTCATTTTTGATGGTGTAGCATTTGATGCACGCATTAATGCTCACTGCAAAGTGATTTTTGATGCTTTGGCTGCTGAGGTTGCATCTTTTTCTTCCCCTCCTCCTCCTATTTATCTGTCGAATGATGAATCTTCTGATATTCTGCAGTGCCTTTAATCACTTGCGGAAGACGATTATTAAGAAATTCCATCGTGCCTTCAACCTCTCGAGGAGTAAATTTCCCCCGATATCCCGATTTTTTTTCAAGATTCCGAGCAAGACAAACTTTCTTGTGTTCGATCTTTCGAGGAGATTGATTTTTCGGATATCCTGATTTGCTCCCAATCTATCGAAATGATTTATATTCAAGTGGAGCAACCAGATCTTTATATTCAACCAGTTTCTTGTAATCTACCGTCGTTGCCTTCTTCTTTAGAAACTCCCTTCAAAAGTTCTGAAACTGGCTTCTAAGACCTTGTCAAAACTCAGTGGTGGCAAGACACCTTATCAAAAAATCTAGTTCTGGTTTTTGAGCACCTTATCAAAAACTCATTGGTGCCTAGGACACCTGATCAACTATTCCTGCAGTGGATTCCTACCTAGGGTGGTAGAAGAGTGGATGTACCCAGGTTGTTGGGGAACCACTATAGATCCTTGTGTCATCTGGTTGCTGTGTGTTTGACTTTGCTGTGTGATTTCTTATTTCTTGCTTTAGTTTTTATTTAACTGCAAGCACCTTACACATATACATAAATTAAGTCTTCCACTGTTTTACAGTTTCTAATTGTAAATTATTTTAAAATACTCTATTCACCCCCCCCCCCCCTCTAGAGTTAAGATAGATCATTCACTCACTTTCAATTGGTATCAGAGGCAGGTTGGTTCTTACAGGCTAACACCTGAACCAAAAGATTTCTGAAAAGATCAATCTTATATAGAGGGGTATTACTTTCTATATTATATTTATTCCTTTCAAAAACAATGGCACAAAACAAAGACTATGCTAGCACCAGACCTCCAGTGTGCAACCTTTCCAAGTTTGGACTTTGGAAGGCAAGGATTAGACTATACATGAATTCTATTGATGAGGATATTTTCAATTCTGTTTTGACAGTTTGTCCAAGACCTCCAGAGACCACAAGCACAAGTGCTGTTCCACCTCCCCCAGGAACAGATGTAGAAATAAAGAAGTGGACAGTTGCAGATACAAAGGCTATTAATATTCTTGCTCAGACTATGTCTGATGAGATATTCAAAAAGGTAGCTGAATGCTGCTAAGCTAAAGACATATGGGATAAGCTATCTGAAATTGTATCTGGATCTGCTGATGAAAGAAAGGACAGGAGATCCCATCTCATATCCCAATATAAGAATTTCAAGAAAGGAGTAGCTGAGTCAGTTGCAGATATGTACAAAAGGCTCAGTCTGATAGTCAGTGAGTTGAAGACATTGGATAAGGAGATCACACTCACTGAACTAAATGACAAAATCCTAATGTACTTCCCCAGCACTTGGGATTCAAGAATCTGGCCAATTAAAGATGCCAGAAGTCTAAGTGAAATAACCACAAAGGCTATTTTGGGATAGCTCAAATCCTATGAGCTGCTCATTAAGAATAGAGAAGAAGAACAAATGACTGTTTCTCCAGTCATCAGAAAGGATAAGACCATAGCTTTAAAAGCCATAGAAGAGAAGCCTGAAGACAAGGTCACAGGCAATGAAGAATTGATGAGATTGCTGGCCAAAAGATTCTACAAGATGGCCAGGAAACATTTCAGAAAAAGGTCATCCAGAGGGTGTGAGAAGCCAAGGTATGACAAGTCAAATAATAAAGAAATAATCTATTTTGGATGCAGGAAACCAGGCCATATTGTGCATGACTGTCCAGAAAATCAGAATAAGGACAAGAAGGATAGGAAAGATGGAGAAAAGACCAGAACTCCAGGGGAAACAACAGCAACAAACCCTCCTCCAACAAAAATAAACATACAAGGAAGGGGGTTGTAGCTGAAAGTTGGAGTGATACTGAAGAGGAATCAGAAGCCTCATCAAGCTCAAGTGATGATTAGGATGATGCTGAAGAAAAAGGAGTTCTGCATGATGGCTATCAATGCCTCCCAGCAAAATTCTGATGTAGAACAAGGATCAGATTCAGAATCTGAAACTCAAACTGAAGAAGATCAGGTAATATACTCCTTTGACTTTGATTCAGAGGGCTTCAGATCTGAATTTAAGGAACTTTGTTCAGACCTGTTAAAGTCTGAGAAAGAAATTATCTCTCTCAGAAATCAATTGTCTGAACATAGCACCTTAAAATAAGACAACCTCAAACTCTCTGAGGAGTTAGAATGCTGTAGGGAGGAGATAGCTTCACTTAAAAGTGAGCCATCCCAGGCAAAGAAGTTTTAAGAATCTCTTAATGGGAGAAGCGTCAGACTGATGGACATCATAAGCACAGTAAACTCAAGACTCAACAGTACACTGGGCTTGGGTGCTTTGTCCAGCCAACCTATAGTATTAACAACCCCAATTAAATTTATTTCTGATAAAGGAAAGGGTGTTGTAGATGTAGCTAGGAAAAATCCTGATTTACCTAAGGAAAACTAAGTTCAAAAGAAAACGTCGAACAGAGGTCGACGATCGTCGAACAGAGGTCGACGATCTCCGGCTTGATCGTCGAACTCAGATCGATGACTTCTGAACTCTGAACTCGGGCATAGTCGATCTTCGAACGGAGCTCGACGATCTGACCCAAGATCGTCAAACTCGGGACGACAATCGTCGAACAGAGCTCAGAGCCTTGAACACTCTTTTAGAGGTAAATCTAAAAGCAATCATAGAAGTCCCTCATCCCAAAGCTTCAACCCTTATACTGAATGGATAGTGCCTCCTAGGAGATACCATCCTGAAGGATATAAGAGTTAGCCAGGGATGTCTTTTATTTCTGAGTTTAAAGGTTATCAACTTAGACCCAAGGTAAACAGGGTCAAAACATATAAACTGTTTATGTGCAGGTGAAGACCTATCCAATAATGAACCAATAATGGTATCTGGATAGTAGGTGCTCAAAACACATGACAGGGAGCAAGGAGAATCTCACATCCTTCAATGCCAAACTTGGACCCAAAGTGATTTTTGGTGATTCAAACTTTGGTCAAACAAAAGGATATGGTGCTGTTCAGATTGGCTCAGTCACATTCAAATAGGTGGCTTATGTGGAAGGACTGAAGAACAATCTAATCAGCATCAGTCAACTCTGTGATGAAGGATATCAAGTGACATTTAACAAATATTTATGCAAGATCAAGTCAGAGGATAACACAACACTGTTAACAGGTAAAAGGAAAGATAACATTTATCTTGTAGATTTCCTTTCAACCAACTTAGATATCTGCTTATTTAATTCAGTCTGACAACCAAATGATTTATGGCATAAGAGACTAGGACACTTAAACCTTAGAACCATTGCTAGGCTGTCCAAGGACAACCTTGTTAGAGGACTACCTTCTAGCCCCTACAAGAAGGAAGGACTCTGCAGGGCTTGTCAATTAGGCAAGCAAACTAAAAAATAGCTTTAAGTCACTTAATAAGAGTGATTCACCTAGGATATTGTATATGTTACACATGGATCTTTGTGGACCCATTACAGTACAAAGCTTAGGAGGGAAATCTTACACTTTAGTGATTGTAGATGACTTCTCTATATTTACATGGGTATTCTTCTTGAGGAAGAAGTCTGATAACTTTAAGTGTTTGACAGATTTTCTCAAATGCATACAGATTGAGTTCAATACTCACATTGCCCTGATCAGAAGTGATCATGGGACAGAGTTTGATTCTCTTCTTATGCAAGAGTTCTGTCAGAGTGAAGGGATCAGACATACTTTCTCAGCTCCTAGAACTCCTCAATAAAATGGTGTAGCTGAAAGGAAAAATAGAACCCTAATTGAATCTGCTACTACATTGTTGACAGATGCTCACCTTCCTCTATCTTTTTGGGTAGAGGCAGTGAACACCTCCAAACATGTGTTGAAGAAAAGTTTGATACATAAACTGAAGGGCAAGACTCCCTATGAATTGCTCAAAGGGAAGAAACCTAAAGTAGACTATTTCAAAATTTTTAGTTGCATTTGTTATATTCACAATAATGACAAGAAGTATTTAGCAAAATACCAAGCTAAAGCTGATGAAGGAATGTTTCTGGGATACTCCATGATCAGTAAAGCATATAGGGTTTATAACAAATCTCCTCTTAAAATTGAAGAATCTATTCATGTATCTTTTGATGAGACTAACATGTTTATAAGGAGAAGTCTACTTCTACCATAGAACCCTTGCAGGTAAATTCTCTTTCAGAAAATTTGGACAGGGTACATATTGTAGAAAAGGATTCAACACATCAACCTATCCAGCAGAGATAAGAAATCAGTGAAGATGAAGAGGATACTCAACATCTTGGTGTTCAACATCTTGTAGAAAACCATCTTGAAGAGGCAGTTGTTGTTCCACAAGAGGAAACGACAACATAGGTGGGTGTTCAGAAACAAGTTGGATGATCAAGGAGTTATTGTAAGGAACAAGGCAAGGCTAGTTGCTCAAGATTATTCTCAAGAAGAACGGATAGACTATGACCAGACCTTTGTACCAGTGGCAAGGTTAGAGGCCATAAGAATATTCCTCACTTATGCAGCTCACAAAGGATTCAAGGTCTACCAAATGGATGTGAAGAGTGCATTCCTAAATGGAGACATCAAAGAGGAAGTCTATGTTAGACAACCTCCAGGTTTTATCTCTTCAACATATCCTGACCATTTTTTCAAATTGCATAAAGCATTATATGGTCTCAAGCAAGCTCCTAGAGCATGGTATGAGACCTTAGCATGCTTTCTTCTGAAAAATGATTTTATAAGGGGTAGAGTAGACCAAACTCTTTTTATTAGAACTCATAAGTCCCATACCCTACTAGTACAAATATATGTAGATGATATCATATTTGGTTCTACTGATTCAAATCTATGCAGAAGGTTCTCTAACCTAATGCTTTCTAAATTTGAAATGAGTAGCATGGGTGAACTTTCCTTCTTTCTAGGATTGCAAGTCAAACAACATGCTGATGGCATATTTATTTCTCAAACCAAGTATGCAAAAGAACTGGTTAAGAAAATTTGGTATGTTTGAAGCATCTTGTATGAAAACACCAATGCCTACTAATGCTGTATTGGATGCTGATGAACATGGAAAACATGTTGATCAGAAAACATATAGAGCAATGATTGGCTCTCTATTGTACCTTACAGTTAGTAGACCTGATATAATGTTTGTTACGTGCATATGTGCTAGATTCTAAGTAAGCCCTACAGAGTCACACCAAACATTAGTTAAGAGGATTCTTAGGTATATAAAAAGTTGTCCAAATCTAGGCCTCTAGTATCCAAAAGACTAAGGATTTGAATTTACTGGATTTTCAGATTCTGATTATGCTGGATGAAGAGTAGACAGGAAAAGCACCAGTGGACCCTGCCAATTCCTTGGTGACAGACTTGTTTCCTGGTTCTGTAAGAAACAGACATTTGTGTCCACTTCAACTGCTGAAGCTGAATACATGGCTGCAGGTAGTTGTTGCTCACAGATTTTGTGGATTCAAAACCAGCTCCTAGACTATGGCTACAACTTAGAAGGGTCAAAAAAATTTTGTGATAATACCAGTGCTATTTCTATAGCACAAAATCCAGTCCTCCATAGTAGGACAAAACACATAGAGATTAGGCATCACTTTTTAAGAGATAATGTCGAGAAAAACAAAATTGAAATTCAATATATCCCAATTGATCTACAAAGGGGAGATATTTTAACCAAACCTTTGGATGAAATGAAACACAGCTTCTTCCTAAATCAGTTAGGAATGTTAGATGGAGGAAGTATAAAATAAGACCCAAGATTTTAAAACTCTAAAAAAAGACAAAGACTAGGCTAAAAACTTTTATTTTCTAGTGCCTGTAGGTTTTCTTTTTTATCTCTGACCTGCGCTCGACATTTTTCCCAAAAGCGTCGAACGGAGATCGACGCTTTCCAATAGCGTCGAGCAGAGTTCAGTGTTTTCCAGATAGCGCCAGACTATATTCTTCTGTTCAGCGATCGTCGATCGGAGTTCGATGCTCTCCAATATGGTCGAATGGAGATCGACGTCATTGAGGACTCTTCAGATTCCATTAGAAGCCCAGATCGTCGAACGGAGTTCAACGATTTTTCTTTTCCGGCGTCGAACACTAATAAAAAATCATTCTTTCACTGTAGTTCTTCGTTTGCGCTTTCATTCTCTCCGTAAACTTTCTCTTTCCCTCCAAACTTTACTGCACTTGGTTGTGTTTATTACTTTTTGCAGGTAAACAATGGCCGTGAATGTTGCCTCTCTCGCAAAGATGAAATTTGATAAAGGATTTGATATAGATATGGATTCGTTTGATGGCAACGATCAGATTTTCAAAGACATTCTGGAACTTTTTCGAGAACAACAGTTAGTGCACATAATGTCTACCAGGATTAAGATTGCCGCAGATGAGATTAAAGAATGGGTATTTACAGCATATAATCTTGATCAGAATACCCTTGTTGGTACTATCAGCGGGACTCAGGTATCATTATCACCTACCCTCCTGACTGAAGTATTTCATTTGAGTACTGGAGTTGACTCTGTTGAACTTTTTGGAGAGGAATCTGCTATAATATTAGACAGAATGGGTCACTCTGCAGAAAACCCTAACAAATTATTGAAAAAGAACTTATCTATTGAATTTCATTTTCTTGCTGATGTTGTGGGGAAAGTGCTACTGGCAAAACACTCAGCACATGATACCATATCCAGGTATCAGTTCTGTTTGATTGGAGCCCTAGTGGATAAGAAACACCTGAACTGGGGAGCAATTTTCTTTGATTTGATAAAGAAGAAAATAAACAAAATTTTGTAAACTTTGGAAGGATCTTAGGGGTATACCTGCACTCCAGGTGCCCTGAACTGCTAGTATCTAATGGGATGCAAATCAATGCATCAAAAATGTTACCTATGCCTTGTTTAGAAAATGAGACAGGAAGATAATCAAGCCTTCCAGGACTACCACTGATTCAGGCACAAGGACTATTGCAGTCTCTTCCCCTCAGGCTCCTGCCCTGATTGAGGAATTGCTTGCCTCTACCTCTTCTCCTCTTTCTCCACCTCCTGTTGTTTCTACCTCCACCTCCACATCAACAATCTCCACATCCATCTCCTCCCCCATTACAATTTCATCACCAATTTCTCCTCCAGCCACCTCAAAACAATTCCATCCACTCCACTACAATCAACCTATTGACATTCCATCCTTCATCCTCTTGGAAGACTCCATAAGGGATGATTCCCCTTCCTCACATGTTAAGCTTCTCTCTACCTCTTTATATCAATATTCTTACCCAACCATCCTTCACACCATCCATCTCCACACCAATATCATCTATCTCCACCATCCCAAACTCTCAACCAACCATCCTACCATCCATAATACCATCTCCTGCAGTCCATCCATCACCAGCCTAAATCATTCCATCCTCCACCTCTACTCAAGTCACACATGAGAAAGTGGATCTATCAGCTTTGGCAGATAAGCTATATGGGATACTGGCCCCCAAGCTAGTAGACCTGCTGGAGACCACCATGGCTCCACTCTTGAAATCAATAAAGGAGTTATCTGACAGGCTATCCTCTCTCCCTTCTCCTCAGGCAATCCCTCCTATGGGGTGCCTTGATCAAGTTATAACTGAATCAAGGTAGGGGAAGATGCCCTATGAAGCTGAGGTAGTGCCTGCTGCTCCTGAGGAATTGTTGCTGCCAGAGATATCTACTCCAGCTTCAGTACCAGTACTCTCAGTGGACTTCAAGTCACTATTGTCTGAATTTGATCTTCTTCATAGAAGCTGCTTACCAACTCAGGCAGTTGAAGACCTCACTAAGGCCATTGTGCCTATTGTTGTATGTGATCCCAGCCTTATTATCTCTTATATCAATTCTCTAAAGGCTGAGGAAGTTTCTGATTGTGTTGCTTTTGCTGTTGCTGCTGAAGTTGCTGAATTTCTGATATAGATATGTTATCTGTTGTTGCTGCTGCTGATGTAGAACTTGTTAGTTATCTGGAAGAATCTACTGTTTCTGAGCCTCCTGCTGTTGTTCCATTTTCTTCTCCTCCTGTTGCTGTTCCATTCTATTTTGCTCCTACTGCTGCTTCTGACAAGTCCAAACAATAAGAGGAGTACATCAAAAGGATTGATGATCTCTATGACAGACCCCAAAGCTCAGATAGTGACAAATTCAACAAAGACTCTGAAGATTCTGCTGGCACAATTGCTAAGAAAAGGAAAGCAAGAAGCAAAGTAATGATGAGAGTCCCTCCTGCTCAAGCCAAAGATGTCAATGATATTCCATATTACATTTTGCATGACTGTCAGATTACAAAGCTTTGGATGCAATACTCTAAGAATCAGCTAAAGGCTATGAGGAAAAGAAGAAAGCTTGATAAATATGAGAAAGGTTCTTCTCAGTTTCCTCCTCCACCTCCTCATCCAAACTCAGGATCTGGTGGAGGCTCGACTTTTCAATCATCTGCTTCAAAGCATAGCTCTTCTCAATCTTCATAAAGATATCAACCTAGAGGACAATATCAAAGAGGCTATCATTCTAGAAGAGATCAGTACAGAGGAAATCAGAGAGAGCACAGAACTTATTCCAGTCACCAAAGGAAAGGACAAGGACCCTCTGATTCAACATCAGGTCCTTTCCCATACAAGCTTAGAGATACAATTGTTACCAGGACTCCTACTAATTCAGAATCCATCAATAGATATGAACCTCCAGTCCCATTTGAAGATCCTGAAAATAACCCATTGTCTTGGACTGCCAGAATGAAAGAGCTTGCTGCTCTAGATCAAATGAAAAAGGCCAAAGAGTAAGGCAAAGACATTTCCAACATTACAACCCTATCAGATCAAAGAAAGACAGAATTAGAGAGATATTCTTCAAGAAAGTTCTTTAATCCAGAAGATTATATGAAGCTGCATCCTGAGACTGTAGTTCCAAGGTCCAGATCTAAAACCTCCTTAGGTGCAGATGATGACAGAAGATTAAAGAAAGAAGCCCTCAATCCTAACAGGGAAATTCTATTTACAAAGAGAAATGAGAAGAAGTGATTTCTGTAAGCTGAACAAACATCTATCTCTGATTATATGCTGATATTCTATCTGTGATCTGCAATGCTGCTTTGTCATTGTTGTTTAGTTTTTGCTTTGTATGTATGTTTTTTTTATTTCTTATGTTGTCTTGTAAATAGTAATCCTAACCCAAATTGGGGGAGATTGTTGGAACACCCTATTACTAATTTGGGCGAGGATCACTATATTTTTAGGAAATTGGGTTGACCTAGTTGCATAGTTGAAAAGGTCAAATTAGAATGAGTCTAAGGGTTAGAACTTAGGTTTGAAGCTTCCCCCAAGACCATTCAAAGATCAGAACTCAGTGCTGAGACAAAGACAATTCTGGTCGATCTAAGGTCGACGAAACGTCGAACTCAGTTCGACTTTCTCTGAGCTCAATTCTGCAAGACGTCGAACTCCGGTTGACGATCTTCGACCTCAGATCGACGTTCTGTCTTCAGCTATTTTCAAAGTTACTGAGCTCAGGTTGACGATCGTAGAGCTCAGGTCGACGTTGTCTGTCTACTATTTAAATCCAATCCTTGAGCTCAGGTCGACGATAGCTGAGCTCAGGTCGATGATTTCTGTGAGAGATCGATGCTTTCAGAATTAAAATTCAAGAACAGTTATGGAATTCATTCAAATTTATTTCCTGCATTTATTGCAAAGGATTATGTAGCCGTTTCAAGCAATCTGGAGCAAGTTTCGAGGAAGGCTAAAAGGAATGTTACTTAGGACTTTCCCAGAGACACTTGTCAATTTATGTAAGTCATTTATGACTGAGTAACGACCATCTAAGTCAGAATCTGATATACTCCCTAGAGAATTATTCTGTAAAAGAGAACAGTTCAGATTGAGAAATAGTTACAGAAGAGAGACAAAAAATTATACTCTGATCAAGAACTTATCTTCTGGAATATACAGATTCACAGTAAAAATTTTCAAGAACACATGGAACTTTTCTGTAGAGGAGATCATCTGCTATTCTACTCCTCCAAATCCTCAAGTGTTCAAAAGCTTCAACATCAAGGACTCCAGACATCTCACATTTCAGCATCTGCTTAAATCATCTTTTGTTGGGGATCTGAAGCATCTGAAGACCTATCACCCTAGCAAAGCTCACCTTCCTGAACCCTTACAGATCTCAGGGGAGCTTTAGCAACATCTTCCACTTGTCTTCTCTTAGAGTGTTGACAGAGAAGAACATCTTCAAATTACTTTCTTTTTTCTTTCCCTCCTGTAAAAGGGTTTATCAAAACTCCCTTCAAAAGTTCTGAAACTGGTTTCTGAGATGTCAAAACTCAGTGGTGGCAAGACACCTTATCAAAAAATCTAGTTCTGGTTTTTGAGCACCTTATCAAAAGCTCATTGGTGCCCAGGACACCTGATCAACTATTCCTGCAGTGGATTCCTACCTAGGGTGGTAGAAGAGTGGATGTACCCAGGTTGTTAGGGAACCACTATAGATCCTTGTATCATCTGGTTGCTGTGTGTTTGACTTTGCTGTGTGTTGTGTGATTTCTTATTTCTTGCTTTAATTTTTATTTAACTGCAAGCACATTACACATATACATAAATTAAGTCTTCCACTGTTTTACAGTTTCAAATTATAAATTATTTTAAAATACTCTATTAACCCCCCCCCCCCCCCCCTCTAGAGTTAAGGTAGATCTTTCACTCACTTTCAAATTTTTTGGTCCGGCGTTCCTTCACTTGACCCGTGGCGCTTTGCTACTTATTTAAGAAATTAAATAGTGCCCTATCCAATAGTCCGGGCTTTTGGTGCAGTTGGGTATGCGCTTGATCCTTCAATTGGTATTAGAGGAGGTCACGGGTTCAAGACCGGGGGGGGGGGGGGGGGGGGGCGCTTTTAAATCCTGATTTTTCCCTTCTACCTGTGTGGGTCCGGCGGGTCAGGCAAACCGTAGACATGTGGTAACCCCACCTCTGAGCCATCTGGGCCATGTGGTAACCCCACCTCTGAGCCGACAAGTTGTGCTGGACGCCGGGTGGGGGGGATTATTGGTTTCGACGTTCCTTCACTTGACCCGTGGCGCTTTGCTACTTATTTAAGAAATTAAGTAGCGCCCTCTCCAACAGTCCGGGCTTTTAGTGCAGTTGGGTATGCGCTTGATCCTTCAGAGAGAGGGAACAAGGCCTGAGACACGGGCATGTCAGAGGCCGTGTCCTTCTCGGGCAGTTTGCTAGTTTGTGCTTTGGAGGTTACATGGCCTTGGACACGGGCATGTCCCAGGGCGTGTCTAGCACACGGCATGTGACACGGGCGCGTCACTTGGCCATGTCGTGCTTGGTACGTTTCTAGTCCTGTGTCGACTGAGAGACACGACCTGGAACACGGGCATGTTCTGGTTGACACGGGCATGTCAAAGTCGACACAGGCGTGTGTAAGCCCGTGTCCCATTCGGGACATGATGGTTCCATTGCCGATTAGGGTACACGGCCCATGACACAGGGGTGACCATGGTGAGATGAGCGTGTCACAAGCCATCTTACAGGCCGTGTCCTTTTCTGGATTTTACCGATTTACGGCGAATGATGAACAAGGCCTAAACACGGGAATGTCGAAAGCCGTGTTTGGCCTAGAAATGTTATTTTTAGGGCGAATCGTGACCGTTTGTTTCCTTATTTTAGGATCCAATGGCTCAGGCTTATCAATCCTAGGGTTAAGGCCAGGAATAGGGTTGAAAACCTTCATTTATTTTGGTTCAATCTCTTTCTAAGTTCTAGAGAGAGGGAAGAGCAAGGAGGAAGAAACAAGAGAGATCTGGTTGCTGGAGGAAATTCAGAGCACCAAATCGCATGCTGAGTCCAAATCTACGGAGGTGAGGTCATCGCGGTGATTTTCATCTGTATAGATTTCCATGGCGCCAAAGAGAAACCCAAGGGTAACGATTCTCTACTTGGACATGTGAAGTCCTCTTTACTTTTTGCATAGGAAGCCCTCTATCGCGAGTATGCAGTGAGTTTGAGGTGTTCCTTTGGGTAGACATGAATAGTCCCCGCTTTATTGCATGTAGAGTCCGAAATCGAGAAATAGACATAGGCATGGTGTGTGAAACCTGTTCGGACAAGTTGGTCTGGATCGATGATGTTTCTTTTTGCATGATCAGCCCTAGAAGACTTCATGCCTTTGGTTGTTTTCGGGTTTTCTACGCGATAGATTGCAACAGGGAATCTTGGGGATTAACTCCAAGGTGCACCCGGAAATCTAGGCGGAAACGCAATTCTGCCAACTTGGTGTCCTGGGAGCAAGCCTTGAACAAAACTTGGTTGTGTGCTTGTTTAATCGAATTTGGGATCCATCGAAGCTTGACCCACGCATTTGGCTTAAGATTGACAGTGCAGTGTGAGCAACGGGCTTGTGGAACCGGACCCGGGCTATGTAGTTTGGTGACAGATACCTGAAAACAGGGAATGGCCATTGGCATAGTTGTGCGAGTCTTAGGATTAGACCGGAAAGACTAAAATTCTCACGAGTATTTCTGTCCAAGGGACGGTGGTGAGACCGCGGTCTTGACCGGGTTCACCGTGTAAGTGCCCTGAGAGCACGGGGCATGCGGCCGTGTGTGCCTGCACCTGTGATGTTGTTATTATCCACTATAATGCTTATTATGCTAATAAGTGCAGGGAAGGAGCATCGCTGCCCAGAGTTTGTGGGCAGGATCGTTAAAATTTGTTCATCTTTAGCTGACAGTTACTTTTGTTTGCCACCGTTGTGGTGAATTGTGCTTGCAGGTGCTGTGGAGCCAAGCGGCAAATAGCGGGCCAAAGCCCTTATTGATTAGCCGGCCATTGAAGGCCTTGTTATGTTTACTTATTTAATTCATGTGTGTCCGACCTGCGCGCAGATGTATGGAAAACATAGTTTTTAATTTGGTGAACTCTTGTAAGGCCATAAGACCGGTACTTTGTGTACTTTGTAATTCATTTCTGTTTGGGTTCGTTAGTGGACATTCATGCTTGTGGCTGGGTTCTTATTTTTGCAACTTAATAAATTGCTTCCACTAGATGCTCTATGTAGGACGTTACGATTGGAAGAATGGTTTCAATGAGTAACCCTTCGGTCTGTCTGTGGTATATGGCGTCGGGCCCCGACCGGACCTACTGCTATATGCTTTGTGATGGATATGGGTGTTATACTGGTGATGTGGTAAGGTAGGCCATTATGCCATTGATTGCTGGCATAATCCCAGTGTGTCAAGAGCTAAAGTTAGTCTACCGGTCAGAAAAACTGTTGGTGGATATGTTCTTTTTCAGACTCAAATGCACCAAGGACCCTATAAATTTTAGTGTCCTAAGGTAAACTAAATCATGCCTTACATATTAGTCCAAGTACCCATACCCCTATATGGTATTTGGATAGTGGATGTTCTAGGCATATGACTGGAACAAGGAGCAACTTGAGGGAGTACAGTCCAGTGAAGGATGGGCCCAAAGTGATCTTTGGTGAATCAGACATAGGACTCACCATAGGTTATGGTAAGATAACTAATGGCATAGTCACTATCACCAAAGTGTCTTATATGGATGTTTTGCAACATAACCTAATAAGCATAAGCCAGCTATGTGATCTTTGCTATGTCAGCTCATTCTAAATAGATGAGTGCCAGATTAAGAAGTCAAGTGACCAAGAGGTCATCTTGACAGGTACTAGGAGTGGGAACATCTATTGTTTACATTTTCTATGTTTAGATATAGACTCCCCTGTATGCCTAGTTGCAAATGAGAAAGCCTCACACTGTGTTCAGTGGCAGAATAGTCTAGTTCATCTGAATTATAAAACCATATGAAAGCTCTTTAGTGAAGAGCTAGTTACTAATGGTCCTTAGATGAAGTGTACTAAAGAGGGTATCTGCTCTACCTTCCAAAAGGGCAAACAGACAAAGAACTCCCTCAAGAGCATTGGGACCAAAGAGTCTATGAGGCGTCTATGCCTCTTGCAATTGGAGTTGTTTGGTCCTATGACATTTCATAGTGTAGGTAGGAAAGTGTACACCCTTGTGGTTGTTGATGATTTTTCAAGATTTTTTTGGGTTTTCTTTTTGAAGAAAAAGTCTGAAACCCCTGATGTCTTCAAGACATTTGTCAAGCAAATTCAGAATGAAATTGACAGCACTATGGTCAAAATCAGAAGTGACCTTGGGACTGAATTTCAGTCTGAATGCATGACAAGGTTCTGTTAAGAGCAAGAGATTCACCAAGAATTCTCCTCTCCTAGAACACCCAAGTAAAATGGGATTGCTGAGAGCAAGAATAGGACTCTCATAGAGGCTGGAAGGGCACTGTTGACTGACACATATCTCCCAGAATACTTCTGGTCTAAGGCAGTTAATACTGTGTGTCATGTCCTTAATAAGGCATCTATCACCAAGATCCATAAGAAGTCTCCCTATGAGATCTCGAAGGGCAAAAAACAAAACCTGAGTTATATTAGGATCTTTGGTAGTAAGTGATATGTGCTAATCAATGGAAAGTCATATTTGACTAAGTTTGCTGCCAAGTCCTATGAAGGGATGTTTGTTGGGTACAACAATCATAGAAAGGCATATAGGATCTACAACTTGAAAAATCAAGTTGTAGAAGAGTCTATTCATGTAGTTTTTGATGAATCTACAATGATTAACAGTGAGTTGCCAAGCTCCCCTTCTAGTCCTGCAGGTACTAAACTGATGATGGATATGCTAACTATCAAGGAGGCTGCTCCATTAGTTTAAGATGAATATGATAGAGAATGCATTCCAGAGGAAGCACTAGGCACACAGGTTTTGGATGATGATCAACAAAGTGAAGATAATGAAGATCAGGAAGCTGATGCAAGATTGCCTCCAGTAGTCAGGCATCTAAGGGATAATCCAAGACACTTGATCATTGGTGATGCCATCCAAGGAGTAGGGACAAGGAGAAAAAGTTTGAATATAGCTTTGTATTCTAGTTTCCTATCATAGGTTGAGCCCAAGATATTTGAATAACCAACACAGATCCGTTCTGGATTATAGCAATGCACGAGGAACTGAACCAGTTTAAGAGTGAAAGGAGGGGTTATATCTAACTTACTCTAGAGGGGGGGGGGGGTGAATAGAGTATTTAAAATTCTTGTCAGTTTTTCTTTTTATATATCAGAGTGAAAATAAGTGATACTAAATATAATAATAGAAGGAAAAACAAGCTAAGCTATTCTAACTATCACAGCCACAACAAGAACAAAGACAGAAAATGAGCAACCAGACAACACAAAAAGATTTTATAGTGGTTCCCCTAAACTTGGGTATATCCACTCTTCTACCACCCTTGTAGGAATCCACTAGTAGGTTTTGATCAGGTGACTGCCACCATAATATCTTTTTGCAGGGAGATTTCGCAACCCTTTTGGCTTTTGATCAGGTGCCCAAAAACCAACCCAAGTCTTTTGATCAGGAGACTTGACAACCAAGAGCTAACTTTTAAAGGGAGTTAAAACCCTTTTATAAGAGGTGAGAGGAGGTGATGATGTCTTCTCTTTCTCTAATCAAAAGAGAAGACTAATGGATCTTTGATGTTGACAAAGCTCCCCCTTCGATGTTGATGGTTCAGGAAGACTGGAGCATTTCTTCAGGGTGTAGGTCTCCAGCCTTGTCTGAAAGTAGTCCTGGAACTTTTCTGACTGAGTAAATATTTATTGTCCTCAGAGTTCCTGGAAGTGAAGCTTGAAGAAGACTCTTGTTTTTGATGATTGTTCTTCTTCTGTCTTCAGACTTGACAAGGTAAGACACATAGAATTTTCTGCACTGTGAGAGAGGGAGTTTTGAATGATTAGTCTGTCTCAGTGATGTGTATTTTTTTCTCTGTAAGTTCTAATAACATGTGACGGTTGTGTATGATATGTAGTATGGGATGCGTAATATGTGTTTATATATGGATCCACCATAGGTGGCAATATGTGACGGTTATGTAGTATGGGATGCATAACCACCATCACATGGATGCCCATTAGAATGTTTTATTTTCTAATTACATGCAATGTTATGTAGTATGGGATGCATAACATTTCATGTGTACGCCGGTCATAACATGCACTAAGGATTTTTTTTAGAATGCATATCACTACATACATAGCATATCATCGCATAAGCGCGCGTGCTAAGTTAACGTTTATATGATGACACATGTACACACATGATTTTAAATAAGAATAAAGAATACATGAATTCATATCATAGGCACATCAATCAATAGGATGAGAGGATATAATCCTAAGTAGGACATAACATCATTGTAAAGTCCTAGAGCAAGTTTGCAGCAAAATAAAGTGTCTTTTAAGTATGTTCTGAACTAAGTTGTGTGGCATAGTCTCTATGATTTTGATGAGTTGTTCGTTACCTTTTTAGAAATTCAGCAGAAGCGTCCTATGATGAGGTCGACTCCCCAGTCGGAGGGTAAGTCATCAGGTTCACAAAGCGAGGCATTGCTCGAGAGTTTGCGTCAGAGCAACGAGGCTCTGTCGAGGCAATTAGTTGCGATGAAATCGCAAATTCAGTCTTTGTTATTTGGCGCTCAAGCGCAGCAACCCTTAGTGCAAGGTACTGTCGTGGATCAAGTCGTTCCCATTGCTCCTGCTCCTTTTGTGCCCCCGGTGACGCTACTGCCAGAGATGAATTTTATCTCATATTTCCTGCGATTGGGACCTCCCACTTACGACGGGAAAGCCGACTTTATGGTTCTGGATGATTGGATCATCGTTATCGAAGAGATCTTTTCGTATTTTGGTATTGCAGAAGCCCAGATGGTAATGATTGCAGCCTACCAGCTAAAAGGCTTGGCAAAGAGTTGGTGGATTTGGAAGAAGGAGAGCATTAATGACAGATGCTCGTGGCAATCTTTTAAGAAGATGCTACTGAAAAAGTTTCCACCCTCGGTCGAGCAGGACAATTTGATGAATAATTTCTTGCATTTGAAGCAGAGATAGCTCACGGTGAGCGATTATGAGATTGAGTTTAGTAAGTTGAGCAGATTTACTCCTAATTTGGTAGCTTCAGAGGAGGGAAGAGTGAAACGTTTCCTAGGAGGACTAAGAATCGATGTCCAATAGTGGGCATGCGCTTATAGAGCTGAAAGTTATGCTGAGGAAGTTGAAGCCGCTCTAAAAGTTGAGGCAATTGCAAATGCCAAGAACTGAGGTGCTGCAGAGAGAAAAGAGAAGAGGAAAGGTGTTGAGGATGGATGCTCTAGGGCATCTGGCCCTTCTTCGAAGAAGAAAAGTGGAGAGATATGTAGATTCTGTGGTTGATGCGGCCAACCTTATGAAAGGTGTTTCAAAAGGATTGCCACTCTTAAGAAGTATCAGGTGCTCGCCATCCAAGGCACACCCAACTGAGATCTTGTGTGAACATTCTGTATAAAGAAGGGAAATGACGTGAGTCGTTGCTAGTCGAAGCATAAGGCTTGCTTCCAGTGTGGGCAGATGGGGCACCTAATGTATTCATTCCCCCAAGCTCAGTTCCCACTACAACCTGCCCCGCTCCGGGCTCTTCCTCCGCCACCAAACCAGGACAAAGGGAAAGGAAAGATAAATGTTGTGACCAAAGAGGAAGCTCAGACCTCTACCCAAGTTATATCAGGTTAGATTATAGTTTAATTTTTACACTCTTTTGTTTGCCCTAGTTTCGTTCGTTTAGTTATGTATACAACGGTTTTAGGGGAGTTTAAGGTGAAGAATAAGTGGCCGCGCGTTCTTTTTGATTTGGGTGTCACCCATTCCTTTGTGGTGCAGAGCTTCGTAGATAAACATCTTTTGAGCGTGGATCAACTAAGAAATTCCTTCAACGTCAAGCTTCCCTCCGGAGATCTGGTGGTGTCTAATCAAGGAATTTAGAGAATCCCTATTTGTTTTGGCGATTTCCTAGCTTTTTTGGATCTGATGGTGTTGGACCTTGCAGATTTCAATATGATTTTGGGCATGGATTGGTGGTCCAAGTATGATGCGATCATCTAGTGCAAGGCAAAGTGACTGGACTTCAAGATGGAAAATGACCAACCTATGATTATCTATGGTTTTCAGGGCAAGGGTTCCCTCGTTATTTCTGTGGTACGTGCTTGTTGAGCTCTAGAGTCTTGTTGCGAGGCGTATCTTGTTTCTAATTTTTCTTTGGAAACAGCTTTTATTACACCACGTCTTGAGGATATCTCGGTAGTGCGAGAATTTCCAGATGTCTTCCTTATAGTCTTCCAGGACTTCCTCCAGAGAGAGAGGTTGAGTTCGTTATAGACCTCGAGCAAGGTACTCTCCCTATTGCTAAGGCACCGTACTGTATGGCTCCGCCTGAGTTCGAAGAGTTGAGTACTCAGCTGGATGAGTTGCTGTTGTGTGGCTTTATTAGGCAGAGTTCTTCTCCGTGGGGTGCCCCTATTTTGTCCATAAAGAAGAAAGACGGTTCCATAAGGCTCTGCATATATTATCGAGAGTTAAATAAGGTAACCATTAAGAATAGATATACATTGCCTCAGATTGATGATCTATTTGATCAGTTGTGGGGATGCGCTGTGTTTTCGAACATTGACCTTCGTTCAGGGCTACCACCAGTTGAGGGTCCGTGAGGCTGATATACCATGGACGGCTTTTTATTCCTAGCATGGGCATTTTGAGTTCTTGGTGATGTCCTTTGGTTTGACAAATGCCCCCTCTACTTTTATGGACTTAATGAATAGAGCGTTCAATGATTTCTTGGACCATTTCGTGGTCGTGTTCATAGATAACGTTCTCATGTATTCTCGCAGTGTTGAGGAGCATGATCAACACCTACACCTAGTTTTGCCAACCCTGAGGGAGCACAAACAGTATGCCAAGCTGAGTAAGTCCGAATTTTGGTTACCACAGGTGTCTTTTCTAGGCCATGTTATGGGCAAAGACGGTATTTCCATAGACCCTACCAATATTTTTGTTGTGATGTAATGGAAGAGACCTTCTACACCTAAAGAGATTAGGAGCTTCTTTGGCCTGGCCGGCTATTATAGAAGATTTGTGGAAGGATTCTTTGTGTTCTCTGCACCTCTAACTAGACTTACACAAAAGAACACTGTGTTCATTTGGAGCGATAAGTGTGAAGAAGCTTTCCAAGAGTTGAAGAAGAGATTATGTACTGCCCTAGTTTTGTCTTTGCCTAATGAAGGAGATGAGTACGTTATGTACGTGGATGAATTACACATTGGTCTTATTTTTATTTTGATTCAAGAAGGAAAGGTAATCGGGTATGGATCAAGACAATTAAAAATTCATGAAAGAAACTATCCTACGCATGATTTAGAGTTTGTTGTTGTAATTTATGCCCTTAAGCTTTGGAGACATTTATTATATGACGCACTATTCAAGATCTACAAAGACCATAAGAGTTTGAAGTACGTTTTCACTTAGAAGGAGCTAAATCTGCGCCAGCGTAGGTGGTTAGAGTATGTGGCTGATTATGAAGTGGAGATTCTTTATCATCCGGGAAAGGCTAACGTAGTTGTAGATGCTTTGAGTAGGAAGACCACCAAAATCTTCAATCTATCTGTACAGACCTTAGTGGAAGAATTTTTGTTGATGGACATTGAAGTTGGGAGTAGTATTGTGCCTGCTAGTTTGGAAGCAGAAGAGCCCTCTTGGATTTCCCTTACCAGAGTGCACTAGAATGTTGACCCTGATTTGTTGCATCTCCGAAATAAAACTGAGAAGGCAGAGCTACGTGATTTCTCTTTGGACGAGTTACATACTCGATCTAAAATATCGGGGTAGATTTTGTATCCCCGCTTTTGGTGATATTCAGGCTAAAATTTGTAATGAAACTCATGGTTCTAGTGTTTCCTACCATCCTGGTTCCACTAAAATGTATAAAGATCTGAAACAAATTGTTTGGTGGTCGGGAATGAAGAATGATATAACAATGTTTATGTCGGAATGTTAAACGTGTCAGTATATTAAGGCTGACCACAGAAGGCCTGGTGGTAAACTGACACTGCTTGATATTCAAAGTTGGAAATGGGAGAGTATTTCGATGGATTTCATCTCCGGTTTACTGAAATCTCCCCGTGGGTACGATTCAATTTATGTGATAGTTGATAGATTGACTAAGTGTGCTCACTTTGTGCCCTTTATGATTGGGTATTCTATGAAGAAGTTAACTGAGTTATATCTCGATGAAGTCATAAGTTTACATGGAGTGACTTTTAGCATTATATCAGATCGAGACTCCAGATTTATGTCTCGTTTTTGGAAGAGTTTATAAGAGGGGTAGGGTACCGATTTAAGATATTCCATCGCCTATCATCCGTAGACAAATTGTCAGACAGAAATGGTGAAAAAGATCGTGGAAGACATGATAAAGTGTTATATATTGGATCATGGTGGTTCTTGGGATGAACGTGTCAGACTCATGGAATTTGCTTATAATTATAGTTATCAAGAGAGTCTACAGATGGACCCATTCGAGGCCTTGTAAGAAAGGCTTTGTAGGAAACCTTTGTTTTGGGCTGACGTTTGTGAGAGACCGCTGCTAGGTCCGGAAGCCCTTAAAGCGATTTATTGTGTTGTGACTCATATTCGAGAAAATCTCGAGTTTGAGCCTTCGTTTTGATCTCGTATTTTCCTTGTTCAAATGATTTGAATATGATTATTACTATATTATTAAATCCGTATGTCTATTTTAGATTTTCGGGAAGCCCTCTTTAAGGGTAGATTCTCGTCGAGTGGAGGCGGGAGTTGATTTTTTTGGGTATTGTCTGGACTTTGACTAAGACTGGAGCAGAGCACGATGATCATCTAGCTGAGCTCGACGAAAGTCAAGCTGAGGCGCTGCCTGGGTTTGTCTTAGCATCGAGCAGAGCTCGACGATCATCAAATGGAGCTCGACGAAGCATTTTTCTTATTTTCGATGAACTTTGATCGGAAATCGTCGAACGGGTTTTTGGGTTCGACAAACTTCGAGCAGAACTCGTCGAACGGAGTTGTTCTTCCTTCTTGTTCTCGAGTAGTCCTGAGTTGTTCTCGAGTAGTGCTTACCCATTACTCGAGAAGTCTTCTTATATCTCGAGAAGCTCTCGAGAAATTTTCCTTCTATTCTCGTGTAGTCTTGTTGTACTCGAGAACTGCATTTCTAGTTCTCGAGATGTCCTATTGTACTCGAGAAGTCTTTTCTGGTTCTTGAGAAGTCCGGCCCAGCCAATCTCAGTTTGTTTTCTTAAGTTCAGTTATTCTAAATTACATTTAGTATATATATACCCTTCTTCTTCCTCCTCCATCATTTGGACCAATTTTCCTGTTCATCTCCCGAACCAGAGAGGCGTGAGCGAGAGAGAGAAAGTTTTCCCGAGATTCTTCCGGTGGTTGCCGACGGTACTCTGGTTCTCAAAATCTTCAACCGATTATAGATCCGGGAAGCTCTCATCGAGAGCTTCGTCATCGTGGTAAAACTTTCCCAATTTCTTAAGTTTTTCTAATTAGGATTTTAGGCCCTAACCTCTATTTCGGCTATTTCTTGTTCGATTTCGACTCTCCTCGTCTCCTTTAGCCCTGATTTGCGATAAGGAGCTATTTGGAGAGTTATACTGGCAAAACCAAGGCAAGTGGTGGTTTTCCCTTTTTATTCTCCCTCCCAATCTTGATGATAACTGTTAACCTCATTTTTTTAATCTTTCTACACTATTGTCATTTCGATTTGTAGGTATATTTAATCTTCCTTTGAAATCCACTTTGATTATTTGTTTTGATATGATGATTTAACCTTGTAGCGTTGTAGTGGTTGATGGAAATGTTAAATTGTTGGCTTTAATCGTTCCTAACTTTTATGTAGGATGTGTTAAGAGTTATTTAGGATTGTGAAATCCTTCCTAAGCTTGATCAACCATTTCTTTAATTTAGAATGTCTAGTAGAATCTTATATGCCAAGTCTTGAGATATATCATGATTCTATTATTGCGGGAGTTAGAGGGCTTATCCACCTCCGCAATATTTTGAGACTTATTAGTATCTTGTGGAATTCTATCGGGTGTTTGGGCGTCTGTGGTAATTTGTGGAGTGTATGATTCTCCCCAGTAGCTAGACAAATATTATATCTTTGAGGGTGTGTCAGATAAGTGACCACCTCGCCCGTGTTTTTGGGTAAAGTTGACCACATGTCGCTAATAGGGTTGTTGTGATATTCTTGCTTATGATTTAATCATGCTCTCCACCTTTTTAGCCTTGTGCATCTGGTATATTTTGATGTGCGTTATAATTCACGTAAATTTTATTTCTGATTCTTTTGTACCTTACTTCTGTACTTTACTTCAGTACTTTTGGTCCTGGGTTGGTACCCCTTTTGACCTTGTTTACTTTTTGTCTTACTTTTTTTCTGCCACCGCTTGTACCCTATTGCTGAGGTGTTGTCTTAGGAATGCCTCAGTTCCAGAGATTTAGCAGGTAGTGGAGTTGGGATGGAGTTCCTCAGCAACAGTGTTGGCTTTGGGTTTTCACCTAGCCGTTACGAGGTAGTTTGTTGTTTCAGTTTACTTGGTTCAGACATGATTTTATTTTATGTGGGTTTGTGTCAGATTGTTAACGCCCACAGGTTTGCTGATTTTGGATAGTTGCTAGCTGCTAGTTCTTCTCTTTGTGATTAATTGGATTTCTTACTCTCTAGGATGATTTTTGCTAGGAATGCATGTTAGGTATTTTGAAGTATAAAATTTTCTATTATTAGTTACTGCATTGCATATTTTAAAACTCTAAATCCTTATATTTAGCGACCGTAAATTCTTTGTTTATTACTATTATAAATCTAGAGTCTTGCATACCATGAGTTGTTCCGTAGGGAACGTCTACACTCATGTAGATTGTGTAATCTCCTAAATGATGTATTTTTCCGCAGCGTATGAACTATTTTTCTTTCGTAGACTTGATTAGCCACCAAGCCGAGGGATACGATTAAATGCTTAACTTAAATTTGATTTTCTTTGAAACACTTAAAGATCTCTCTTTTGTGTCAAGTAGGAGTTTTGCCTAAGCATCAGCAGTTATCCCCTACTAACATGGCATCATGACGCGCATTTTCCCTTACTCTGATATACCCCCTCCTTACAGAGAAAATGTGGGTTGTGATAGAAGCAGAGCTAAAGTTTCCAGCTAAAGAAAGTCTTCAACAGCAAGATCAAAAAGATCATTTTCAGAGTTAGAAGAAGTAGCAAGGCAAGCTTAAAGTTGTTGCTCCTCTTCAAGGCATCTGCTCTAAACTCTAGTACATTCAACGCTTGAAGAAGTTGTGCTCTGCAGGTCACTTCTCAGCACACGCAAAACAATCTTGAAGATTAACCATTTTGTTGTTGTGAAGGAGATGGGACTGAGCTTTCTCAGTTCAAGAAGAAGAAGATTCAAAGGACTATTTCTTTAGAGTCAAAGTTAGGGTTGTGTTCACCCAGTCTAGGAAGGAAGACTAAGAGAATCATTTTTCTGGAGTCATATCATCATCAACAACTTACCCCTTCTACAGGATCTTAGTTTATCTGAGTTGTAAGACTTATATATAAAGACTGAGTTGTTGGATCCTTTTATGGATCTAAGGTAGGGCATGTGTGCCTGAGTTATAGGACATTTATTCTCTAAGGTAGGATCCTTTTGTGGATCTGAGGTAGGGTCTGTGTGCCTGAGTTGTAGGTGATTTATTCTCTAAGGTAGGATCCTTCTGTGGATTTAAGGTAGGGCTTGTGTGCTAGAGTTGTAAGAGATTTATTCTCTAAGGTAGGATCCTGTGGTGGATCTGAGTGTAGGGATATCCTCCTAGCTTGAGTGTAAGACTTTGGATAAAGTCCGAGGTAGGTTATTTGGTTCAAATTACTAAGTTGTAGGAGATAATATCTCTGAGTATAGGGCCTTGGGCCTGAGATTTGACTTGGAGGAGTCTGAGAGATCCTAGGGGATCTGTGTTGTGAGATCGTTGTGCTGAGATTGGAGAAGTTGGCCTTATCTAACATACTGTTAGAAAGGTGGGAGGGACAGTAGATGTACCCATACCTTAGGGAACCTCTACATTTACTTTTCTTTTATTGTGTGTTCTTGAAACTAACGTAAAACTAAATCACAATACACCAAAGCAAAATGATAGTCATTAAAGACACAAAAACCTATTCAACCACCCTCTAGGTGTTTAACTACTATTGAAACTAAGACTTTAAAGTGGTATCAGTGGGAGGTTGTTCAAAAAGGACTTAGTAGTCTGAATAGATCTCCAAGGGTATCTAAGGATTATCCTTATAAGTTCAGGAGAGAACCATTAGGAGTTGAGCTCAATGAACTTTCCAATAAGCATAAAGGCGAATTTTGGTATTTGTAAAGAAATGGTCAGGTAGTTCATGGAGGCCTCAAACCCAAAGATATTTATCATATATCTAGAAGGACCCTTCATCCCCATGAAGATTTCTGTCCAAGATGCCAGTGTACAAGTCCAAAAGAAGTACACTAAAATGACCAAGGATGAGGTTATCCAGGCAACCATGGACAAGAGGGTACCAAACATAATTTTCAGTACCATAGATAACACCGCATTCCAGAATCTTGTCCACTATAAGATAGTCGAGAAAATGTGGGACACCTTGATTATATACATGGAGGGCACTAAAGAAGTTAATGATGATAGAAAATCATTAATTAATTAGGATTATGCAGCCTTCAGGCCAAACAACAAGGACCTCATAACTAATTGCTTTGAAAAGTTTTTTAGAGTGATGAATGAGCTGAGGACCTATGGGGGGTCTTTAGCAATTATTATCTGAATGATAAGTTCCTAAGATCTCTAACCAAAGACTGGGACACAAAGATTTGTGCTATCGGAGAAGTGGTCAAGCTTGTTAAAACTCCTCCTCATACTTTATTTGGAAAGCTGCTTTCCTATGAGATGCAGCTACCTGCCAGGAAGGAGGAGGAGACCTCCATCTTGTCCCAGGCCAAGGAGAGGATAGTGGCCCTTAGGGCTGAGAGCTCAAAGAAGAGCAAAGAAAGGATTATCTCTCCCCAAGGAGGCCAATTGATTTAGAAAACTCTGAGTCCAGCTCATCTAATATTAACATATCAAATGGAGAGTTTGCTGCCTTCTCAAAAGAATTCTAGAAGATAATGAAGAGGAGGCCGTGGAAGAACAATCCTTCCTCCTCACATTATAAGAAGGATCACAACATATCTAGAAAGAAGTCCTCCAAAGAAGACATATATGATTCTAAACCCAGTAAACATATTTATTCTAATATAGTATGTTATTATTGTACCAACCTTGGGCATGTCAGTGCTAAATTCCTAGTCAAAAGAAAAGAGATAGGTGAGAAGATGCAACACCACCACAAGGGCAAGAACGAAAAGACCTTCATTTCCAAGAATACGAAGAGCTAGAATCAAACTCACTCAGCATCTTCTGACTCTGAAGAAGAGGTTTAAGCCTATAAAGGGTTATTTGTTATTGCTGCTGCTGAAGAGGATTAGTACTATCCAAATGCAAGGATAGGAATCAAGGCCCCTCTATCACACTAAGATAGGTATAATGAGGTGGATGAATATATTGGTGGCTGTTATGGACTTATAGACATGACAAATGGTGAATCTAGATAGTATCAGTCTAATCAAGATGAGGTACTAATTCATTCCATCTCCTCCTATGAATCTGATTATAAAACAAGTCCTAATTCGGATGCACCTTCATCCTGTGATGAAGATGGCTCAGAATCTGAAGAAGATGTCAATCAATTGATTGACAATTATGGGTTAATTTTGGAAGCTCTAAAGAAGAGCAAGTTGCTTGTCAAAAGACAAAACAAGGTGATTTCCACATTAAGAAAAGATCTCTCTCTATACACTGAGTTAGCCTCACAGCTAAGCTTGATGAACAAAGAGAAATCCCAACTTAAAACAATCACCATTATCCAAGTTTCCACCATAACTAGTAAGAACTCATTAATTAAAGAGTTGGAAGATAAGATCCTTTAAGAGTGGACTATAGTGGCTCAATACTCCAAAACCAATTCAGTATTGCCGCTGATTGAAACCTTTACCACCCAAACTAATAAGAAGGGGATGGCGTACATTGAGAGGAGTACTAGAAGAAGGAATAAAGAGAAAGGGCAAGGATCCAATTCAGCTTGCTATCTCTTTTGAGAAAGTTCTGTTGCCATCCAACAAGTATGACTACAGGAGTATATATGGTCATTGGTTGAATGGAAGATCCAATGGTGTGAAAAAAATTGCTTATGACTATAGTGTAAGGAAGGGCATGGTTTTTTGTGCCTTTAAGGCTCCCCATAAGGAAATATAGATGGCCTATTATGGACCATTTGTATTTGGTGCACTAACCCCCACACTCAAGGGTAAGGCTGTGAATTATTCTCAGGTTCCTCCAGTAAATAACTTGACCAAGGGGAAGTCAGTCAGTAAGGATCACTTGGAAATCTGTGATGCTATTAACAGCATGTCAACTGCAAAGAAGACTGTTATTGATGAAACTTAGAGTAAGCCATGTACATCTACTGGCAGACTGACTTTTTGACAAATTTTTACTTAGAGAAACACAAAGAAAGCTACTGCTCTCCCCTCTGAACTGCAACTAATGATAGCTTGCACTCTTTAAAGGATGCTCAAAAGAGGAGATACAACATCCATGAGTGTTGGTGATGTGGTAAAGTGGGTCACTTTACCATAGATTGTTGGCACAACACTAGTGTGTCAAGGTCAAAGGTAAGTCTTCCTATTAGGACTTTAGCAGGTAGACATGTGCATTTTCAAACTAACAAGAAACTAGGACCCAATCCTAGTTGGGGCCATAAGTTAAATTAATCTGTGTTTGTAGGATAGTAAAAATGCCCGTACAATGCAAATGTGGTACTTTGACAGATAATGTTGCAGGCATAAGACTGGAACAAGGTGCCATCTTAAGTATCATACTCTAGTGAGGAATCGACCTAATACTTGAAGGTGTCGAGTTGGAGATGGATAAACTGACCATCAAGGATACTCCTACTTTCCAAGAGGAAGAGCATGTTGTGTGCACTCCTAAAGAAGGACATAGTACACAAGACTTGGGTGAAGAATAGCAGGATCCAACCATTGAAGTTCAAGACATTTGTCAGGTAGGACGAAGTACTGCTGCCACATCAACAGACAAATGAGAAGAAGAAAATGAAGGTTCAACTCATCATAGAGGAAAGCACGGGAAGCTGATCTTCTAAGAGTAGTAAGGAAGTGGCACTTGATCCTAAACTGTACAACCCCATATCCAGCGAGTAGTGGTCGACAGGAGTCAGCAGTCCAAGACTTAGGCGAACCAGGAGGAGGCGGGAGCATAGTGGCCTCCTAAGCTCGCCCTAGTGGGGTGGAGCAAATAAAGGTTGAGTGGAGCAGTTCGGCTCTCACTCGTCCCAGGGGTTCGACAAGTAGTTGGCGAATGGAGGAAGGCCTAGTTCAGTACTCGCCCAGGCGCATAGAGGGGTAGCGAGTACTAGCCTAACCGAGCACTCGCCGTACCATATACTTAATGCCTCCTCTCCTTGCCATTGAGTGAGGCCTAATCATTCAATGCCTCTCCTTAGCATTTAATGAGGACCTGTCACTCAACTCCTTCTCTCCTTGGCGTTGCGTGAGGCCCAGTCACTCAATGAATTCTCTCCTTGTCATTGAGTGAAGCCCTTTTAGTCGGCACCTTCTGCTCTTAGGCAGTAAGTAAAGCTAGATTTATATTGGGGTGCTTAGGATGTGAGTGCCTGCCTTTTGCAGCACTCACACATTTTGGCGAGTGGGGGGTTTCTTGCCTAAACATGCCCAGGGCCGTAGGGAGGCGGCGATTGCCAGCTCCATCGAGCACCTCCTGTCCTAGGCAAGTGGAGGCGGCGAGTGCTAGCTCCATCGAGCACTTATTGCCCCAGGCATGTGGAGGTCTTAGAGGACCACTCGCCTAGTTTTAGTGTTATATATCTTTACTATTTTACACTCGTTGGCCTGCCTAAAACCTTTTAGAATAGTGTTGTTATGCTGTTGGTAGACCTAGTTGGGTTGCACATTGCTATTTGGAACAACAGTGGTTGTCTATTTGCAGGCCATTTTAAGAAACCTATAAATATACCAAAGGGGGTACCTCAGATGACATGCTTACTTGTGCCCCAGTCTTTCTGCGCTTTCTGAGGTATCCTTAGCTTGGCACTTGGCTAAGGAGGGGAAGTTCTCTAAGATCTTTCGGGTGTGTAGTAGGACCTCTGTGCCAGAGCCTTGGGTGTGTCCCCTATTCTAATCCCTTAGTTTTTTGGCTTGTGAGGGAGAAGTAAGTACGTGATCACCCCTTCCCCAAGGTTGAACTCTAAAGAGACCGAGTTTTCGGTTTCAAAATCAACTGTCTGAATCTACAAAGTAGATAAGAAGAGATATCAGTGCTCAGGTCTCAATTTCTTCTAAACCTGCAACAGGAAACTAATTGGGTGGAACTCAGTCTAATGAGATTCCAGTTGATGCTTTGGAAATAGTGACTAGGAAGATTGTGGAAAATTTATGTTCCAATGTTGAAGGGGAGACTACCTAGATGGTTCTACCTGCTGTGGGAGAGCAAGTACAATCAGTTTAAAAACAGCTGGATTTCTTCAGCTATAGTTGATACAAGTCAGCAAATTCATATGTGAAATGCATAGATTGAGGGGGAGAATACAATAGAGCTCCCTAATCAATAAGATGAGAATGTCTTTTAAATTTCAGAGGATAGTTATCTATATGGATTAAAAGATTGATTAGGCCAAAACCTCCCTGACTGTAGCTGTATCTGAAGAGACTCCCTTACTGAAGAAGGCCATGAGCAAAGGAGAAGTCCATGATCAAAGGAGAAGGCAATGATCAATGGAAAAGGCAAATAATCAAAGGAAAATGCAATGGAAATTATCAAGGGGGAGAATACTGTTTGGATTTCCAATTTAATTAGAGGTTCATTGGGGCTTGAACATTATACAGACAACATTCCTACTATTCAAGAAGGATTGCATGATAAAAAATATGGTGATCAGAGGGCAGATCAACATGATGTTCAAGTTGATGCTAGGTGGGATGAAAACTCTACTACTGTTGATCAGATAGCTAGATCAAGAGGATAATCTGTTGCTGAAGAAGAGGAAGAGATCTGGCTCAACAAGAAGAAACTTTGCAGGATAACAAAGGAGTTATAGACTTAGAAGAGAGAATCTCTTGTTTAGGGGGAGTAAGTTCAGTAATATATTTAGGACCAACTTGCCACTTATCTAGAGACTCTCCAGCAAAGATTAGATCAGATTCCTAACGTGCCTCTATGACAAGTTCCCAATACTCTTGTTAAGGAAGGACAAGCTCCTACAATAGTGACACAAAAGGTTCAGAACTTTACTACAGGATAACAGATTATCTCTAAGGACAATGCTGAGGTTGAGGGGGAGATTCACTTTGAACTCCCTGCTCAAGATATAATGGATAACATTGACTCCTCTAAGTCTAACAAAGGCAATGATGCTAATGATGTACATGCTGACGCACATTCATCAAAGTATATGATGACTGACTCAAAAGAAAGAGTATCAGCCAGGTACAAAAATGAATATATCTGTGAACCAGGAGACAGTTAGAGTTGCTTTGCACAACTTCTTTGGATACAAGGCCCGCAAGAGGACTAAAATCACTTGGTAAGTCATTCACCCTTATAGTGTGACTCATCCAGTGCAATTTCTATTGCTAAGAATCACATCTCACATAGCAGGACTAAGCTTATACAAATTAGATATCGTTTTATTAGAGAACATGTATAAAGTGAAGACATTTGCCTTGAATTTGTCCCCACTGACAATCAAGGTGTTGATATCTTCACTAAGTCATTGGATGAGGCAAGTTCAATTCTTTCAAAATTGAGTCAGGAATGCTTAATGTTGAATGACCCATGTACATTAAGTGTTTCCGTTATAGATCTACATGTCTATATTCTTGTTTCAATTCATAATATAGTCCATCTACCTTATTGTTAATGTATATCTCTAGCAAGGTTATATGGATGGATAACAGTTAATCACTCAAACTTGCTAGGTTAAAATTCAGTGAGATTACCTGAATCAGCTGAGTAAGATACAGTGTTGGACAAGAATGTTGTTCCTCCAAAACTAATGATGTAGTTGAGGGGGAGCATTCACATGTTCCTACTTAGAATGAGCTCATTTCATCTATCTTGTTGGCCGGGGAATAAACTCTTCCTGAGCATGATGGTTAAAAAGACCAAGAGAAAAGTTCACTCATGATCCTTTCTCCATCCTCAATAGATGAATGTCTATTGAAGAAGCAAGAAAGGGGGAGGAGAGCAATGAGAGCAATGAGCTGGCATGTCAAGTCACTGCATTAACTTGGCATGTTGAGCCAGAATGGGGAGGGGAAGTTTTAACAAGCTGTATGTGGGGGGGGGGGATGACTTGACAAGTCATGTCACTGCATTAAACTAGGGAACGTTGAATAAGCTTACATTTTCTTAATTGATATGTTTTAATGTATTAGTGCACCTTATTATTGCTGTGTGTTCTGACTTCTTCAAATAGGGGGAGATTGTTGGGAATATTTCCCTTCAATGTTTCCTGAATTTTAAGAGGCATCACCATCAATGCAAGTGCATAAATGTATTTGATGCATGCCCTAAGTTCAGTGTATGCAGGTTGTCTACTATACAATAATTAGACAGGACGTCAGGGTCACAATACTAATTGGTCTCAAGACAAGTTGCTAGCAAAGTAAAAATCTAGTAAAGTCCAGAAGCGTCGAGTAAAGGTAGTTCACTCGACGCCAGAAGAGCAAAAGCGTTAAGAAAACTACATACAGTCAAAGCTGCAATGTTGCTGACTAGAAATCTGGCAAAGTCCAGAAGCATTGAGTGAAGGCAGTTCGATCAACGCTAACTCAACAAGATATCTGGCCAAGGACATAAATGTTTAGTGAAGATAGTTCACTCAACGCCTCAATCATTACAACTCGTTATTGGACAGGCAAAAAATCCACAAAGTCCAGAATCGTTGAGTGAACTTACTTCACTCAATGCCAGAAGAGCAGAAGCATTGATAGAAGCTCAAGCAGTCAAATCTTTAGAAGGAGCAAACATAAAATCTGTCTAAATCCAGAAGCTTTGAGTGAAGAAGCTGTAATGACCCCATCTATTACATGACGTATAGTAGAAGGTCCCGTCGGGGCCCACACTATATGCCACAAACAGGACGTGAAGTTACAGGTTAATACCAAATAATAAACACAACCTAACTCAAAGCATGCTAGCGGAAGCTTAAATTTAACATTGAACTCAACCCTTCGGAATGTCCACTATATATAAACTACATATTTATATATATACCCAAAGGAATGTACCAAATACCAAAAGTTAGGGCCTTAAGGCCTTACAGTTCCTCTTTGCACAGTGTGGATTGCATACATTGACGCGCAGGCCGGCCACACATGAACAAAACACAACACTTTTAGCTTAGCCTTCAAAGGCTAGCAGCAGCAGCGGAAGCAGAAGCAGGGATTTCAGACCTTCATTTTCCACTCGGCTCTCAACCACCTGCACAGGGACAATCCACCTAAAAGGTGGCAAACAAGGCAACGGTCAGCATTCAGCTGACCACAATCCTACCCCTTTCCCGGGGCAGAGGCATACCTTTCCTGCAGAGCAATGCTTCAACAAATATAGCATATCTTGTTCTCTTACGCACAAACAATCCATCAAAACTGTCAGCCACACGGCCCGACGATCCGTGCACTCAGGCACCATTTTGGGTACACCGGCGAACCGGGATCAACACATTTGAGCATTTAGTCTTGATGGCGTGCATGCCTAGGACTCTCATTATTATACTGACGAAAACCTAATGCCTTGGCGCTCTCCTGTACAGTCAACATAATGCAGGTACATATCCACCACCCCCCGCTGCCTAAATCACTTTGCCATCACCAAGAACATCGTACTCAAGGCTATAATTAAAGGCGTGGGTCCATTTCACCCATCCTGTTTGGCAAGAAGCCGTTTAAGTGATCGCAGATCACAATAGCCATAATGTCTGCCAAGGACTGGCTTCACAATCCAAAAGGGGAGTTAATGCTAACGTCCTTCGGGGTCGCTTTGTGGGTTCAGCAGAACTCTCTATCTGCACCCAAACTCAACCCAAACCCTACAGTTCATGCAGTGCCAGAAAAACAGGTCTTTCATAGCATACAACAAAAGCATTACAAATGTGTTTTCCTGGAATTCCTCATTCCAGTACTTCTAGCTACTTCCCTTCACAGGCCAAACCCATTGACTTCACAAACTACACATTTATACATGGAGTCTTCTCCGGTGCACATTTTGCAACATCACAAATCCAGACCAACCTGTCCAGATGGGCTTCACACATCATGTATATCTCGTACTACACATTTCCGGGTCTAAATACAGACTCAACCGGGGATAGCAACTATCAACCCACTTGGATCACTTACTCTTTCCACCTTTTGGTGGAGGATCCCATGCTCATACATAAAGGAGGACTTCACTTATCCAAGAAGGAAGATCATTACCCTTGACGATCTCTTGGGAGCCATTGAAATTCTAGCCGGTTGGAAAGCACCGCAGTGGCTTTGCCTCCAAAAAACTGGCCTCAGATCTCAAATCGGAACTCGGGAGCTCCACCTGTGGTTGTATCTTCTCCTCCTTCTCCTTCCTCCTCTCCCTTCTCTCTTCTCTCTTAGAAAGAGAATAACTAAAGCATGAATGAAACTTTCATTCAATTCCTTGACTTAACCTAGCAGGGAGAAGCCCGAGCCATTGGATCTAGGATGAAGGAAACAAACGTACACAAATCTCCACAAAAGTCTATTTTTTTGGGAGACACGGCATGTGACACGCCTGTATTACAGGCCGTGTACTTCAAGTGGTACACGAACCGACTTACCCAATCCAGGAAACGCCTGTGTCAAGCCCCCAATAGGCCCGTGTCAGTAAGTAAACACCCGTGTTGAGGGGTGTGTCCCTCAAACGGCATAGGACCAACATTCCCAAAAAGAACACAGCTGGGGCACACGCCCGTGTCCTTGGCCGTGTGCCAAACACGCCCCTGTGACATGCCCGTGTCACAGGCCTTGCACCACACTCAACGCCACCCAGTTACCCACCCGAGTAGGGCACGGCCTCGAACACGCCCTTGTCCCTGGCCGTGTCACCTCTAAACGATCGTCGACTTAACTATGTCGATAACTTGACTCGACACACATAGTGAAGGACACGCCCTGGGACATGCCCGTATCCCAGGCCGTGTGCTGTTGGACACGCCCACTGACACGGCTGTGTCCCAGGCCGTGTCAGTCAGCTTGAACTCATAATTTTGAATTTGGGGTGTTACAACCCTCCCCTCCTTACAATAAATTTTGTCCCGAAATTTTCTCACCGCAAGGAAACTCTAGCAAACATATGCTATATCTTCAAAATGATCATTACAACAAAAGACATACTTTATAAAAGTTCAAACAAACAACTCAGGAAAATCAGCTCCCATGGGGCTCCCATTTTCGCTCCTCACGGTCACAATTGTCCCACCGGACTTTGACCATCCCTATTGTTTTGTTCCGCAACTGTTTATTGGCTCTATCTTCAATCCGAATGGGTCTAACCTTTATCTTTAGCCCATATTCAACTAGTACACGATCATTCTCAATCACTTGAGCTGGATCCTTGACCGCATTTCAAAGCACTGAGATGTGAAACACATCATGCAAGCCACTCAATTCTACAGAAAGATCTAGCCGATAGGCAGCATCCCCAACTTATTCCACCACTTCAAACGGACCAAGATATCTAAGACTTAGCTTTTTCAACCGCCGAATCCTGGACACGCCTTTGAAGGGTTTGATCTTCAAATATACTCAATCGCCCACCGCAAACTCCACGTTCTGATGCTTGGCTTTATAGTATTTGGCTTGCCTATCTTCGACTATTAATAGCCTCTCCCGAATAGAGCGTATCGTCGAAGTAGCTTCTTCAACTTGATTCGCCTACTTCCGCCCAAGCTAGCGATGTACGACATTCCCGACCATACAAAGCTTCATACGTAGCCATACAGATGCTCGCTTGGTAGTTATTATTGTATGCAAACTCCACCATATAGAGATGATCTTCCCATCTCTTATCAAAATCAAGGGCGCACATTCAGAGTATATCCTCCATCATCCTATTGGTCCGCTAAGTCTGGCCATCCGTTTGGAGATGAAAGGTCATACTGAATGATAACTTTGTTCCCAAGTGGACAACTTTTCACTCACTGTCGAGCGTCATATTGAGGAATGCAAGTTCAACAAGATTAGAAGATTGATTGAAGTTGATAGTAAGGAGGAGAAGAAAGGTAACAATACTGCCTTCTGGCCTTACACCCCAATAGGAGGTGTATCAACAACTTTTGGAGGTGCACTCATGATACGGGAAATCTTAGATCATGATACTAAGAAGCACAAAAGGGAGTAGCTTCAAGAAGAAATGGATAGTCTAAGGGACCAAGGGAGAATGAAAATGCTCCAGTTGAGCGGGAGTAAGATCAGTTGATTTAGGTTTTAGAGGACAATCATCTTGATGAATTTTTGAATTCTGATGATCAGGTTGAGGGGGAGCTTAACAATAAAGTCCCTACTTAAGGAGAAGGCCTCCTAGATTCCCAAGTGGCTAAGACATCCAATCAAATTGAATTGAATGGTCAAGAGGACCAAGGGAGAAGAATAAATCTTGATACCACATGGTGGTGAAAGAAATGCGCCTTCTAGTTAACGGGTTGTTCGGTCTTACAAGCTAGGTAAAGAAGAGGGTTGTGGGGATAGAGAAGAAGTTTGCTGGGAGAAACTGGGAAGGTTGATCGGGTACTGTCGATATGACGGTTACTTTGACGGTTAGCTTTGCAGGTTGATGATGAGAGATGAGAAAAGAAGAGGGGGCCACTAGCAGCGGCAAAAATAGACTTCGCCCGCCGCGGATTGAATGCCACACCTTCGACGGGCTTTTCCTTTTATCAAGAAACAAGATTACACCTTGTTATTGCACCTTTACAGGAGAAAGCAGTAAAGGGTATAAAGGGGGAAGCTGGCTGCTAAGGAAGACGAATGCTAGAAGCCGCATTGTTTGACCAAGGGAGGTCGGCAGACCGCGCGGTTAATGATCAGGCAGCTCACTAGACTAAGTCTGGCGGACTTCTTGATCAAGCAGAGAGAAGGGGAGCAGTTCGCGTGGACTGAGAAATAAAGTCTGCAGGAACTGATGTCGGGACCTTGACGCCTCTGCCATGTCCATGAATGAGAGGTATTGGGGCCTATTAATAGGCCTGAGGAGGTAACGATCTTGGTAACGTCACTCCCAGTGAGTCGGTGAGCCATACTAATATAAATGTTGAGTCCGTAGAGTCCGTGCTAGGTCGTACAGTCTGGGACTTGCGGAATGGGACAAGTATGTCTCTGCTGCTGAGCGGGTTCGTGCCGGGTATGCGAGTACAAATTCTGAGTCTGCAGAGTCCCCTCCAGGCCGCGCGGTCAAGGACCTGTCTAAAGCTGGTCTTACTGTTAGCAGACTGGGACGAGTCCGCCTCTGCTTTTGAGCGAGTTCGCGCCGGGTATGCGAGCTGAGGAAGAGTCCATCCGCTGCTGGGAAGAAGCAGGCGCTAGAAGCTGAGTAGAGGATTGCGCAACAAGTCCGCCTCTGTTGTCGGGAACCTATAGTACTAGCTAACGGACGGTTGAGTGAGTCCGCCTAGCCCGCTGCGGATGAGGGTGAGTGATTGACTGCCGAGTTGGGCTTCATCAATGAAGGCAGACTTGATAACAAGTCTGCCTAGCCCACGGAGACCGCGATGTACTTGATTGGTTACCGAGCTGAATCAACCCTAGGGGACTGTGGAATGAGTCTGCCCAACTTACGGCGGATAGGTTGAGCAGGCCGCCTCGTGTTAGAGGCTTGTCACATTTGGCGACGGCCTGGCGACCTGGCAGACTATTGATGTGTCTGCTGGATGTAGTACGGGTTGGAGAGCTGGAGGGATGAGCGAGTCCGCCTCCCTTAGGACGACTGAAGACTGAATCTGCCACCTACTGAGCACGTTGCTATCGAGCGGTCTAGGTGGATAGGAATACGAGTCCGCCACATTGTTGGTTAGTTTGGGCCTGAGAAGAATGAACATCGTGCGGTAAGCCAAACAAGCCGTGCGATCTGCATGGGAGGACTGAGGCAGTAGTCTGCACCCCCTAAAGAACGAGTGGGAGCTGCGCGACCTGGGCGGTCTGGCTAGAGAGACCGCCCTAGCCGCACGGACTGAGCGGACTGAGATGTCAATCTGCTCACCCTTAGAAGGAAAGACTCACAGGCCGCGACCTACTGGAGCATGCTGCGACTTGTGAGTTGGCTATCTTAGGAGGGATCGCCGATTTCTGGGTTGACATAAAAATCCCCGCACTTTTTCAAGTTTCGAAGAGAACTTCGAAAAAGTAGTAGATCCACGAAAATCGTGATTTTTCCCATGAGAAAAGGAAGGGGTAAGCGGAGATGGAACCTGATGTCTCTCCTCAGAAAGATGTTGCTAATGCCTTTCTTTTTCCTGCAAAGGAAGAAAGTAACATTGGCGGAAGGAGGTACATGTTGCGTGTACCTGAGTTATTTTTGCAAAATGAAGGTGATATGAGTTTCACCGAATTGGCTCTAAAAAACAATGGATAGGGGAAAGCGAAGAGTAGTGATAACTTGTAAGTACCTGAAGTGAACTTGCTAATATCTGCTAATCTCTGCAAAAGAAGAGCTAGATGCAGATATGATAGAGAAATAAAATACAAGTACCTGAGGTGAACTTGCTAATATTTGCTAATCTCTGCAAGAGAAGAGTAAGCAGATATGAAAGAGAATTGATCTGCAAGTACCTGAGGAGGACTTGCTAATATCTTCTAATATCTGCAAAAGAAGAGTTAGATACAGATATGATAGAGAAATAAGCTGCTAGTACCTTAGGGGAACTTGCTAATATATGCTAATCTCTGCAAAAGAAGAGTTAAATGTAGATATGATAGAGAAATAAGCTGCAAGTACCTGAGGAGGACTTGCTAATATCTGCTAGTCTCTGCAAAAGAGGAGTGAGCAAGCAGATATGAAAGAAAACTAAGCCGCAAGTACCTTAAGAGAACTTGCTAATATCTCCTAGTCTCTAAGGAGTTTTATGTATAAATCTAATGTCGAGGATGAATATGATAAGATTAATATGATTAGAGGGCAGAAAGAATATCCATCGAATCCTGTTGTTGACCGAGCAAGTAGAATTAAATAAAGATAAGGCCATTGCATCAATCTCCTTGCATGGTCAAGCATGATATCTCTCATATGAAAACCAGATTAGTCAGATGAAATGAATATCCGAATTTTAACCGAATGACTTATTAATAAAGAGAATCAAAATATGGCTACTAGTTAGTGCCAGAAATATCCAATGAAAATAGTAAAGAACTGCGTAAATCATCCTCTGATATAGTTTCATGTAAGCAACACATATAAGATGACCGTGAGCTTAAAAGATGTTGCGAATCCTATCAATAGATTGGATCTAACCTGTTGAACTATAAGAAGGAAAAAAGACAAAGGAGGGCTACACCTCGAAGATGATCGAAAAATACTTGATGCTATTACAGGTGTTCCCTGTGGGCCTTATGCATCGCTTGCCTTAAGAAGAAATCATCCGGGGTGTAGTCCTACCTAAAGCGGGTTGGCAGCGCTTCCATTGAAGGGCACAAAAGATAAACAAGCACGGAAATTCCTGAGAATGAAATTATTGATACATTGCTCTCTTACCTTGGGTTACAAACATTGTTGATTTGTTCTCCCAGGTGCGCAAAATTGTCTACAACATTGCTAGTCTTTGAAAGGATCAACAACGTTGTGAGATAATCGAAAGCACAGATTGAGAGAAAAAACGAGTGTTCGGCTGTCACAGTTGTGAGATTATCAAAGAGACAAGGCTATACTTGATCGCAATTGCTTGTCAAGCAAAGATCATCGTAACTATATTGTATCCCTCAACAAGGCACGATAGAACTATCACAGGCTGCCTCCCCTAGGCACACACACTATGTCCGAAGTCTGAAGTTCACCATCATAGATTGAACATCCCCCACTACACATATGCGAAAAACTCCTCACCATATGTGGTCATTGTGGTCTTATGCCGGAGGACAATCCATGGAGGGAACAACAAGACTTGGCGATATCTCAGTGGTTCAGCGATCTCTTCGGCAAAGAGAAAAAATATTGAGGAGAAGCATTACAAAAAGGGAACTGTGTCAGTATGGGATCTCTGACGTAAACTTTATTAAATGAAACGAAAGAACACTTAGGAGTGTTGAAAAAGAAAATGTTTGAAAATATGCAAGATACAGAAAGAGTAACCATTATTGGTTTTGAGAAGCTTTGAGGAGCTGCAATGTCCTTTTTGCTTTAGAATAGGTCTCCAAGGGCGCCCACGTCATCGGTATCGAAGTTCTCACCTATAACAAGGTCATGATACGTATTTATTTCATTAACTCCCTTTGAGCTGCAAGGAACGTATACTACTTCATTGCCTTTTGAAGTTGACGGATCAGAGTGATCAGCCCTTGGGAGTAGATCGCGCATCTTACCCTGCCTTTACAATCTCTGCACAAGTTGACGAAGCGCTCGGCAGCTTTCAGTTTAATGCCCGCTTTCTTTGTGAAATTCATAGAATGGATCTGGGTCTTTTGATTTTTGATTTGTCGGCTGGTAAGGCCTTTTGGAATTTGCTTTATCCTTCATGATTTGGCCTACTTCTAGAATCGCCTCATTAAGTCCAGAATATGATAAGTCATCATCTTGCAGTTGATGCACCGAAGCTATTTATAGAGGTGGAACTGGTAGCGGTAGAAATCGTTCGTGGGCATGATCCTGGCCTGGGAAGAGGGGTTGACGATGATGATGCTGGAATTTTTTTTTCGGGAGTGGGATGAAAAATCTTTCCGAGGAGACCTCGGAGGCTGCTTGTAAGGCGGATTTTTCTCAGCTACAAGTGGGAGACGAAGCTGGGGTTACTCTTTTCACCGCAGATATATGATTTGGCTAAGCCGATCAACTCTTGATATGTCCTTAGAGCTCGAATATTTGCCTTGAACTTGAGTGGTCCTTCATACAGGCAGTGGATAAGAGCCACTCGATTCAATTCTTGATCGACGATCTCAATGTCTAAGATTTCTTTCTGAAAACGATCTACAAAATGAGACTAAGTCTCATCTTCACGTTGTTTAATCTCAAATAGGGCCTCTGAACCGCCCATTCTCTTTGTAGAGGTAGAAAATCTAAGTTGAAACTCTCTTCGTAAATCAGCAAAGGAAGAGATGGACTAAGCACGAAGTCCATAGAACCAATCCCTCACTTGACCATCAAAGGTCGTCACAAAAAGTTTGCACTTGGTAGTATCTGAGAGGGTTGTAACGCCCCCGATTTTTTCTGCGTTTATTTTTATTCTCGTTTGGCGTTACGATGACGCGTTTCCGTGGCTTGTGCCATTTGTGGAGTGTGGTTTAGTTCCTTAGAACTGAGTGCCCTATTCTGTAACCTATTGGCAAGATCTCCCTAGCAAGCCGAGTCGTTTTGGGTGACCCGGTGTGGCCTCTCGGGGGGATGTTGGTGTTTTGGCTTTATTTGGGTATAACTCGAGTTCTGTTCGTCGAAAATTAATTTCGACTTCGGCGTTGTGTTCGTAGCGTGGGTATTTAGCAACGGTGCGAATTTCGTCGAATTCCGAGGTAGTTCGGTTTTCGCGTCGTTTTGGTGCTTTATGTAATTTTGTAATAAAATATATTATTATATGATACAATAAAAACCCACGCCATCATCTTCTCCAAATCAATCCGCCGCCCCTGTACGAGAGAAACGGAGAAACCGCCGAGCCCTTGCCTTCCACCGCCGATTCCCGGAGCGTTTGTGGACGTAATTCGATTTCGAGAGTGGATTCGGATTGCTCTCATAAAGACCTTCATTCCTACGGTAAAATTTCCAAGTTTCGTGGCCTTGCTTGTGGTTTTGAATTTCGGGTTTTGACTTGTTTTCCGCCGGCAATGTCCAGATTTTTGGCCTTGTGCTTCGTTGCCGGATTCGTGCGTGAAGAGGAGGGAAAGCCAACCAAGCTTCGCCGGAAATCGAGGCAAGTGGTGTTCTCGCCCTTGCCAAGTTGTTTTTTTCTTTCGATTCATGCACCCTACTTGTTTCTACCATTTCTGTCTCCGGATTCCGTCTCGAATGATTAGGCGTAGTTGGATGGTGTGGTGAACGAGTAGAATAGGTAAAAAAATTATATTAGGTGTGCCGTAGGCCGTTTTCGGTGTGTTGTAGTTGTGGTTGGCAGTGTCGGGAGAGTATGATGCGCGTTCCGGTGTCGTTCGGGAAATCCCAAACGGTACAGGTTACCCGCGCACGATCATCAAACGTTAGGGCGCACGACCACTGGTCGTGTGCCACTGTTTGTGCGCGGCTACCTGTTCATTTCTCCAAAGTTCTGTCTCGGATATCACACGAGCGCTGGCAGTAATGCACACGACCACTGATCGTGCGACACTGATCGTGCGCTGATGCTATGTTTTCTGTCAGGTTTCAAGTTTCCCAGGTTCACTTCGCACGATCATCAGCCGATGAGTGCGCACGACCACTGGTCGTACGACACTGATCGTGCGCTCTGAATATTTCCTTTTTGCTCCCGTATTTAGCTGGCGTCGATACGCGGGTTAGGTGGGCATGAGTGTTTTGTGTAGTGTTAAGGTAGTAAGGTAAGAGTTATTGTTGTGATAGTTCGCTTTGCGTGGCACGTTGAGTGACTGAAGCTCACTCAATGCGGTGTCGAGAGGACCCAGCGCCACGTCGTGTTGAGTCATTTCAACACTTTCTTTTTCTCTTTCCTCGATTTACGTTCCCGAGTGAATTCCTTGTTTATATTTGTAATTTCCTTGTCGGCCATGTTTCTCTTTCCTAATGGCCGAATCGTGGGTCGTGGGGAGTAGTGGTGGTTTGTAGCTCTTTATGGGGGTGGAGTTGTGGAATTTAGCCAAGGCCACTCATGTTTTTTCTTGCTCCAGGTATGGGCTGGGCATGTGGGTGGAAGGTCCCTTGAGCTTTCACGTGTAGACCCTCGAGCTTGTTGACTTGGACATGGTGGATGGGGGGACTGAGTTTGCCTCCAATCCGGTTCCTCGTTGTTTGTTTTTGCTACTACCACCTCCCACAGTTTAGGGTGTTAGAAGTTTCTTCCTTGGTAGTTTGCAGCACTTTGGGCTCTTGGTAGCCTAGTAGGCCCTGCAGGATGTTGTTCCTGGGCTGGGTTGTTGCTGTTTCCTCGCACGTAGTGCTTTTCTTGTTGTCCTATTTTGGACAGTTGTGACTCTTTCTACTGCATGTTTTTCAGGTACTTTCCCCCTTTGGTTGACTCTTTCATGCAGTTTTTACTTTGTTTAGCTTGCTGAGGTATTCTGTTTTCTTTTGGAATACCCCAGGTTCTGAGCCGTAGCCAGTTGGGTGGCTAGTTTGCAGTGGTGGTGTTGGTGGTCTCTTGGACTTTGGAGTTCCGTTTGCCGTGTTGGTGAGGTAGTTTTTCAGTACTTTCTTACAGACATACATGTGTGTCAGTGGGTTCGTGTCAGGTTGTTGGCGCCCACTGGTAGTTGTTACCTTTGTACTAGATATATTTACTTATGTTGCTATCATTTTCTGTAGATAGTCTACTTGCTCTGAGAAGGATTTATGCTAGGTTGCTAGTTATTTTTAAACTATAATTATTATTATAAATAAAGCTCATAATCAGCATGTTTTATAAAACGTAATCACTATTTTCCAAATCACGTATAAAGACCGTTTTCTTATATATTATATAAATTAAATGTAGGGTCTTGCATAGCATGAGTGGTTCTCTTGGGACCCTTATGCGCTCCTTAGGATGTCAAACCTGATAAAGTATTTTTTTTTTCTTTTTTTCTTTCCGCAGCGTTTAAATATAGTTTTCTTTTGTGGACTAGGTGATCCTCTAAGCCGGGGGATACGGCCTCTAAAATATAACTGATTTTCTAATCATTAATCACATGATTTTCCTTCATTAAGTTGGTAGGTGGTTTTGCCTGAGCGTCAGCAGTTATCCCCTGCTTGACGTGGCATCATGACGCGTGTTTTCTCTTACTCTGATAATCCTTAATTCAGAGAAAATGCGGGTTGTGACAGTTGGTATCAGAGGGAGGTTGCTTGACAAGTTAGTTGAGCAACCTTCCTTTGTTTGCTTTTAGTAGTTCAGTATCATGTCATTCACACACCGATATATCATCAGCACGTCTTGGCAAAAGCACGAACACTACACTCATAGCATAACATGAAGTATATGGGGCATATTATGTAGTATGGGATGCATAATATGTGTTCGTATATGGATCCACCATAGGGGCAATATGTGAGGGTTATGTAGTATGGGATGCATAACCTCACCACATAGCTGCGACTAGCACGTTTTCTTTTTCGTTGCATGAGAATGTTATGTAGTATGGGATGCATAACATTTTCATGTGTACACCGCTCATAACATGCATTAGGGCCTTTTTAGAATGCATAGCACAAATATGCATATCATAACATTGCAAAAGCACAACGTGCCAAGCTAAAGACTGGCAGGATGACATATGTACACACATAAGTTTTCAAATTAATATAAAAGTCATGCATTCCCGATCTAGGCACAAGAGTTAGTAAGGTGATGGTTAACCATCCTAGGTTAGGGCATAAAATTTAAATTTTGTTAAAAAGATAAACTCTCAGAGCAAGTTTAGAAGCTTTAAGTCTATATCTATATATGTATTGTCTGTACTTGTATTTGGTTCTAGACGTTGTAGTAGGATCTAATTTGTGTTATTATGATTTTAGAATGGCTAGGCGTCCTGCGACTCGATCGACTCCCCTGTCTGAGGGTGAGTCTTCTGGGGCTCAGAACGATGCGGTGATCGAGAGTCTGCGTCAGAGTAACGATTCCATGGGCAGACAGTTGGAGGAGGTGCGAGCCCAGATTCAGTCTTTGGTGGCGGTCGTGGCAGGTCAGACTCAGGGTGTGCAAGGCCCTGCGGGGGGGGGGGGGGGGGTTAGTTGTTCCTCCTCCTCCTACACCCTTGAGACCTCCAGTGGTGGTTCCAGCAGAGATAGCCTTCATCTCGCAGTTTCAGAGGCTGAGCCCTCCCACTTATGATGGGAAGGCAGATTTCATGGTGATAGATGACTAGCTGATCTCCATGGAGGAGATGTTCTCGTACTCAGGGATTGCAGATGATCAGAGGGTGATGATAGCCGCTTATCAGCTTAAAGGTTTGGCTAAGAGTTGGTGGCTGAGAGAGAAGGAGAGCTTGGTACCTGGATGCTCTTAGGAGGTGTTCAAGGAGATGCTATTGAGGAAGTTCTTACCCTCGGTCGAGCGTGACCGCCTCATGAACGACTTCCTCCATCTGAAGCAAAGGCAACTCACGGTGGGTGAGTATGAGATAGAGTTCAGCAAGTTGAGCCGTTTTGCCCCTGGATTGGTCAGCATTGAGGTTGATCGAGTTAAGCGATTTCTCGGTGGTTTGAGGAGCGAGGTGCAGCAGTTGACCAGTGCTTATGGGTCAGTGACTTATGCAGGAGTAGTAGAGGCTGCTCTGAAGGTGGAGGCTATTGAGACCGCGAAGAGCAGAGGTCAGCAAATGAGGTTGGACAAGAGAAAGTCAGTGGAGGAGAAGAAACCCCAGGTACCCGGTACGGCTCCGGGAAAGAGGGGCAAGGTGGAGTGCAGCTTCTGTGGCCGGTCAGGCCACCCTGCCGAGAAATGTTTCAAGAGGGCAGCAGCTCAGAGGAAGGAGCAGGTTCATGCAATTCAGGGTGCTCCTAGGAGAGATGTCTCCTATTTCGTTTGCAAGCGATCCGGGCATGATGCAGCCCAGTGTTGGAACAAGGATAAAGTCTACTTTCAGTGTGGGCAGAAGGGTCACATCAAATCGAGGTGTCCTCAGTTTCAGTCAGCTCTTCCTGCACTTCCATTGCAGGATTTACCTCCACCTCAGCGTGTGGACAAGGGAAAGGGGAAGCTGAACGTGATCTCTTCCGAGGAGGCTCAGGCTTCGACCCAGGTCATCTCAGGTTAGTTGTTTGTTATTTTTCTAGCCTGGTAGTTCTATTTGCTAGAATGTTTGCAGTATTGTTGTGGTAGTTCCTTAGTTTTCTATGCTCCTATAGGGAAATTTAAGGTAAAGAACCGCTGGGCGCGGGTTCTGTTTGACTCCGGCGCTACCCACTCGTTCGTGGCTAGAGCCTTTGTGGAGCGACTTCGGTTGACCTTAGATCGTGTTCGGGATTCCTTCCATGTCAAGTTTCCCTCTAGTGAATCTGTGTTGTCAGATTTGGGCATTTTGGATTGCCCTGTTTTGTTTTGGAACTTTCTTGCGAAGGCGGACCTGAAGATGATTGATCTGGAGGACTTCGATGTTATTCTGGGCATGGAATGGCTCTCTAGGTTTGATGCAGTCATTCAGTGCAAAGGAAAGCGCTTGGACTTCATCAGGGACGACGGTCAGCCCGGCAGCGTGTATGCTGATCCGTGTCAGGATTCTCCTGTCATCTCTGCGGTATGTGCTCAGAGGTTGTTTCTTTCTGGTTGTTGTGCTTGTTTAGTCTCGGCGGTTGAAACCGCTGTTAGCGTACTACGCTTGGAGGAGATTCCTATTGTTTGTTGTTTCTCCGATGTTTTTCCTGATGACCTTCCTGGTCTTCCTCCCGAGCGGGATGTTGAGTTTGTGATCGATTTGGAGCCGGGTACGCGTCCTATTGCTAGGGCGCCGTACCGGATGGCCCCTCGTGAGTTAGAGGAGTTGCGAGTTCAGTTGGATGAGCTGTGGGCTAAAGGTTTTATCAGGTAGAGTTCGTCGCCTTGGGGTGCTCCTGTTTTGTTTGTAAAGAAGAAAGATGGGTCGATGCGGCTTTGCATCGACTATAGAGAATTGAACAAGGTCACTATTAAGAACAGGTACCCTCTGCCGAGGATCGATGATTTATTTGACCAGTTGCGCGGTAGCACGGTGTTCTCCAAGATCGATCTTCGTTCTGGTTATCATCAGCTCAGGATCCGTGAGGCGGATATGCCACGGACTGCGTTAAGATCGAGGCATGGACACTTTGAGTTTTTGGTGATGTCGTTTGGTCTGACCAACGCACCATCAGCCTTCATGGATATGATGAACAGAGTGTTCAAGGATTTCCTCGACAAGTTCGTTGTGGTTTTCATTGATGACGTATTAGTTTATTCTCGCAGTGCTGAGGAGCATGAGCAGCATTTGCATTTGGTCCTATCAGAGTTGAGGAACCACAAGTTATTCGCCAAGTTGAGCAAGTGCAAATTTTGGTTGTCTCAGGTTTCTTTTCTAGGCCACGTGGTGAACAAGGATGGGATCTCGGTCGATCCAAAAAAGGTCGCAGCAGTGATGGATTAGAGTAGGCCGAATACCCCTAAGGAGATTAGGAGTTTCCTAGGGTTGGCTGGCTACTACAGGAGGTTTGTGGAGGGTTTCTCTTCCCTAGCTGCACCGTTGACCAAGCTGACTCAGAAGAATGTGGCTTTTTTTTGGAGCGAGAAGTGCGAGGAAGCCTTTCTGGAACTAAAGAAGAGATTGTGCACTGCCCCCGTTCTGATCCTGCCTATTGAGGGTGTGGATTATGATGTATATGTGGATGCTTCGCTTGTAGGTCTGGGATACGTATTAATGCAGGTTGGGAAGGTGATTGCCTATGGGTCAAGGCAACTGAAGACTCATGAGAAGAATTATCCTACGCATGACCTTGAGTTTGCAGCGGTTATTTATGCGTTGAAGCTGTGGAGACACCTACTTTATGGGGCTCAGTGCAAGATCTTCACTGACTACAAGAGCCTGAAGTACGTGTTCACGCAGAAGGTGTTGAATCTGCGCCAGCGGTGGTGGCTAGAGTATGTGGCCGATTATGATGTAGAGATCCAGTATCATCCGGGCAAGGCCAATGTGGTGGCCGACGCCTTGAGCCGAAAGACGGGAAAGATCTTTAACCTCTCCGCCGATCGGTTAGTTGAGGAGTTCCTCCTTATGGATATTTCAGTGGGATGCTGTGGTTTGCAGAGTAGTTTGTCAGTGGCAGAGCCGTCCTGGATTTCTTTGACCAGACTGCACCAGAAGGACGACCCGGATCTGTTGCACTTTTTCATCCGGACAGAGAAGGGAGAGTTGCCAGATTTTGCTGTCGATGATGCGGGTACTTTGAAGTACCGCGGCAGGTTTTGCATCCCCACCATTTGGGATATAAGAGGTATGATTTGCAGAGAGGCTCATGGATCCAGCGTTGCCTATCATCCAGGATCTACGAAGATGTACCGTGACTTAGGGCAAATTGCCTGGAGGTATAGCATGAAAGGAGACATAGCCCGATTTGTTGCTGAGTGCCACACTTGCAAGCACGTGAATGCCGATCATGGAAGGCCTGGTGGCAAGTTGACCCCGTTAGAGATCCCGACTTGGAAGTGGGAGAGTATATCTATGGACTTCATTACGGGCTTACCGAAATCCCCGAGGGGATTTGATTCTGTTTGGGTTATAGTGGATAGATTGACGAAGTGTGCTCACTTCATGCCTTATAAGATTGATTACCCGATGAAGAAGATAGCGGAGTTGTACTTGAATGAAGTCATCCGACTCCACGGTGTGCCGGTTAGCATCATTTCCGATCGAGACTCCCGGTTTACTTCTCGTTTTTGGCAGAGTCTGCAGGAGGGTTTGGGTACGGATCTGAGATATTCTACTGCGTACCACCCACAGACCAATGGGCAGACGGAGCGGGTGAATCAGATTGTTGAGGATATGATCCGATGCTATATTTTAGACCACGGCGGAGCGTGGGATGAGCGGCTGCGACTTATGGAATTTGCTTACAACAACAGTTATCAGGAAAGTTTGCAGATGGCTCCATTCGAAGCCTTGTATGGGAGGCGCTGTAGGACTCTGTTGTTTTGGGCCGAGGCTGGGGAGAGGCCGTTGTTGGGTCCTGATGCGCTGGAGGATATGGAAGTCGCCGTGAAGCTTATTCAGGAGAAGCTTCGTATAGCTCAGGAGAGGTACGAAAAGAACGCCAATCGGCGTAGGTCTGCTTTGGAGTTCTCTGTAGGGGACCTTGTATTTCTTAAGGATTCCCCAATGGTGGGTGTAAAGAGGTTTGGTAAGAATCGGAAATTGGACCCAAGGTATGTGGGCCCGTATGAGATTTTGGAACGGATTGGCATGTCAGCTTATAGATTGGGTTTGCCAGCAAACTTCCCAGGAGTTCATAATGTTTTTCATGTTAGCCAATTGCGGAAGTGTGTGCGCAGCAGTGGGCAGGTCTTGGATGTTGTGTCCCAGTTGGAGCCCAACCTCTCTTTTTTTGAGGTGTCGGTTCGTATTTTGGATACTCAGGAGCGAGTGCTGCAAAAGAAGTCCATACCGATGGTGAAAGTTCTGTGGAAAAATCAGGATTTGGAGAGCGCGACTTGGGAGCTAGAGTCGGCCATGAGGAGGGCTTACCCTCACCTATTTCCCTGATTTGATCGGTATGTTTCCCTTCTTGTAACTCCTATTGGTTACTTTTCCTTCTTTAGTAGGGGTGTTATGCGTAAAGTTTCGGGACGAAACTTTCTTTTAGGGGGAGTGACTGTAACGCCCCCGATTTTTTCTGCGTTTATTTTTATTCTCGTTTGGCGTTACGATGACACGTTTCCGTGGCTTGTGCCATTTGTGGAGTATGGTTTAGCTCCTTAGAATTGAGTGCCCTATTCTGTAGCCTGTTGGCAAGATCTCCCTAGCAAGCTGAGTCGTTTTGGGTGACCCGGTGTGGCCTCTCAGGGGGATGTTGGTGTTTGGCTTTATTTGGGTATAACTCGAGTTCTGTTCGTCGAAAATTAATTTCGACTTCGCCGTTGTGTTCGTAGCGTGGGTATTTAGCTACGGTGCGAATTTCGTCGAATTCCGAGGTAGTTCGGTTTTCGCGTCGTTTTGGTGCTTTATGTAATTTTGTAATAAAATATATTATTATATATTAATATTTATATATATATATATATAGGATAGAATAAAAACCCACGCCATCATCTTCTCCAAATCAAACCGCCGCCCCTGTACGAGAGAAACGGAGAAACCGCCGAGCCCTTGCCTTCCACTACCGATTCCCGGAGCGTTTGTGGACGGAATTCGATTCCGAGAGTGGATTCGGATTGCTCTCGTCAAGACCTTCATTCCTACGGTAAGATTTCCAAGTTTCGTGGCCATGCTTGTGGTTTTGAATTTCGGGTTTTGACTTGTTTTCCACCGGCAATGTCCAGATTTTTGGCCTTATGCTTCGTTGCCGGATTCGTGCGTGAAGAGGAGGGAAGCCGACCAAGCTTCGCCGGAAATTGAGGCAAGTGGTGTTCTCGCCCTTGTCAAGTTGTTTTTTTCTTTCGATTCATGCACCCTAATTGTTTCTACCATTTCTGTCTCCGGATTCCGTCTCGAATGATTAGGCGTAGTTGGATGGTGTGGTGAACGAGTAGAATAGGTAAAAAAAATTATGTTAGGTGTGTCGTAGGCCGTTTTTGGTGTGTTGTAGTTGTGGTTCGCAGTGTCGGGAGAGTGTGATGCGTGTTCCGGTGTCGTTCGGGAAATCCCAAACGGTACAGGTTACCCTGCGCACGATCATCAAACGTTAGGGCGCACGACCACTGGTCGTGTGCCACTGTTCGTGCGCGGCTACCTGTTCATTTCTCCAAAGTTCTGTCTCTGATATCGCACGAGCGCTGGCAACAGTGCGCACGACCACTGGTCGTGCGACACTGATCGTGCGATGATGCTAAGTTTTCTATCAGGTTTCAAGTTTCCCAGGTTCACTTCGCACGATCATCAGCCGATGAGTGCGCACGACCACTGGTCGTGCGACACTGATCGTGCGCTCTGAATATTTCCTTTTTGCACCCGTATTTAGCTGGCGTCGATACGCGGGTTAGGTGGGCATGAGTGTTTTGTGTAGTGTTAAGGTAGTAAGGTAAGAGTTATTGTTGTGATAGTTCACTTTGCGTGGCACATTGAGTGAGTGAAGCTCACTAAATGCGGTGTCGAGAGGACCCAGCACCACATCGTGTTGAGTCATTTCAACACTTTCTTTTTCTCTTTCCTCAATTTACGTTCCCGAGTGAATTCCTTGTTTATATTTGTAATTTCCTTGTCGGCCATGTTTCTCTTTCCTAATGGCCGAATCGTGGGTCGTGGGTAGTAGTGGTGGTTTGTAGCTCTTTATGAGGGTGGAGTTGTGTAATTTAGCCAAGGCCACTCATGTTTTTTCTTGCTCCAGGTATGGGCTGGGCATGTGGGTGGAAGGTCCCTTGTGCTTTCACGTGTAGACCCTCGAGCTTGTTGACTTGGACATGGTGGATGGGGGGACTGAGTTTGCCTCCAATCCGGTTCCTCGTTGTTTGTTTTTGCTACTACCACCTCCCACAGTTTAGGGTATTAGAAGTTTCTTCCTTGGTAGTTTGCAGCACTTTGGGCTCTTGGTAGCCTAGTAGGCCCTGCAGGATGTTGTTCCTGGGCTGGGTTGTTGCTGTTTCCTCGCACGTAGTGCTTTTCTTGTTGTCCTGTTTTGGACAGTTGTGACTCTTTCTACTGCATGTTTTTCAGGTACTTTCCCCCTTTGGTTCACTCTTTCATGCAGTTTTTACTTTTTTTAGCTTGCTGAGGTATTCTGTTTTCTTTTGGAATACCCCAGGTTCTGAGCCGTAGCCAGTTGGGTGGCTAGTTTGCAGTGGTGGTGTTGCCGTGTTGGTGAGGTAGTTTTTCAGTACTTTCTTACAGACATACATATGTGTCAGTGGGTTCGTGTTAGGTTGTTGGCGCCCACTGGTAGTTGTTACCTTTGTACTGGATATATTTACTTATGCTGCTACCGTTTTCTGGAGATAGTCTACTTGCTCTGAGAAGGATTTATGCTAGGTTGCTGGTTATTTTTAAACTATAATTATTATTATAAATAAAGCTCATGATCAGCATGCTTTATCAAACGTAATCACTATTTTCCAAATCACGTATAAAGACCGTTTTCTTATATATTATATAAATTAAATGTAGGGTCTTGCATAGCATGAGTGGTTCTCTTGGGACCCTTATGCGCTCCTTAGGATGTCAAACCTGATAAAGTTTTTTTTTCTTTTTTCTTTACGCAGCGTTTAAATATAGTTTTCTTTTGTGGACTAGGTGATCCACTAAGCCGGGGGATACGACCTCTAAAATATAACTGATTTTCTAATCATTAATCACATGATTTTCCTTCATTAAGTTGGTAGGTGGTTTTGCCTGAGCGTCAGCAGTTATCCACTGCTTGACGTGGCATCATGACGCGTGTTTTCTCTTACTCTGATAATCCTTAATTCAGAGAAAATGCGGGTTGTGACAAGGGTCTTCAGAGCTACGACTGATTCAAAGGCTTAAAGATGTTTGACTGGATCAGTCTCTCTAGTGTAAATGGGCAACCATGGCTCTCTGAAGTTAATTAGAGTTGGTTCATGCTGAACATTCTCTATAAATGGTGATTGCTCTTCTTGCTCTCCTGCAACATAAGGAAAAAAGGGAGCATAAGTTGTAGCTGCACAAGGAGCTGGAGGATAGAAGGGATAATTTACTGCGGAAGGAGCAAAGGCAGGACGTGAAGAGTAGGGATGACTTCCCTGAAAGTTTGGGAATCTAGCTGGACTTCTTCGATCGGCTTTTGGGAAGAAGTTTTGATGAGCTGCAAACTCAATATTCTGAGACCGCAAAGTGGTTGCAGGCCCTAGCGGAAAGGTTGGAGTGTAAAGAGGAGGATAGACCGGTGGATAGGCCGGTGGATAAACTTGAGGAGTCTCAGATGTTGGTGCTGGATTTATTAGAAGAGCTGGCGCTGTTGAAGACTGTGCGACCAATTGCTGCGTGATAACTACTAGGGTATGATTGATTGCTTGAAACTGTTGTGCAGTTTTTCTGCGAGATTGCTCTTAGGACACCCAAAGAGAATCATCACTAGTACTTGGACCAAGGTTCTCGGCTGGTTAATGATCTGACATGAGTAACCGCATATTTCACTCTATGATCGAGATTTGAAGGTCGTGTGATAACTGTCGGTGCAAGAAATGTGCCTTCTAGTTAACGGGTTGTTTGGTGTCACAAACTAGGTGAAGAAGAGGGTTGTGGGGATAGAGAAGAGGTTTACTGGGAGAAATTGGGAAGGTTGATCGGGTACTATCGAGCAGACGGTTACTTTGACAGTTAGCTTTGCAGGTTGATGCCGAGAGATGAGAAAAGAAGAGGGGGCAGCTAGCAGCGGCAAAAACAGACTTTGCCCGCAGTGGCTTGAATGCCACTCCTGCGATGGGCTTTTTCTTTTATCAAGAAACAAGATTACAACTTGCTATTGCACCATTATAGGAGAAAGCAGTAAAGGGTACAAAGGGGGAAGCTGGCGGTTAAGGTAGAAGAATGCCATAGGCCGCACTGTTTGACCAGGGGAGGTTGGTAGACCGCACGTCTAATGATCAGGCAGCTCGCTGGACTAAGCTGCGCAAACTACTTGATCAAGCAGAGAGAAGGGGAGCAGGTCGCGCGGACTGAGAAATAGAGTCCGCAGGAACAGTGGTCGGGACCTTGACGCCTCTGCCGTGTCCTTGAATGAGAGGTATGGGGGCCTATTTATAGGCCTGAGGAGGAAACGATCTTGGTAACGTCACCCCCCGGTCAGTCGGTGAGTCATGCAAGTAAAAATGATGAGTTCCCAGAGTCCGCGCCAGGCAGCGCGGTCTGGGACTTGCGGACTGGGACGAGTCCACCTCTGCAACTGAGCGAGTTCGTGTCTGGTATATGAGTACGCAGAGTCCGCGCCAGGCTGCGCGGTCTGGTACCTGTCCACCTCTATTGTCGGGAACCTGGAGGGCTTGTTAGCAGACTATTGAGTGAGTCCTCCAAGCCCGCTGCGGATGAGGGTGAGTGATTGGCTGCCTAGCTGTGCTTTATAAATAAAGGCAGACTTGATAACGAGTCTGCCCAGCCCGTGGAGACTGAGATGTAACCGATCGCTTGACGAGCTGAATCAACCCCGGCGGACTGCGGAACGAGTCTGCCCAACATACAGTTGACAGGTTGAGCATGCCGCCTCATGTTGGAGGCTTATCGCATTTGGCGATGGGCTGGCGACATGGAGGACTAAGGATGAGTATGCTAGATGTAATGCTGGTTGGAGATATGGATGGAGGAGCGAGTCCACATCCCTTAGGCAGACTGAAGACTGAATCCACCACCTGCTGAGCATGTCACTATCGAGGGGTCTAGGCGGATATGAATGTGAGTCTGCCACATTGTTGGGAAGTTGGCGCATTAGAAGAATGAACATCGCGCGGTTAGCCGAACAAACCGCGCGGTCTGCACAGGCGTACTAAGGCAGCAGTTCGCACTACCTATTGAACGAGAGGGAGCTATGCGACCTGGGCAGTCTAGCTATAGAGACCGCCCTAGCCACGCTGACTGAGCGGACTGAGATGTCAATCTGGCCACCCTTAGAAGGAATGACTCACAGGCCGCGACATCCTGGAGCAGGCCATGACTTGCGAGGTGGATATCTAAGGAGGGATCGCCGATTTCTGGGTTTACACCACATATGTGCCTCAAGTATCCATCCCTAATAATCCTCCAGCTTGTCAGAAAGTTCTATACTTTAATCAATAAAGAATCTACTGGATGAGAAATCCACCTCAAAGAGAGGTTATATTGATGAATCAATAAAGAATGTGAAAGCTGAGATACTTATTGAAGTTTAGAAAGTCAAGACTGAAATAATGACTGATTTATGCTCTCTGAAAGATGAAACAGTTCATCTCAACAAACAAATTACTAAGTGGTTTGACAAAGCTGCAAGCACTGTAAAAAAGAATGTCAATATTCTGAGGTCAATGGATTAAAGTCTGAAGGACTCATCTCAGGTTATTACACGTGTAAAGAATTAGGTGAGACAAATAGATGATGTGATCAGAGAAGGAGTAGATCATGTTGAACAATATGTGCCCCACTCAAATACAGACTAAGGAATTTGCATTTCAAAAAAAGAGATGTAATTCTTGCTAATTTGGACAATTTATTCCATTCTATGTCTAGTAGTATCATTGAAGAAGGTCCCACTCAATTGAAATTCATGGCCAAAAGGAGAAGTCCAATGCTGAGTAAATCCCAAAGGTTCTTCATAGAACAAGGATTTATCTAAAGTTCCCTTGCTGGAAAAAAATAGACATGAAAAATTTAACTCTTCAGCACAAGAAAGAGTTTCTCAAGATGCAAATCTTGCAGCAAGAAGAAAGAGAGAAGGCCTCATGCTACATGAAGAATTCATGGACAAAAGGAGAGCTGAGCTTGCTGAAGATCCATACTATGAGTACTGGAGTGATGATTCTAGGAACAACATTGTCAATGCCTGGATTAATCATGGCCAGCTTGTAAAGAACATTGATAGTGTATATCCAAGTGAAGAGTGATTCAGCATCTGGAAATAAAATCTCTTAGATAAAGGGTGTAAAAAGAAAACTTGGTGAGGAAGAACAATCCAAGAGAGATGCCCTCCAAGTATATTCTTAAGACTTCTTATACTATAAGAGATAAGACAATAAAGCCAAATAATCTAAGATGCGGGCTGCTGCTCAAGGAGAAAGTCAGGCTGTACTCCCAAAAGGATGATAATAGAATGATCTAGTATTCCTGAGGAAAAGCATCATATTTCTTAATTTTAAAAATCTCTTGATGTTGTTAATCTGTAATGAATTATTTGAACATCTAAATTTATATTTATTAAATTTGGAATGTTGAATGCTTAATGCTTTGTGCTTAATGCTTGATGTTATTTTGTTCATGATAATTTACTTTCACTTTGATAGTTATTTGTGATAACAATTCTTATACTATATCATGATGCCTGTGTTGATTACATTTAATTGTTATATATTTTATCAAATGTTGATTTGTTTGGTTAATGTTCATAAGCATTGTTGGATGTTTTGCCTTCTTCCAATAGGTGAAGATTGTTGGGAATATTTCCCTCTATATTCCTAGATTTTAAAAAGCATCACCTTCAATACTAAGCGCATATTGTATAAGATAACAAATCTACTTGTGTATACAGGACAATTAGTACTGTCTATGAAACATGTTTAGAGAAAAGATGGATTATACTTTTGAGATGGTATACGTGCATGAACGGTATCATTGATATACAGCTGAGAAGGTATATAAGTGGTCAATTGTATTGTTGACATACCGCTGAGAACAAATCCTTGTCTCAGCGTTATCATAGATAAGCTACAAAACTTAGCGCCAAGGCATATACCGTAGAGAAAGAAGTTGTCACTCAGCGGCACCATGGAGTATATTCAAAATGTTGTTGTTGAAGCCTAGACTACTTGGCGAAATTCAAATTTAGCGTTGGAATCAAAAGCAGGGATAAGATATTCTATTCTTGTCCAAGCCATGACAAGATGTTTTTTCAAGACCGTTATAGTGTGACAAAGACTATAAAGATGTAGTTCTTTGTCAATGGAACACTATCGTTCCTCAAATCGTGAAACCTAAAACAATGCACTGTGTTCCCAAGAAAAAAAGTTAATTCTTGATTATAGCCTTTAGAAGAACAAGGAGAGTCATCAGACTCAAGATAGATCATCTTCTACTTATTAGAGGAGAAGATCAAGGAGGGGCAAGCCCTAACCTATGTAACCTGAAGAATACTTTGTTTAGGGACCTGCTCCAAATTTAGACATCAAAGCTAGAACAACCGAAGTACTGAAGCCTCAAGGTCTTATATTTTAGACTTATATTGTAATTCTAAATTTCTTTTTCTATACGGCCATTGTGCCTTAGCAGTAAGAAACATATGCCTTAGTTATAGGGATATGCTCCAACCCTGAGTGGTAGGATTTCTAGATAAATCTTTGCTAGGACTTGGGATAAGTCTGAGGTAAGAACCTGGATAGTTTATGAGCTGTAAGAAATGGAGGCCTCTGAGTGGTATGGCATGTGTGCGTGATGTAGGACTTCTTTATAAATATGAGATAGGATATGGGATATCTGAGAGATACTTAAGGATATGAGGTGTATGCTCAAGGAGCTGAGTTTTTGGAGGAGTTTGCCTAGTCTAGCTCATTATTATACATGTGTAGATGGAAGGTGGATATACACACACCAATAAATATCTGTATGCTAGTTGTGTGTTTTATTTTCTCCATGTCTATTTAATATAAAAATGAATATAAGAAAAGTACAAGCAACATATTCATCCCCCACCCTCTAGGTGAGTTATACTACCACTAACAATAAATTATCATCTAGCATAAGGTTTGAAATGTCCAAAGAATATTTTTAGGCAGACCTTATTAGTGAGCTAAATATATCTCTTATCTAGCAAGTAGTCCTATAGAATCATAATGAGTGTTCCTGTGACACACGCATTTCACTTCAGTAAAGTTACAACAACTCAATATGAGTAGTGGTGTTGTCTTGACAACAGATTTTGGATATGATGATATCCTTGGGCATTATGGTAAGGACTTAGTTGGAATTCCTTGATTGCATAATATTACTGGTATATATATTAAATTAAATTACTACTGTATTAAAGGATGTGGTTGAGAGTCCTTGGGTGCTTAATATCACTGACCTATTTATTGGAAACACATGATGGTATGGAAATACGGATGCATTATGATTCTGGGTGATGGGATTACATGTGGCGAGTCTACGGGCTTACTTGTCATCACACCAACAAGAGCTGGCAGATATACTCTCAACCCGTTTGGAAGGTCTCCTTTATGTTAACTTCCCAAGGACACCTTCTGTGCTATTTAGACTGGTAGGGTTGGGCTTCTTGGTGTTTACTTCCCAAGGACCCCTTTCGTGCCTTTTAGGCTAGTTGGGATGGGATTTTTGTTGTTTGCTTCCAAAAGACCCTTTCTGTGTCATAGTACGTATGGGATTTGCTATTTGGTTATTAGCATTGAGGCGTATATGTGGTCTAGGTCTACAAGTGTGTATACCACCAAGTAGTGGAGAAGCCCATTCTATTGTTTCTGTCTGGCTACTACGGTGGCGCTTGAGAGGTTAGCAACCTTTGAAAAGCAGGAACTAAGGTCTTTGTCGACATAGCTAGTCAGAGTGAGTGAGTAGCATGGGTGAGTCATCATATATTCATTATATCACACCACATATGCCACTAATTATATAAATTTGTATGGGCTCTTTTATATGATGGGTTACTTTCTAGTTTACCATATCCTTAACTTATAAATCTATTTTAACTTTTTTATAAGTTAAGTTCAATTCAATCCCTTACTTACGAGCTGCTTACTACACTGCTAATTTGTATTATTCTACAATACACACATTGATTACCAATTTACGTATAGAATTATTTTTATAATATCAGCTAGTTTTAGCTCACCATTCTTGCAACCTGTTTTGATATATACTAATATTATATTACACCTTATTTTCCCCTCTTTTTTCCTATTTCCTAAGAATCATCAGGGAAGAGGATGTAAAGCCAATAAGTCTTCATGACTAACGGTTTTACACCACTATTTTTAGGAGCATACCATGCATGTGGAGCAGTAGTAGTACCCCGTGCAGGACGACACCTAGGCTAGGGAGATAGGGCCTGGAATTATAATACCATCTCTACCTTCTGTGACATATGTGAGTTTGTGTACTTGTTGTAGCCTTTAGTCTTTTTAGTACTCTAATTATATTCAAGAATATTGTTGATTCTTGCTTTTATTCGTATTTATATCATGGACATTTTACACTTATTTGTGTATCATGTACTTTGTTTTGTTTTACTTATGGGTTAGTATGCAATATACTGCAATAGCTGACATGATATGCGTATTGTGGTACAGGTTAGCCCATGTACTGGCATATTTTCAAGGCAGCTGTTCTGGTCATAAGGCTCCCCTTGACTATCTCTTAATTCTAAGATGGGAGGTCTTACACTGCACACGCCTATTCCTTGCGCTCTCCCACGCGCATGACTTCCTTATGCACTCCCTCACTCGACACTTCCCCAGCACGCACTCTTGCGCATTCAACTTCCACCACGTATGATTTTCTCATGCACGCTACTTCTCCCATACTCTCTCCCGTGTGTACTACTTCATTGCGCGCTCCGATACGCATCGCTTCCTTTCATGCTCCAGTGCATGCCACTTCTTTGTATGCTCCAGTATGCGTTGCTTTCTTGCGTGCTCCCGCATGTGCCACTTACTTGCGCGCCCCACGCATAAAGCTCCACGTGTGCCAATGTGAGATTCGCTCATAATCATTCTTTTGTGCGCTCTGCTCCCACATATGCACTCAAAACAACACCCATAGCTTAAAGAATTTCTTCAAAGACCCAAAAACATCTCTTAAGCGTACACCTACACAGTACGTGCATGTTGTTCCCTATAGTTGGCAGCAAGCCTCTAGTCTATAATAGGTCAACTTCTCTAGACGCCTTTGAGCATAACAGAAGTTAAGCAACAAAAACTAAGGTGCGTTGGATGCATCTCTCAAGCTTCCAACCGACAATCGAAGTCTTCTGGGCAGTCAAACCATAATACTCCCCACCAATGCTCTTAAAATACTTAGCTCTCTGAGTGGTGGCCTACAACCCTCAGAGTGTTTCTTATTCTCTCTCTCCCTCAACAAGTTTAATGAGAGGCGGTCTTTCGCTCTCAAATTTGGAACAAAGATTTTTTATCGCTGCATTCAGACTAGGGGTGACCAAAGTTTACTAGCCTAGTGGGCAACCTAGATGAGATAAGGCAAGTGGTGGTCAATAAGCACAAAAGAAATCCCTAAAGTTCAATTGAGTAAAACTAAGAACAGACCCCAAGCAGTAGCGAAGAGGTCCTACCACACACTCGGAGAGAGCTTCCCCTCCTAAGCCAATGGTGAGCGGTGCACCTTGGAGGGAACTTGAGAACATCAAACCTTTCCACCCGAAAAATCACTGATAATACTGAATTATGACTAAAATATGCGTACCATAATTATCATATTTTAATATAAAATGTATATATTTCTCAAAGTTTGATATTATATAGTTTGTTATTTTATTTTTATATAATTTACGCTAATTACATTTTATTTTATTTTATGACAGACCTGGGGGAATTTCGGCACAACTTAACGCAAAAGCCCTATATCAACCTTGTGTCTGTGGAAATATTCTCATTCCGCCACATTTCCCTTGCACGTGAAAATATTGATTGCATGGCCACATTTGCATGAATAATATTGATGCGTAAGATTCATGCAAGAGCGCAATTCTAAATCGATAATGCAAGTATACCTATCATTATAGAGTATAGGATCAAGTGTCATATTTTGACTCAGGGCCTATTGAGTACTTGTACTCACAAGTAATAGCAATTATTTTATAAGACAAAAAGTTGGTTGATTTGAAAACTAAGAAAATAAAGATTTTACTAAATAAAATGTCAATGTTTTAAAAACTAGCACTTGATCTAAAATCTCTTTGGATTAAAATAAACATCCATGAGACTATAAAATACAAGACTCAAACTACTAACTTTGACTGTGGGGTTTCCTAAAAAATGAAAGCTCCTCTCTCGAGAATACGCTCTCGATTAACCTTAGGTTCATCGATTAAGACCTCTCAGCCAGAAGAAACCCTTACGCTTGCTTTAAGCGGTGAACCCCACTATTGGATTTGACACTAATGTAGAAGATTTATGTCACCCTCTCTCGAGAAGTGCATGCAACTCCTTTTATCTTTGAGTAATCTCCTTGTATCCACAACCACTCGGTAAAATCTAGGATACGGATCTATGAACGAAATAACATATATGCGACATATGAATTCGATGCAATTGAAATCAAAGATAAATCGAAGTACATAGAATAGAATGCTTTATACTTTGAGAAAAGTAGAAGAAGTTGATTTAATTCCAAAGTTCATCATGATCAAGTGCTAAATGGAATTTAGCTACTCATCATAATAGGGGAATTAAATAAAAAGCTTAAGAGAGACATGATTATAAAAAAGAAGTACTTGAATTGAAAATAGCAAAGCTAAAATTTACCCAATGAATTGGAAAAAGTACATAAAATAAATGCAAGAAAGCTGAAAAATCTCCAAAATACAACTCAACCTAACTAAATCTGACTCCAAAACTGACTCCCCCTGCTCCTGACATTGTATGGAATTTATTGTAATTTTTCGGGAGAGTCATGCCCCTAAGTGAAGCAAGTGACTAGGGGTGTGTAAGGTGCAGAACCATCGTCTTGAAAGCCCGTGAACGCTGGAAAAAAATCGCCAAAATTTGCTTTTTTGAGGGTCACACCCCTAGGTCTCGCAGGTAACCTAGGGCGTGTCTTCACTGTTGCTAGAAACGACATGAAATCGAAATGGCAGGAGTTAATCTGGCAGTTGCAAAAAAGGTCATGCCCCTACGTCATGCTCATGACCTAGGGCGTGTAAGATTGGAACGGCCTGGATCGGAAACTATCTTTTTTATGTTGTATCACGCGTATTGGTCATGTTCGTCACCTGATGGTCATGCCTATTACTTGGGCGTGTAACTTTAATCTGACGTGTCACTGGAATCTGGAGATCATTCGACTGGTCACGCCAGTGGCCTGTGTCACAACTAATGTCATGCCTGTGACATAGGGGCGTGTAATTTTTAATGTTGCAGATATGAATCTGGGCCATCTAGAGGGGTCACACCCACTTGTCATGACCATTACTTGTAGGTCATGCCCGTGACTAGGGCGTGTACTTGTGCTTTTTCTAGTTTGCTCCAAAATTACCCCTGATTAATGCTGTCAGCTTCAGAATATAATTTTCAGGCCAGATCAATCTAAAATAAAAAATAAAATAATTAGAAACTCAATTAATAAAATATAACACTAAATTCATTAATTATTACATAAAAACTATATAAAAATAAGGATAAAATTAGAGTTATCAAACACCCCCATATTTACTCATTTACTAGTCTCGAGCAAACAACTTTTCATGGGGAGTAGAATAATTTCAATGCTAGAAAATAAAATTTATCCTAAGGAGTAAAATGTGAAGTCTTATGCCAATGTGCGTAGCTATTTAGTAGAAAAACCTACTCAACATACAAATTAGCTTAATTTTTCTAGAATGTGTTTTCACTTAATATTTCTACTTTTAATTTGAAAATCCAGTAAATCCTAAAATTATATTTAGGGAGAAGGTATCGTGTGTTTTAAGATCAATATTACACAAATCAAAGATCAATATACCCTCGAAAGGAATCAATCAATGTCGATGGCCATAGGCTTGTCCTTTCACACTCTCTCCATGACACTAGTCTAACTTATAAGCACAAACCGATAGGACTTAACTAGGATGAAACGTAGGCTTAGTTTTGTTGTGGATAATCAGAGATAAACTCGACGGCTAGTCACACCCAAACCTAAAGAGAGCTTGTAAAAAATAAATAAACATGTCTTTAAAAACATAGCCAATTTCCCAAACCTTTTTCTTTTTTTTTCTTCTTCTTTTTTCAATTTTTTTTCAGTAAAATTTTGAGTTATTTCTCCCTCTTTTTTTAAGACTTTTGTAATATTTTCAAAAGTAAGTAGAAACAATCAGCTTTTTCAATAAATAAATAGCCACCAAAATAAAATGGCTCCAAATCACTCACAAAGCTTTTCAATATTATCGAGCTCGGGCTTAGGTGCGTGATTAGAACAATTTTTAGGCCTTGGTGGAATATTTTGTGGAGCTGAAACAAAAGGTAGGGTAATAGTCTCAAAGTGGTTTTAACAAAGATAAAAAAATTAGGTACAGATGCAAAGGCTCAAACTTGCCAAAAGAAATGCCTATATCTTAATCATACTAATGAGTTTTACTTATACAAGTCTGCAGAATCGCTAGAGGGCAAGTTCTAGACATCAAGAAAGAATACCTTTACTCTTGATTTGTGAAATCATTCTCTAGTAAACTTCTACGTACTCACCTAAAATATTTTTGGATTTTTATCGGTTTCGAAATAAAGTAGAGTAAACTATTTCCACACATTTAGAAAATAAAAATCTAATTATATGCTGAATTTTAAGTTCTACATAAAATTCTACTAACACATGCACTTGACTAGGAACACAGCATGGCCAACGGTTCTACTCAAAAATTCAAATTTCAATTGAATCCTGAAAATTTTCTAAACACTATGTAAAAGTTGAATACTAGATATTTTGCATGTGAAAAATTAGGGATATAATGATTTCTCTAATTAAAAATTATACATAATTTTTTTTGTTATTTCTTAGACTTCCCGATGTATACCTTGTGAAGGGCTATCGCCGGTACTAGGCGGTTTTGTTTGATGAAATCCCAACACAACCCTTTCTAAGAAATTAAGTTTCGATTATCTAACTTTGTTTTGAAATAGTTTTTTCCTTTTTAAAGACTTTCTAATAAGAAATTTATTTATTTATTGATGTTTTCCTAAAAAAAGTTGTTAAACTAGTGAGAAGTATCCCCCCCCCATACTTAAATGAAACATTGTCCCCAATGTTTGACAATAAAAAGCAGAGGAAGAGAAAACTTCCTTGAAGAGTACAAATATGCACCAAGTCTGACCTGAAATAAAATACTAAAGCAAAACATTTTATTTTTTATATTTTTGATTAAAATAAAAAAGTACAACAAAATGCTGATAATAAAAAAAATATTTAAAGATACAGCAGTCCACTACAGACTCGATACAAAATGAAGACATAATCCACAACGTTATTGCGCCCATGCTGTTGATAGTTTGTCCGCAGGTCCGCAAACTCGTGCGTAATATTGACCATGAAAGAAGTGTGACTCAGCTCTAGCGCGCTAAATCGACCATCAAAATACGTAAAACGCTCGTTAAAATGGGTCTTCATCTGGTGTAGCTGTGTTTGAATGGACCCAAATTAACGATCCTAATAAGTAGTAGGACCTTGCGCTGGGGAAGGATGATGCGGTGGTGGAAGCTGTGTATATTGAGGAGGGCCATTGGGACCTACCCCAAAATCAGTGTCAATGTATCCACCACCTACTACTGGAAGGATAGCCTCGAACTCTCTGTCATGTCACCGCGCAAGGACGAGGGCCTATAGGGTCTGAAAATGAATGGTAAGCGGTGTTTGAACACAGTACAATGGAAGAGTATCCCAAATACTAATCTATTTGGCATGAGCGTGGCCTAGGTTAAGTGGGACCTGATAGAACATATTATATAAATATAGTAAATCCACCCGAGTCACCATGCCATGGCTATCGCCGCGACCGGTGATGGTAAAGGTGATGAGGTTATGGAAAATACGTAGGGTAGGGGAAACGAGGTTGCTGCCTTTTGATTTTTTGGGAGTGTAGGGGATGATATCATTGCTGATTTCCAACCAAAAGGTAAGAAGGTTGAAGTCAGAGGGGAAATAGAATGAAGGGTAGAGTAAGAGGGAGAGAGAGAAAATCCCTCATCGCAAATTCCCATCGCTACATTGAGTTAGCGAATGGTGAGCTGATGTGCTATTCCGCCTATCCGAAAGAAGATAAAATCATCTTTCGCACCCCAACGAAACTTGAACGAGGATAGGAACTCAACGGTAAGCTCCGGGAAGGCTGGCTTCGAAATGGAGAAAAGATAACTACATCTAAGGGTGGATAGAAATTATCGAACCAAATCTACATCATCAAAGGCCGCAAGGATTCCCCAGACAAAAATCCGAAATACGCCAAAGGGTTTTGCTTGTAAACGGTTGCTCCAGTCTTGTTGGGTAGAGTTATCAAAGGGAAGCATAGCATCTGCCGCGGCGGGATCCGTGGAATGCTCGGATGAGGATTCCGTAGAGCGAGGTTGGTGGTGAGTAATGTTGGGAGGAAAAGAACGAATTTTGGCTAAGGAGGCTAGAGAAGGAAAATGGGAGGGTTGGATGGTGTGGTGGAAATAAAATTGGGAAAGGCCTTTAAATAGGGAAAAATTGAAGGTCACACCCCCTGTCACACCCATGACTGGAGGGCGTGTAACCTACATGGGTTTGTGGAATGCTAACAACTCGGGAAATGACACAAAATTAAATTTCTATAGGTCACGCCCTAGAGTCACGCCTGTGACTCAGGGGCGTGTAACGTAAATTAACTAAAAAAGGGGTACTTGAGGCATTGACCGTGTCCATTGACCGTGTCAATGCCTCAGATTCGCACGATATGGCCCACAGTCACGCCCGTGACCCTGGGGCGTGTAACTAAAAAAGTTGTTTATTTTTTTAATTTTTTTTTTTTGGTTTTTCACGGGTCAGTCACGGGCGTGACTTCCCTATGTCACAAGCATGTCATAGGTTAGCATGGGCGTGACTTACGAAAAGGATTTTTTTTATTTAATTTATTTTTTTATTTCTTTCGCTCAGAACTGAAAGGTTCCATCAATGTCACGATGGTGACAAATGAAGGTCACCCCTGTGACATTGACAGAAGACGGACAGAAAAAACTGTCTCTCAGAACCAGCTCCAGGTTCCGTATTACGGGAAGTACACGCCTACTGGTCATGCCCGTCACCATTAGGTCACGCCCGTCACCAGGGAATGTAAAAGCAAAATTATAGAAAATTTATGTTATTTGTTTTTTTCACTCACTAAAAATAAAAAATACAAAAATAGAAAATAAAGAAAACATGAGCTACCAAATTCAAAGAGTAAACGTTAATCTTGGCATCCAAGCCTGGCTAACCGTCATCCATCAATAAACATTCAAACCTGTAAAACTAAACATACAATTAAAATATGGATAACCATGGGGTGCATCCTAAGAGCACTTTGTTTACAGTCATTGAGCTCGACAAAATTGGCGCACTGGTTTATGGGTTAGGGAGAATAATTTCATCCCGGTGCTCAGTGATATTATCGTCGGACAAAAGTAAATTCAACCGGTGCCCGTTCACCTTGAATTCGCCTTTTTCCAGATGCGAGATAAGAACTGTACAGTAGGTCCATACCCTTTTTACTATAAAGGGGCCAGACATGTAGGAGTTAAGTTATCCTGGAAAAAGACTTAAACGCGAGTTTTAAAGGAGGACTTGGTCTCCCGAATTGAACTCCTTCGGGTGCTTACTTTTTTTCTCATGACAAAATTTTGTGTGCTCCTTATAGAGTTTATTACTTTTGTAGGCGAAGGTGCGCCACTCATCAAGCTCGTTAATTTGGAATTTGCGGAGCTCAGATGAAAAATTTTCATCAAGATTTAAAAATTTAAGCGCCCAAAAGGCGCAGTGCTCATGCTCAATCAGTAAGTGATATGCTTTCCCATAGACTAATCGATATGGCATATAACTAATAGCGTTCTTGTATGCTGTCCGATAAGCCCATAGTGCATCGTCAAGCTTAACAGAGCAATCCTTTTTATTAGTAGAAACCATTTTTTCTTATATTCTTTTTAATTTACTATTTACTACTTCTACTTGGCTACTTGTTTGAGGGTGATAGGGGGTGTACAACGTGTGTGTAACGCAAAATTTAGATAATACTTTAGCAAATAGTACGTTACAAAAGTGAGTGCCCCTATCACTTACTATTTCCCGCAGTGTTCCAAATCATGAAAAGGGATTTTTAAGAAATTGGGGCATGACTCGGGCATCATTGGAAGAAAGGGCTGCCGCCCACCTTGACACGTAGTCGACCGCTACAAAAATATATCGATTTCTAAAGGACATTAGTAGCGGTCCGATAAAGTCGATCCTAAAAAAATCAAAAACCTTTATTTCTAAAAATGAATTTAATGGCATTTCATCAAGGTGGGAAATATTACCTGAGAATTGGCATTAGACACAATGACTTACATGAGAGTGAGCGTCTTTGAATATGCTCGGCTAAAAAAAGCCTGGTTCAAGTACTTTTTGTGTCGTCTGATTGGCTTTATAGTGCCCACCAGCGGGTCCCTCGTGGCAATGATTTAATATTTGGGCGCCCTCCTCGTGAGAAACACACTTCCGCACGACTTGATTCGCATAAACTCAAAAAAGAAATTATCCTCCAAAAAATAACTTTTCAAATCATTAAATAATTTCTTCTTTTCTTGAGAAGAAAAATCCCTCAGGAGAAATCTCGCCGCAAGGAAGTTTGCGAAATCAGGGAACCAAGAAATGGGAGACTTATTACCTTATATAGAGCAAGGACGCGCCCCTCGGGAAAAGTATCATAAATATCCTTCTCGAGAAGCTCTTCCGAATTGGGATTCTACAACCTTGAAAGGTGATCTGCCGCTAGATTTTCCTCTCCCCTTTTATCCCAGATCTCCTAGTAAAATTCTTGGAGAAGCAAAATCTAACTAATCAATCTAGGCTTTGCATCTGTTTTTGTTAGTAAATAACGCAAAACAAAATGATCGGTAAAAACAATAACTTTGGAAAAAGTGAGATAAGAGCGAAATTTGTCAAAAGCAAAAATAACGACAAGTAATAATTTCTCGGTAGTTGTATTATTTTCTTGTGCGACAGTTAGTATTTTGCTCGCATAATATATATGATGAATTTTTTTTTGATGTGTTGTCCAAAGACCGCACCAACGGCAAAACTACTAGCATCGCACATGATTTCAAAAAGGAGATTCCAATTGGGAGCTATCAAGATTGGTGCATTTATTAATTTTTCTTTAATAATAGAAAAAACATGCAAACAATGTTTATAAAAAATAAATGGTTCTTCTTTTTTAAGAAGGTGAGTGAGGTGCTTGGTGATTTTAGAAAAATCTTAATTAAACCGGCAATAAAAAATGACATGCCCAAAAAAGCTACGTACGACCTTAATATTCAAAGGGGGATGAAGTATTTCTATTATTTCTATTTTGGCTTTGTCCACCTCTATACACATACTTGAAATATTGTGGCCTAAAACTAAACCCTCTCGTACCATAAAATGGCACTTCTCCAAATTTAAAACTAAATTTGTGGACTCACATCTTTGGAGAACACGGGAGAGGTTATTTAAGCATAAATCAAACAAATCTCAAAAAACGGAGAAATCCATGAAAACCTCCATAATATCCTCCACTAGTTCGTCAAAAATCGCTAGCATACACCTTTGGAAGGTTGTCGGGGCATTGCATAAACCAAATGGCATCCTTCGATAGACGAAGGTGCCAAACGGACAAGTGAAGGATGTTTTTCTTGGTACTTCGATGTAATTGGGATTTCGAAATATCCCGAGAAACTGTCAAGAAAACAATAAAAAGAGTGCCCGGATAAAGGAAAATAATCCTTTCAGGTTGCATCATTTAATTAGCTGTAGTCTATGCAAACCCGCCATCTGGTAACGATTCTAGTAGAGATTAACTGATTATTATCAGTCGACACTACCGTTAATCGTCATTTCATAGGCACCACTTAGATCGGACTTACCCAACTGCTATCCGATATCAAGAAAGATAATGCCTGCATCTAATTATTTTATAACCTCCTCATTCATCACCTCCTTCATATTTTTGGATTTAGGAGGCGTTGAGGATGAATGGTTTTATGTGAATTTTCTTCCAATAAAATTTTGTGAGTACAAAAGGAGAGATTGATCCCTTTCAAAGCCATTTTTTCAATGCACTTGCGCGTCGATAATTTTTTAAAACATTTAATAATTTTATTTTTTTCCTCATCGGATAGATAAGCCTACACAAAAATGGAAAGTTTTGAACCCTCCGCTAGAAATAAGTACTCTAAATTGTTAACCCGGAATCCTCGACTAGTTCTCATGGCGTTTAAGACCGGGCAGCTTGTATTTTTTAGTCTCCGTACACAGTAAGCCAGGTAGTTATAAGAGAAGCCACGTGGTCTCCATGTCAGGACGTTGTAAGTGCCGGCCCAGCACAACGCTAAGTCCCAGGTCCAAGACTCTCAGCTCGCCAGGAGGAATCCTCCAGGCCGCGAGGTTTCCCTCCTCTCTCCTTTTTTTGTTTATTTGTTTCCCCTCACCTCTACCCGGTTCTCCTCTACCCCGGGCAGCCGTTAAATTTAACCCTTCCCATTTGGGTAGGCCCACAAACTTATAAATAGGGGTAGGTAGCGCTCCCCAAAGCACGCTGACTCGAATCCAGGAGCTCGCTTGTTAGGAGCTGCTGTCTCAAGCCTAGTGCCTTGGGGCCTACTGTCCGGCCGACTTCAATTTTTCTCTTTTCTTTCCTCTCTAAGTGTAACCGCTTCATTTTAAATAAAAGGAAAGCCTGCCGTAAGAAAGGCATTCAGGCCGCTGTGGGAGAAGTGTGGTATCGCCGCTTCTTGTTGCTTGCTCTGGTTTCTTCTCTAACTGCTAGTAACCCACTAATCAGCAGTCTCTTTTATTTTTTTCCTCATCCCCAGTGAGATTTCGAACAGTTAACTGGGTGGTGCTATTTCCCACATAAACAGTTAACTAGCGACCTTAATATATAAAGTAGTCGATGAAATCAGTGGACTAATAGCGTCAGTCCGCTCAAACGCTAGGACTCCACAACTAGTCAAGCAAGCCGTGGCAGTATCGGTTATTGCTTTCAATCCGGCACCAGCTTGACACTCTACCCGCCAAATTTCCCGCCGGCCTCCTCATCGGCAGGTCCTACAATCTATCATCCCATTCAATTTGTAGCTGTTCAGCGGTTTCTGAGTACTGTTTGGCTGTTTTCTCCTGTTCAAAATGGATTTTGTGAAGTAATGAGGTGACTCTAATTTCTTATCGGCTATTATGGATCTCTCAGTGAGGTAAGGTGGTTCTCATAGTTATGGGGCACTTGACAGTAATAATGGGTTTTCTACAAAATGGATCTTCAACCCTCCTTGTGAAAGTCGCAAACCATGCATGACCCCTTATTATAGTCAAGGTCATGAAAGCCAAGAACCCCCTTTTAAAGAAGAAGAAGTCCCTTCTCCATTCATTGACCGAATTTGTTGGGATACTGTCGCTGACAATTTCAGAGTACCTCATCTGCTAGAATATTCGAGATTTAATGATCCAGTTTCTCATCTACAAGCTTTTGAATCAGCTGTTTCGCTAAGAAAAGTGTCAGATGGAATCAAATGTAAACTTCTCATTATATGTTTGGGTGACCTTGCTAGAGAGTTGTTCTATAGTCTACCATCTTGGTCAATCACCAGCTTTAAAGAACTTCGAAGGCAATTCCTTTCAAGGTTTACTACCTACAGGAAGCAAAAAAGAGATGTAGGAGATCTCTTCCAAATCAAGTAGGGGGATGAAGAGTCTAATCCTGACTTCGTCGACTGATTCCAAAAGGAAATTCTGGATATTGTTAATGTTTAGCAAGATTATTATCGATGTGCTTTTGTGAACGGACTTTGAGAAGGTCCTATAAAGTTTGAGCTCACCGTAAAGGACCCCCAGACCTATGGAGATCTTATTGATATTATTAAGAAGTTCATAATAGGTGAAGAAGAAAACAAAGACTACATCTCATTTTTGAATCAAGAGGCTAAGCAACCCCAGGGGAATTCTTGTGATCAAGAGCTTAGATCCTCGAAAATATTTGAAAATAATTCAGAAGTTACAAGTCTCCTCCTCTCCTCAGAATAGGCATGCTGAGCCTCTACAGCAGAATAAGACATCTGGGTTTGCAGAAGCACATCCTATCATATCTTTTGATCCTAAAACTCTAAAGCATGAAAAATGTTAAGATAGCCATGTAAAATTTAAAATTCCTATGGAAGATCTCCTTACGGTTCTTCAAAGAATGTTAGAGTTCAAAAAGCCTCGATGCATGAAATCTAAGATTAAATATCGGCATGAAGAACTTTTTTGAAAATATCATAAAGATATAGGTCATCTAGCGGAATATTTTTTGGCTCTTCAGAAGTTAGCAGATCAATTTGTAAGGACTGGGAAATTACAAGATTATGTCATTCAGTAACCCTCCAGCACATTCTTCTCAAATAAAGTCAATGGTGCATGCAAAGACTTGGTTTTCTAAATAATAAGAGTGTTTAAGATTGGAATAATGGAGTGGGATCCCCCAGCAATTGGTAGTAATGGGGTTCGATCAAGTTCCAAGTATATATCCTTTTGTTACATCCTTAACTATAAACAAGTATTCCATGTGCCATCTGAAACTTATTTTATAGCTTTTCTTTTAATACTAACATATAAACGTATGGATGCAAAATGCCTTTAAATTCTTAAGCCCTGCACATCCCGCTCGACATCAGTCGCTGATGAATAGCGTCAATCCCGCTTGACAACAGTCGCAGACATTATGTACTTATCCCACTCGACACCAGTCGTACATATTACGTACTTATCTAGCTCAACATATGTTTCAGATATTACGTATTTATCCCGCTCGACATAAGTATCAGGTATTACGTACTTGTCTCGCTCGACATCGGTCGCGGGTATTAAGAATTTTTATCCTTCCTGACATCAGTCGCGGATATTAAATGCCAGCTCCTCTTATGTGGTATTTGTGTGGAAAACAATGCCTTGCGCACCTGCCCGCATGGACACATAAGTCTGTGGCTCCTCCTATTCTTTGTAGGTTAGCGTGGGCTTATCCGCCATATTGCGGTCTTATGTAGCGGCCTGATCTAGCCAATTTATACTATTCAGTTAACAGGCCGCGCGGTTAACATTTTGGTTTGTCCTATTTGGCTTATAGAGGCCTGCTTGCCGGTTTATTATTAATATACTCGGGAATCCGACCAACTTAATTCAGTCAATCAATTCTATACCTTAGTCCGCCGACTTATGGTCTTCATTTCAATCAACCTGCGACTTGCAACTTCAAAGATAGTATGAGTTTGGCCTTTACTACCAGACGACCTATTTGTCGGTTAGGCATGCAGAAGTATCTCTGGTCACCGGCTTGAATGCTTATATCAGAAGCCGCAGGTTATTTATCTCCAACCTCATGTATAACTCTCATATTGGAAGCGCGGTCTACATCTATGATTGGCCAAGCCATGACGATCAGACATCTATTATTGTTAAGATTTTCAAATAAATGAAGTCACAGAACCCATAATTTCCGGTCTTCAGTATGACCTCAGATTTATTTACATAATAATTATTTGTTAAATCGGAAGCAACGCTGAGACCTTTCTGTTGATGCACGATTTGCGCTTCCGGGTTTTATGAAGAGAAAACAGGGGGGGAGGTTACTTTCGAATAGTCAGTTACTGGCATCTAGGATTGTTTGTTGAGAATGAGAGAGGGAAAAAGAGGCCGCTTGTAGCTGCAATGAAAGAGTTTGCCCACCCCAGCTTAAATACCACTCCTGCGACGGGCTTTCCTTTGATTATGAATTAAGATTACAGCCTTAGATTGCACCATTACATGGAAAGAAAATAAATGGTTCAAAGTGAGAAGCTGGCGGCTAAGGAATGAATATGCAAGATGCTAGAGAAGAGTAGGTCGGACAGGCCGCCCGACTTGATGTCTCAGGTCGCGTGAGTTGACTACAATAGTCCGCCTGGTCTGTCGGTAAGACCCCGTGTTAGTGCCGTCGGACTGGGAAGTTATGTCCGCAAGCTTTGTCGCCTTGGTTGTCCACTCCACCATGTCTGTTGAATGAGAGGTATGGGGGGCTATTTATAGGCCCGAGGAGGTAATGGTCTTGGTAATGTCACCACCGGTAGATCATTGAGTTGAATGAGTAAAGAAGGAGTCCGCCGAGTCAACAACATGCTGTGCAGAGCGAGCCCGAATCGAGCTGTGCAAGCTAAGGGGTAGTCTGTCTGCTGCTTGGAAGAAGCGCGCACCGGGAAAATGGTGGGTTAGCTGGCGGACTGCGGAATAAGTCCGCCTAGCCCGCTACGGAGAGGATGAGCCAGATCATTGGTTGTTGAGCTAGGGTTCTTATAGAGGACTGCAGGATCAGTCCGCCTTGCTCGCAGTTTACTAGTGGAGTCCGCCTCAGCGGCTGGAGGCTAATCGTTCCTGCTGGGCGACAAGGCTTGGCAACCTGGAGGACTGAAGAGTCCAGGTCGCAACTGCTGACTGGCGACCTGGAGGAAGGTCGCCACAGCTGACTGGTGACCTAGAGGCAGGTTTCGTTTGCTGACAGGTGACATGGAGGCAGGTCGCCACTTCTGACTGGTGACCTGGAGGTAGGTCGCCGCTGCTGACTGGCGACCTGGAGACTGGTCGCCACTACTGACGGGCGACCTGGAGGCAGGCTGCCAATGTTGTTGGAGAATTGCGCCAGAGGTAGGCAACCTATCAGATTGAATATAGCAGGTCGCCTTCCTACTAGAGTTGAGTCCGCGCCATGTTGCGTAGTCTTGGTGGATTCCTGTTGCCATGTCCTTCCTCAGGAGGACTGAGGTCGAGCCTACCCACTGCTGGCAGACAGAAGAGGCAGGTCGCCACTGCTAACTAGCGGCCTGGAGGCTTTTTGCCATTGCTGCTATGCGGCGAGCTGGCATACAGAACATAAAGTATGCCCCTGGTGGAGTAGAGAGTACTGTGCGGTTAGCTTAAGCTAACCGCGCAGTCTGTGAAGATGAACTGCCGAAGAAGTTCGCACCCCAGCAAACTTTATCAGCTGCGCGACCTGGACGCCTAGATAGGGGAGACTGCCCTAGTCGCGCGGCCTGAGCGGATAGAGAGGTCTATCCGCCTTGCCCAAAAAGAGGTTTGAGGCAGGCCGCGACCTCCAGGGGGAACCGGGAGCAGGACGCGACTTGCGAGATGGCTATCTTGGGAGGGATCGCCAATTTCTAGGTCAACATAATCCCCGCACTTTTTTAAGTTCCGAAGGGAACTTTGCAAAAGTAGGAGACTCACAAAAATAGTGATCCTCCCCTTGAAAAAAAATATGAGGCAGGGAGAGATAGAACCTGGAGGAAACCTGCAAGTGTCTTATAATCTCTGAAGGGAACTTGCAAATATCTGTTAATCTCTGCAAAAGAATAGTGAGTAGCAGATATGAAAGAAAAGTAAGCTGCAAGTACCTGAAGGGAACTTGCAAATATCTACTAGTCTCTACAAAAAGTAGAGTTAGAAGTAGATATGAAAGAAAACTAAGTTGCAAGTACCTGAAGGGAACTTGCAAATATCTGATGATCTCTTACAAAAGAAGAGTGAGTAGTAGATATGAAAGAAAAGTAACTAGAGTACCTGAGGAGTTTATGGATAAATCTTCTGCTAAAAGTTATTGAGATAAGATTGATATGATTAGACTGCAGAAAGAACGTCCATGAAATCCTGCTTTTGTTTGAGTAAGCATAATCAAGTTGTGATAAGGCCACAACAATAAGATTCTTGCTTGGTCAGATAGGATATCCCAATACGAAATCCATATCGGTTAGATGAAAACACTAACTAGACTTCAACCAGAGTGTTTGCCAGTCAAAGAGAACCAGATACTCTGACTATCAATTAGTGCCAGAAAAACCCAATAAGTGAAACAGAGAGCTTGTTAACCATCATCTGATAGAGCTTCGTGCAAGCATGGTTGTGAGGAGTTGTGGGGACTTTGATGTCCTCCTTCAGCTCACTTATAACAATCCAAGGGATCCTTCATCGTTAGCGTCGATGGTTTCATAGATGTAGATGTTGTTGACTTGGTTTGTCCTTTTTGAGCCCAGCAGAGAAGGTTCTTTACTTCTTTGCCCTTCATGACGTGGCCTTCTTCCTGCATGGCTACAATCAGTTAGGACTCAAACAAGTCTTCATCCTAATGTTGAAGAGATCCTCGCAGAGGATGAAGTTATAAGCGACCAAGAAGATGTACCCGCAGATACTGATGCGGACGAAAGTTTAAGCCAACCCAAAAGCTCGAGCGGAGAGGAATCTCTGAGTTCAAGGTTAGACAAACCAAAATCTCGAGTGGAGAGTACAACGTAGCTCTCCAAGTTCTTCTATGAGGTGGACTATGAGCCATGAGGAAGAAAGTGAAAAGTGATGTATAATATAAATTTTTTAGCTTAATTTTTTTTGATCCCACGGTATAAATTGTGTTAGCCGTTTGGATATGGATCTTGTATTTTTTGATAAAGGAAATGATATTACACTTTTGTTTGATTTCTGCTGTCCAACGAATCCATATTATCAGAGCGATTATTGTCTTTCTTTTTGCGCGAATATGAAACTTTCGCAGGTAGATCTTGAAAACCTATTAAGCGAAATGTAGGAGAATAAAATAACCAATTTCGAACAAATAATTCTTACGTGAATAGGTAAATCAAGCCAATCCGTCCGTTGAAAAATGGCCACTTGCATAGTAAACGTCGATGTTTATCCTCTACCGTGCTGACTGCATTTTCCAGCTTTGCGGGGTTTAGGGTGAATCCGAAAATAATGCCATTTTTGCTGCGATTTGAATACCCTATTTTTGAAATGTTAATATGGCAAGAGAGATATAAGCCAGAACAAAGCAATCAGATGTATCTTTCCTGGCGGCTAAGTACTTTTTAACTATATCTTTGAGTTAGGCTAGCAGGAGGGAACAAAACTCCGCTATTTAATTAAGTAATAAAGTGTAGTTTTTTACAGCCATATCAATTGTAACATACCATTTCCAACTAGACCCCTAAGAGTGGTTTTGATCATGACTAGGTCATGACAAATCCCTAGGGAGATAAAAAGGGCCAGGTAATCAAAGGCCAAGGTGAGAATCACCTTGGTCTGCCTATGACATAACCTCATCACCAAACCTAGGGTTTAACCTTAAGGCTTCACCATGACCCCATGACCCCACCACAACACCACTAACCTATTAGAGGACCCACTAGAGCCTTAAGGGTCCATTATAGTCAATCCAAGGTGACCAATTTGACCTAGGACCACCGTAGGCCTAAATAAGGCAAGGTACCCTAACAAGGGACAGTTTGCCTCAAATGTGCCGAACCAATCTTGCCCAGGTCTTCCTAGACCTAAAGTGGTGTCAATGGGTTACCAAAGATCCATTTGGGTCAACTCTAGAGCCTGAGTTGACCCAAGTCAACCCTTTATCTAAAGTGGTCAAAGTGCCCTTACCAAGGGTCATGTGACCTCAAAAGTGACAAGTCAACCCTACCCAGACCTACCTAGACCCTAAGAGAGGCCAATTGGTCAATAAGGATCCATTGGGGTCAGCCCTAGAGGCTTGGTGGACCAAAGTCAACCCAAGCCCATTTTGGGTCAACCTAGCCCAAATGGGCTAGCCCAAGCTCAAGCCCCCTCATGTGGCTTAATAAGAACATTGATTTGTATGAGTGGGCTGCCTTTAGACAACAGGATTGACCAAGTCAACTTGGTGACTAGGAGAGAGAGAAAGCTTCATTTTCCTTTAATGGAGGAGAGAGAAAATGGTGGAAGTAAGCCATTCATGGCCAAGGAGGCCAAGGGCCAATCTCCATTGGCTAGCCCAACTCCCCACCTGATCCAGGGAAGACCAGGAGGCCATTTGGGTGGCTGTTCATGGTCAGGAGGTGGCGGCATAGCCATGGCCGAGCTTTACCTTCAAGGGCCATTAATGGCCATTGAAGCTTTGGCTCACCTCCTCACCCCCATTATGGCTATATTCAACTCCTTTGTGGAAGAGGAGGACTTTCCAGCCATTTACTGGCTGGATTGAGCCATGTACAGCCCCCCTTACCATGGTCGAAATCACCTTTTAGTGGCCATTAATGGCCACCACCATTTAGACCCCTCCCCTCCCCCGTTTTATCTTCTTAAAAGCATCCCTGGACCCAGTGGATTCTTTTCCACCACTTACCCAAAGGTGCCATTGCAGTTCACAGTGCTGTTGCAGAAGCCGAGCGCCGCCACCGTAGACCATGGCATCCCGTCGTTCCTCCCGTATTCAGGCCGCCAGAAAGGTCCTCCTCCTCTCCTCTCTTCATGGCAAGATCATAGAAATCGTTTAGGTCAAGAATCGGGCTCAATTGAGCCCGATCCAATTCTACAAAAACGGGAATTTCATGCGAAAACGAACCCCTTGTGTTTGCCAGAAAAGCTGCCTCCGGCGGCCGTGCCGTCGGCTGAGCGTAGCCACCACATCCACGAAGGAGGTGGTGGTGGTGGCCGGCCGGGGAAGTGGACGGGTGGCCGGGAAACCAGCCCGCAGGGCGACCCAGGACAGGAAGATCGTGGTCGTCGACTCAAGAAAGAAGACGACTCAGCTGCCCTTCGATTTGCACCAAGATTCGTGCGGCAAGATGCATAGAAATTAATTAATGTTGATTTAATTCATTTTTCTATCACAATATTTAAAGTGAATGGTTTTAATTTTTAAAAATACTTAGGGCCCTCTGGGTCGAAAACTTTCAACATGAAAGTTGTACCTCTATGGGTCTACTTTAATCCAAATTGAACTTGGACCCATTTGAACTTTTGGTGTGGCCAGGGCACCCATTTTGGTGGGGCCTATACCTAGGGCTAACCTGAGGTTAAAATGGGTGCCCACCCTTCATACCTTATCCAAATGGAGTGAAATTTTGACAGGGGACCAATCCTAACCATATCTAGGGTTTGTCAAAAAATGAGAATTTTTGGAGACACTTTGCCTAAAGTTTTTGTTTTTATTTAATAATGCTAGGTTAATTAAATTAAGTAGTCAATTGAATTCGAAACCCTCCCAAATTTTGGTGAGTGGTCCCTAACATCAATACCTAGCTCTGTACAAAGTTTCAACTCATTTGGATGAGTTTTGGATTGGAAATCACCAAACCCTAATTAGGCCTTATAAAGGTCTTTTTGAATAAAAAGTGCACCATGGGCTTAGAGTGGTCACCTCCCCTCAATAGAGGCTGAGGCATCTACCACTGGTTTATTATGGCCATTGTTACCCCTTAGGGGAAAATGGTGTGGATTATGGTGGATTTACCTTGGATCCAACCTCAAACCCTAAGGAAGAGCTTTTGGGGGTTGTGAAGGACATCGGGGCAAATGCCCTTGTATGACTTTGAAAACTCAGTAGAGTTGATGTTAGCATAACTTTAGTCCTTTGGTAGGAGCCTTAGAATATTTGGAGGTAGGTAGACACCTCAAAACCCTAACCCTTGTTTTAGGGCAGAAGCTCAAATATGGTAACACAGTCACTAAATTATAGTTAAAAGTTGTTGAACTTGGGTAGAGAAAGTTTTAGTCTAGGTAGAACCCTTACTAATTTTTATTAGAATTTTACGGGTTATATTTCTAGTACTTTATTTGTTAGGTATCAACTTGCCCAAACTAGTGTTTAAATTATTTTGATTACTCTGCTCATTTGAATCTAATGAAACTTAGCCAGCAGATGATTTATGTCTAAATGAATATCCCTGAATTTTGTTACCAATTTTTAGTTGATTATATTTAGTACTCCCTTCACAAGTTCCAAAAGGGCAATTATTGTCAATAAATCATTTAGAGCAAATTACCTACTGTAAAATTATGAAACATGGCAACTAATGTTTTCAGATCAATATTTAGTTGTAGGATTTTATTCATGATTTTTAGGAGAACATTTACAATACTTGCTTCACAAGAATAGCGTTTTGAGATTTTGGTAATTATTTATTCTAGAGCTGAATTCCCATTGAAGAATTATGAAATTTGGCCACTAATGTTCTTAGGACATTATCTGCTCTAAAAGATTAATAAAGAATTTTTGGATGATTATTTACTTCACTTACTTCATTAATGAAAGGAAAAAGGATTTATTCGCAAAATTAAATTTGAGTGCTTAAATTACTGGAAAAATTGTTATATCATGGATTTACTGAAAAATTGTTGTTTATAATTTATCATGATTTTATGAACCTTTGTTCTTATCTAAAAAGTGCACTTTATGTTCAATTTCTAGCTATGGGAACACTTATGAAAATTTATTAATTATCAGAATAATTAGGAAAATTATAATCTTCTGGATTTAGTGTAATTGTGTCATGATAAGTCTCAAGTAAATAATTTAGGGCATTCAGATGAATATTTAGATTATCTCCTATCCGGTTCGACGTATAGTCTAGGTTGGTCTCCACTTAGCAAATCATTAAAGTTGCAATAGGATATGATTTGGGATAATTGTTGGAGTTAGTCATTTTGCTGGCTCGGATAGATGTGGATGATTTAACCATAGAAGGATGGGAGGGGTTGTAAGAAGTGGTTTGGCAAGAGTGTAGAGGTGCTCGGGTTCGATGAACGATCGTCTTTACCGAAGAGAGGAAGGTTAAAAATAACACTAGGATAGTCTATCGTAACACAAGAAGGTAATGGGTAAGGGAATCAACCATTAACAATAAGTACCTTGCGATAGGGAACGATGGGGTTCACCTACCATCATAGTTCCTAGTGCCCTTTGAGAGCCCTTCACAGGGAATACCGGGGGCAGTCCTGGGTTAACGTAAACTGTATTAACAATCTGAAAAGAGTAACTTAGTAATTAGGGTTGCACATTTCACAAACAATGTTAGCACAGGAAGAAAGTTTGGAGCTTCGGCTCGATTAGTTAAGAGACGGACGGAATGGTCCGGGGAGCTTCAGCTCGATTAGTTAAGAGACGGACGGAATGGTCCGGGGAGCTTCGGGTCGAATGGTTTGATACGTTAAATTTGCATGTGCATAAAAGGAAAGAAAATAAAGGTGGTGGGTCTTCGGTATTGGAAGGTCGATGCACCGATGCCAATACGCTGACTCGGCAAGTGTGGTTAGCACTTCCCCAACAGAAGTCCGGTGCGCTAGCCGCCAAGAGTACGTAGGAGTCCGCTTCATGCACCAAGCATTGAGGTATACGATATGTCTGGTCGGTACTGCTTTACTGGTTTAGAGGTGGCCGAGGCCCAACCCACCGCTTCCGTCTGCCACTACGGCGGTATCCTGTGAGGTAACGGCTCCAAAAGGGGGAACTAAAGGTCTGTGAGCACAGAGTCGGGTGTGTGTGTTGCACTTACATGATCCATCATACCCACTAGCATGTAATAGTATAACAGATTCATTTAACCCCTGACACCTAAGGTATAAGTTTAATGGGACGCTTAAACATTGGGACTTGCAAATTGACCCCTTGGTCTATAAGCTTGTGTGGGAAAGTTTATAAATTAAGGTCAAATTCTTTATATATATAATGTTGTTAATAACTGACACCCCAACGTATAAATTGGTATGAGACTCTTTATACGATGGGAGCCCTGCAGAAGATCCCTTGGTTTATGCGTTTCCGCACATAAGTTAAGGTTATTTTTCCATACTTTACTTTACTGCCACATGTATTATAAAATTGCTAGTATTGGTCCGCTGCCACCTGTTTTTTGTTACTCTCCACCTTCAAGTCCTCCCCTCTTTTCCTCTCCGCTCGATGCCTAGGGGCCATGGGGGAAGGGGTGGGGGTTAATAGGGCTTAGTCTTATAGATTAGCGGTTTTCGGACAACATCATTTGGGGGATCGTGGAGCCCAGCATGAAGGAGCAGACCCGGAGGTCGACACGTTTGGAGATAGGGCAGTCTAGCTCAGGAGTTCAGCCAGCTGGGACTGTGAGTCCCAACTTATAGTAGATGTTATAGTTTGCTTCCGCATGAGTGAATTGTAGTGAAGACATGATGTACTGGGCATAAGCCCGTATTTTAGTACTCTGATATATTATTCTGTGGATACTCCCTTCGTGGAGACTTTTATTACTCTAATATGATTTTTATTGTGGATTTTATGGCTAGAGTTTTACTACATTTTATGTTTACTCTACTATTACTGCTTTTCTGTGATCGAATCGGCCGGAAGAATCGGCATTTCGCGGTGATGAACCTTCAGGGCGTGAAGGTGTCACCGCAAAGCGGCGGTTCTGGCCCTAAGACCCCGGTGTTTTAAAAGAAAAAAAAATGGTGTCTTACAAGTTGTATCAGAGCAAACCTCGATCAGAAGAGTAGCAGTCCACTAACCCTGGGTCACCCCCGCTCGAGGTTAGTTTGGGGACAAACTAAGAAGCGGAAGCGTTGTGTGCCCATGTGGGGATTACATGTAATTGTCCACTATTAATTAGGCTTGAGTCAATTGCTTACAGACAATTTTTGATATGTAGCCTTAAACACAGCCTACACCACAGGGCGGAGTCCAGCAGACTCCGAATGATGAACCACCTCCCCCGGTCCCCACTCCGTTCTAGATGTCGGAAATGGGGCAGACCTTGACAACAATACTGGATGTGTTCAGTGCACAACACGCCCTGGCTCTGCAGCAAAACCCGGGGGCCAACTGGTTGAGTATCTTCAGAGCTGTCTCCCCCGTCCTACTTGGGAACAGTGTCAGCTGTTCGGACAGAGGAATGGCTTGACATCATGTATGAGATGCTGACTGGAATTCGGTGCCCTTGGGAAGAGAGGGTGCCGTTAATGGTCTCTTGTCTGGAGTCGCATGCAAAGAGATGGTGGAATACCTCGCTGGACACGATATTTGCGGACAGGGAAATAGCAGAGATTGGAGCACTTTGTTCCACAGTCGGCCAGGGACAAACTTGAGGATAGATTTTTACAGTCTAGACAGGGGAACAAGTCGGAGGTGGAGTACCACCGAGAGTTCAACCACCTTGCCCGGTTTGCGGACTCGTATCAGTTAGACGAGGCTGGATATACAAAGAGATTCTAAGAGGGCCTCCGAGAGGAGCTGAGGGATGCACTGATGTTTGTATCCGATGGGCCCATTTCCCGGATACTCGAGATGGCTAAAAGGATAGAGGCTGATTGGCAAGCAACTCGGGGCCGGAAACGGCCAGCGTAGGATAAAGGTCGAGGAGCAAGGAACGATCAGAGACGAGCCCATATCACCGACGGGAGAAGGGTCGAGGACCAGCTGTTAACCCCAGAATCCACAACATATCCAGCTAGACGCCTCGTTCCTCCTTGGCCGGATTCCAGATATCAGTCCGCCAAGGTCGCCCTTGGTTCAACTCAGCTGGATCGTCGACCTTCCATCGACGAGTCAAGCTCAGATCGGCGAGCTCCGAGGCAGGTCGCCCAGGTCGCTCAGGTCGCCCAGGTCGCTCAGGTCACAGCTAGTCTGAGGATCGCGCTCGATGCGACCAAGGGAGGTTTCCAGCTCGCTGGCCCAGTCCGCCGGTCCCGCGCGGACTGCTTCTTCTTTCCTTTTTGTTTCCCGTCACCGCTGCCCGGCTCCTTTGTACCCCGGGCAGCCGGTTATTTTAGCCCTGCCCGTTTGGGCAGGCCCCCAGCCTATAAATAGGAGGAAGTGGTGCACTCAAAGCACGCTTACTCGAGTCCAGGAGCCCACTTGTTAAACACTGCGGACTCGAATCTCTGGCTTTGCGGTCTCCAGCTTGCTTTCTGCATTGCTTTCCTTTTCCCTTCTTGTAACCCCTTCTTTGCAATCAAAATCAAGCCCGTCGCAGGAGAGGCATTCAGGCCGCGACGGGCGAAGTCTGGTGTTGCCGTGCTCTACGGCTCTTGCTTTTCTGTTCCTTTTCTAGTCCGCCAAGTAGACTGCTGCTCGCAGTTTGTTTTTCTTTTCTTCCCCGAGTGCTCGAACAGTTAGCTGGTGGTGCCCGTTTTCCCCGTCGCTTTTCGCGCATCAACAGTTAACACGCGACCTTCAGATTCGAGCAGTTTTTTGAAACCGCGGATAGAAATGTCGGACTGCCGAGCTCGCCGCTCCAATCGTTCCAGCTCGCCTGATGATTCGTTGTGGGAAGCATTGGAGCAGTCCCGCTGGGAAGCTGAAGTATCTCGAAGGGAGACTGACCAGCGGCTCGATACGATCAGCTAGGCCCTGTTGGCACTAACTCAGCGACTTGCTCCTCAGGTCGCAGAAGAAGTTGTTGAGACTCCTGTCCGCCAGACTCCGGTCCGCCGGACTCCAGCTCGTCCTCCCCTTCTTCAGCAGTCGCATGCAACCGCACCTCCGCCTCTCCACCAAGCCCAGTCCGCAGCTCCCCTGCGACCTCAGATTGGAGAGTTCGCCCCCCTGATAGATTTCTTCAGGGAGGCAGCCCGAGGGACTCCGGCTCGCCGACTAGATTCTGTTGATCGGCAGTCTGCAGAGCCCGCAGAGCTTCGTCCTCCAGTCCGCTCTTCTCCTGATTCAGAAACTCCCTCTCCCTTCATCGATCGAATCCGGTGGGAGTCAGCGCCGAGCAATTTCAGAGAGCCTCGTCTCCCTTTTTCTTCAGGGGAGACTGATCCGGTCTCCCACCTGCAGGCATTCGAAGGGGCAGTAGCATTAAGGAGCCTCTCCGATGCCTTGAAATGTAAGCTTTTGGTGACCACTCTTGATGGTCAAGCAAGAGAATGGTTTTACGAGCTGCCTTCGGGCACGATTTCTTCCTTCGCTGAGCTTTGCAGCGAGCTGCTCCTGAGGTTTGCAACCTCTAAGAAGAGAAAGGATGGGCCGGCAGTCCTTTTTGACATCAAGCAGAGAGACAACGAATTAGTGGCAAGATTCGTTGATCGGTTCCAAAAATAAATCCAAGGGGTAAGGAATGTGAACCCCGATTATTACAAAGTTGCCCTGATTCACGGCCTCCGGGAGGGCCCATTAAAATTCAAAGTGACAACAAAGGCACCATCAACTTATCAGGAGCTCATAGCAATGGCTAATCGCATTATTGAGGGGGAAAATGCCAACCCGACCTATATCTCATCCCTGACAGCCAAAGCTGGAGGAAGGGATGCCTCCAACTTCTCCAACAATCAATATCACAGCAAGCCTCCTCGGCTTGATTTCCAACCTCCATCTCAGAGGGGACGTAACCTCTGCCATAAGAAACCCTTCCTCGTCCATCAACAGTTTCACGGTCAGAGACTGCCGCTGGCCACCACTCCCGCCATTCCCCTCCAAGCGCTCCCCATTCTTCAGAGCGCCCTGCCAGCTTCAAATTCTTATGAGAGCAGCCCTATGGAAGAGCTTGCAGATCTGGGCCTCGACTTTGAAGAGGTCGTCCAGATAATCCAGAGGAAGGCTGAAGAAAAGAGGCAAGGGCCTCAGAGAGACTGGAAGCCCAGGGACAACTCTCAATTCTGCAATTTTCACAAGGAGAAGGGCCATCTGACAAAAGATTGCAAGGCTCTTCAGAAACTAGTTGAGAGGTTGCTCGCCGAGGGTAAACTCGAGGACCTGGGCAGGAAGAGTGACTCTTCAAAGCCTTCCACCTCCAAGGGCAAGGAGGTGGCAGAAGTTCTGCAGGAGTGTATAGAGATAAGTGATGAGGGCCATCTGGGGCTCGTTGATATACCAAGTGAATGTATTGACGTTGTCGACGAAGGAGCCCTGGGAAGACTCTTTTTCATCCATGGCGGAGCAGGGACTGAGTCTACTCGGAAGTCTTCTCTGTCAAGGCTTTCCCGAACTGAGATCGCTTCTACTTCTTCTGCCCCACCTTCTGAAATCGTCTCCTTTGGCCCTGCAGACCTTCCTATGACCGCTAATCCCTTCGATGATGCCATCATAGTTCAAGCAGCCATCGGAGATTTCACGGTCGATAGAATTCTCATCGACACTGGCAGTTTCGTGAATCTCCTCTTCAAGTCAACTTTTGAAGCCCTGAGGACAGGAAAGTCTCTGCTTCCCACCGAGGGGCCACTTTATGGCTTCTCGGGCGAAAGAAAGGAAGTTGAAGGAAATGTCACACTCCCGGTGGTGCTCGGAGGGGTGATCAAAGAGATCCAGTTCATAGTGGTGGATGCTCCAAGCAGCTATCATGCTATCTTTAGAAGACCGTTGCTGAACAAGTATCGAGCCATCATTTCAATGTACCATTTGGCCATCAAGTTCTGCAGAGATGGCCGTCAATGCAGGGTCAGGAGCGACCCAAGGCAGGCTCGAGAGTGTTACCTCCGAACAGTCAGCATGACTGAGGTTTCCCCCCCCCCCCCAGCTTTTCCAGCAGCAGCAGAAACCACTCCTCCGCCAGAAGCTGTTGTGGATAGAGAAGGTGCTCACCTGGAACCTGCTCAGGTGTTGCAAGAAGTCCCCATTGCAGAAGGGGAGGAAAGAAAGCTCTCCATCAACTCCGAGTTGCCAGAAGATCAGAAGGCGGAGTTGATATCTTGCCTGTTGAAGAATCTGGATGTCTTCACTTGGTCAGCGGAGGACATGCCAGGGGTGGATCCTGACATAGCTTGCCATCATCTCAACGTTGATCCTGCTGCCAAGCCCGTCTAGCAGAAGAAGAGGGATGTAGCTGTCAAGTTAGCAAAGCCCATCAGAGAGGAGGTCTCCAAACTCCTCAAAGCGCGCTTCATTCAAGAGATTCAGTATCCTGAGTGGGTCTCAAATGTTGTAATGGTTAAGAAACTGTGGGGGAAGTGGCGTATGTGTGTAGATTTCACCCGTTTGACTAAAGCATGCCCGAAAGATTTCTACCCCTTGCCTCGGATAGATTTATTAGTTGATTCTGCGGTAAGGTATCCATTTATGAGCTTTCTAGATGCGTTCTCTGGTTATCACCAAATAAGAATGCACAAACCTGACATCCCTCGCACATCGTTCATCACTAATGATGGTTGATATTGTTATCTTGTGATGCCCTTTAGGCTTAAAAATGCTGGCGCGACTTATCAACGCATGATGGACCATGTGTTTATAGAGCAAAAAAGTAGAAACCTCGAAGTGTATGTAGATGACCTTTTGATTAAGAGTAGGTCTCTTCCACAACACTTGATAGATCTAGCGGAGACCTTTTCCACTCTGCGAAGGCACAAAATGAAGCTTAACCCGTTAAAATGCATCTTCGGGGCGAGTAAGGGGAAGTTTCTCGGCCATCTCCTTACTCCTGAGGGTCTTGCTCCCAATCCTGATAAGGTCAAGGCCATCCTTGATATGGCTCCTCCCCATTCTCCAAAAGAGGTTCAGCAGTTGGGGGGGGAGGTTGGCAGGACTCGGGAGATTCATCTCTCGAGTTGGGGATAAGAGTGTGCCGTTCTTTAAGACTCTGCGGGGAGCGTCCAAGTTCCAATGGACAGAAGAGTGTTCTTTGGCTTTTGAGCAGTTGAAAAAATAGCTGACCTCGACACCTTTACTCCAAAGCCCCCGAGCAGGGGAGATGTTGTTCCTATACCTGGGGGTTGGACCCGAGGCAGTTAGTTCCGTCCTGGTCCGAGAAGAGGGCAGGAGGCAGTTCCCCGTTTACTATGTCAGTCACATTCTGAAAGATGCAGAGGCAAGGTACCCCATCCTTGAGAAGCTAGCTTTGGCATTGGTTATGTCTGCCCGCAGACTCCGTCCGTATTTCCAGGCTCATTCAATTCAGGTGGTTACTGATCAGCCTTTGAAGAACGTGCTAGAGAAACCAGAGCATTCAGGCAGGCTAGCTAAGTGGGCAATTGAGCTGAGCGAGTTTGAAATTTCCTATGTGCCCAGGACAGCTATCAAGGCACAGGTACTTGCAGATTTTCTGATTGACACAACAGAATCTAGCTCAGATCAGGCAGCAAGATCTCTTTTAGCTTGGACCATCTATGTGGATGGAGCTTCTAGAAGAAACTCTTCAGGGGCAGGGGTGGTTTTGATAAACCCAAATGGCATCAAGCTTGAGCAGGCCATCAAGTTCTATTTTCCAGTGACTAACAATCAGGCAGAGTATGGAGCTTTATTGGCCGGTTTGAGGCTTGCAAGAGAGCTTGGAATTGATCATGTCCATATTAAGACTGATTCTCTGGTAATGGCTTCACAAGTTCTTGGTAACTACGAGACCAGGGAGCCGGTGTTGAAAAAGTATCTTGCGCTGGCAAAAGTTGAGGTCGGCAGGTTCAAAAGTTTTACTATTGAGCACATTCCGAGGGCAGAAAATGAGGAGGCTGACGTTCTTGCCAAATATGGGCTCCCGTCAGAAGGGACAATCTCTGAACTTTTTCACCCAGCAGTGGAGGAGGAGGGGTTAATGCAAATCGATCAGTGTTCCTCTTGGATGGACCCATTCGTTCTCTACCTATCGACTGGGAACCTGCATCAGTCGGTAAAAGATAAGAGGAAATTCAGGTTGAAAGCAGCACATTATTACTTGATATCCGATATCCTCTATAGAAAAACCTTCTTGTCTACAATGGCAAGATGTGTCTTAGAAAGTGAAATTCCTACTGTTCTTCGAGAAGTGCATTCTGGCGAGTGCGGGAGTCACTCGGGAGCAAGAACATTGGAAAAAAAGATCCTGCGGCAAGGTTACTTCTGGCCCACAATGAAGAAAGATTCGGAGACTTATGTGAGAAAATGTGTTCAATGCCAGAAATTCGCTCCTCTTCAACATCAAGCAGCTCAATCTCTCAGATCGATTGCAACCCCTTGGCCCTTTGCTGTTTGGGGAATGGATCTCATTGGTCCTTTTCCCATGGCAAGTGGGCAGCGGCGTTTCATTATAGTTATGATCGACTACTTCAGTAAGTGGATTGAGGCTAAAGCACTGTCAAAGACAACAACCCAGGTCGTGAGGAATTTTATTTGGGGGGAGATAGTCTGCCGGCATGGAATCCCTATGGCAATAATCACTGATAATGGACCACAGTTCAATAATGCAGAGATGATAGACTTTTGCAGACAGATCGGAACAGAGCTGCGCTTTGCATCAGTTCATCATCCCAGAAGCAATGGTCAAGTAGAAGCAGCTAATAAGCAAATCCTCAACCTGCTTAAGAAGAAAGTTCGAAATCTCAAGGGCAGTTGGGTTGATCAACTTCCCTCAGTTCTCTGGACCCTGAGAACAACGCCTTCATCTACAACAGGGGAAACCCCGTTCAAGCTTTCTCACGGGTCCGAAGCATTAATTCCTGTTGAGTTTGAAGTTCTGTCACCTAGAGTGCTGCTTGCTAGGCAATGTACGGAGGATTGGCTTGAGATGAACAACGAGGAGATGAGGTTCAGTTTGGAATATGTTGAAGAGGTTACAGACAAGGCTGCCATCAGACAAGAAGAGGTTAAAAGAAGAATGGACCGTTACTTTGATAAGAATATAAGGATCAAACACTTTCACGTGGGAGATCTAGTTCTTAAAAAGGTCGACGCTGCTGCAAGAGCCAGCTCAGTTGGGAAGCTTAATCCTAGTTGGGCGGGACCTTTCATTATCAAGGAAGCACTTGAGAATGGAGCCTACCGGTTACAAACATTTGAAGGAGAAGATATGCCGCACACATGGAGTGGAGATGATCTAAAGCGGATCTATTCCTGAATTTCTTTTCTTTCCTTCTTATGTAAACTCTTTAAGAGATTCATTATTAATGAAAGTTCCTTGCTAACGCTTCATCAAGTGTCTTTGTGTTTCAAGTGTTGACAGTTAATATATTGAGCAAAGACAACTCTAAGCGGTTCTATTTCTGAACTCTCTCTTCTATGTTATACGAATCTCCCAAAATTGATATTTTTCTAAGTACTCATACTAACACTTCATCAAGTGCCTTTTCTCTCTTACCTCCTCGAGCAACTCCCGACAGTTGCTTAATGCCAGGAGATATCGCCGAGTTCAGCAAAAACCTCCCCTAGAACCGTTGGAATCAGCGTAACACCACGAAGACCACGTGTTGCGGGGAGTTTTTGCACCATGTAGTGGGAGCCTACCAACTCTAGTGCGGCAGGATACTGGATTTCGGATCCCGGCTAGTACCTAACCCCACTTCTCCATTATGGAGGAGCAGAGTGGTGGTCAGCTCTACCACGCCACTTAAGGGATATCGTTACAACCCAGATGATCGCGCGGGGAAAGCAATGCCGCTCCGGCCTCACCTACCCCCAGATCATCTTAAGGTTATAACCCTCGAACACTCCTTGGTACCCTCAAGCAGTGCCTGCAGGAGACCCACAGTCTTGTCGATCTCAAAGGAAAGAAATGCCGCTCCGGCCGCACCTGCCCGAGAGATCGACTTAGACTGTACTCCAGGCAAGGGGGCAGTGAATTGGGTTGATTAAGTCTGCAGATCTTGAGGTCCTGTGAGGAAAGCAATGCCGCTCTGGCCGCACCTACCCGCTTGGCCTCTAGACTGCAGCTTTTTTCTTCACAGGGGTCTTTTATTATTATTGATACAGTGCGGACTCCATATATTTTATCCGCCCAGTCCACCGGTCCTTGGGTTGATTCTGTAGTTCATAATCCTGTGAGGAAAGCAATGCCGCTCCGGCCGCACCTACCCGCTTGGTTATGAATTACGGGTCATTTCTGATATTATTATTAATGCAGTGCAGACTCCATATATTTTATCCGCCCAGTCCGCCGGTCCTTGGGTTGATTCTGTAGTTCATAATCCCGCTTGGTTATGAATTACGGGTCATTTCTGATATTATTATTAATGCAGTGCGGACTCCATATATTTTATCCGCTCAGTCCGCCGGTCCTTGGGTTGATTCTGTAGTTCATAATCCCGCTTGGTTATGAATTACGGGTCATTTCTGATATTATTATTAATGCAGTGCGGACTCCATATATTTTATCCGCCCAGTCCGCCGGTCCTTGGGTTGATTCTGTAGTTCATAATCCCGCTTGGTTATGAATTATGGGTCATTTCTGATATTATTATTGATGCAGTGCGGACTCCATTTATCTTATCTGCATAATCCGCAGGATTCATTCAACTTATATAATTTAATGATTACTTAGAAAAGATTCACTGCAGATATCTGCGGGCGGTGACCCTAGCCCGCCCAGTTCGCTTATTCACGATTATTTGAGTTAGCAGATTATGTTTTTCGTCATCTTGGTTCTCGCAAAAACTGAAAAGTTCTGCAAGATGCGGACTGCAAACCGAACTCGCCTAAGTCTGCATCATTCATTCTCTTCGCTAAGAAGGCATTCCGTTCATATTGCAGTGAGATGTGGTTATGCAATTTCAGCCAGAGTTTTTTAACAGGCAATAAAGCTATAACGAAGATTGATATGTGATGAGTCCCTATTTTATACTATATTTTGGACTCATCTAGGCCTATTTCCATGTCTTTGCACACCGTTTAGCGCCATTTGCACTCCTTTTGGTTCGCTACGGTTTTCCACGCCCTGTGCACCTTTTTAGCCCATTTCCGTGCTTGTGTGCATTTACTTTCTTGCTATGTTTATCACTGTTCGCTGTGGCTGCCGCGATCGATGCCCCGTGCAGTTTTCCTGCAGGTTTGGGGATCGTGAGGGCATTCGGGATAGGCGTTTCACTATTTTTGGCAAAGGAGTCAGTGGTCGTGCGTTTTTACCCACGCACGACCATCGACCTCCTGGCGCACGATCACCGATCGTGCGCAGCCCGGTCTCATTTGTGAAACTCTGTCTTGAACCTTCCGCACGATCACTGCCATACCGCGCACGACCACTGCTCGTGCGCCGCCGATCGTGCGCAGTCATATCCATTTTGCAAAAGTCTGTCTGGCTATTTCCGCACGATCATCAGCCTTGCCTCGCACGATCACTGATCGTGCGCTGCTGATCGTGCGCGACTACTGATTTTCTGATGCAGGTCTGCAGGTTGCTCACGCACGGGCGCTGACCTTGGTCGCGCACGACCACTGGTCGTGCGCCAGTGGTCGTGCGCGCTATTTATTCTGCAAGCTATAAATACGCTGTTCCGCGAATTAGGGCACGACGATTGTTACGGAACCTTCGCCGGTCCGCCGTTTCGCCCTCCAGCAAGTCCCATTCACCTCCACCTCCATTCCTACCAACGGGAGGACTTTCTCCCGTGATTCCGAAGCATCCCTCATCCTCCGGCGATCCTCCGGCCATTAAAGCTCTTCTCCAAGTTCTTCACCGAGGAAGACGACGAAGCTTGCCTCAAGAACGGACTTAAAGGCCACCGAAGTGACAGCTCGGCGGTACCGGAAGCCCTCCACGGACTGCGCTTGGAAGCGGTTTGACAACCCGCACCTCCGGCCAACACCCGCGAAGGATCTTCACTCTTGTGGTTTAGCTTTCTCCAACCTTTCTTGTTGTATGGTTTATGTATGCATGTATGAACGGATTAATCTCTTTTGTAATGAAATGTTTATGCTTTCATCTTGCTTGTGAGATTCGTTGTTAATGCGCTTCGCTCTCTTTCGTTCACTCCACGCCTTTGCTTCACTTCATTTCACTTCACATCACACACTTCACTCACTAGCTTACCGCCCACTCGCCCACCGAAGTACGGCATCGCGGCCGCTACATCCATCTCGCCTTGCGAAGCGGTGATTGCGACCCGCAAAGCTCTCGTTAGTGTAATCGGTCGTAAGACCACCAACCAAAGCCCCTTTCTTTTTCTGTTTATTTCATTTAACTCTCATAACGATAGTTTCAGAGTCTAAATCGTTCGACGCCAATTGCATTCCTCAAGAGACCGACATCCGGGGATTCATTCCCAACTTTATTACTTGAGCGACCGGTACGCTTGCCGTATTTTACGCGCATCAAGTTTTTGGCGCCGTTGCCGGGGAATGCAACTGTTGAACGATTATGATTCTGGAAGTATTGTTATAAGAGTTAGTGCTCTTTGATTTTTTTTCTTTTGTCTTGTTGTTTCAGTGGATGCAGGGACGTGCCGCGAGAGATCTCGTTGCTTACGATCCTGAGATCGAGCGAACTCTTCGTGCGCAAAGGCGTGCCGCTGCAATTGATCCAATCACAATGGGAGACCAGTTGAACCATGACAACGGAGTCCGTGTTGGAGGGAACCTCCCTGATAACCGTAACGGGGATGAGAATGAGGTGCAACCGCCGCATGTCCGAACCATGAGGGATTACACTACCCCCACTGTTGGGAGCATTTACCCTGGGTTTGGACCGGCGATCGCAAACCAACAGTTCGAGATCAAACCGGCAATTCTTAACATCATCCGGAACAACGCACAGTTCTCTGGACTGGCTACAGAGGATGCCCATCTACACTTGGCAGACTTCTCAGAAATCTGTGCCACCTTCCGTTATGCTGGGATTCCTGACGACACGGTCAAGCTCCGTCTGTTTCCCTTCTCGCTACGTGACAAAGCCAAGTCATGGCTTCATTCCCTTCCTCCTGGAACCGCCACAACATGGGATGCTCTCACCACGAAGTTCTTAGCCAAATTCCATCCAGTCGACCGTATTGTGAGCATGCGACGTGCCATCGCCAATTTCAGGCAAAACGACCAAGAAAGCTTAGCGGAGGTGTGGGAGCGCTTTAATGAATTGCTGCGGAAGTGCCCAAATCACGGTTTCCAAACGTGGAATCTCGTGGAGAGCTTCTACTTCTCCATCGAGCCTCAGCACCGCGCCATGATTGATGCCGCCTCTGGTGGAACAATTATGAACCTTGCTCCTGAGGATGCTTTGAGAGTTCTGCAGGACACCGCCACGCACAGCGCCTTTTGGACCGCGGGAAGGAATACCCCCCGTGGGACAAGTGGAATCTTTGCTGTGGAAGCATCAAGGCCCGCTGCTGCTGCTCCAGTGTTGGCCATCTCATGTCAAGGATGCGGAGGATCCGATCATCACAGCTTCGAGTGCCCTGGACCGGAGGTAACATATGATCCCGCCTTATCTAATGAAACAGTTAATTTTATTGCTAATCAAAACAGGGGTGCGCCGTATGGAAATGTGTATAATCCGGGTGCGAGAAATCACCCGAACTTTTCGTGGAATCAAAACGCGCCAGGCCAACGATGGCAACCGGGGCAGCATCAAAATGATGCCGCCGCCTCCGGAAGCCAACCGCGGCCGCCACACCCGAATTACACCCAAGGCCCTCCCGCTGTGAAAACCAACTCTTTGGCTGAAATGTTTGAGAAATTTGTTGAAGTGTCCCATACTAATATGACTAACCAAGCCGCTTCTATGCGTAAGCTTGAGGCGCAGTTGGGCCAATTGGCTCAAATGGTCTCCGAGCGCACGCTTGGTACCCTCCCAAGCAACACAGAAAGAAATCCCCATGAACAAGGGAAAAGCTTGGGAGAGGAAAGGCTAGGGAACAACAACGAACTCGTGATTAATTGTATGATCAATGATGTGAAAACGACCGCACTTTGTGATTCCGGAGCATCGAGCAACATCCTCACTCTGCAGGATGTTGAGAAGATGCAATTACAAATTAACACCGATGACCGGAAGTCACTCATTTTAGCTAATGGAGATGTAGTTGCTACCGAAGGCGGTGTGAGGAAAGTTGAGATCGAGGTGAATGGAAAACATTTTACTACTGATTTTCAGGTTATGGGACCTAAAGAAAACGACTCCATTCCAATACTTGGGGTCCCATTCCTGACGGCCAGTGGCGCATCCTTGGATTTTTCCAAAGGATGTGTCATCTGGCCGACCGATGCGTCCGCCATCGATGATATTTCCGCACACCCCTCCAACATTCAAAAAATTGTTTTGCTAAGAAATGCAGGATCCAAGGAAAATTTGGGACTTCAAGTTTTGAACGCCGCCCGTTTGGACGAAATGATCAAGGAAGCACCTCCCGAGAAGACCGATGTAGAGCAAGTGGTAGTGACCGTGAAGGAGATCGAGTCAGTGGAAGACACGGCGATTGTTCCATGTCCCCCAAAAGCGACTGAAGACAATGACATTAGTAGTTTTATTCGGGAGAAATCCCTGAACAATTCAGTTTGTAATAATTCTAATGACTGTGTTAGGCGTAATGTTGCTTGGGCCGATCCGATCGCCGTCGCGGTGCCGGACATGACGCCATTGATTTCAAAATCTGCGAAAACTGTGGAAAAATCTGCGTGGAAGTCTCCCACGGTGGAGAAGATGAAGGAGGCTAAGCGCCTACGCGATAAGCGTTATTCCACCTTCCGGCGCGAGGAAGCGTATAAGCTGAGCAAGGGGAAATCCCTCCCTCATGATTCCATGAAAAATTCTGCTCCCCCCTCGCACTCCACCGGAGAGACTCGCCCCAAATCGGCGCCGAGTTGATTGCTTTTTCGTCGCTCTGCTTAGACGTTATTCTGTGTTTTATATTCTTGCACTTTTATTTTCTTTTTCTGCACGAACATTATTTATAAACTGCTAAAACAGGTATTTGGTCCACCTTAAGGACGGTAAACAAAAGGGCTATCCGGGAGACAACCCATGCTCGGACCATTCGGTCCCCTTTCTTTTTCTAATTTTCTATTTTTGTATTTTCTTGTCTTTGGCCCAAATCGCAGGTTCAGCTTCTCTTTGGTGCGGCGCAGCAACTCCATCAACTCATAACGCCATCTTCCGGTATGCTCCCTCTGCGGAGCATAGGTACACTCTTCCCTGTAGACTTTATTCTAGTGCTATTTTGCATGTTGTTCTTGTTTTCATTCAAGTTTGGGGGGAAGAGCCGCCTATGCACTCACGAGCACATTTCATTCGCACACCGGTAGATTTATTTATGCTTCATGTTTGTAGACTCCTGCTGTGCGCACACATTTGCACCCACATGAGCGCGCACTCTTACCACGCGCGCGGCTCGGGTTGAGTACTTATGTTGTGTAAGTTTTAAGATTGTGGTGCTGACGTAGGATTTTGTCGTACAGTAGTTCGAAACTCGTGCAGCGCTCCTAATCGAGTGCTCACGTTGTGTAGGAATTGTATAGAGCTAGTTTCTTCTCATGCTTGCATTTTATATTTTTTCTATATTCGTAAATACTGTCTGTCCTACTCAACTTCTGAATCCGGAGTGATCTCGCGGTAGTGTAGGCATGTGTGTAAGCGTCGCTGGCTTTGTTTTGCTCGAGTCGGGAGGACGGATCACTTTTCTCGGTGGCTAAGAACTTGCCCCAAGCGACTTTCGAAGCATTGGTGCCCGGTTAGTCGAGCGTGAGCGTGACGTAGGCCATCATTTTGGCCCGGTTGATCCTTGCACCCGTCCTAACATAGCCCTCGCTAGCCCCGTTGAGCCTACCTTCCCTTTTGATCAGCTCCACATGCAAGTCACCAAAGCCTCAAGCCACTCCTAGTCGCACACCCGCGTTGAGCTCTTGTTTCGTTAATTTCTCGTTGGGTTGTTGTGATGGGCGGATTTTGTGAACGTGTGGATATGCCGCAAAGTTTTTAAATGCTGAATTATTGAGAAAAGAAAAGAGAAACGAAAAAGTATAAATGAAAAAATCTGAAATTGAGAAATTTGTTTTATGGTAGGCGGTGCACCCACTCATGTTGTAAAAGCTAAGTTTGGGGGTGTGGTGCACTCGCATTCATGTTGTTAGCGAGAATTCTGATGTGTGCGAGCTCCGTTGGGTTGTGCGTAGCCTTCGTCTTTATCTTGTCCATCCATACCTACATCTACACCCAAGCCCCACTCTTCACCTCAAGTCCTACGGATTCACGCTCGAGTCAAACCCGCATCGTGGAGAAAGTGCGAACGGGCAAGCATATGGCCCCCGACATTGGTGGATTCCTTTGGAGGTGATCATGAGCCCCGGTCTTTGGCAATACCTCGCCATCCGACTTGCCTACTTTCTGCCTTCCCATGACCGTGCGATTCTCCGGAATTCATTCTTTGAGTAGTGACAGTATCTATTTACGTTTTTCGAAAATTATAAATTGCATTGCATGATTAGAAACTCTTTCTATTATATTTTTTTACGCATGTGAGCTTCTCGATTTCTCGTCCTACTGTAGGTTGTAATTACTACGTCAGCTAGCCGTTTTAGAGCCCACAACGTGATTATTTGCCCGGGACGTGCAAATGGTTAAGTTTGGGGGTGTGATGAGTCCCTATTTTATACAATATTTTGGACTCATCTAGGCCTATTTCCATGTCTTTGCACACCGTTTAGCGCCATTTGCACTCCTTTTGGTTCGCTACGGTTTTCCACGCCCTGTGCACCTTTTTAGCCCATTTCCGTGCTTGTGTGCATTTACTTTCTTGCTATGTTTATCACTGTTCGCTGTGGCTGCCGCGATCGATGCCCCGTGCAGTTTTCCTGCAGGTTTGGGGATCGTGAGGGCATTCGGGATAGGCGTTTCACTATTTTTGGCAAAGGAGTCAGTGGTCGTGCGTTTTTACCCACGCACGACCATCGACCTCCTGGCGCACGATCACCGATCGTGCGCAGCCCGGTCTCATTTGTGAAACTCTGTCTTGAACCTTCCGCACGATCACTGCCATACCGCGCACGACCACTGCTCGTGCGCCGCCGATCGTGCGCAGTCATATCCATTTTGCAAAAGTCTGTCTGGCTATTTCCGCACGATCATCAGCCTTGCCTCGCACGATCACTGATCGTGCGCTGCTGATCGTGCGCGACTACTGATTTTCTGATGCAGGTCTGCAGGTTGCTCACGCACGGGCGCTGACCTTGGTCGCGCACGACCACTGGTCGTGCGCCAGTGGTCGTGCGCGCTATTTATTCTGCAAGCTATAAATACGCTGTTCCGCGAATTAGGGCACGACGATTGTTACGGAACCTTCGCCGGTCCGCCGTTTCGCCCTCCAGCAAGTCCCATTCACCTCCACCTCCATTCCTACCAACGGGAGGACTTTCTCCCGTGATTCCGAAGCATCCCTCATCCTCCGGCGATCCTCCGGCCATTAAAGCTCTTCTCCAAGTTCTTCACCGAGGAAGACGACGAAGCTTGCCTCAAGAACGGACTTAAAGGCCACCGAAGTGACAGCTCGGCGGTACCGGAAGCCCTCCACGGACTGCGCTTGGAAGCGGTTTGACAACCCGCACCTCCGGCCAACACCCGCGAAGGATCTTCACTCTTGTGGTTTAGCTTTCTCCAACCTTTCTTGTTGTATGGTTTATGTATGCATGTATGAACGGATTAATCTCTTTTGTAATGAAATGTTTATGCTTTCATCTTGCTTGTGAGATTCGTTGTTAATGCGCTTCGCTCTCTTTCGTTCACTCCACGCCTTTGCTTCACTTCATTTCACTTCACATCACACACTTCACTCACTAGCTTACCGCCCACTCGCCCACCGAAGTACGGCATCGCGGCCGCTACATCCATCTCGCCTTGCGAAGCGGTGATTGCGACCCGCAAAGCTCTCGTTAGTGTAATCGGTCGTAAGACCACCAACCAAAGCCCCTTTCTTTTTCTGTTTATTTCATTTAACTCTCATAACGATAGTTTCAGAGTCTAAATCGTTCGACGCCAATTGCATTCCTCAAGAGACCGACATCCGGGGATTCATTCCCAACTTTATTACTTGAGCGACCGGTACGCTTGCCGTATTTTACGCGCATCAATATGAGAAGTGCGACCTCTAAAGTATAAGCAAGAAATAAGCAGAACATCTCAGAAGTCAAAAAATATCCTTTTTTCTATTCATTCAAAATTATATACATGTCCTGGCGGACTCGCGCAGAGTCCGCCCCCCTTATACATTGAAAACAAAAAAATTACAATTTATCCTTCTATTCGGTCCTCTGCTTCTTGTGTGCAGGCTCTTCCGGGCTTAACCCGTCCACATCCACCACAGGTGAATAGCCGCCCGATTCACCGCTGCTGCTGCCGCTAGAACGAGAAGCGGCCAAGGGTTCTGTCCGCGTGCTGCTCTCATCAGAACCGGAGTTGGAGGATTGGTCAGACTGGCCTCCTTGCTGCTGACTGGAGGCCGCGTCTTCAGGAGCTTCCTTACCAGCGGACTCCTCCTCGTCGTCCTCAGAAACCGCTTTTCCTTTAGCCGCTCGCTCGAATTCGGCAACCTTGTCCTTTTGCTCCGGGAAAAGCTCCAGGAAGGGAATGGAGTCCACCCCTGCTTTTGCATACCCTTCGCTGATAATGCGTTCAATGGCCACCTCCACGCTTTCCCTAACAAAAGGAAACATAGCCTTCTGGAAGTCAGGGTTCGTTATCTCATATGCGGTCTGGAGAAGAAACCAAAAATGTCAGTCCGCGAAAGATAAGCGAGATAAACGGCGACTAACTGACACTTACAGCCTTGTCCTCTTTATATTGGTTGATCTTTGCTCCAAGTCGCTTATTTCTTTCTTTCAGCAGGCTGCTTTCTTTTCTATGCCGCGCATCTTCCTTAAGCAGCTCGCGTGTGAGCCTGCCCATATAGTGGTTGGTGACAGCGCAGTTTGCACTGGCTTGTGCGGCGAGAAGTGGAAGGTCGTCAGGAGCCACACTCTGTAGTTCGCGAAGGTTTTGCTTCCCGTACAAGGTAGAGAGGGCGACATGGGCATGGCGAGATGGGCGAGGGCTCCTCCAGGAGGGAAGAGCCGTTGACAGACGGACATATTTTTTCTTCTCATGCCAATGGATCATGGGGTTACCCCTTAGATCCTTCTGCTTCTCGCCAAAGCCCGCGATATTAAAGCTATCATCAGAAGAATAACTCGCGGCGGGATCTCCGTCTTGTTTCCTTTTTCTCGCAATTTCTTTTCTTCTTTCTCCTTGTGTAGGAGTCTGTCCAGCCGGCGGGAAGGGCAGATTTGTGGGTACCGCCAAGGCGGCAAGAGGAAAAATTAGCAACTTCCAGGTCGCGGCGGATACAAATGAAAGTCGCGAAACTTACTCTCCAGACGGTTTACAGCGTCCAGTCCGGGCAGTAGTGGGATGTAGTAATCAATGTCAAGCCTCGCTCCCTCAAGGAACTTGACGATGGCGGTCTCGATGTCATTCAGCCGCACGCTTTTGAAGTCGGCGTCTGGGCGCAGCTGCGGGTTGGTGTGAAGGAATCCAAGGTCGCCTTCAAAGATAAGATACCTAGAAGTCCAGTTGTGGATCTTATTCGGAAAACCCACAACTTTCATCCCCCCTGCAGTAGAAGTAGAACCTTTGTACTCGCGGTCTCCTTGCGGGGTTATAGAGCGAACAGAGAAGATCTTCCTGAAGATCTTCAAGGAGAACTCGACCTTCTCAGCTCGCAGGTAAGTGAGGTAGCTATAGATGGCGACCATGCTGTTCGGCGCGAGCTGGCCTGGAACCACCCCATAGTGCTCGAAGATCTCTGCGATCTCCCAAAGCAGGGGGAATTTGAACCCGCAATCAAAGTGATCTATTGGCACCGCAAGCTGAGTAGCTGTGGAAAAGTTCAAACGCTCCTGATGCTCGGGAAGCCGCGCAAGTACTAAAGAGCCCGCCATGTGCTTCTCCAAAAAGGCTTCCAAGTCAAATGCGGTTAGCCTGCTACGTTTGTGCTCGACAGCATGGAAGGCGGCTGCGGCATCAGTACGCGCGGATACCATGTTTTCAGACCGCAGGGCTTCAACTCCAACTGTTTCCTATACAAAGAGAAGATTAAGACCCTATTTATAGAAAACCGTCAGACATGACAGCAGTTAATCTGCCCGGACCGATTTCTCAGTCCGCGCAGTTCGCTTCTTCCCTGTTTTTTCTGCAAATTCAGACAATTCTAAAGGCTTTGCGGATTCAAAGGCAGTCCGCGCAGTTCGCTTCTTCCCTATTTTTTCCTGCAAATTCAGACAATTCTAAAGGCTTTGCGGATTCAAAGGCAGTCCGCGCAGTTCGCTTCTCCCCTGTTTTCCTGCTCTTTATCTACAAGTAACCGCGAACTCACAGGAGGCCCGCAGAGACCACAATTTTCCAGTAAACAAAATAAGCGAGCATAAAGCCAGCCCGCACAATTTGCGTTCAACAATAAGGTTATCCAAAGTTTAAAAAATAACATCATACGACAAACAGAAGTAGCATCACAGCACAAACACAGTTATACAAGATGGTCAAACATCGAATCATACAATAATTTTTTCGGCTTTAGCGTCTTCTGCGATCTCGCGGGGCAGGTCGCTCCTCCTCATCCATCCCAACATGAGCCACCTGGTCGCTCCCTCACAGGATCTCACAGTAAAGTTGAGAAACTAGGTGGTGCATATTGTTAAAAGTGCGGTGCATATGAGCGACATCCCTGGCTACCTGCAGGATTGGAATTAAGGGAACACCTGCCGGGGTCGGATCTGCGACCACCGCGGCCTGCCCGCTCGCCGCCGGGGCTGACCCCTCTCCCGCAACAGGTTGAGAAGACGGTTGCGGCCTTATCCCAGCAGCTTCGCTCATTTGTCTCTTCCCTTCTCTCGCCAAGACCAAGTACTTGTTTCTGTAGTGGCTGGCATCTCCGCTTAGTCGGTTCTTCTCTTTCTTCACTCCTTCGAGCGCAGATGAAAGGCTGGCGAACTCGTTTTCTAAGATCTTTTCTCGCTCTTTACTTTTCTTTAATTCGGCCCGAATTTCGCATAACTCCTCCTCATACTTCCTCGCTAATAACGTGTACGTTTCCTGAGCAGGTCGCTCCTCCTGTACGAGTTCAGCATCAGTCCGCGCCGCAGTTTCCATTGATATATCTGGTGGCATGGGCACGATCTCGCTGGCCTCGACGGAATCAGGTGTTGACTTCTGAACTGCAACAAAAAATAAAATTCGCTTCAGTATCCAAGTCGCAATAGGCCCAGAAAAGTAAAAAATAAAAAAGTTCAATTCACTTTCGGTAATCCTTGCGGCGATCTGGCGACTATCAAGGATAGGTCGCCTCACGCGCTCTGGATAAAAAGCATCTAGGCGGCGCCTCCATTCTCGGCGGACTACCGCTCTCGTCTCGGCCAGCGATCTGCTTGAGGCGACTTTATCACTGGTTTCTGTAATGGTCTTGACCGGCCGCGATTTCCGTGGAGGATATTTATATAACCATGAGCTCTGGAATCGCTTGGGCACCGGCTGCAACTTACTTGACCCCATTAGCTCGGCAGCGGTCCGAAGATCCTCAGCCCGCTTATCCGCGGCAAGCTTCTCCGAGACCGCTTCGACCTTTGCCTTCATTACGGCAAGCTGCTCCTTAGTCTTTTCCCTCTCTACAGCTGGAAGAAAAGAAGGATCAGTGAGTTTCTCTCCCCTAACCTCGGCATCGGGCTGCAGAACTTCCAGCAGAGAGCGATTCATGCTCGTAAGCTGCTCGTCATCTATTGAACCAAGGATCTCAGTAGTGGATAGGCTAAGCGTCGAAGGGGGATCACCTTCTGTGGACAGAGGGGCAGGGGTGACGTGATCGCTATCTTGAACCTCCTTTTCTCTCGGCTTATGCTGCAAGCTCGCAGCACCGGTTCGCTTGGAGACATTCTTCTCCTTCCTAACCTTCAGCCTCTTCTCTATTCGCTCCGCAACAGTACTCTTGTCTCTTTTCCTCTTTTTTTCAGGCGTCTCATCCAAGTCAATGACGACCTACTGCTATTCGCGGACTGATGTCGGTGCGACAACCAGAGCCGGGGAAGGCACTGGCTCCGTAGCTTGCTCAACGGAATCTTTAGCTGCGACTTCGGCGGGCTCTTTAACTCGTTCCTCAGCAGAATCTTCTGCCCTTTCCTCTACCTATTCGTCAGCAGGAAGCTTCTCCTCCATCATCTGCTGCTGGATTTTCGGCCACGACACTTCCTTGCCCGTATCTATCCGCAGCATAATAGTCCCAGAAGCAGAGCGGTGTACCTCCATGCTGGAAGAGCTCGCAGGATTCTTGTCGGAAACAGATGACGGATTCAATTTCTCATTTGGTGGGTTTGGAGGAACAACAGTCGCGACCTTCTCAGGCTCTATGTCGCAGGCTGGGTCTGATTTCTCTTGACCTGAGCTCTCTCCTCGGTTGCGGGGTGGGTTATCGTGACGGCGACTGGTCTTTTTAGGGCGGGAGCTGACCTTGGGCTTCTCAATCGAAGTAGCAAGGTTACCAAAGAAATCCCCTAATCTGGCCATGCCGGACTAGAAAGTGGAGACCGCAAGAGGTGAGTAATGACCCGTCGCGCAGCCAATTCTGACAAGAGGACAGGGCTTTCGGCGGTATTTATAGTGCAAACAACATTAATGATAGTTGCGGACTCGGCGGTTAAGAAAACATTTTCGGAATTTTCCAAAACTCAAAAATGTGCGGGGATTATGTTAACCCCAGAATCCACAACATATCCAGCTAGATGCCTCATTCCTCCTTGGCCGGATTCCAGATATCAGTCCGCCAAGGTCGCCCTTGGTTCAACTCAGCTGGATCGTGGACCTTCCATCGACGAGTCAAGCTCCGATCGGTGAGCTCCGAGGCAGGTCGCCCAGGTCGCCCAGGTCGCTCAGGTCGCCCAGGTCGCTCAGGTCGCCCAGGTCGCTCAGGTCGTAGCTAGTCTGAGGATCGCGCTCGATGCGACCAAGGGAGGTTTCCAGCTCGCTGGCCCAGTCCGCCGGTCCCGCGCGGACTGCTTCTTCTTTCCTTTTTGTTTCCCGTCACCGCTGCCCGGATCCTTTGTACCCCGGGCAGCCGGTTATTTTAGCCCTGCCCGTTTGGGCAGGCCCCCAGCCTATAAATAGGGGGAAGTGGTGCACTCAAAGCACGCTGACTCGAGTCCAGGAGCCCACTTGTTAAACGCTGCGGACTCGAATCTCTAGCTTTGCGGTCTCTAGCTTGCTTTCTGCATTATTTTCCTTTTCCCTTCTTGTAACCACTTCTTTGCTAGATATTTCTACAAGAATATCAGGGTCAAGCAAATTTCGGTTTTAGATCTCGTTCTGAAAATGGCAGATGCAGCTGCAAGGACTGGCTCAGTGGGTAAGCTGGAACCGAACTGGAATGGACCTTTCATCATTAAAAAAGTTCTGAAAATGGGGCATACCAACTGCAAACCTATGACAGGGAAGACATACCTCATACTTGGAATAGTGATGATTTAAAGCGGTTTTATGCTTAAATGAACACTTATCATTTGTATTCTTTTCAATGACTATATCAATAAGAATTTTTTGCTAACACTTTTTCTTGCATAGCGCAATCACTTCTCCTTATCAGCAATTTAAAATGAAAGATCACTTAATCAAGAGACATCGCCATGTCCAGCTTGGACCCCCCCCCCCCCCCCCCCCGAGAATCGTTGTCATTAGCATAACACCACGATGACCTCGTATTGCGGGGAGATTTTGCACCGTGTAGTGGGAGCTTGTAGATTCTATCGCAGTGGGCTACTATATTTTGGATCCCAGCTGGTACCTAACTCCACCTCTGCATTTTTTCAGGGACAGGGTGGTTGTTAAATCTATCATGCTTTGTAAGTGATAGCGTACACCATGATGGTCTCTATGTTGAAAGCAATGCCATTCGGCACCTGCCCATTGATCATCCATGTTTGTACTTTCAAACACACTTTGATATTCCCAAGCGGTGTGTGTAGGGAATCCACAACCCATTTAATCCTTTGAGGATAGCAATGCACCAAGCATGCACAAGCCCAATTGATCCAATCGGTCTTAATCCCAGGCAAGGGAGCAGTTTTCTTTTTCTCTTTATTAACTTGAAGGGAACAACTCTTATAACATCGCGAGGAAAGCAATGCGTGCCCTGCAGGCACCTGCCTGCGTGGTCACTTGTGCCATATCTTTAAATGCGGGCAAGTTTCCGGAAACACACTCTGTCCGCTCAGTCTTCTCAGTCCTCCATGATTCCAATAGGTTGATCTCACAACTCTAAAACTCGTGAGGAAAGCAATGTCTACCCTGCAGGCAGGTGCCCGCATAGTCACTACAGCCATTGATCATCACTTCATATATTGATATCGTTTACAGTCCGCAGAGCTTGATTTTTTTTGCCGCAAAGTTACTTTGGTGGTTGTTTACAACTCGTGACCCTGCGAGCAAAGTAATGGGCTCCGTACGCACCTTCCCTCTCAGTCACTTGTCTGAAACCCATCTTTCTCAGCCTACAGGAATTTATTTATAAATTCTTCTCAGTTCGCAAAAACGATCGATCTTTCTTAGCTCGCAAAAATTTATTGACAGTTGATTATGAGTTTGCGGACTGTATTTCAGTATCCATCAGAGTCCGTCAATTGTTTATATCTCGCTAAGGTTAATGTTATACGAACTTGGCGGGCTACAAATCATGCATCGCGGACTGGATTATGTCAACCTTGGTTATTTTGAAGCAATACTTATCCCAAGCATGCAACCTAAAATCTAAGAGGCGCGGACTAGTTTTAATAAAATCTACGATGGTTATCATTAATCTACGATGGCTATACAAATAAATAGCAAGTCTTATCAAAGCATTGAACGAAGCAAGAAATGATTAATAAAAATAGAAGAAGATGCGGGCTGAGCAAAATATCCCTTGTATTCTTCATTAAAGGAAATTTTTGTACATCTTTTTCATATTTGGCAACCTCGAATTGAGTCCGCACCTTTACAAAAAACAAAATCAAAATGCATCTTTTATTCTGTCGACATCCTCTGCTTCTTTTCCATAGGCACATCGGGGATTGAAGATTCATCAACATTTACTTCAAGATTGTAGCCTCCCGAGTCGCTACTACTGCCATCAGAACTTTCGCTATCCCAGGAATGCCCACATAAGAACTTGAAGAAGAGGGGGACTCCTCGGACTGGCTCCCCTCGTGCTGGCTTGAACCAACATCTTTGAGAATGTCTTCTTCTAGGCCCTCTTCGCTTTCTCCTTTTTCTTCTGCTTCATCAACCACCGCCTTTACTTTTGTAGCTTGTTCCATCGCTGCGACCTATTCCTTTAGCTATGGGAAGAGCTTCTAGAATTGGACTGACACCACCCCATCTTTGGCGAAGATGTCTTTTATGAATTGCTCAATGGTGACCTCTGCGCTTTCCTTTATAAAAGGAAGCATCGCATCTTGGAAGCCATGATTTGTGATATCATACGAGGTATGCAGAAGAAACGAAACACATTAGTTCACGACGGACAGACAATAGAGATGCTGCGAATACAGAGACTTACTACTTTGTTTTCTTTATGCAGATTAATTCTCATTCCTAACCATTTGTTCCTTTCCTTCAACAACTTATTATCTCACATAAGTTGCTCGCTATCTTGAAGCAGGTCGCGCATCAAATATCCCATGAAGTGGATTGCCATGGCTCTATTCATGTTGGCTTGAGTAGTAAGCATGGGGAGATTGGCAGCCGCCACACCCTTCAGGTCGTGCAAGTTGCGCTTCCCATAGAGCACAGAGATTGCCACATGGGCATGACGAGATTTCTGCGGACTCCTTCAGGATGGAAGAGCAGTGGAGAGGTAGACATGTTTACCCTTACTTTGTCATTGGATCATCATGTTTCCCCTCAAATCTTCTGGTTTTTTCCGAAGCCTTGCATGTCAAAACTTTCGGAAGAAGAGTAGTTCGATGAGGGATCCCCTTCTTCCTTCCTCCTCCTTGCTATTTCTTTCTTCCTCTCTTCTTGTGTTGGATTCAGGTTGCCCGGTGTTTGGGGCGGATTGGTTGGCACTTCCAAGATCGCTGCAAGGAAAGGAAAACTAAATCAATAAATTGCAGGTTGCGGAGGATACTTTCCAGGTCGCGGCGGATACAAAGACAGTTCGCAAGACTTACTTTCTTAGCGAGCTATGTACTCCTAGCTGGGCAAGAGCGGGATGTTGTGCTCGATGTCAAGTCTTTCTCCTACTAAGAGCTCAACAATGGCGGTCTCCACCTCGTCAAGCTTTACGCTCTTGAAGACAGAGTCTGCACGCTCTTGCAAATATGTATGTTCGAACCCCAGGTCGCCTTTGAAGATGAGGTACCTCAAGGTCCAGTTATGGAACTTGTTCGGTAAGCCCATAACTTTCATTCCTCGGTAGTAGAAGTATATAACACCCTTATACGAGAGGCCTCCGGAGGGAGTTATTGAGGGGATAAAAAAAAATTTCCTAATTATATTTAAAGAAAATGCAAACTTTTCAGATCGCAGGTATGACAGATAGCTGTAAATTGCGGCTATGGTGTTTGCGCGAGCTGCCCTGGGACCATGCCATAATGCTCAAATATTTTGGTGATCTCCCACAGCAAGGGGAATTTGAATCTGCAGTCAAAGTGGTCGATTGACACTTCTATCTGCGTTGCTGTGGAGAAAATGATCCTCTCTTGATCTTTGGTCAGGCGGGAGAGAACTGTCGAGTCTGCCAAGTGCTTCTCGACGAAAGCATCAAGATCGGCCTCTGTCACCTTACATTTCTTGTGGGAAGAAGAATAAGAGGCGATGCCAGCATCAGGTCTTTTGGACACAATTTTCACAGACCGCAATGACTTCTACTTCGATCGCGTTTCCTATAAAGAAGGAAGACTAGAGCTCTATTTATAGAGAACTGGTCTGACAGTTTTTTCAGCCAGTCCATAAAGATTGATCGCTCAGTCCGCACGGACCTGTCAAAGATCGCAGACTTAAAGGACGTCCGCCCAGCTCGCTTTAATTTTTGTATTTTAGCAATTTCAAAAGCAATCTAAAATAAAAATATGCGGACACAAAGTCAGTCCGGATAGCTCGCATTCAACATCAACCTGCAGAAAGTTTTTCATCACGCAGATCGCAGCATTGTTCAAATCGTAGAGAAATAGTATATAGAACAAATAAAATTCACATCACAGTTCAAATGAAACAACAAACAATGTTTTAAGAGCACACCAAATTATACAACAAACAAAAAATCAAATCGATTGTTCTCACTCATTCTCGAAATCAGCGACCTCTATGGTCAAGTTGAGCAGGTCATTCCTGCCTTTCCTTCCCAAGATGAGCCGCTTGGTCACTTCCTCGCAGTATTTCTCCATATAATTGGTAGATGAGATGGTGCATTAAGTTGAAAGTGTGGTGCATGTATGCAACCTCCTTGTCTATCTAGCTCACAAGAACCACAGGCTCGGCTACCGACCTCTACTCCTCATCCATCGCAGGCTGCCCACTTGCTGTTGGAACTGAAGCATCCGTTGAAGGAGTGCGATCTGGAAGTTGCGGTCACACCACGATGACCTCGGCATCTTGCTTCTTCTTTCCTTCTTGTACCAAAGCCAAGTACCTACCTCTGTAGTGGTGGGCATCCTCGCCTAATCGCCGATTCTCCTTCTTGCATTCCTCCAGCTCCGTTGAGATGCTGACAACCTGGTTCTCCAGAGCTTTTTCTTGCTCTATCCGCCATTTTAGTTTTGCTTCAACGCCTTTCAGCTTTTCTTCATACTTCTTTTCTAACAAAATCAAATTGTCCAGGCCAGACTGCTCGCCTTTTGCGGACTCATCATGAGAAATCGTGCCAGTCCACTCCGGTTCATTTACTTCGGGAGACACCACAATCTCGCAAGTTTCAACAGAGTCAGGCGGCAACTTCCGTCTTATAACAAAAAAAAAAGTTAGAATTAATGCCCAGGTCGCGGCAGACTCAAAAGGTAAAACTTTATCACTTTTTGTAATTATTGCAGCGATCTGGCGGCTATCAAAGACAGACCGCCTCACACGCTCCGGGTCAAATGTACTTAAGCGTTGCCTCCATTCTCGATGAACCCTTGCTCTTGTCTCGACCATCGATCTACTTGAAATGACAATATAATCAGTATCCGTAATTATCTTGATCGGCCTCGCCTTCCGTGATGGAGATTTATAGAGCCACGGACTCTGAAATTTCCTAAGCGTCGGTTGTAGTTTACTTGACCACATCAGCTCGGCCGCAGTCCGCAAATCTTCAACCCGCTTGTCCGCATCGAGCTTTTCTGAGACCGCCTCGACCTTGGCCTTAATGATGGCGAGCTGCTCCTTCGCCTATTTCTCACTTCCTTCAGCCGCAGGCGCAGAGAGGGGATCAGCAGTTTTTACTCGTAGTATCTCAACATCAGACTACAACACCTAAAACAGAGATTGATTCATATCAGCGAGATGCTCGTTATTCGATGGTGTATAGTTTTTCAGTGGTGAACAAACTAACTGTTGACAAGGAAACATTTCCCAAGATCGAGGCATCTGGAGTGATAAGGCCGGCATCAGGAACCTCTTTTTTATGGTGGCATGTGCTGCAAGCTCGCAGCACCAGTCCACACAGAGACGTTTTTCTCTTTGCTAGCCCACAACTTCTTCTCTACCCGCTCGGTGACGGTGGACTTGTCTCTCTTCCTCTTCTTCTCAGGTGCTCTTTTTTCCGAGGTAGCAGCAACCTATTTCGATTCCGACAGATTCTTGTGGACTATGTCCACATCGACGACAACCAGATCCAGTGAAGACACTTGTTCTTCAACTTGTTCTTCAGCTTGTTCTTCAGCTTGTTCTTCAGCATGCTCTTCAGCTTGATCTTCAACCTGTTCTTCAGCAGGCCGCTTCTCCTCAGCATTTGACTGCCGAACTTCCGGTGACGAAACCTCCTTATCCAGGTCTATCCGCAGTATATATGTTCTAGAGGATGAAGGATGTATTTCCATACCCGCTGAGTTCGCAGGGTCTTGATCAGAAATTGATGGCGGATTTGAGATTCTATCTGCACTTTTCAATGGCACGTTTTTAGCAGCAGAGACATCCGTGAATTTCTCATGTTCAGATTCTTTCGACTTGCGGACTGAGTTAGTCCTCACTTTTACCTTCTGTGAAGTTTCGCCTACATGGCGAATAGGTGTTCCACTCCTATGGACAACTTTATTAGTCCTCATGTGTGGCTTGGGCTTCTCTATCCTTGAAGAAAGATTACCAAAGAACGATCCAAGCCTTGCCATCCCGGATTGAAAAGTGCAGACCGCAAGTGGTGAATATCGACACGTGGCGCAGACAGTTTATGTAAAAAGCAGAGTTTCCAGCGATATTTATAGCATTGACAGCATTTATGAGGGTTGCGGACTCGACGATTAAGGAAACATTTTCGAAGTTTTTTGAAACTAAAAAATGTGTTGGGATTATGTTAACCCCAAAATACGCAATCTGATCAAGACAGATCCTCCTCCTCCACTTTTGACAGACTCAGTTTCTATAGTCCGCACAGGTCCTTAAGACCATGCAAATCCAGGGCTCCAGTGGCGAGTTCAGCTTCCAGTCCTTTCAGGTTGCCAAGTCTGTATTCAAGTTCGGGCCTCCTTTAGTGGCAAACTCGATCATCCAATCCACCCAAGGCATCCAACCTCAAGGTGATCAGCTTCCAAGATTATCCTCCAGCTCTTCAGGAGAACTCAAGTGTCAGCTCGCACAGGTCGCGGCCCTTCAGCCAGGATCGCACCCTACAGCCAGACGAAAGTTCCAGCTTGCAAGCCCAGTCTGCCCTCTTCCGCGAACTTGCTTGTCTTTTCTTTTTTGATTCCCTTCACCGTTGCTCGGTTCTCCTGTACCCCGGGCAACCAGTTATTATAGTACTTCCCGTTTGGGCAGGCCCTCGAACCTATAAATAGGGGGAAGCGGTGCACCCAACGCACGCCGAATCGAGCCGAAGAGCCCACTTGTTAGAGGCTGCAGATTCGAATCTTAGACTTTGCGGTCTCTTGCCTGTCTTGACACCACCGCGATCAGTAGTCCTGATTACTTCTTTTCTTTGTCCACTAGTAAATGGTTGCTTGCAGTTTCCCTAACCTCTTTTTCCCTTCTACCGGAACTTGAGGTCGCATTTCTTTCATTAATTGTAGTCTTTGATGAGTCTACTATGTTTAACCATGAGTTGTCAAGCTCTTCTTATAGTACTGCAGGTACAAGACAGATGATGGAAAAACTAACCATCAAGGAAGCATCACCAGTTATCCAAGATGAAGTGGATACTCCAGAAGATCTACCAGGGATTCTTTGAGTGGATGAAGATCAACAAGAGGTACCACAAGAAGCTGCACCTGATGCTGCACCTATTTCTGCTATTGAAAGTAGACTGTCACCTGCAGTCAGACATATGAGAGATCATCCAGCACACCATATCATTGGTGAGGCAAGCCATGGAATAATATCAAGGACCAAAAATCATAATACAGCCATGTACTCAAGCTTTCTATCACAAGTAGAGCCCAAGAAGTTTGTAGAGGCCAACATAGATCAGCAGTGGATTGGAGCTATGCTGGAGGAACTAAACCAATTCAAGAGGTGCAAGGTCTGGAAGCTGGTTCCCAGACCAAAATGACATAATATCATTTGATTCATGTGGATCTATAGAAACAAGCTTGAAGACAGTGGTATTATAATCAATAACAAAGCAAGACTAGTTGATAAGGGGTACATGCAAGAAGTAGGCATTGAATTTTATCAAACCTTTGCCCCTATAGCAAGATTGGAAGCAATCAAAATGTTCCTTGCATATGTTGTGTTGATGCTCGAAAAGCGACGGACTCGGGCACCACCAGCTAACCGTTCCAGCACTTGGGGAAGAAAAAGGAAAAACAAACTGCGAGCAGCAGTCTACTTGGCGGACTAGAAAAGGAACAGAAAAGCAGGAGCCGTGGAGCACGGCAACACCGGACTTCGCCCGTCGCGGCCTGAATGCCTCTCCTGCGACGGGCTTACTTTTGATTACAAAGAAGGGGTTACAAGAAGGGAAAAGCAAAGCCAAGCAGAATGCAAGCTGGAGACCGCAAAGTCAGAGATTCGAGTCCGCAGCCTTTAACAAGTGGGCTCCTGGGCTCGAGTCAGCGTGCTTTGAGTGCACCACTTCCCCCTATTTATAGGCTGGGGGCCTGCCCAAGCGGGCAGGGCTAAAATAACCGGCTGCCCGGGGTACAAAATAGCCGGGCAGCAGTGACGGGAATCAAAAAAGAGAAGGAACAAGCAGTCCGCGCGGGACAGGCGGACTGGGCCAGCGAGCTGGAGACCTCCCTTGGTCGTACTGAGCGCGTGACTTTTAAACTAGCCGCGACCTGAGCGACCTGGGCGGCCTGACTCGGAGCTTGCCGGTCTGAGCCTGACTCGCCGATCTAGCAGAGCTGGGAACTGAGGGCGACCTGAGCGGACGGATTTCTGGAGTCCGCCTAGGTGACGGACCATGTCCACTGGCGAGCTGGGCGAACTGAGTACTTAAGTTCAGCGAGGGAAGTGCAAGATGCCTAGCTGGAAATGTTGCGGATTCTGGGGTTAACATAATCCCCGCACATTTTTGAGTTTTGGAAAATTCCGAAAATGTTTCCTTAACCGCTGAGTCCGCAACTATCATTAATGCTATTTGTGCTATAAATACTGCCGGAAGAGCTGTCTTCTGTCAGAATTGTCTGCGCGACGGGTCGTTACTAACCACTTGCGGTCTCGACTTTCCAGTCCGGCATGGCGAGGCTAGGGTCCTTCTTTGGCAGCATGGCTGCTCCGATTGAGAAGCCGAAAGCGAGTTCCCGGCCTAAGAAATCGAGCCATCGAAAAGATGCACCTGCCCGCCACCAGGGGGAGACTTCAGACCAGGTGAAGCAAGATCCAGTCCGCGTACTGTAAAGACTGCGAATGCCCCTCTAAGTCCTCTACGGGAGAAACCGAATCCGCCCTCCGTTTCTGACCAAAATCCTGCGAACTCCTCCAGCATGGAGGTGCATCGCTCTCCTTCCGGGACTATCATGTTGCGGATAGAAACGGAAAAGGAAGTTTCTTCGCCGAAAGTCCAGCAGCAAAGGATCGAGGAGAAGCTTCCTGCTGGTGAGCCGACAGTGGAAAGGGGGGAGGAGGTTGCCGAGGAGCGAGATAAGGAGTCCGCTGAAAACGCGACCAACAGTTCCATCGAAAAGCAAGTTGTGGAGCCAGTATCTTCCTTGGCGCTGGTTGTCGCTCCAAACTCAGTTCCCGAACCAAAGCCGGTTGTCATCGATTTAGAGAAGACTCCTGAGAAGAAGAAAAAGAGGAAAAGAGATGGTAATGCCGCCGAGCGGGTAGAGAAGAAGTTGAAAGTTAGAAAAGAGAAAAATATCTCCAAGCGGACTGGAGCTGCGAGCTTGCAGCATAGGCCGCGAGAAAAGGAAGTCCAAGATGATCTCGTCACCCCCGATCCTCTGCTCGCAGAAGGTGATCCCCCTTCCACGCTCAGCTTATCAACCACTGAGATACTCGACTCTATAGATAATGATCAGCTTGCGAGTATAAATCGCTCTCTACTGGAGGTGCTGCAGCCTGATACCGCAACTGGAGGAGAAAATCTTGACGACCCTTCTTCTTTTTTTCCAGCTGAAGAGAGGAAGAAAACCGAGGAGCAACTTGCCATAATGAAGGCGAAGGTTGAAGCGGCCTCGGAGAAACTTGTGGTGGATAAGCGGACTGAGGATCTTCAGATTGCTGCCGAGCTGATGCGATCTGGTAAGTTGCAGCCGGTGACCAAGCGGTTTCAGAGCTCTTGGTTGTACAAATCCCCTCCACGAAAGTCGCAGCCAGTCAAGATCCTTACAGAAACTGATGACATAGTCACCTCGAGCAGATCGCTGGCCGAGACAAGAGCACTAGTCCGCCGTGAATGGAGGCGTCGCCTAGAGGCTTTTGATCCGGAGCGCGTGAGGCGACCTATCCTTGATAGTCATCAGATCGCCGCGAAGATAACCAAAAGTGGATAAAAACCTTTTCCCTTTTCTCTTTTTTTTTTCTGGAGCTATTGCGGCCTGGATACTGAGGCGATTTCACTTTCTTTGTTGTAGTTCAAAAGTCCACGCCTGATTCTGTCGAGGTCGGCGAGATCATGCCCACGCCACCAAACGTGTTGGAGGCTGCGGAGCGGACTACTGATGAGCTCACACAGGAGGAGCTGCCTGCTAAAGAAGACAGCGCACTGTTAGCGAAAAAGTATGAGGAAGAGTTATGCGAGCTTAGAACTGAACTAAAGAAAAGCAAAGCGCGGGAAAAGATCCTAGAAAGCGAGGTCGCCGGCCTTTCATCCGCACTCGAAGGAGCGAACAAGGAGAAAAATTGACTGAGCGGAGATGTCCGCCATTATAGGAATAAATATCTGGCTTTGGCGAGAGAAGGAAAAAAGCAAGTAAGCGAAGCCGCTGGGGTGAGATCGCAAACGTCTCAGCCTGCTGTGGGGGAGGGATCAGCCCCTGCGGCAAGTGGGCAGCCCGCGGTGGTCGCAGATCCAACCCCGGCAGTTCAATTGATTCCATTTCCGCGGGTAGTCAGAGACATGGCTCATATGCACCGAACCTTCAATAATATGCACCATCTGGTTTCCCAGCTCTACTGCGAGATCTTGCGATGGAGTGACCTGGCCGCTCATGTTGGAATGGAGGAGGAGGTGCGACCTGCTCTGAGAGACCGCGGAAGGCGCTAAGGCCAAAACATTTATTTTCTATTATTTTTTAAGTTGTTGTATAATATTGTTGCTGAAACTCTTTGTTGTATGATTATATCAGTGCTGTGATGCTACTTTGCTTGTTGCATACTATTATTTTTTCGGATAATCCCGTTATGGAATGTAAGTTATGCGAGCAGGCGTTTTATGCTTGCTTATCTTGTTTACTAGAAAATTGCGATCCCTGTGGGCTTCCTGTGAATTCGCAATTATTTGCAGGGAGAACAGGGAAGAGGCGAGCTGAGCGGACTGGCTTTGAATCCGCAAAGCCTTGAGAAATATCTGATATTGCAGGGAAAATAGGGAAGAGGCGAGCTGAGCGGACTGGCTTTGAATCCGCAAAGCCTTGAGAAATATCTGATATTGCAGGGAAAATAGGGAAGAGGCGAGCTGAGCGGACTGGCTTTGAATCCGCAAAGCCTTGAGAAATATCTGATATTGCAGGGAAAACAGGGAAGAGGCGAGCTGAGCGGACTGGCTGACCGATCTGAGCGGATTGACGGCTGTCATGTCAGACGGTTTTTATATAAATAGGGTTGTCATTCTCTGTTTGTGTAGAAAGCAGTGGGAGCTGAAGACTTGCGGTCTGAAAACATGGTATCCGCACGCACTGAAGCCGCAGCCGCCTTCCACGCTGCTGATCATAAAAGGAGTAGGCTAACCGAAGCCGACCTGGAGGCTTTTTTGGGAGTTCATATGGCGGGCTCGCCCGTACTCGCGCGGCTCCCCGAGCACCACGAACGACTGAATTTTTCAAACGCTACCCAGCTCGCAATTCCAATAGATCATTTTGACTGCGGGTTCAAATTTCCCCTGCTCTGGGAGGTCGCGGAGATCTTTGAGCATTATGGGTGGTTCCGGGCCAGCTTGCCCCGAACAGTATGGTTGTGATCTGCAGTTTCATTGCTTACCTGCGAGCTGAGAGGGTTGAATTTTCCTTGAAGATTTTCAGGAAGATTTTCTCTGTTCGCTCTATTACCCCGACGGGAGACCCTGAGTACAAAGGCATCATCTACTTCTACTGTAGGGGAATGCAAGTTGTGGGCTTGCCGAATAAGATCCACAACTGGACCTCTAGGTATCTCATCTTTGAAGGCGACCTGGGGTTCCTTCATACCAGTCCGCAGCTGCGCGTAGATGCTGACTTCAAGAGCGTGCAGCTGAACGATGCTGAGGCCGCCATTGTCAAGTTCCTTGACGGAGCGAGGCTGGATGTTGACTATTACATCCCGCTGCTACTTGGGCTATATACTATTAGCCGCCAAGAGAGTAAGTCTTGCGACCTTCGTTTGTATCCGCAACAACCTGGGAATTTTAGCTAACTTTCTCTCTTGCAGCTACCTTGGCGGTACCCGCAAATCTGCCCGTTGCGCCTGCCGGACAGACTCCTACGCAAGGGGAAAGGAGAAAAGAAATCGCAAAAAAGAGGAGGGAAGACGGAGACCCCGCCGCGGGTTATTCTTCTGATGGCAGCTTCGACATTGCGGGCTTCGGCGAGAAACAGAAGGATCTGAGGGGCAACCCCATGATCCACTGGCATGAGAAGAAAAAGTATGTCCGCCTATCAACGGCTCTTCCCTCTTGGAGGAGCCCGCGCCCATCTCGCCATGCCCACATCGCCCTGTCCGCCTTGTACGGGAAGCAAAACCTCCGCGATCTGCAAGGTGTGGCACCTGATGACCTCCCCCTTCTCGCTGCGCAGGCCAGTGCGAACGCCGCCGTCACCAATCACTTCTTAGGCAGGCTTACGCGCGAGCTGCTTAGGGACAATGCGCGGCATAAGAAGGAAAGCCATTCGCTGAAAGAAAGGAATAAGCGACTTGGTGTAAAAGTTAATCAATATAAAGAAGACAAGGTCGTAAGTGCTTAGTTAATCGCCATTAATCTTGCTTATCTTTCGCGGACTGATGTTTTGATTTCTTTTGCAGATCGCATATGAGGTGACCAACCCAGACTTTCAAAAGGCCATGTTTCCTTTTGTAAGGGAAAGCGTCGAGGTCGCGCTCGAGCGCGTTATCAGCGATGGGTACGCGAAGGCTGGGGTAGACTCTATTCCTTTCCTGAAGCTTTTCCCGGAGCTAAAGGATAAAGTTGCCGAGTTCGAGCAAGCTGATAAGGGGAAAGCGGTTGCCGAGGATGACGAGGAGGAGTCTGCTGACGAGGAAGCTGCTGAAGACGTGGCCTCAAGCCAGCAGCAAGGAGGTCAGTCGGATCAGTCCGCTAACTCCAGCTCTGGTGAGAGCAGCTCGCGAACAGAACCCTCAGCCGCTTCTCACTTTGACGACAGCAGCAGCAGTGACTCAGGCGGCTACTCGCCTATAGTGGATGTGGATGGGTCAAGCCCTGAGAAGCCTGCGGACAAGAGGCAGAGGACAGAATAGGAATATATATTGTAATTTTTTGGTTTTCTTTAATGTAAGGGGGAGGGGCGGACTTTACGCGAGTCCGCCAGGACATGTAACTTTTGAATGAATATATATAAAAAAAGATATTTTTGATATCTTCTGAGATTTTCTGCTTGTTTCTTGCTGATGCTTTAGAGATCGCACTTATATCTTTGCTAGCTGAAATTTCATTACCACAATCTTGTTATAATATGAACAGAATGTATTCCTTGGGAAAGAGACGAATGATGCGGACTTGGACGAGTTCAGTTCTCAGTCCGCATTTCACATAACTTTTTGCCAATTTTTGCGAGAACTAAGATAACGAGAAAACCATAATCTGCTAACCCAAATATCATGAATAAGCGAACTGGACGGACTAGGGTCACCATCCGCAGATATTCGCGCTTGAATTTCTTCCAAGTACATTGTATGCATCGAACAAATTCTGCGGACCAGGAGAATTAGAAAACCAACGTCCGCACTGCCTCAGTCAGCAACATCAGAAGTGGCCTGTAATTCATAATAAGCGGGTAGGAGCGACCGGAGCAGCATTGCTTTCCTCACAAGATTATGAATTACCGAATCAACCAAGGAACGGCGGACTGAGCGGATAAGGCAACTGGAGTCCGCACTTCATTAATGAACAATATCAGAAATGACTTGTAATTCAAAACCAAGCGGGTAGGTGCGGCCGGAGCGACATTGCTTTCCTCACAAGGTTATGAATTACAGAATCAACCCAGGTGACGGCAGACTGAGCGGATAAGGCAACTGGAGTCCGCACTTCATTAATGAACAATATCAGAAATGACTTGTAATTCACAACCAAGCGGGTAGGTGCGGCCGGAGCGACATTGCTTTCCTCACAAGGTTATGAATTACAGAATCAACCCAGGTGATGGCGGACTGAGCGGATAAGGCAACTGGAGTCCGTACTCCATCAATAATGACAACCCCTGTGAAGAAGAAAACCGCAGTCCGGAGGCCAAGTGGGTAGGTGCGGCTGGAGCGGCATTGCTTTCCCCACTGGACCTCGGAGTCTGCAGACTCAATAACTCAATTCACTGCCCTCTTGCCTGAAGTACAGTCTAAGTTGATCTCTCGGGCAGGTACGGCCGGAGCGGCATTGCTTTTCTTTGAGATCGACAAGACTGTGGGTCTTCTGCAGGCACTGCTTGAGGGTACCAAGGAGTGTTCGAGAGTCACAACCCTAAGATGATCTGGGGGTAGGTGCGGCCGGAGCGGCATTGCTTTCCCCGTGCGATCATCTGGGTTGTAACAATATCCCTTAAGTGGCGTGGTAGAGCTGACCTCCACTTCGCTCCTCCATAATGCAGAAGTGGGGTTAGGTACTAGCCGGGATCCGAAATCCAGTATCCTACCGCACTAGAGTTGGTAGGCTCCCACTACACGGTGCGAAATCTCCCCGCAACACGTGGTCGTCGTGGTGTTATGCTGACACCAACGGTTCTAGGGGAGGTTTTTGCTGAACACGGCGATATCTCCTGGCATCAAGCAACTGTCGGGAGTTGCTCGAGGAGGTAAGAAAGAAGAGGCATTCGAAGAAGTGTTAGTATGAGTATTTAGGCAAGTATCAATTTTGAGAGATTCGTATAACCATAAAATAGAGAGTTCAGAGAGAACCGTTTAGAGTTATCCTTGCTCCATATATTTAACTGCCAACGCTTGAAACACAAAGATACTTGATAAAAGTGTTGGCAAGGAATTTTTTATTAATAGTGAACCTCTTAAAGAGTTTACACAGGAAGAAAAGAAAAGAAGTTCAGGAAAAGAACCGCTTTAGGTCATCTCCGCTCCATGTGTGCTGTCTTCTCCTTCAAACGTTTGTAACCGGTAGGCCCCATTCTGAAGTGCTTCCTTGATAATGAATGGTCCTGCCCAGCTAGGATTAAGCTTCCCAACTGAGCTGGCTCTTGCAGTAGCATCGACCTTTTTAAGAACCAGATCTCCCACTTGAAAGTGTTTGATCCTTACGTTCTTATCGAAGTAACGGGCCATTCTTCTTTTTACTTCCTCCTGCCTGATAGCAGCCTTGTCTCTGACCTCTTCGATATGCTCCAAACTGAACCTCATCTCCTCGCTGTTCAACTCAAGCCAATCCTCCGTGCCTTGCCTGGCAAGCAGTACTCTAGGCGACAGAACTTCAAACTCAACAGGAATCAATGCCTCGGACCCGTGAGAAAGCTTGAACGGGGTTTCTCCTGTTGCAGATGAAGGTGTTGTTCTCAGGGTCCAGAGGACTGAGGGAAGTTGATCAGCCCAACTGCCCTTGAGATTTTGAACCTTTTTCTTAAGCAGGTTGAGGATTTGCTTATTAGCTGCTTCTACTTGACCATTGCTTCTGGGATGATGAACTGATGCGAAGCGCAGCTCTGTTCCGATCTGCCTGCAAAAGTCTACCATCTCCGCATTATTGAACTGTGGTCCATTATCGGTGATTATTGCCATAGGGATTCCATGTCGGCAGACTATCTCACCCCAAATAAAATTCCTCACGACCTGGGTTATCGTCTTTGCCAGTGCTTTAGCCTCAATCCACTTACTGAAGTAGTCGATTATAACTATAATAAAGCGTCGCTGCCCACTTGCCATGGGAAAAGGGCCAATGAGATCCATTCCCCAAACAGCAAAGGGCCAAGGGGTTGTGATTGATCTGAGAGATTGAGCTGCTTGATGCTGAAGAGGGGCGAATTTCTGGCATTGAACACATTTTCTTGCATAGGCCCCAGAGTCCTTCTTCATTGTAGGCTAGAAGTAACCTTGCCGCAGGATCCTTCTTTCTAATGTTCTTGCTCCCGAATGACTTCCGCACTCGCCAGAATGCACTTCTCGGAGAATGGTGGGAACCTCACTTTCTGAAACACATCTTGCCATTGTGGACAAGAAGGTTTTCCTGTAGAGAATGTCGGATATCAAGTAATAGTGTGCTGCCTTCAACCTGAATCTCTTCTTATCTTTCACTGACTGATGTAGATTCCCAGTTGATAGGTAGAGAATGAACGGATCCATCCAAGAGGGACACTGATCGATTTGCATTAGCCCTTCTTCCTCCACCGCTGGGCGGAAAAGTTCAGAAGTTGTCCCTCCTGACGAGAGCCCGTACTTTGCGAGAACGTCGGCCTCCTCATTCTCTGTCCTTGGAATGTGCTCAATAGTAAAACTTTTGAACCTGCCAACCTCAACCTTTACCAGCACAAGGTACTTTTTCAACACTGGCTCCCTGGTCTCGAAGTTGCCAAGAACTTGTGAAGCCATTACCAGTGAATCAGTCTTGATATGGACGTGATCAATTCCCAGCTCTCGCGCAAGCCTCAAGCCGGCTAATAAAGCCTCATATTCTGCCTGATTGTTAGTCACTGGAAAATAGAACTTGATGGCCTGCTCAAGTTTGACACCATTCGGGTTTATCAAAACTACTCCTGCACCCGAGGAGTTTCTACCAGAAGCTCCATCCACATAAATGGTCCAAGCTAAAGGGGACCTTGCTGCTTGGTCCGAGCTGGATTCTGTCGTATCAATCATGAAATCTACAAGCACCTGTGCCTTGATAGCTGTTCTGGGCACATAGGAAATTTCAAACTCGCTCAGCTCGATTGCCCATTTAGCTAGCCTGCCTGAATGCTCTGGTTTTTCTAACACATTCTTCAAAGGTTGATCAGTAACTACCTGAATTGAATGAGCCTGGAAATACGGACGGAGTCTACGGGCAGACATAACTAATGCTAAAGCTAGCTTCTCTAGGATGGGGTACCTTGCCTCTGCATCCTTCAGGATGTGACTGACATAGTAAACAGGGAACTGCCTCCTGCTTTCTTCGCGAATCAGAACTAAACTAACTGCCTCGGGACCAACCCCTAGGTATAGGAACAATACCTCCCCTGCTCGGGGGCTTTGGAGTAAAGGAGTCGAGGTTAGCTGCTTTTTTAATTGCTCAAAAGCCAAGGAACACTCTTCTGTCCATTGAAACTTGGACGCTCCCCGAAGAGTCTTAAAGAATGGTGCACTTTTATCTCCAACTCGAGAGATGAACCTCCCGAGTCCTGCCAACCTCCCCCCTAACTGCTGAACCTCTTTGGGTGAACGGGGAGGGGTCATACCAAGGATGGCTTTAACCTTATCAGGGTTGGGGGCTAGACCCTCGGGAGTAAGGAGATGGCCGAGAAATTTCCCTTTACTTGCCCCAAAGACGCATTTTAACGGGTTAAGCTTTATTTTGCGCCTTCGTAGAGTAGAAAAGGTCTCTACAAGATCTACCAGGTGCTGCGGAAGAGACCTACTCTTAATCAGAAGGTCATCTACATACACCTCGAGGTTTCTACTTTTTTGCTCTTTAAACACTTGGTCCATCATGCGTTGATAGGTTGCGCCAACATTTTTAAGCCCAAAGGGTCACAAGATAACAATAGCAACCGTCATTAGTGATGAACGATGTGCAAGGGATATCAGGTTTGTGCATTCTTATTTGGTGATAACCAGAGAATGCATCTAAAAAACTCATAAACGGATACCCTACCGCAGAATCAACTAATAAATCTATCCGAGGCAAGGGGTAGAAATCTTTCGGGCACGCTTTATTCAAACGGGTGAAATCTACACACATACGCCACTTTCCCCCAGGTTTCTTAACCATTACAACATTCGAGACCCACTCGGGATACTGAATCTCTTGAATGAAGCGCACTTTGAGGAGTTTAGCAACCTCCTCTCTGATGGGCTCTGCTAGCTTGACAGCTACATCCCTCTTTTTTTGCTGGACGGGCTTGGCGGCCGGATCAACATTGAGATGATGGCAAGCCACGTCGGGATCCACCCCTGGCATGTCCTCCGCTGACCAAGCGAAGACATCCAGATTCTCCAATAGGCAAGATATCAACTCCGCCTTTTGATCTTCTGGCAATTCGGAGTTGATGGAGAGCTTTCTTCCTTCCCCTTCTGCGATGGGGACTTCTTGTGTCATCTGGGCAGGTTCCAGGTGAGCACCTTCTCTATTCTCAGCATCTTCTGAAGGAGTGGCTTCTGCTGCTGCTAGAAAGGCTGGGGGGGGGGGAAACCTCAGTCATGTTGACTGTTCGGAGGTAACACTCTCGAGCCTGCCTCGGGTCGCTCCTGACCCTACACTAGCGGCCATCCTTGCAGAACTTGATGGCTAGATGGTATGTTGAAATGATGGCGCGATATTTGTTTAGCAATGGTCTTCCAAAGATAGCATGATAGCTGCTTGGATTATCTACCACTATGAACTGGATTTCTTTGGTCACCCCTCCGAGCGTCACCGTGAGTGTGACACTTCCTTCAACTTCCTTCCTTTCTCCCGAGAAGCCATAGAGTGGCCCTTCGGTGGAAAGCAGAGTCTTTCCAGTCCTCAGGGCTTCGAAAGTGGACTTAAAGAGGAGATTCACGGAGCTGCCGGTGTCGATGAGAATTCTATCGACCGTGAAGTTTCCGATGGCTGCCTGGACCACGATGGCAACATCGAAGGGGTTGGCGGTTGCAGGAAGGTCCGCAGAACCAAAGGTGACGACTTCAGAAGGTGGGGCAGAAGAAGTAGAAGCAACCTCAGTTCGCGAAAGCCTTGACAAAGAGGACTTCCGGGTAGACTCAGCCCCTGCTCCGCCATGGATGAAAAAGAGTCTTCCCAAGGCCCCCTAATCAACAACATCAATACACTCATTTTGGATATCAATGAGCCCCAGATGGCCCTCATCCCTTATCTCTATGCACTCCTGGTGAACTTCAGCCACCTCCTTGCCCTTGGAGGTGGAAGGCCTTGAAGAATCATTCTTCCTGCCCAGGTCCTCGAGTTTACCCTCGGCGAGCAACCTCTCAACTAGCTTCTGAAGAGCCTTGCAGTCTTTAGTCAGATGACCCTTCTCCTTGTGAAAATTACAGAACTGAGAGTTTTCTCTGGGCTTCCAATCTCTCTGAGGCCCTTGCCTCTTTTCTTCAACCTTCTTCTGGATTACTTGGGCAACCTCTTCAAAGTCGATGCCTAGATCTGCAAGCTCTTCCATAGGGCTGCTCCCGTGAGGATTTGAAGCTGGCAGGGCTCTCTGAAGAATGGGGAGCGCTTGAAGGGGAACGGCGGGAGCGGCGGCCAACGGCAGTCTCTGATCATGAAACTGTTGATGGCCAAGGAAGGGTTTCTTATGGCGGAGGTTGCGCCCCCTCTGAGGTGGAGGGTGGAAATCAGGCCGGGGAGGCTTACTGTGGTACTGATTGTTGGAAGAGGAGTTAGGGACATCCCTTCCTCCAGCTTTAGCTGTCAGGGATGAGATATAGGTTGGATTGGCATTTTCCCCCTCAATAAAGCGATTAGCTATCGCGATGAGCTCCTGATAGGTTGACGGTGCCTTTGTTGTCACTTTGAATTTCAACGGGCCCTCCCGGAGGCCGTGAATCAGGGCAACTTTATAATAATCGGGGTTCACATTCCTTACCCCTTGAATTTCCTTCTGGAACCGATCAACGAATCTTGCCACCGATTCATTGTCTCTTTGTCTAATATCAAAAAGGGCTGCCGGCCCATCCTTTCTCTTCTTAGAGGTTGCAAACCTCAGGAGCAGCTCGCTGCGAAGCTCAGCGAAGGAGGAAATGGTGCCTGGAGGCAACTCATAAAACCATTCTCTTGCTTGACCATCAAGAGTGGTCACTAGAAGTTTACATTTCAGGGCGTCAGAGAGGCTTCTCAATGCTACTGCCCCTTCGAATGCCTACAGGTGGGAGATCGGATCAGTCTCCCCCGAATAAAAAGGGAGACGAGGTTCTCTGAAATTGCTTGGCGCCGACTCCCATCGGATTCGATCGACGAAGGGAGAGGGAGTTTCTGAATCAATAGAAGGGCGGACTGGAGGACGAAACTCTGCGAGCTCTGTGGATTGCCGATCAACAAAGTCTAGTCGGCTTCCCAGCGGGACTGCTCCAACGCCTCCCACAGCGAATCATCGCGGGAGCTGGAGCGGTCGGAGCGGCGACCTCGGCGGTCTGACATTTCTATCCGCGGTTTCAAAAAACTGCTCGAATCTGAAGGTCGCGTGTTAACTGTTTATGCTCGAAAAGCGACGGACTCGGGCACCACCAGCTAACCGTTCGAGCACTTGAGGAAGAAAAAGGAAAAACAAACTGCGAGCAGCAGTCTACTTGGCGGACTAGAAAAGGAACAGAAAAGCAGGAGCCGTGGAGCACGGCAACACCGGACTTCGCCCGTCGCGGCCTGAATGCCTCTCCTGCGACGGGCTTACTTTTGATTACAAAGAAGGGGTTACAAGAAGGGAAAAGCAAAGCCAAGCAGAAAGCAAGCTGGAGACCGCAAAGTCAGAGATTCGAGTCCGCAGCCTTTAACAAGTGGGCTCCTGGGCTCGAGTCAGCGTGCTTTGAGTGCACCACTTCCCCCTATTTATAGGCTGGGGGCCTGCCCAAGCGGGCAGGGCTAAAATAACCGGCTGCCCGGGGTACAAAAGAGCCGGGCAGCGGTGACGGGAATCAAAAAGGAGAAGGAACAAGCAGTCCACGCGGGACAGGCGGACTGGGCCAGCGAGCTGGAGACCTCCCTTGGTCGTACTGAGCGCGTGACTTTTAAACTAGCCGCGACCTGAGCGACCTGGGCGGCCTGACTCGGAGCTTGCCGGTCTGAGCCTGACTCGCCGATCTAGCAGAGCTGGGAACTGAGGGAGACCTGAGCGGACGGATTTCTGGAGTCCGCCTAGGTGACGGACCATGTCCACTGGCGAGCTGGGCGAACTGAGTACTTAAGTTCAGCGAGGGAAGGGCAAGATGCCTAGCTGGAAATGTTGCGGATTCTGGGGTTAACATGTTGCACATTAGGGATTCAAGGTCTACCAGATGGATGTCAAGTCAGCCTTTATGAATGGTGACTTAAAGAAAGAAGTTTATGTTGAGCATCCTCCAGATTTTATAGACTTAAGAAAGCTCTGTATGGGTTGAAGCAAGTCCCTAGAGCATGGTATGAAACTTTATCTTAATTCCTCATTGAGAAAAAATTCTCAAGGGGAAAGATAGACAAAACCCTATTCCTAAGGGAATCCAAAGGTAAGATCATCCTATTTCAGATCTATGTAGATGACATCATCTTTGGATCTACTGATGACAACCTCTGCAAAAAGTTTGCTAAACTTATGTAGGGGAAGTTCGAGATGAGGAGTTTGGGTGAACTTAAGTTATTTTTGGGTCTTCAAGTAAAACAGACTAATGATGGTTTGTCCATATCACAGTTTATGTTCACTAGGGAGTTAATAAACAAATTTTGCAAGGAGAATTCCTCCACTTTAAGAACTCCCATGGGGTCAAATCTGCCCAATCGCAAGGATGAAACAGGGAAGCCTATTGATGAGACCTTGTACAAAGGGATAATTGACTCCCTTCTTTATCTTTCTACAAGTAGGCCAGACATCATGTATGTTACATATATTTATGCTAGGTATCAGGCTTTCCACATCTAAGAGAATTTTGAGGTATCTTAAGGGCACTCCAGATCTTGGCCTATGGTACCCTAGAAATGGCGAGTATGAACTAACAGGCCATTCAAATGCAGATATTGTAGGCTGCAAAGAGGACAGGAAGAATACATGTGGCACCTATAAGTTCTTGGGAGGGAGACTAGTATCTTGGAGCAACAAGAAGCAAACCAGTGTTGTTATCTCAACTGCAGAGTCATAGTACATATCAACGGGAAGCTGTTGTGTTCAGTTATTGCGTATCCAGCATCAGCTCCAGGACTACAACATCCAGATAAGTAGAACTCCTCTATTCTGTGATTCTACTAGTGCAATCTCAATTGCTAGGAATCCTGTCTCTCATAATAGGACTAAGCATATAGAGATTAGGTATCATTTCATTAGGGAGCATGTGGAATGTGAAGACGTCACCCTGAGTTTGTTCCAACAGACAAGCAAGTGGCACACATATTCACTAAGCCACAAGATAAAGCAAAGTTTAACACCTTCAAATTTGAGTTTGGTATGTAAAACTTAGTATAGCTTCAGGTGCTCCTCATATGGATGCAAGCTATTTTTTGTTTTGCAGGTTGAATTGTTCATCAGTAGCATGGAGATATTTTGAAATAATACCCTCAGTGGTATCAAGAATCATGATAGATGATGCTTAAATTGTGGGGGAGCAAAACATTTGTACCTCCCTCATTATTTACAAAAGCCAAAAAGGCGGAGGAGTAGGACCTGGTTTGCTGTATACCTGATATCAAGAAAAATGGTGGCAGCAATACAGGGGGAACAGGTGTGGTGATCACTCTGCATGTAAGGATGTTCATATTATCCAATTCATATTAAGTTCTATTGCTGCAAAGAGTTATGTATGTGATTGACTCATTTGATTGAGGGTTTTGACTTCTTCAAATAGGGGGAGATTGTTAGGTCCATTTCATACAATGTCCTATATTTCAAGAAGTCAATCATGACAATTACATACATAAAGATGTATTTGATGTGTGCCTAAGTTCATACAAGCAGGTTATCCTAGTAACTATGATGGGACATGTAGCCTAAATGTCTAAGTCAGGTAAAACACTTACCTTATTAGTGGACTGTCAGAAATTGGTCCAAGTCCACAGGCATTGAGTGGAGGCTACTCACTCAACGCCAGATGGCTGATAGCTCTTAGTGGAGCCTATTGAGTCAAAGACAGTAATGGAAGGCTAGAAATGTGGCTAAGTCCACAGGTGTTCAGTGAAGTTAACTCACTCAACGCCATACAACAAAAGGCTATGAGTTAGGCTAATACTGTAATAGTCTAAGTAGAAATGAGCAGAAAATTACTAAGTCCACAAGAATTTAGTGTAGCTCACTCACTCAATGCCATAACTTCATAATCGTTGAGTATAGCTAACTCTGTCAGCGTCACAGGAAAGCTGTGAATATTTACTAAGTCCACAGTCATTGAGTGAGGCAAGCTCACTCAACGCCATGGGATATTGCGTTTACTAATTCTCAATGGAAGTGTTCTTCTTGACACGGAAATTTGGCTAAGTCCAAATGCATTGATTTCTTTTACTTTCGTCGAGCTGAGCTATGAGTTCGTCAAATTGAGCTCTGAGTTTGTAAAACTAAGCTTTCACTTTTTATCGAGATGAGCTCTGAGTTCATTGAACTGAGTTCTGAGTTCGCTGAATTGAGGATTTTTGGAGATGCATAAAATTTGCCAAGGCAAAAAGTTTTGAGTGGAGTTTGCTCACTCTACACTGTCAACGCCTAGATAGATAAAATTCTGTGTAAGTGTTTTGGCGTTGAGTGAAGCTCATTTACTCAATGCCTATTCTACTGATGTTCGATTTTGGCTAAGTCCACAGATGCTGACGTCAGGAAAATTGACAAAGTTAACGAAGTTCAAATCAAGTACGGAGAAGCTACAGAACACGACAAGCTCTATCGAGAAACTACTTTACGTCTTCTTCCATTAATGCAAGGGGCAGCTGGAAGCTGCAGGTGGGGCCCACTGATCTTTAAGGGTCGTTGATCGTCGAACTACAAAAGGAAGTGATGGGCCAAGTAGCAAGATAACTTTTGGGCATTATTATTTTCAAAAAGGTTCCGGCTGGACTTCATCATCCTTCCCATTATTCCATGTAAAAGCTTTAAGTCTCCCTGTAAAAGGTTCAGTTAGCTATGCATCTTCTTTAGCGACACCAACAAGATCAAAATGCTTTCCTTCAGAGGGTGAAGAAAAAACAAGGAAGAAGTCTCTGCATATCAAGTTTCTTCTCAGTTCAGCAAGCCCAAACCTAATGATCTATTTCAGAAGATGTGAAGAACGAAGAATAAACTAGCTCACTCTTTCCTAGGAAGGAAGAGGAAGCAAAGCAGTTTACTGCTAGTTACTTCTAGCTAAAGATCCTTGTATCTGTGAAGAAAGTTTGAGCTGAGATAACTCAGCTCAAGTTGTTGTCACAAAGAAATTTCTCTGTGATAAATATAAATCTATTTCACTCTAGTAGGATCCATTTGGATCTTAGTTGTAGGGCCACTGGCTTGAGGTAGGGCAAGATTCCTGAGTAGTAGGAGTGTGAAGCTCTCTGAGTTGTAGGATCGAATTGGATCTGAGCTGTAGGGCCACTGTCCTAAGGTAGGTGATGGGTGAAAATCGTCTCACGGACTACAATCCCAATAGGCAAGTGTACCTATCGTTTTATAGTATAGTGATAAAAATATATCAAGGTCATATAAAACTCGGGGCAGGCAAGTACTATTACTCACAACGATTCTATTATCTTACCGAACGATTGATGGGTTTGAAAATTAAAATGAACAAAGCTTGATTAAAAGAGAAATAAAATATTGTAAAAGAGTGTTCGATCGGCGATTCACTTTGAAATAAAATAACGAAATATATTAGTTTAGCATTTGCAATACTATTAAGACCGTGACGGATCCGATACTAGGAAGTAATCTTGTTAGAGCATTAAATCCCCTAACTTATAGACATTTTGACCGAAATCTCTTTACAATTCAAAATGGCCTAAAGTCGCATTACCGAAGTGACCCGCACTATTGGATTTGAATCCAATTCGGAGGATTTACGTCATCCTATATCTAGGGTTGCGTTCAACTCCTTCCTTCTTTGAGTGATCATTTAAATCAATGAGTCTCTCGACTTCTATGAAATGAGATCAATTTCCTACTACCGTATACCGAAAATGGAGTCAATACGATAAAAATCAAAGAAAGATCAAAAATAGGAAAAATACAAATGCAAACATAAAATTATAGATGCGTTATTTTATTGCAAAGCTCATCGCGATCGGGCACAAAATAAAATTAGCTAAGCATAATAGAGGAAGAAAACAAAATAGAAGAAAGAGAAATCATTTGCATTGCTTAAGAAAAGAAGGGGTACACTAAATAAGAACAAGACAAAATTATTCTACTCAAGCAAAAATTACAATAAAAGGAACATGACAAGAAAGTAACACTCTTGAACTAGCACTCTAATTCCTTCCACAAAAACTTCACTAACAAAAACTTTCTAACTCTTCAAGCTTCTCCCTTCAACATGAGGCATGGGCTTGCTTTTATAGGAGAGGGAGAAGGTTCTAGAATGAAATGAAGAGGAGGAGACAAGGGGGTGGCCGACCATGTAAAGAGGAGAGGGTTCATGCATGATATTTAATGAGGGAGAGAGAGAAGGGACTAAATGCATGCATTTCATTTCGGAAAATAAAAATAAATAAAATAAATATAAGAGGGGGGATGGATGGGTTTAAATAAAAATGAAAGAGGGGGAAAGAGGGATAAATGAGAAATAAAGAAGGGAGAGAGGAGTGGTCGGCCATGCAAGGGTGGCAAGGTGCATGCATGTGAAAGTTATGGAGGAGGAGAGAGAGAGAGGGGTGGAGCATGAGGTGGCCGGCCAGGCCTTAGATAAATGGGCTATTTTTTGTGGGCTTTGAAGAGGGCTCGGGTAGGATAGGTGGGTTGCATGTAGATAGGCCGGGTTGCACCATGTGGGATGCACCATCATGGGCTCGGGTTTGACTTGAAGTGGGCTGCATCATGTTGCATGTACCTACAAGAAAATAAAAAAAAACATTACTCAATTTTTTTATAACATAACATAAATAAACCTAAGACATGGAACAAAAAAATGAAAATACATAAAACATATAAAAAAAACTAATCATAACATAACATTAATTATAATAACTAAACATAATATAATACATAAAATAATAAAAATACAAATAATAAAACTATAGATTTTTATATCATAACACAACAAAATAAAATTGCAACATAACAAGCAAATAAAACTATAATAAAACTAGGAATTATAATATCCTAACACAAAAAGACTTTTAGAAGAAATAAAACAAAACATGCATAAAAATACTTAAAACATATAATTAAACTAGTAATTTTGCATACTAAACTACCCCAAAAACGATGACTAAAATAAGTCATCAAATTCCCCTATGCTTGAGCTTTTGCTATTCAAGAGCAAAAGTATGAGAAATATTTATAAGACATTTATAAAATTTTTAATTAACCTAATTATTTATTTACACCAAAATAAAGCCAAAAATAAATTTATGGAATTACGAATTAAGTCTGAAATTATCGAATTAAAGTGAAAAGAGAGAAATATTTAGCCAAAAAATATTCTAATAAATTAACTAGCACTCAAAATTGAGTAAATTGCAAACAAGGTTAGATTAAAATTATAAAAACCATAACTTAAAAGAAACTTAAGGAAGAATGCAACCTACTACTTATGCTCTCCCAATATTTTAATTTAAAATCTAAGACAATGATATTGGCTAAGGGGTTTGGGGAGGAAATCAACATGAAGAGATCTTTTATTGGAGGTGATCATCATTATTTTTTTTCACACCCTACAATTTTTTTTTAAAATAAAATATATATGTCATACTAGAAAATGATAGACTAACATCCTATCACATCCTACGACATATATGAACTTTTAATTCCTCTCTTCATTAGGATTGCATATGTTTACCAGAGAATAAGGAACTAACATCTCCTTATTCTCATGACATATGATCTAACAATAAAAAGAAAAAGGATTGGGTTAAACAAAATTTTAGAAAATAAACTAAAATACTAGAGAGTCACTACTAGTAGATTAAGATTTCCTAAGAATCTAAAAGAATGAGGTAATAATAATTAGAATCAAAAATTGTTAAGCAAAATTACTACAAAATTTAAACTATTTAAAATAAAAGAGAAAAAGTGCTAAATAAATCACTCTAAGCAAATTAAAACCATAAGATAATTCTTACAACTAAATCACTAAATATATATTTAACTAAATCTGATGAAACAAAAGATTAGCAAATAAAAATAGTAAAAATGCTTATAAACAAACTCAAACAAAATTTCTGAAAACAATAAAAACACTAAGCAAGGGGTTTATTATATTTTTAGATTTTTTTAAGATTTTTAATTTTTTTTTTAATTTTGAAATCTGATATTTTTGGAAATTTTTATTGTTTTTGGTTTTGCTTTACTTAAAGAAAAAGTAGTACTAAAGAAGCTTAACTGTACTAGTTTGTTGTGTTTTTGTAGAAATTTAAAACATTTGTTTTAGAAAGGAAAGAAGAAAGAAAACAACTAAACCCTCCCCGATGCTTAAATTTTGCATTGTCCTCAATGAAAAATAATAACAAGAAAGAAAAATGAAGAAGAAAGGGGAGGGGGATGCAATAAAGTAAATACTTAAAAAGAAAACAACTTCCCCAGATTCGTAAGACCGAATGCAGATGTCGCTCCACCATGCTTGAGCTGGACACCGGCTCAAGCCTAAGGAAGAGAGGAAAGGAAGGATCCAAACGAACCGTCGGGGGCATTATTCCTGAAAAACAAAAGAAGTAAACAAAAAGAAAAAAGAAATAACAAAAAGGATAAGCAAGGGGTGCCTCCCAAGAGCACTCTTTATTTAACATCGTCTGATCCCGACATTATTGGTTAGCTAAATGAAAAATAAAAACTAAAGTGAAGAGGTAACTCCCTAAGTATGCGCTTAGGAGTGTAAATCAAAAAAAAATATTGAAGAATTGCACCGACATGCGATGGAATCTTCAAGGGAATGATGCCCAAAAATGAACGGACAGAGTTATAGAAGAACTCCGCCGTATATAAAATGGGAAAGAAGGGGTCGTCAAAAGAAGAAGAAAAAAAAGAAGAAGAAATAGAAAGAGGAATAAAAAAATAGAAAAGGAAATTTCATCAACGGAAATTTCACAAGGAGAAGGAGAGACTTGTGAAATTTCGGGAGAAGAAGGGTTAGAGAGAAGTAAAGAAGAATTATCTAAAATAAAAGAAGAAGAAGAAAAAGACTCGCTAAAACTAGAAAAAGTTGGAATAGTTAAAGTTGGAAGCAAAATGGAATCACAAGCGTCTTCAAAAAAAGAAAGAGAATGATGAGACGTCTTTTAATCCTCAAAATGTAAGAAGCACACCGGAGTATCCATAGGGGTATCATACAAAGAAGGAAGGAAACAATCCGGAATATCCGAATAGTTATCCTCCTCGAGAGGAAAAAAGACAAGACGGGATATCTGGTGACTCATTACACGATGAAATTGGAGTAGACGGAGAAGAAGATGAAGAAAACGATGCGGCCTCACGAGAAAAATAATCGAGAATGGTTTTGAAATGTGAATTAATATTATCAAGAGAAATTTGCAATTCAAAATACCCATTATCGATTGAATTAAAATTTAGAGGCGCGGCGCTTTGCGGGGCAAAATCATAAGAAAAATAAGACGGGTTCCCCATCTCCCAAGTAGGATAAAAATTGGAGTAAGAGTAAAATTGGCCACTTTGACCTGCTTCAGAAAAATTGAAATCAAAAGAGGGAGGGGTTCCCGAAAGACATGCAAAATTAAAATGGTCGAGCGACCCGCAAAAAGCACAGAAAGATGATGATTCCATAAAAAAAATAAACTGTTACTAAAAAGAAAAAAGAAAATTTAATTTTTATTTTTTAAAAAAATTTTAGTAGAAGTAATAAACTCATTGCTTTCGTAATATTGCCCAAAATAGTCCCCGATAACGGCGCCAAAAACTTGATGGGTTAAAATCGTCTCACGGACTACAATCCGAATAGGAAAGTGTACCTATCGTTTTATAGTATAGTGATAAAAATATATCAAGGTCGTATAAAAACTCAGGGCAGGCAAGTATTATTACTCACAATGATTCTATTATCCTACCGAAAGAATGAATGGTTTGAAAATTAAAATGAACAAAGCTTGATTAAAAGAGAAATAAAATATTGCGAAAGAGTGCTCGATCGACGATTCACTTTGAAATAAAATAATAAAATAAATTAGTTTAGCATTTGCAAAATTATTAAGACCGTGACGGATCTGATATTAGGAAGTAATCTCGCTAGAGCATTAAATCTCCTAACTTATAGACGTTTTGACAAAAATCTCTTTACAAGTCAAAATGGCCTAAAGTTGCATTACCGAAGTGACCCGCACTATTGGATTTGACTCCAATCCTGAGGATTAATGTCATCCTATCTCTAGGGTTGCGTTTAACTCCTTCCTTCTTTGAGTGATCTTTCAAATCAATGAGTCTCTCAACTTCTATGAAATGAGATCAATTTCCTACTACCGTATACTGGAATACGGAGTCGACACTATAAAAATCAAAGAAGGATCAAAAATAAGAAAAATTTAAATGCAAACATAAAATTAAAGATGCGTTATTTTATTGCAAAGCTCATCGCGATCGGGCACAAAATATAATTAGTTAAGCATAATAGAGGACGAAAACAAAATAGAGGAAAGAGAAATCATTTGCATTGCTTAAGAAAAGAAGGGGTACACAAAATAAGAACAAGACAAAATTATTCTACTAAAGCAAAAATTACAATAAAAGGAACTTGACAAGAAAGTAACACTCTTGAACTAGCACTCTACTTCCTACCAAAAAAGCTTCACTAACAAAAACCTTCTAACTCTTCAAGCTTCTCCCTTCAACATGAGGCATAGGCTTCCTTTTATAGGAGAGGGAGAAGGTTCTAGAATGAAATAAAGAGGAGGAGACAACGGGGTGGCCGACCATATAAAGAGGAGAGGGTTCATGCATGATATTTAATGAGGGAGAGAGAGAAGGGACTAAATGCATGCATTTAATTTTGGAAAATAAAAAGAAATAAAATAAATATAAGAGGGGGGATGGATGGGTTAATGAGAATGAAAAAGGGGAAAAGAGGGATGAATGAGAAATAAAGAAGGGAGAGAGTAGTGGTCGGCCATGCAAGGGTGGCAAGGTGCTTGCATGTGAAAGTTATGGAGGAGGAGAGAGAGAGGGGTGGAGCATGAGGTTATCGGTCTTGCCTTGGATAAATGGGCTATTTTTTATAGGCTTTGAAGAGGGCTCATGTAGTATAGGTGGGCTGCATGTAGATAGGTCGGGTTGCACAATGTGGGATGCACCATCATGGGCTCGGGTTTGACTTGAAGTGGGCTGCATCATGTAGCATATACCCACAAGAAAATAAAAACAAACATTAGTCAATTTTTTATAACATAACATAAATAAACATAAGACATGGAACCAAAAAATTAAAATACATAAAACATATAAATAAAACTAATCATAACATAACATTAATTATTATAACTAAACATAACATAACATAATACAAAAATAATAAAAGTACATATGAAAAAACTATATATTTTTATATCATAACACAACAAAAAAAAATTGCAACATAACAAGCAAATAAAACCATAAAAAAACTAGGAATTATAATATCCTAACACAAAAAGACTTTGAGAAGAAATAAAACAAAACATGCATAAAAAATACTTAAAACATATAATTAAACTAAGAATTTTGTATACTAACCTACACCAAAAACGATGACTAAAACAAGTCATCAGTAGAGCAACTTGCTTGAGTTGTAGGAGAGTGCTACTCGCTGAGTGTAGTATCCCTTGTGGATTTGAGGTAGGGCTATTCTCCCAGCTTGAGTGTAGGTCTTAACAGCCTGAGGTAGGTTATCAGCTGATCACTGAGTTATAGGTCCTTGTGGCTGAGCTGTAGGTATTGGAGGAGACTGAGAGATCCTGAGGGATCTGAGGTGTAAGCTCTGTTGAGAATTGGTTTGGAGAAGTACCTTGACTAAAAGGAAGTTAGCAAGGTGGGAGGAGAGTAGATGTACCCAAAATATTGGGGAACCACTATAAATCATTGTGTGATTTTTTGTGGTGTTCTTTTGTGCAGGTACTTGAAAGCAAATTACTTCAAACTCACTAAGCATTAAAGGAAGAAACTAAAAGATATCAAAAGAGAAAGTCAACCTGTTCACCCCCCACCCCCCACCCTCTAGTTTTCAAGCTACCTTAAACTTAAGAACTTTCACTAATAACTGCTTAAATCTGCAGAAGAGAAGTCAAAAGTTTTTAAATAAACATATAACTCGAGTAATTGAGGTAAACTTTCTAACACCTGTTATTCTCTACAAAAGAAAAGTCAAAAGCAGGTAACTAAACTTTTAACGCGAGTATCTGAGAAAAACTCACAAACACTTGCTAATCTCTGCAAAAGAGAAATCAAAAGCAGGTAAATTTAAAATGTAATGTGAGTACCTGAATAGAACTCACGAGCACATGTTAATCTTTTCAAAAGAGAAGTCAAAAGTAGGTAAATTTAAATATAAAGTGAGTACCTAAGGTGAACTCACGAACACCTGCTAATCTCAGTAAAAGGGCAGTCAAAAGCAGGTAAATTTAAAATATTACATGAGTACCTAAAGAGAACTCACAAACATATTTTAATCTGTGCAAAAGAGAAGCCAAAAGCAGGTAAATTTAAAATATAACGTGAGTACCTAAGGTGAACTCGTAAACTCCTGCTAATATCTACAAAAGAGAAGTCAAAAGCAGGTAAATTAAAATATAATGCGAGTACCTGAAGAGAACTAGCGAACACCTGCTAATCTCTGCAAAAGAGAAGTAAAAAGCAGGTAAATTAACATATAATGCAAGTACCTAAGGTGAACTCGCGAACACCTGCTAATCTCTGTAAAAGAGAAGTCAAAAGCTGGCTAATATAAAATATAATGTGAGTACCTGAAAAGAACTCACGAACACCTACTAATCTCCGCAAAAGAGGACTCAAAACATGTAAACAAACATATAATGCGAGTACCTGTATAGAACTCATGTTTACCTGCTAATCTCTGCAAAAGTGAATTTAAAAACCAGGTCAATAAACATATAATGCGAGTAGCTGAGGTGAACTCGCTAATACTTGCTAATCTCTCCAAAACAGGAGATAAAAGAAGGTAGGTAAACATATAGCACGAGTACCTGATGTGAACTCGCGAACACCTACTAATCTCTACAAAAGAGAAATAAAATGTTGGTAAATTTAACGTATAATGTGAGAACTTGAAGAGATCTTTTAAACACCTGCAATTCACTACAAAAGAGAAGTCAAAAGCAGGTAAGATAACATATAATGCGGTTACCTGAAGAGAACTCAAGAGCACTTGGCAATCACTGCAGAAGATAAGTCAAAAGTATATAAATAAAAAATATAATGCGTGTACCAGAGGTGAACTCACAAACACCTGCAAATCTCTGTAAAATAGAAGTCAAAATTCGGAAAATTAACATATAGCGCGAGTACCTGAAGAGAAATCACAAGCATATGTTAATCTCATTAAAAAGTGAAGTCAAAAGCCAAAAATTTAAAATATAATTTGAGTACCTAAGATAAACTCGCGAACACCCGCTGATCTCTGCAAAAGAGAAGTCAAAAGCAGGTATTTTTAAAATATAACGTTAGTCCATGAAGAGAACTCGCGAACACTTGCTAATCTCTGCAAAAGTGAAGTCAAAAGCAGGTAAATTAACATGTAATGTGAGTACCTGAATTGAACTCGTGAACACATGCTAATCTCTATAAAAGAGAAGTCAAAATCAGGTTAATTTAAAAAATAACATGAGTACCCTAAGAGAACTCACAAACACCTACTAATCACTGCAAAAGAGAAGTAAAAATAGGTAAATAAATATATAAGGAGAGTTTCTATATTGAACTTGCGATCACCTGCTAATCTTTGTAAAAGAAAGTCAAAAGAAGGTAAATAAACATATAATGCAAGTACCTGTGGTGAACATGCTAACACATGCTAATCTCTCGAAAAAAAAGATAAAAGCAGGTAAATAAAAATATAGCGCGAGTAGTAGAGGTGAACTCACAAACACCTACTAATCTCTGCAAAAGAGAAATAAAATGCAGGCAAATTTAAAATCTAATGATAGTACCTAAAGATAACTCGCATACAGCTGCTAATCACTGAAAAAGTGAAGACAAAAGCAGGTAAAAAAACATATAACACAAGTAAATGAAGAGAACTCGGGAAAACCTGCAAATCTCTACAAAAGAGAAGTCAAAAGCAGGTAAATTTAAAATATAACACGAGTACCTGAAGAGAACTTGTAAACACCTACTATCACTATAAAAGAGAAGTTAAACGTAAGAAATTAACATATAATACGAGTACCTGAATAGAATTCACGAACACCATGTTGATGAGCGAAAAGGCACCACCTAGTTAAGCATTCGATAGCAGGGGAAGGAGTAGGGAGGAGACTATCAGGTAGTCGGTTACTAGCGGTCATGGCAAAAATCTGAGCAAGCCGCACAAAGTGGCGACACCGGACTTCGCCCACTACGGCTTTAATGCCTCTCTTCCGACAGGCTTTTCATTAATAAAAGGCAAAAACGGTTACAGCGGTTAACACAGAAGGCATGAGCGAACAGGTACCCGCTAAAGGAAGAATTCGAATCCGCTGCCATAGGCGGCAAGCTTAGGGGTCCAAACTTGATCCCTTGGGAGATACTATTTAGGCCTTTTTATAGGCTCAGCCCAAATGGGAAGGGATAAAAATACCGTCTGCCCGCGTACAGGAGAAACAGGCAGCAGTGACCAAATACAGGGGGCAAGAAGGAAGAGGGCCACCCATCTGCACGATTAGGCTGATAACCAGCAATTGACTGATAACTTCTCGGCAACTGCCATGCCGGGGAGACTCCGCGGCTAGACGGCTAGACTGCTAGAAAAGGCTTTGCCGATAGTACTTGAGGTCATCTAGGTGAGCGGTCAAAACTGGGTTAACATAATCCCCGCACATTTTTAAATTTCAAGGAATTTCGAAAATGTAGTTAACCGCCTGACCGCGAACGCAGTAAATGCCTTTGAAGCTATAAATAACGCTGGCGCGGATGCTGTTTTTACAAAAAAGACTTTGAGACGAGATGCTTCTCCCCTACTATGGTTAAGATTCTGCTGTCTGAAATGTCTTCCATAAAGATTATCCTGGTGAGGATAAGAAATAAGGGCCTTACCGCGTCGAAGTCACCACAAAAAGAATCAACTAGCCGCGAAGTCGGCGAGAAGTTGTATAAAGTGAATACTGCTAAGGTTGTCTTGCTAAAACCGCACCGATTTAGTGGAGGACTACTAGAGAATCCTGAGGCCAAAACTTTTTGAGACTGGACATTCCTCAAAAACGGCAGCCGAGAAAGTAGCCATGTGAACTGTGGAGCGACCTGTTGTGACAGTTGCGGACAAGCTTGCTGAAGAGCCGCCCGAGGACACGGAGGGTAGCAAGATTCTGAAAACTACCCAGGCAACCACTCCTCAGCCCTTGAAGGCCTCGAACGTGGATATCACAAAAACCCCATCAAGCAATGATAATAGCATGGTGGTCTCTAGGGCTGAAGTCGAGCGGGAAAGCGGAGAGATTGTCGACGTGATCGACAAGGTGAAAAAGGCTGCCAAGAATGCCGCTGACATGCTCAGAGAGAACATGGATATAGTGATGGCCGCAATCCCGATAAAGAAACGGAAAGACAAGCCGACTTTATCAGCTGAGGAGAGGATAGAGGCGATTATCCGAAGAAAGAAGAGAGAAAACAAAAAACCCGCGACACTCATGGAGGCGACCAACAAATCCGATATAACGGTTTGATCTGAAGAGGTAACCGCTTTCAAAAAGCTTGAATGCCTCCTTGATACAGAGGACAGCTTAGCGGTTAAGTCTAACCTTCCCGTTAACTGTGATCCCTTGTAGGAGAAGGAAAAAATAACCAGCAGCAAGCTACTCTACGGGGGCGACTCCGACTTGGAGGTCTTTTCGGTGAAAACAAGAAAGGATGTCCCCGAAGCATCCGAAGGGGACGATAAGGTAAAACTGCGGGAAAAGATTCTTGCCGAGAAGAAGCTATTAACCGCCGGTGAAGAATCCCGTGATTTTTTGGCTCTTTCGGTTGAAGAACAAGCTGAGCTGACCACCAGGCAGCCGCTACGCTTCTGCGGACAGGTATGCTTTAACCCGCCCCGAAGGTAATAAAAATTCCTCCACTTTATAAGGAACCGCTGCGGTCAAAATGGTCTATCTGCATAATTACTGATACTGAAGACTTTACTTGTCGCGCGAAGAGCTTGAAAAGAATAGGCGGGCCGAGGGACTTCTAAGGGACAATTACCTGAAGAAAACAGATCCTGAGAGTTGAGGCGACCTATTTTTTCTAGGTGTCAGATTGTGACCGCGACTAGAGAAGATGAGAGTCTCTTCTCAGGTGCCTATTCTCACAGTATTGCTGCTTGCCGATCTTGCCGCTCGATAAGACTAACTTTGCCTGTTTGCTTGCTTAATGATGCAGACTTTGCAGGATTGAATTCTCCAGCTATCCTGGACGAAACCGCGCGGTGACTCTAGAATGACGAAGGCCAACGCACCTTAACCGAGCTGTTCATTGACTTCGAGAGGCTAAAGTCGAGGCTCTAGGTTGAGGAAGAGGCTAGGAGGAGCTTGGAGGAGCGGGTAAAGTCTTTGTTCGCAGATCTAGTGGCTTGCCGCGGGAGGGAAAGCGCAATATCCGCTAAACTGGCCACTAGCAAAGATCGAAAAAGAGCTACCCGTGATCAAGTCTCGACCTAGGCTAGACGACTTTAGAAGTCTAAGGATGATTTTGCTCACTACAAGAGAAAATATTATGAGGGGGTGGAAAGAGAGATGAGTCGGCGACCTGATTTCGCGAGTTCGGAGAACCGAGGGAATTGGGTCACAACTCTTCTGGGTGGGAAGCTTCTGCCACGGTGGCTGGTCTGGAAAACCTACCCGTGCGGCCTAGCGAACCGGTGGCTTTTGCTAATCCAACTGTTCAAATTAGCTGCATAGTTCGGGATGTATCCCGGATACACCAGGCCCAGAACACCTTGAGCCATAACTTGATAACTGCGATATCAGTTTTACTGAGCATTGGCGACCAAGTGGCTCACATTGGAAGGTACCCCATAGAACCAGGCGGGGAATGATGCGAGGAGAGGGAACGTCACTTGTAATAGTATTGAGTTCGAACGAACTGAATTATCATTTTTAGTACCTTTCATTGCTTGCGGTTTGATTTATATGTCTGTACAATCTGTGATGCTTGAAATGCTTGCAAAGATTTTTGCAGGTAATGGGGAATAATTAAGCAATTTCTTTAATCCAGCAGAGCAACTAGATGCTCGTTTTGCAGATTCTATAAATACGGCCCGGCTCCGCATTAAATGGAAAAAATATCAAGGTCCTAATTCCTGCGGCAAGAATAAATGGCCCCGCGCGAGCTGCCGCAGCCTCTACCTTCCTCGATACCGAGCACATGAGATCAGAAATGACGACAACCAAACTTGAATGCTTTGTCGCTGTACATATGACAAATCCTGACATAGTCGCGCGACTACCTCGAGAAGATGAGCGAATTAATACTTCTGGGAGGAATTTTGTGGCAATCCCGGTCGACCACTTTTACTACGGTTTCAGCCTGCCATCGCTACTCGAGCTCATCGAGATTTTTGATTTCTTCGAAATTGTTCCTGGCCAACTCTCGCCGAATACAATTGTCTCGGTGGTGAGCTTACTCATTTACCTACGGACCGAGCGGGTAAATTTCACCATGGATCTCTTCCGCCACTGTTTTGTAGTCCGCTCCATCATTTCCGGTAAGAAATATAGCTGGATCTTCAAAGGCGGTGTATATTTTGGCTGTACCGGGAGGAAGACGGTGAACTTAACGAATAAGTTCCCGAACTGGTCCACAAGATTCGTCATGTTCGATGGGAATCTAGGCCTTCTACGTGTCCTCCCGCAAGTCTGGCCGGCATGGCTGTTCGAGCGGTTTGAAGTTGAGGGGATCGAGAAAGAGATTATCGATTTCCTTGCCGGTTCGTGGCTTAATATTCGGCATTACATCCCGATGGTCCCAGTTGTGGTTGACTGGCCTGTATAAGAAGGTATGTATTTAGCGATTAGTTATTTATTACTCGTCTTACCGCGCGGCTAAAATCTTGTCCCTTTGCATCCACTTTGAAAGTTCCGGCGAATAGGCCAGCAACACCTGGAGGGCCTGTTCTGACGTAGAGGGAGGCGCGAAAGAAAAGGGAGGATGACCGTCGCGAAGAGAATGATGTTGCCGCAGGCTACGACTCTGAATCCTTTACACCCTGCGGAATGGGTGAGAAGTTGAAAACTGTCGCAGCAAGGCGGTCATGAAGTGGCACCCCCACAGGGAAGAACGTTCAGGTCTCCAATGCTCTTCCTTTGTGGAAGAGGGAGAAGATCTTAAAGCATGCCCGTGTAGTTAGCTGGGTGATGTACGACAGGGAGAAATTGGACGAACTGCGAATAATTCCCACAAAAAAGCTTCTCGCTCTAGCTGCACAAATTCGCGCGAGAAGCTTCGTCACGGACCATTTCGTAGCCGAAGCTCTTGCCGAAGTAGTTAGCTTAGCCGAGAAGCTAGAGGAGGAAGTGGAGCATCTTAAAGAAGAAAATGAGAAATTGAAGAATACAGATGCGGTAAGATTTTACCGCACCGCTTTTCCGGATATCTTAGCATTAGCCGAAAATTTACCTTGAACTACTTTTGCAGAAAGCCTGCAACCCAGAGAACCCGGCTTTCCTGAATGAAATTGTCGTACATTTGCGGGAAGATGGGGAGGAGATGTTGGATATTCTTAGGGAGAGGGGAGCATTTAAGACCGATCATGAAAAAAGTCATGGTAGAACTCATAGGAAAGCATATAGCATTGCTTTCCTCACATGATCATCAAAGTTGTAATGATATCCCTTACAAGGCATGGTAGAACTTGCACCCACCCTGCCCTTCAAGAATGCAGAGGTGGGGTTAGAGATACCAGCCGGGATCCATAATTCAGTGGCCCACCTCACGATTATCTGCAAGCTCCCACTACACGGTGCGAAATCTCCCTGCTATACGTGGTCATCGTGGTGTTATGCTAATGACAACGATTCTAGGGGGAGCTGAACACGGCGATGTTTCCTGGAGTCAGTTATCCTTACTTCTCAAGCTGTTAAAAAAGGAAACGCTTGGAAAAGTGTTAGTAAGAGGCCTTGATGTATAATGTAAAAACAAATGATAGAAAAACACATTCAATAAAGAAGTTTTAGGAAATTAAATGGTAATACAAACAAATTGACGCATTTTTTCTCAATATTGAAGGTGAGGGTTTTGAATCTTTTTATTCCAAGCCCGGGAGGATGTCCAACACGTCTTTGCCTTTTCAGGTTCCTGAGTGAGATGCATAAATCTTTTAGACAGCGTCACCAAATTTTCCCTGCTTCATCATTCTCTCCACTAGTTGTTGAAGAGCTCTACAATCTTCTGTCAAGTGACCCTTTCCCTTATGATACTAACAGTACTGATCAGAGCCCTTGGATTTTTGGTCTATAGGCTGAAAAGATTTCTTACAATTTGGTTTGTTCTTTATGACATAATCAGTATTACCTCTTCCAACACAATATTACTGGTTAGCAAGATTAATTATCTCCTAATATGTTTTTTCTTTTTCGAGGGTGGCATCGAACCTGAATGGTCCTTCTTTTAAGCCTTCAATCAGAGCGAGTTTATAAAATTCTGGATTGGCCTTCTCAACTTTCGAAACCTCCTTCTGATAGCCGCCAATAAAATGAGAGAGTGTCTCATTCTCACTTTGTCTAACTAGGAATAAAGTTGATGCATTTTTTTCTTTTCGTAGAAGCAGAGGTTTTTTGCATTGTCTTCGTGTGATTGGCACAGTAAGAAACGGACTGGGACCGGATTCATAATAACATACCCTCTCTTTCCCAACAAATGGAAACTGCAGGGGGCTACGACCATCACAGGTGAATAAGATTCTGGATAGTTTTGCGGACAGAGTTGCGGATAGACTTGCGGATAGACTTGCGGATAGACTTGTGGATAGACTTGCGGATAGGCAAATGGTTCACCTGGCGGACAAGCAAGTTGTTTTACATGCGGGCTCTCCACTACTGGAGCCGAGTTGGCAGAAGTAGTCAGCGCTGGTGCGGGCTGCGAGTCTAGTCGCTGAATAATACCGGCTAAGACATCATTAGTCGCTGCGAACTGCTGAGCGATTTCCTAGAGAATTTTGTCGGTTTCCCGAGCTTATTGCACGACAGCTTCCCATAGAGTATCGTCGCTGGGATGAAGGTTGTTTTGCGCGGTCTGACGGTCTGACATTGTCTAACGGAATAAATTCACCGACCAACTGAGATCTGAAGGCCGCGTGTTCACTGTTGATGCACGAGAAGGCAACCACCTTCTTAACTATTCGATCACAAGAGAAGGAGTAGTGAGGAGACTGTTGGGTAGTCGATTACTAGCGGTCAAAGCAAGCCGCACGAAGCGGCAAAACCGGGCTTCGCCCGCCGCGGCCTGATTGCCTCTCTTACGGTGGGATTTTCTTAAATAAAAGGAGAAAACGGTTACAACGATTAGCATAGAGAGCCCAAGAAATCAGGTACCCGCTAAAGGAAGGATTCGAATCCGCTACCAAAGGCAGCATGCTTAGGGGTCTGAACTCGATCAATTGGGAGGTACTGTTCATGACTATTTATATGCTCAGGGGGCCTTCCTAAATGGCCGAGCTAAAAATATCGGTTAACCGCATACAGGAGAAACGGGCAGCGGTGACAAGATACAGGCGGGCAAAAAGGAAGAGGGGCACCTATCCGCGTGGTTTGTCGGATAGCCATCTACTAACAGAAAACTTCTCGTTGACTGCCATGTCGGGGAGACTCCGCGGGAAGACGGCTAGAAAATGCTTTGCTGCTGGTACTTGAGGAAATCTGAGGGAGTGGTCAAATCCAGTGTTAACACACCGAATAATCTCTGCAAAAGAAAATTCAAAAGTTGTTAGATAAACATATAACGTGAGTATCTATGGTGATCTCACTAACAACTGCTTATCTCACCAAAAGAAAAGTAAAAAATTTAAATAAACATATAACGCGAGTACCTTAGGTGAACTCGCGAACACATACTAATATATGCAAAAGAGAAATAAAATGCAAGTAAATTTTAAATTTAATGCATGTACCTAAAGAAAACTCATGATGTTGATGCAAGAAATGCGCCTCGGACACAGTGTCCAAGTTACAGAGCAAAGGATGAAGGGAGGAGATGAGACTGCCAAATAACTAGTTACTTTGAGTCGTGAGTGAAGCAAGGAGAAAGAGGAAGAAAGGATTTGGTCGCTAGAATGTGGCGAGACAAGACTTCGCCTGCCACGGCAAATGCCTCTCATATGGCCGGCTTTCCCTTGATTATGAACCTGTATTACAACTTAGGTCAAGTTCCTTTACTTGGAAAAGTAAATAAAAAGTAAATGGGAAGCTGGAGGATAGAAATAGAGGTTGTCTAGGCGATGCGGGTTGATCCCTCAGGTCGCCAGGTCGTGCGAGTAATTGACCCAGCCCGCCAGATTGCGCAGGTTTTTGTTTCAAGTCACCAGGCCGCACGGGTCGCCTCTATAATGATCAATCTTATATCCACGCTATCGCCGCATGATAAGAATTATTGCCAGGAGATAGTAGCGTCGGCCGTCGAGGTTGCCTGATTACTTCTCGCCAGCTCAGGATATAACTAGGCTGATATCGCCAAGTTAATCCATGCGAGTTGATCATCGAGGTCACCTTTGTAGCCCGGACTGTGTTATAGGAGCAAGGTTAGGAAGACCTCTAGTAATTTCTTGTCATAAATCTTAGTCACCCAGGTCACCGATAGACAAGCTGTGAGGTTGTTTGGTTGAACTGCTCGATGAGGAGTAGGAACTCGCTATCACTTGGCGATAGTCGCTATCGCCCGATAATAGCAACAAAAGGTTTCTAGTAGCGGCAGAGCGGGAGTTATGGGATGTCTGCACCTTGGTCGTCACTTAGCCATAAGGGCTATTTGCTGAGTCTGCAAGGGTTGACTTGGAGGCGATTCCGCAAGTAGTGTTGGTTGTTAGGAAAACGTAGCCATAAGGTTGGCTGCGGTGGTTGCTCCCCAGTCTCTTCTCCCATTTGAGAGGTATGGGGGCTTATTTATAGGCCTAGGGAGGAAACTTATAGAATTGGGCTTGATAATGTCACCTCCAACGGTCACCTCCAGATGGGAGGACTAAGTTCAAGATTGCCTACCTCTAATGGACTGAGTCCGCCTCCTGCTGACGGACTAAGAATGATGTTGCCTCCTACATGGAGGACTATTGGGGGAGTCCGCCTCCCTCTTCTGGGTGAAGTCCATCACATATAAGGTGGACTAAGAATGTGTTCGCCTCTTGCTAGCATACTGAGAAGATGTTTGCCTCCTGCATAACAGATAGGTGGATTCCGGCTAGGCAGTCCGCTCCTTTCTAGGCAGTCTGAAGAAGAGTCTTCCTCCTACTGGAAGACTAAGGAGACATTTGCCTCCTTCTAGGAAGACTGAGGAGTCAGCCCCATGCAGTTAGACTGAGGTCGGTGTCCTCCCCTATTGGCGGTGTTAACCCAGAATCTGCGACTAGTTCTCATGGATTTCAAGACCGGGCGGCCTGTATTTTCTAGCCGCCGCACACACCAAGCCGGCTAGTTATTAGAGAAGCCGTGTGGTCTCTATGTCAGGCAGTAGTCATTGCCAGCCTAGCTCAATGCCAAGTCCCAGTTCCCAGCCGCTCAGCTCGCTAGGAGGAATCTGCCAAGTCGAGCAGGTTCCCTTCTTTCTCCTTTTTTGTTTATTTGTTTCCCCTCACCTCTTCCCGGTTCTCCTGTACCCCTAGCAGTCGATAACTTTATCCATGCCTGTTTGGGAAGGCCCCTGAACCTAAAAATAGGGGGAGGTAGCGGTCCCCAAAGCACGCTGGCTCGAATCTAGGAGCTAGCTTGTTAAGAGCTGCGGTCTCGAGCATAGTGCCTTGCGTTCTACTATCCGGTCGGCTTTCCTTTTTCTCTTTTATTTCCTCTCTAAGTGTAACCACTTCATTTTTAATAAAAAGAAAGCCCGCCGTAGGAGAGGCATTCATGCCGAGGCGGGCAAAGTCCGGTGTCGCAGCTTCTTGCGGCTTGCTCTGGTTTCTTCTCTAATCGCTAGTAACCGTCTACTTGGTAGTCACTCCTCTTTTTCATCTCAACCCCCGTGGGATTTCGAAGAGTTAACTAGAGAGCGCATTTCTTGTATCAACTGTAACATGTGACCTTCAGATATCAAGTAGTCGATGAAATCAACGGACTAATCGTGTCAGACCACTCCAACCACTAGGACTCGGCGGCTTTTCAAGAAAGCCGTGGCAACGCCGATCATTGCTTTCAATCCGGCCCTAGCCTGCCACTCTACCCGCTAACTTTCCTGCTGGTCTCGTCATCCGCTTATCCTACCTTCTAACTGCCCGTTCAAGCCACAGTTGTTCAACATTTTCTAAGTACTGTGTGGTTGTTATCTCCTGATCAAAATGGATCGTGCGAAGGAATAAGGTGACTCTAATTTCTTATCGACTATTAAGGATCTCTCGGAGAGGCAAGGTGGTTCTCATAGTGATTGGGTGTTTGACTGTAATAATGAGTTTTATGCAAAAGAGACCTTCAACCCTCCTTGTGAAAGTCGAAAAACAAGCATGACCTTTTATTATAATCAAGGTCATGAAAGCCAAGATCCCCCCATTTAAAGAAGAAGAAGTCCCTTCTCCATTCATTGAATGAATTCATTGGGATACTGTCACTGATGATTTCAGAGTACCTTGTCTTCCAGAATACTCTGAATTTGATGATCCAGTTACTTATCTACAAGCTTTTGAATCAGTTGTTTCGCTAAGGAAAATGTCTGACGGAATCAAATGTAAACTTCTCATTATATCTTTTGGCGACCTTGCAAGAGAATGGTTCTATAGTCTACAATCTCGGTCAATAACCATATTTAAAGATCTTCAAAGGCAATTCCTTTCAAGGTTTACTTCCTACAGGAAACGAAAAAAGAGACGTTGGAGCTCTCTTCCGAATCAAGCAGGGGGATGACTAGTCTAATCAAGACTTCTTCGACCGATTCCAAATGGAAATTTTGGATATTGTTAATGTTCGTCAAGATTATTACCGATGCGCTTTCGTGAACGGACATTGAGAAGGTCCCCTAAAGTTTGAGCTCACAATAAAGAACTCCCAGAATTATGGAGATCTTTTTGAAATTATTAACTAGTTCATAATAGGTGAAGAAGCAAACAAAGACTACGTCTCGTTTTTTAATCAGAAGGTTTCAGCCCCAGGAGAATTCGTTTGATCGACGGCCTAGTTCCTCACAAAATATTTCAAAATTCAAATGTTACAAGTCTCCTTCTCTCCCTCAAAATAGGCTTGCAAAGCCTCATCAGTAGAATGTGTCATCTGAGTTTGCAAAAGCACATCCTATCGTATCTTTTGATCCTAAACTCTAAAGCATGATAAATGTTCATATAACTATGTCAAATTAAAAATTCCTATGGAAGATCTCCTGACAGTCCTTCAAAGAATGCCAGATTTCAAAAAGCCCCGATGCATGAAATCTAAGATTAAACATCGACATGAGGAACTTTTCTATAAATATCATAAAGATATAGGTCATCTAGCGGAATATTGCATGGCTTTTCGCAAGTTAGCAGATCAACTTGCAAGGGCTGGGAAATTACAAGATTATGTCATTCAGTAATCCTCCACCACATTCTTCTCTAATAAAATCAATGGTGCAAGCAAAGACTTTGTTTTCTAAAAAATGAGAGTGTTTAAGATTCGAATAATAGAGCGGGTTCCCCCGTCAATTGGCAGTAATGGGGTTCAATCAAGTTCCAAGTTTATATCCTTTTGTTACATCCTTAACTACAAACAAGCATTCAACATGCCATCTGAACCTTATTTTTTAGCTTTGCTTTTAATACTAACATATACACGTATGGATGCACAATGCCTTTAAATTCTTAATCCCTCCACATCCCGCTCTACATCAGTCGCGGATGCATAACGACAATACCTATTGACATTAGTCACAAATATTACGTACTTATCCCCCTGGACGTCAGTCAGAGATATTATGTACTTGTCCCACTCGACATCGGTCGCAGAAATTAAGATTTTTTATCCCGCCTGACATCAGTCGTTGATATTCGGCATTAGCCCCTCTTATGTGGTCTTTGTGTGGAAAGCAATGCCTCGCACACCTGCCCGCATGGACACATAATTCTATGGATCCTCCTGTTCTTTGCAGGTTAGCGTGAGCTAATCCCCCATCTTGCGGTCTTATGTATCGGCCTGATCTAGCCGATTTATACTATTCAGTTCATAGGCCGCGTTGTTATTCATTCCAATTTGTCCATTCAGCTTATAAAGGCCTGCTTGCGGGTTTATTATAATATACTCGGGAATCCAGCTTACTTAATTTAGTCAATCAATTCTATGCCTGAGTCCGCCGGCATATGGTTTTCATTCTAATAAACCTGTGACTTGCCGCTTCAAAGATAATATGAGCTTAGCCTCTATTAACAGACGGTCTATTTGCCGATTGGGCATGCTAAAGTATCTATGGTCACCGGCTTGAATGCTTATATCAGAAGCTGCAGGTTATTTATCTCCAACCTCAAGTATAACTCTCATATTGGAAGCGCGATCTACATCTATGTTCGGCCAAGACACGACCATCAGTCGTCAATCATCGTTAAGGCTTTCCAGCAGTTAAATATCTTGGCCGCGCGGCTTAATGTTCGGTGCATATTTTCAAATAAGCCCCAAGAATTATTCTCTTCCTCGCGGATAACTTAATTGAAGTCGCAAAACGCAGAACTTCCGGTCTTCAGTATGACCGCGGATCGATCTACATAATTATTATTTGTTAAATTGGAATCAATGATGAAACTGTTCGGACTAATGAAAGTAAGAAATAATGACAAAAATGAAAGAATGACATCAAAGGTAAAGTGTTTTTTCATTTCCTTTTCAAAAGAAGATTACGATAATCGATCCACGCGGTTAACATAAACAAACTGCCGGTTTCCAAAAGATTCAAAAAATACAAGTTAGAATTCATATTTTGCTAATCGGCTGACTTGAGCTTCTAATCCGTAGGGGTACTTGAGTCACTTCCACCGTAAACATCGACTTGAGATTGTGACTAACCACTGCTGCTTGTTGAAGAGCCGCTCGAGCCACAATAACTCGCGGGATCAGTCTCCACGGTCTCCGAAGCTTGACGGCCTGTCTCGGATGTGGTGCTTTCACTCCGGCATTTCGGGCTATCAGATCCCTCATTTTCTTCCTCCTCGTCTTCTCCCTCACCTTACCCGACCTTATCCTTACCCTTGACTACGCGATATACAACGTCCATCTTTTCTTTCAAGGTAGGGAATAGGTCGAGGCAGGTGAAGTCGATAAATCCCTCTGCGAAGCTGCCGAGATCTCGAAGGAGGTTAAGTGCTCCGTCAATCACTTGGACAACTTGTGGGAAGACATTGTCCAGGAAGATCGGATTTGCTGGATCATACATACCCTACAAGAGAAGTAAATGGTTAGACTAAGCGGTTTCTGAATTACAACCACAATAACATTAGGTGATAACTTACCGATTGCTTCTCCTTTAGTCGATTTATTTCTTCTTTCTCCTCCAGTTGCCACTCCAATTCGCTCCTATATTTTACTAACTGCTTGTAAGCCAGACCCATGTAGTGGCTAGTCACGAAGCTTCTCGCCCCGACCTGTGCGGCTAACCGTGGCAAGTCATCTTCTGGGACCCTGCACAACGCTTTCAGGTTGAGCTTTCCATACAACGCCGCACCAACTACGTTGGCGTGGTGGCTAACTTTATCACTCCCTAGTTAGGAAGGGCGGTGGAAACTTTGACGGAGTAACCGTCTGGGCTCCACTGCATGGTTGGGTTGCCGCGGAGGTCCTTCAGGCCGCTGCACATTCCATACAGCGTGAACTCGCCGGAGGAGGCCGATTCCTCTTCACCCTCAATCTGTGTCGGCCTTACTCACTTAGCCTATTTTTCCCTTTGAGTAAGGGTTAAACCTCCTGAAGTCAGTGGTTTGTTCAGCGGGACCGCCACACCAGCTGTGCGATTAAAGAAAGAAGTAAGTTCATTAGCCTTGCGGCTAACAGAACAGTTCAGTCGATTTAATACTTACTGTCTTCCGCTTGAATGCCCTCCAAGGATGGGAGCAGCGGGATGTAGTGATTTACATAAAGACGCTCTCCCTTGAAGAAGTTATATATCTCCTTCTCCATGCCTTCTTGCCCGCTACTGCCGAAGGCGGCTTCATCGCGGACCTGCGGGTTAACCGGCAGAAGTCCAAGATTTCCTTCGAAGATCAGATATCTCTCTGACCGGCTCAGGAACTTATTCGCCAAGTTTACAACCTTCAGCCCCCTACAGCCGAAGTACAGATGCCCGCGAAAATTTTTTGTCTCGGATTCTTGAATAGACCGGGCGGAGAAGGATTCCCGGAACATCTTCGTAGAGAAGCGGACTCTTTCCGACATCAGATAAGAAATGAAGCTGAATATTACAGCAATGGAATTTGGCGGCAACCATCCGGGCACAACCATGTAATGGTCAAAGATTGCTATGGCTTCCATCAAGACGGGGAAGTGGAGGCCGCAGTCGAAGTTGTCTATGGGGAGAGCAATTTGGTTGGCAGCAGAGGTGTTAATCCGCTCATGTGGGAGGGGAAGCCACGTCAGTACAGGGCTAACCTGCATATACTTCTCAATAAAGCTGTCCAAGTTGGCTTGAGTAAGCCGACATTCTTTGTGGTCTACGGAATGAAAGGCAGAAGCCGAATTAGTCCTAATAGCAGTCACCTTGTCAGACCACATCGATTTCGCCTTAGCCCACATCTTGATTTTTCGTGCAAAAGTCTCCAGAGTCATCTCTATTTATAGAAATCATGGGAAGCTATAGTGATCGATGTCAAATTGTGGTTTGATATCAAGCCGCGCGGACTCAACCTGCAAAGTATAAAGATTGACGACGCAGTCAAACCGTAGTCCAGTTCGGCAGTTCGCGAGGGAAAGTTCCTATACTTAGAAAATTTCCGAAGCAGAAACAATATGACGAATATGATTTATAAACTACGCAAAGCATCAGGCAATTAGCAGAAGCATAAAACAAATATATATCAGTTGTTTACAACAACCAAGTTGTCCAAAATCAACAGTTAATAATTATTACAGAGCCAAATGAAAACGTTCAAGCTTGTTTGTCACCGCTCTTAGGACCTTCTCTACCAATCCGCGCAACTTGGTCGTCGGTCTGTACTAGCTTTACCTAAACCTAACTTACGAGGTTATGGATGGAATGCAGAGTCTGGTGAACTAGCGAGGTATTGCGCTTCATGCGGCGAATGGAACCACCGGTAGAGTGCAACCCTCCAGGTCGCCAAATGCAGTGACCTGCCAAACCGTCTCGACCCAAGGTGGACTTGAAGTCTCCTTAGAAGCTGGGCAGCTTGGCGGTTGCTGCTTTTCAGAAGTCGTCCCAGCAGATCGCTTGCCTCTGCCGGCATCCGTTGGGAAATCCTTATCCATTCCCCCGTCAAGTCGAAAAATGTCTGCTCTTTCTCTCTAAATCCGCCCGATCATCAACACTATAGCTTGTAGATCCAACTTCTCTGCCCTCTCCTGCTACAAGGAGTCCAACACCTCCTTTATCCTCTTCGCAGCAACCTCCGTCGCAAACCGCCGCCCTGCTCTCTCATCCTCGAAGGTGGCCAGCACCTCCTATATCTTCCTCTCAGATGGCTCCAGTACAGACCGCTGCTCTTCTCTATCAAGCCACAACTCCTCCTTAACTTTAAGGGCCACACCATGCTCCCTCACCCTGGCCTGTAAGGTGGCGGCTTCCTTTTGGAATTTGGCCATCCTTTCATCATGGGTATTTGTCAGCGGCGGTGGAAGCAAGGGCAAGAAGGTCTTCAGATTGCTCGGCTTCATCGCGGATTCAGGTACACCTACAACGGATAAACAAGCGGTCAGATTTAGTCATATAATTGCAACCTCTTTCAAGTATCTTGCTAGGACGAGACCGCAGCTCTTGGTTTTCTCTCCTTCAATATCCGCAGTGTCAAATCTAAACACTTGTCTCCTGAATCGTTCGGAATCTATCCACTTTAACATTACTTTCCACAGCCGTGCGGTCTCTTGTTTTTTTTTTCAGCTGAGCCGTGGTCAGGAAAAAGCTGGCCGACGGATTAAAATTTGTGTCCGCCCCCATCTTCCATGGCTGCGACTTGTAGAAATAACTCCGCTTAATTTCTCCATGTATACCTTGCATGGGAGGAAGTGTAGTTGCCACCTATTTCCCAGTATTAGTTTCTTCATTCCTCCATCGTCTATCTGAGCTTCAGTTTTTCGGCTCCTTCAAAAACCGCAGAAGCCGGCTCGCAAGGCTTCTCTCCAATTACTTCGACACCGTGGTCGTTGGCCTCTTCAGAAGCTGTCGGAGTTGCCAACAGCTTGTATTGCTGCTGTAAACTCTCCAAACCCTTTAAGATGTCGTTGAGGGACTCTCTAGCCCGGGTTTGTTGTTTGGCTCGTTCAGCTAGGAGGATGGTGTCGACAGAATATCGGATGCTTCTTTCTCCAATGTCCAATGCTGGAGACTAGTCGCTCCGGTCTTCACAGACAAATTTCGATTTCAAGCCCGCATCTTTAGCGCCTTCAACCTCATTCTTTACTCAAGGATCTCATCCTTTTTCCTATGTTATTTCAAGTGGCCAACTATCATCTTTGTCTGCTTGCCCTTCTAAGCTGGAGATCGCATGGCCTCCCACGACTTCTCTGGGTCTTTCTCATCAACTACGATCACGTCGGCTATTGTGGACAGCTTGCGCGGTTTGGAAGAGCCGACACTCTTCTCCTCTGCCTCAGAAATCTTTAAGAGAGGTTCACCCGATGGTCAGTAGGTGATCTCGAAGGATTTGGTGGTCCCGGTTTGTGGGAGAGCAGGATCAGAAGCCGCTTGAACTTTGGTCACGGCTTGCGATGATTCCACGACAGTTTCCGTCAGCTTCTTTACCGAATCAGAAGCCATTGATGTGATCGGCTTCTCAAGTTTCCCCTCAGGCTGTCGGTCAGAGCTTTCCTGTTTTTCGCTCTTCCTCTTTTCTTCTCAGCCAACCTCTCCTCGCGTGCTAACATTGTGGACATGACGTCCATCTTGCGGAAAGCCGCATCGGCTTGAAAGATTCTGACCGCTAGTGGAGAATAATGACCTGTGACTTGGCAGAGATCTTGAATAATGATAGAGTTCTGGTCATTTTATAGACGCAGGAGAATTAAAGGCAGTCGTGATCTCCGGCTTAGTTCTACATTTCCGTAGTTTTTCAGAAACTTAAAAATGTACGGGGATTATGTTAACCCGGAATCGGCGACTAGTTCTCATGGCTTTCAACATGGCTTGTATTTTCTAGCCGCCATACACAGGAAGCCGGCTAGTTGTCAGAGAAGTCGTGCGGTCTCCATGTCAAGCCGCTGTCAGTGCCGGCCCTTCTCAATGCCAAGTCCCAAGGCCCAGCCGCTCATCTTGCAAGGAGGAATCCGCCAGGCCATACGGTTTCCCTCCTTTCTCCTTTGTTGTTTATTTATTTCCCTCACCTCTGTCCGGTTCTCCTGTACCCCGGGCAACCGGTAACTTAAGCCCTGCCTGTTTGGGCAAGCCCCCGAACCTATAAATAGGGGAGGTAGCGCTCCCCAAATCACGCTGACTCGAATACAAGAGCTCGCTTGTTAAGAGCTATGGTCTTGAGCCTAGTTCCTTGCTGTCTGATGTCCGATCGTATTTCCTTTTTCTCTTTTCTTTCCTCTCTAGGTGTAACAACTTAATTTTTAATAAAAGAAAAGCCCTCCGCCGGACAGCCATTCAGGCTGCGGCGGGCGAAGTGTGGTGTCGCCGCTTCTTGTGGCTTTCTTTGGTTTCTTCTCTAACCGCTAGTAACCGGTTACTCGGCAATCTCTCCTCTTTTTCTCCCCATCCACCGTGTAATTTTTAACTGTAACAAGAGAGCGCATTCCTTGCATCAACAGTCGGACTTGAGGAGAGTCCTCCCACTAGTGGTAGACTGGAGAAGGCAGTCCGCTTACTAGTGTCAAGCTAGGTTGTAAGGTGGTCAGGACGAACTTGCTATGGGAGGCTTCTCCATGCGAGTAGGCTTTTAGAAATTTTTAACCACGTAAGTAGAAGTTATGAGCCAGGCCCTGTAAAAATTTACCAAAGAGGGGATCGTCGTGTAACGCCCCGAAACTTAAAAGTGAAATGGGCGATGTTCGAACCAAGTTCGGGTCTTGGAAGGGTGAACACGGCTTGTGACACGGGCGTGTCACATGGCCGTATCATGCTCGGGTCGTCGAATTGAGGTAGATGAGCATTGAGTGTTCGAACACGGCCTGGTACACGGGCGTGTCCCAAGGCATGTCAGGCACACGACATGTGACACGGGCATGTCACATGGCCGGGTACTCCTCTGGATGTTTAATCCTGTGTCGACTTGGGACACGGCCCGGAGCACAGGCGTGTACTATATGACACGGGCGTGTCGGATTCAGAATGGGCGTGTGGCCACCCTTGTCCACCAAGGGTCGTGACGGTTGGCGTGGCGGTTATTCGGGACACGCCACTGGTCACGGGCGTGTCGATGACCCGACACGGGCGTGTCAGGTTGGGACATGGGCGTGTCCTAACCCGTGTGCTTTTCTATACTCGACAATCGTGTAATTCGAGTGTGCGGTGAGTTTGCGGTGCTCATTGGGGTAGATATGTAGGAGAATCTTAGCCATTCGTTTTCTTTAAACTAGATCTGACGGCCCAGATGAGTTCCTGCTTTCTTAAGTCTAGAGGATTAATTCCTCATTTCCTCTTAAGTTTTATCTTTCTAAGAAGTTAGAGAGAGGAGAGAACAAGGGAGAGGGAAGGGGAGGAATCTGGCCGCCGGCGGAGCATCGGAGCACAAACTTGAGAACCGAGACCAGATCCGTGGAGAGAATTCCCTTGCAAAGCCTTTCATCAGGCTAGTTCTTCATGGCACCAAAGTAGACTTCAAGGGTAACAATTCTAAACTTGAGTATGTGAAGCTCTTCTTCCTTTGCATAGGAAAACCCTCTCATGCGAGTGTGTGGTGACTTTGCAGTGCTCCTTGGGGTAGATATGTAAAGTTCCCCTTGTTTAGAGTCCGGAATCGTAGTACGGGCATAGGCATTATGTGTGAAGCCTACCCAGACGTGTTTGTCTGGATCAGTGATGTTGCATTGCATGAGTAGCCGGAGAATACTTCGTGCCTTTGATTGCTTTCGGGTTTCTAGGCGGTAGATTGCAGCAGGGATCCTTGGGGATTAATTCCAAGGCGCACATGGAAAGCTGGGCGGAAATGGAATTCTGCTAACTTGGTGGCCGGGGAGCCAGCCTTGAACATAACTGGGTTATGTGTTGTTTGGGAATGAATTAGGATCCGGGTGAAGCTTGGTACGCCTGTACGTCTTAAAGTGACTAGGCGTTGTGAGCAACAGGTAGGTGGAAACAGACCTGGGCTTTGCGGTTTCGTGCTAGAGGCCCTAAAGTGGAACTGGTCGTTGGCATAGTCGGGAGTCTTGGACTACAGTCAGAAAGACTCAAAAATGCTAAAAATGTTTGCTGTCCCGAGGATGGTGGTGAAGCCACGGAATTGACCAGATTCACCGAGAATGTGCCCTGAGTGCACGGGGTGTTTTGCCGAACAAGCCTACACCTGTGGCGAATTATACTTATGCACATAATTGTTTAGCTGGGCTAATGAAATGAAGAGAAGGAGAACCGCCATCCCGAGTAAGGGGCGGGGTGGTTATATTTTGGTCAGCCTTAGCTGACTGTTGCTTTGTTTGCCACCGTGCGGTGGAATGTTGCTTGCAGGTACTGCGGAACCAAGCGCCAAATAGCATGCTGAAGCCAAAGTTGTTGAGCTGGCCCTTGAAGGCCAAAGCAAACTGTTGTTTTACTTTTGTCTTGTGTAGCCGGCCTATGAGCCGATGTATGTAAAACATTATTGTCAAGTGAACATTTGTAAGGCCATAAGGCAAAGTACTCTTTTGTGTATTTGTTGTATTTTATTCCTGTGGTGTATAGTGGAAATTCATGCCATTGTTGTGCAAATTTTTGGTTCTCTTAAACGGTTTAAAAGCTTCCGCTAGAAGGCTCTGTGTTAGGGCGAGTAGTTGAGTTTTTGGTATTATTCTGTAACCCTTCCGATTGTCCGTGGTATATGGGTCGGGTTCCAGCTGGACCTTCTAATATTTGCCATACGACAGATGAGGGTGTTACAATTTGTTATAAGACTAGGGTGTCGGTTGTCTGTATTTGAATTCGTGTGCGAATTCTATTAAGGGGTGGTGAGCACATGTATGTGCATCATCGTTATAACATAAAAGAACCCATGAATGTCCACTTAGGAATGAAAAAATACACTTGTTTTGAGGAACCTGAGCATTCCAATGATTGCTTTTAGCAATTTGTATGTTGCCTAATAAAGGGGTTTATGTAATTATAGGTAACTAGGAGCAGTGCTGGGCAATCGGAACGTCCGCAATCGGCAGAAAGTAGTGCACCAAGTGACGTGCCTACAACACCTCCTTCAGCAGAAACCATCAGATTGGTGGCTGAAGAAGTCTTTTCCATGATAAATGCCCAACTAGTGCAACACACACCACCTGCTAATGAGCAAGAACATATTAGAGTGGCAGAGCCGGGAGTGGTAGAGCATGGGACAGTTTATCCGGTAGCACCAAGGAGAGCCACGGAGAAACAGCTCAAGAAGGTGATGAGCTTTAATCCTCCGGTGTATGACGGGATGGGAACACCAACTCAAGCTAAGGATTGGCTCTCTACAATGAAGAGGGTCATGACCGCCACAGAAACTACGGAGTGGCAGAAGACCACAATAGCCACCTTCCTATTGGTTGGTGAGGCAAGGATGTGGTGGGAGGAGTTGGAGGTTCATCTCTTAGTGGGAAGGCAACTTGCCAAAGTACCGATGGAGGAATTCTCAAGGTTGTTCTTGGCCAGATACCTACCTTCTTCCCAGAATCATGAGATGGAGAATAAGTACCTCGGTTTGACTCAAGGAGAAAGAAGCGTGGATGAGTATCTCCACGAATTTAATCGATTTTGTCGTTATGTTGGTGCTATGTTTACTGAAGAGGAGCGGAAGACTAACCGATTTTATGAGGGCCTATGGGGCAACCTATAGCTACTCCTCGCTGGGCCTAAGGCACAGGGCTTCCTAGCCTTGGTAAACGCTGCTCGGTCATTGTAAAGGGTCGCGAAGAAAGTTCAAGAGAAGAAGGACCCAGGGGATAAGCAGTCAATGTTCAAAGTTCCGAGTTCAATGTCGGGTTTCCGTAGATTGAACAAGAAGCAGATTAATTCGAGTTCAGCCCCTTTGTCTGGTGCAACGAGGGAAAACTCAAGTCGAGTCCCAGGAGCGTGCTGCAACTGTGGAAAGGTGGGGCATTTTGCACGTGAGTGGTGGAGCGGACGTTCAAAGTCCGAGAAGAGGCATGAAGCAATATTTGAATAAAAGGGGAAGGCGGCGGAGTCGCTCGCAACCCACCATGATTCAGCCCAGCCTAGAGTTTACAACCTTGGTCTGCAAGAGGCCATTAAGCAAGCTGATGTGGTAATAAGTATGAGTTAAATTTTAACAGTTTAGCTTTTTGAAGTTGTTACCTTTTTGCATGTTAGCTTATGAATGTTGGTGCTAGGCTTTGTGTTAAATTTTGACTGTCCGTCGAGTGCCCTGTTTGATACGAAAGCTTCACATTCCTTCTTGTCCAAAAGATTCGTATCGCGCTTCGGAGTTCTTTCCTCGATGGAAAAGGACAATTTGGATGTGTTGCTGCCCAATGGGTGCTCAATGCGTGCAGATAGATTCTGTGTGGTAAAGATCCGGATCGACGATCAGGAGTTTGTTTTGTAAGCATTGGTACTGCCGTTAATGGAGTTCGACATAATCTTTGGTATGGACTGGCTCTCAGAGCAGCGAGCATGCATTGATTGCAACTGAAAGGAGGTTATGTTGGGACTGAATACTGATCAGGAGACTACGTTTGCGGGCTTGAAAGGGTCGAGAAAGATTTTGATGTCGGCTCTTTAAGTGATTAAGGCAGTTCGGTCTGGGGAAGAACTGTTTGTCGCATTAGTGCAGGCTTCAATGCCTAAACCTAGCCTTGATAGTATTGCAGTTGTGTTTGAGTATCCTGATGACTTCCCAGACAATCTCCTGAGATCCCTCCCCAGCGGGAGATTGATTTTACAATTGAGTTGGTGCCGGGTGCCAAACCGGTGTCACGCCCTCCATATCGGATAGTGCCTAAGGAGATGGCGGAGCTGAAGGTTTAACTGTAAGAATTGTTAGAGCAAGGGTATGTGTGTCCAAGGTCGTCGCCTTGGAGCGCACCGGTCCTCTTCGTTAAGAAGAAAGATTAAAGATTGCGACTTTGTATCAACTATCGGGAGTTGAACAATCTTACGGAAAAGAATAAGTATCTAATCCCAAGGATTGACGATCTATTTGATCAGTTGTTTGGGTCAACAGTATATTCGAAGCTAGATCTGAAATCCGGATACTACCGGCAAAGGATAAGGGAATGTGACATCCCAAAGACAACGTTCAGCACGCGATTTGGGCATTATGATTTTACGGTCATGCTATTTTTGTTGACCAATACGCCATCCGTGTTTATGGATTTGATGAACAGGACGTTCAGAGAGTACCTGGACCATTTCATGATACTATTTATCGATGACATCTTGGTGTACTCGCGGTGTGAGGATGATCACTACAAACATCTTCATATGGTTATGGAGATGTTGAGGAAGAATCAGCTGTATGCTAAGTTCTCCAAGTGTGAGTTCTGGTTCTCCTCAATCGCGTTACTTGGTCATATTGTTAGTGGTGAAGGCATAATGATGGATCCGACGAAGATAGCGGTGATTCAGGAGTGGCCAGTGTTGACTACGGTGGTTGATGTTCGGAGTTTTCTGGGGCTTGTAGGCTACTATAGGCGCTTCATAGAGAACTTCTCCCGAATAGCGCTGCCACTCACGACGCTGACCAGGAAGGATCAAAAGTTTGTGTGGACGCTGGAGTGCACGCAGGTTTTCGAAGAATTGAAGAGGCGATTGGTCACGATGACTATTTTGTGTTCGCCAAGTGGGTCCGAAGTGTTTCAAATTTATAGTGATGCTTTGGGCAGTGGTTTGGGTTGTGTTCTTCTACAGCATGGGAGCGTAATAGCCTATGGATCACGATAGTTGAAGGTTCATGAGAGAAATTATCCGGTCAATGACTTGGAGTTAGCGGCCGTGATATTTGCTCTAAAGCTGTGGAGGCACTATTTGTACGGTGTGAAGGTCAATATCTGCTCCGATCATAAGAGCCTGAAGTATTTTCTAGATCAGAAGGACCTAAGCTTGAGGAAGCGGAGGTGGATGGAGTTCCTGGGGGACTTCACTTTTGAAATTCATTATGTGCCCGGGAAAGGAAACGCAGCGGCAGATGAGTTGTGTCGTAGGGCACCAGCGTATGCCAACTGGTTGGCGGTGCAGATGAGAATTTGGTCCGTGATTTGGAGGCATTGGAGATCTCATGTGTTAACAAGAAGGCTAGTGCCGAGTCAATATTGTGTTGGATGGAGGTGTAGTATGACCTAGCTGATAGGATTCGACGGGCTTTGGTTAAGGATAGCAGTATGAAGCAAATCTTGGATGAATCGTTGGATGGGTAAAATTCCCAATTTGCAGTTGAAGATGGATTGCTAAAGAAGGACGGTCGCCTATCCATCCCTAGTGCTGATAATCTTCGGGAGGAGTTGATGTACGAGGCTCATCATACTAAGTACTCAATCCAATCGGGGAGCACGAAGATGTATAGAGATATGAAGAAGTTGTTTTGGTGGCCAGGGTTGAAGAAGGATGTAGCACTTTTTGTGGCGAAGTCCCAAACTTGTTCCTTGGTGAAGGCAGATTACCAGAAGCCCGGAGGTTTCTTGAAGTCCTTTCCTATCTTGGAATAGAAGTTCGACGACATTTCCATGGATTTTGTGCATGGTTTGCCAAGGTCACAAAAGGGAAATGACGCCATCTGGGTGGTCGTAGACAGATTGACAAAGGTGTCGCACTTCATCCCGAATAGGAAGGAAGATCCGGTGGAAAAGTTAGCCAAGCTCTATGTGGATAATATTGTACGGTTGCATGGTGTTCCACACAGTATTGTTAGTGACCGAGATGGATGCTTCACGTCAAATGACTGGAGTCTAGTGCATAAGTTGTTGGGAACTAAGCTGAGTATAAGCATAGCCTTTCATCTGCAGACGGATGGTCAGACGGAAAGGGTCAATATGACGATGGAGGACATGCTTTGCATGTGCGTCTAGGATTTTGGAAAATAGTGGGAAGATCACTTGTACATGGTAGAGTTTGCATACAATAACAGTTTTCAAGCGAGTATTGGAATGGCGCCTTTTGAGGCCCTATATGGGAGAAAGTGTCGCATGTCGTTGTCTTGGTTGGAGACAGGCGATTCAAAGTTATACAAACGTCAAGCAGTTGAAGACGTCACTTCAATGGTACGTACGATTCAGGAACGGTTAAAGATTGCTCAGGACAGGCAGGCAAAATACTATAATGCCAATCATAGGAATATGGAGTTTAGTGTTGGCGAATGGGTGTATTTGAAAATCAAGTCGTTCAAGGGTGCCTTGCGGATTCGACGCTTGAAGAAGCTGAGTCCGAGATACCTTGGACTATTTGAGATCCTGGAGCAGATTGGTGAAGCAGCATATCGATTGAAGTTGTCGGTGGAATTGAGTGGGCTACACGATGTATTCCACGTTTCGGTATTGTGGAAGCTGGTACAAGAGACTTCTCAGGTTGTTGCAATTGATCAAGTTCCGATTGATAATTGGTTGACGACCAAGGTCAAGCCAGTTCGCATTGAAGACTTTGAAGTCAAACGACTCCACAATAAGGAAATTCGAATGGTTAAAGTCCGATGGGATAACTGCGAACATGAGGAGCATTCTTGGGAGCAAGAACAGATTATGTTGGAAGCATACCCCAAATTATTCCATGCAGGTAATATTTAAATTGTTTTGTGTACCTTTACATAATTTCGTGGATGAAATTCTCTAAAGAGGGGAGATTTGTAATGCCCCGAAACTTAAATGGGAAACGGGCGGTTTTCGAACCAAGTTCGAGTCTCGGTAGGGTGAACATGGCATGTGATACAGGCGTGTCACATAGTCGTGTCGTGCTCGGGTCGTCGATTTGAGGTCGACGAGCGTTGAGTGTTTGAACATGGCCTGGGACACGGGAGTGTCCCAAGGAGTGTCAGGCACACGACATATGACACGGGCGTGTCATACGACCGTGTACTCTTCTAGAATTTTGGTCCTGTGTCGACTTGGGAAATAGCCCGGAGTACGGGCGTGTACTATATGACACGGGCGTGTCAGATTTGGCACGGGTGTGTGGCTACCCGTGTCCACCAGGGGTAGTGACGGTTAACATGGCGGTTATTCGTGACATGCCACTGGTCACGGGCGTGTCGATGACCCGACACGGGCTTGTCAGGTTGGGACACGTGCGTGTCCTAACCCGTGTGCTTTTCTGTACTCGATAATTATGTCTTGATCAAGGCACATGTCCTGGGACAAGGCCGTGTGCAAACCCGTGTTCGGCCCTTGATTAAGAGATTTTAGGCAAATCTGAGTCGTTCGTTTTCTTTAAACAGGATCTGCCAGCCTAGATGAGTTCTTGCTTTCTTAAGTTCGGGAGTAGAGGATTAATTCCTCATTTCCTCTTAAGTTTTCTCTTTCTAAGAAGTTAGAGAGAGAGGAGAGAGCAAGGGAGAGGGAAGGGGAGGAATCCGGCCGCAGGAGGAGCATCTGAGCACGAACATGAGAACCGAGACCAGATCCGTGGAGAGAATTCCCTCGCAAAGCCTTTCATCCAGCTAGTTCTTCATGGCGCCAAAGCATACTTCAAGGGTAATGATTCTCAAGTTGAGCATGTGAAGCTCTTCTTCCTTTATTTAGGAAAACCCTCTCACGCGATTGTACGGTGAGTTTGCGGTGTTCCTTGGGGTTGATATGTAAAGTCCCCCTTGTTTAGAGTTCGGAATCGTAGTACATCCATATGCATTATGTGTGAAGCCTACTCGGATGTGTTTGTATGGATCGGTGATGTTGCATTGCATGAGTAGCCGAAGAAGACTGCTTACTTGGCAGCCGGGGAGCCAGCCTTGAACATAACTGGGTTATGTGTTGTTTGGGAATGAATCAGGATCCGAGTGAAGCTTGGCCCGCACGTACGTCTTAAAGTTATAAGGCGGAGTGAGCAACGAGTGGGTTGAAATGGACCTAGGCTTTGCGGTTCGGTGCTAGAGGCCCTAAAGTGGAACTGGCCATTGGCATAGTCGGGAGTCTTAGACAACGGTCGAAAAGACTCAAAAATGCTCACAATATTTGTCGTCCTGAGGATGGTGGTGAAGCCACAGAATTGACCGGATTCACCGAGAATGTGCCCTGAGTGTACGGGGTGTTTGGCCGAGTGATCCTACACCTGTGGCAAATTATACTTATGCACTTAATTGTTTAGCTGGGCTAATGAAATGCAGGGAAGGAGCACCACCGTCCCGAGTATAGGGCGGGGTCGTTATAATTTGGTCAGCCTTAGCTGACCGTTGCTTTTTTTGCCACCGTGCGGTGGAATGTTGCTTGCAGGTGCCGCGGAACCAAGCGCCAAATAGCGGGCTGAAGCCCAAGTAGCTGAGCTGGCCCTCGAAGGCCAAAGAGAACTGTTGTTTTACTTTTGTCATGTGTGGCTGGCCTGTGAGCCGATGTACTTAAAATATTATATTGTCAAGTGAACATTTGTAAGGCCCTAAGTCCAAGTACTCTTTTGTGTATTTGTTATATTTCATTCCGGTGGTGTATAATGGACATTCATGTCGTTGTTGTGCAAATTTTGGGTTCTCTTAAACTGTTTAAAAGCTTCTGCTAGAATGCTCTGTTTTAGGGAGAGTAGTTGAGTTTTTGGTTTTATTCTGTAACCCTTCCGACTGTCCGTGTTATATGGCGTCGGGTTCCAGCTGGACCTTCTGTTATATTCCATACAATGGATGGGGGTGTTACACGCCGATTCATGGGTTATCATAATCCCCACATTTTTTCATGTTTCTATGAAACTTCGATAAAATAGAGAGACCTATGGAAATCTCGATCCGCCCCTTAGAAAACTGGCAGAGAGAAGAGGACATAAGAGAGAGAGCTCGTACCTGATGTCTCTCAAGAGAGTGTAAATACTTTTTTCTTCTACAAAGGAGAAGAGTCAAAGTAATTCTAAAAAAGGCGTATCTTTCTTGAGAGTACCTGAATTGGACCCACAAGGTGAAGAAGACTTGTCGATGTCTTCTACCATACTCTACAAAAAAAGGGTTAGAGGAGATATAGAAGAAGCATTATTTCTGTGTACCTAAGGAGAACTCGCAAGCTCTTGTTAAGCTCTACAAAAAAGAATTTTGAAACAGGTATAAAGTGAAAAAAGAAATGCGAATACCTGAAGAGAACTCGAAGCACCTGCTAACCTCTGTAAAGGAGAAGTTTAAAACAAGAATAAAGAGAGAAATGAAGTGCGACTACTAGAAGAGAACTCACGAGCACCTGCTAACTTCTGCGAAAGACAAGTAAGAAGCAGGTAAAAGAGAAGATATAACGCGAGTACCTGAAGTGATCTCGCGAACACCTGCTAATCTCTGCAAAAGAGAAGTAAGAAGCAGGTAAAAAATAACATATAACGCGACTAACTTAAGAGAACTAGCGAACACCAGCTAATCTCTACAAAATATAAGTAAGAGATAGGTAAAAGAGAACATAAAACACGAGTACCTGAAGAGAACTTGGGAACACCTACTGTCTTCTGTAAAAGAGAAGTAATAAGCAAGTAAAAGAGAACATATAACACAAGCACCTGAAGAGAACTCGCGAACACCTGCTAATCTATGCAAAAGAGAAGTTAGAGGTAGATAAATGAGAACATATAATGTGATTACTTAGAGAGAACTCGCGAACACCTGCTGACTTCTACCAAAGAGAAGTTAGAAGAAGGTAAAAGAGAGCATATACCGTGAGTACTTGAAGAGAACTTGCAGACAACTGCGAATCTCTACAATTCAAAATATAATCATTCATACAAGAAAGGTCTTAAGGACCTCAATTATTGTGATAATCTGATATTCATTTTATCCACACACTTTCAATAGTGCAAGAAATAACATCTCCTTTCTAGATAAGAAATCACATAAAATCCATATCTGATATAATGGAAATAAAACTGCTCAATTTAAACATCAACTAAGAAGTGGGCTCAACTATATTGTCAGCCACGGGAAATGGATATGATTGTCAAGAGAAGCTTTTAGGCGACCACGCGAAGTATGTTTGATTGACGGAAGAAGCTTTTAGGCGACCACTAAGAAGTGGGTTCGATTGCCTCTTTGAAAATTTGGTGACCAAGCGGAGTGGGTTTGATTGCCGAAAGTTTCTAGAACATATTCAATCATGCGAACAATTGAAGGAATAAAGTATAAAAGCATGATTGAAGGAGCTATGGTAAGACAAACCTGACCACTAATAGATTTTGAAAGCCGTTTTAGCAATGAGTGAGTACTCAACATTATTATATAGGATTTTACAATTATGTTTTTATGCAATATAATCTCACAACTTGCCTTCCTTTAGCAATTTCGCTATGAGCTTATGAAGAGCGCGACATTTTTCTATATTATGTCCCACACACATATGATACAGACAGAGTAAATCCTTTTGACATCTCCTATGATTAGGTCGTAGGAGGAAAGTCCACACAAAATATGGCTCCTGTTTGATAATTTAAAGAACTTCCTCCATAAAAATAGTTAAGTTTGAATACCTTCTTTTAGATCCAGCCCGCCTTATTGATGGCAAGCATAAGGCTCATTATCATAAGTCCGAATTGATATATCAGAGTTATCAAGACTTGACTCAGAATGCTTTCATTGTAGAGGTTGTTGAGGTATAGATGAATTCCCATGATCATAATATAGTTCATGCTGAGATACTAGGAGATTAGGATATTGATCGCATTGCACTAGGTTGTTGTTATGCTCAAGCGGTAAATAATCAAAAAGAGAGTCATCATCCTGTTTATGACATAAAATCTTTTCTTGTGCTTGATCCATCTGAATTGAATGACATATATAGTCAGGCTTCATCGCTTCAGTTCCAACAAATCGATTTACAAAATCCATAAGATCCTCGTTGGTTTTGGTCTCCTTTGTAGTGACTTAATGTTTTAGAGGGCCTTGTCGAAGTCCATTTATGAAAGCATATTTATATAATTCATGCTTAACATTAATAACATTAAGAGTTTCCTATTAGAGTTAGTTGATAAAGTGAGCATTATATTAGATATCTTCTTGCTTGATCTGAAAAAGAGCTAATGAGCCTTTATTTCTCTTCCTTAAGGAACCAAACCTTTAAAGAAATTCTCTTTGAAGATCGTTGAAGCAACTGATTGACAGCGGTGGTAAATTGTAGAACCAATAAAACACTTGTGCACCAAAAGATGTACTAAAGAGTTTGCATTTGATACTATCTGTCAGAGCTTTTATTGAAACAATCGATTCAAAAGCTTATAAGTGGGAAAGTGGATAACTTGTCCTAGAAAAGACTGGCCGATGAGGTTCTTTGAAATCATTTGAAACAACTTCCCTTCAAGTGGAGTGCAAAGGGAGAAGAAACTTTCTCTTCTCCTGAAGAAGATGTTAGTCCATCATCCATGTGAAAGTAAGAACTCTTACTCACCAGGTGGGGCTAATGAGACACAATGAACCCTTCTGCTTCGGGTTGCAAAAAAAGAATCAAAGGTTATAAATGTTTGAAGCTCGGGTTTATCTTGAGCTCAATCCCGCATCTTCACTACAACTATCGTTCATCAATTTCTTAGAATCTTAAGGTCGCATGTTAAATATTGATGCAAGAAATGCGCCTCGGACACATCGTACAAGTTATCGAGCGGAGGATGATGGGAGGAGGTGAGACTTCCAAACAGCTGGTTACTTTGAGTCCCGAGTGAAGAAAAGAGAAAGAGGAAGAAATAAGTTGGCCTCTATTATGCGGTGAGACAAGACTTCGCCCGCTACGACAAATGCCTCTCTTATGGCTGGCTTTCCCATGATCATAAAATTATATAATAGCTTAGGTCAAGTTCCTTTACATGGAAAAGTAAAATAAAAGTAAAAGGGAAGCTGGCAGATAGAAATATAGGTTGCTCAGGCTGCGCAAGTTAATCTGTCTGGAGCCAAGTCGCACTAGTTGCTGTCCTATGATGATAGGTCGTGCGGGTTGTCATGTTAGGTTGCCAGACCGCAGAAATCTCATCTGTGGTTATCAATCTAGTATCCACGCAATCGCCGCATGTTAAGACTTATCGCACGGCGATAGCCGTGCTAGCCTTCAAAGTCGCATGAATCCTTCCAGCGGGCTTAGGATGCAACTTAGTTGAGACTGCCAGGTCTATCCGCATAAGCTGATCATTTAGATCATTGAGGTTGCACCAAACACTGTTATAGGAGCAAGGCTGAGAAAGCCTCTAGTAATCACTTGTCGCAGATCTTAGTTGACCAGGTAGCCAGCGGATAAACTGTGAGGCAGTTTGAGTGAACTGCCCGCTAAGGAGTAGCAATTAGCTATCATCAGGCAATAGCCGGACGATAGCGACTTATGGTCTCTAGTCGCTTTTGAGATGGATATATGGGTTGTCTGCCTTTGGTCATTGCTTAGACACAACGGCTATCCGCTGAGTCCGCAAGGGTTAACATGGAAGAGAATCCACAAGTAGTGTTGGCAGTTAGGAAAAATATAGCCTCAGGGTTGGCTGTCGTGGTTGCCCCCAGTCATCCTCTCCCATTTGAGAGGAATGGGTGCCTATTTATAGGCCCAGGGAGGAAACATCTATAACTGGTCTTGATGACGTCACCTCCAACAGTCGCCTTCAAATCGGAGCACTAAGTATGAGATCACTTGCTGCTAATGGACTTGGTCCGCCTCCTGGTAGCGGACTAAGAAAGAATTCACCTCCTACATGGCGGACTGTGGAGTAGTTCGCCTCCCTCTGTTGGTTGATGTCCAACCCATTCCGGGAGGACTAAGAATGTGTCCGCCTCTTACTGGAGGATATAGGAGAAGTCTGCCTACTGCATGGAGGATAGGTGGATTCCAGCTGGGTAGTCCGTTCCTTGCTATACGCATTAGAGAGAACTCGCAGACACCTACGAATCTCTGCAAAACAGAATTCAAAAACAGGTAAATAAACAAAATGCACGAGTACCTAAGGTTAACTCGCGAACACCTGCTAATCTTTATAAAATAGAAGTCAATAGTAGGTAAATTTAAAATATAAAGTGAGTACCTGAAGAGAACTCGTGAACACCTTCTAAACTCTATAAAAGAAATGTCAAAAAAGGTAAATAAACATATAACGCGAGTACTTGAAGAGAACTCGTGAACACTTAATAATCTCAGCAAAAGTGAAGGCAAAAGCAGGTAAATTTAAAATATAACACGAGTACCGAAAGTGAACTCGCGAACACCTGCTAAATTTTGGAAAAGAGAAGTGAAAAGCAGGTAAATTTAAAATATAATGCTAGTGAAGAGAACTCGTGAATAACTGATAATCTCTCCAAAAGAGAAGTCAAAAGTAGGTAAATTAATATATAACGTGAGTACCTAAGGTGAACTCGCGAACACCTGTTAATCTCTGTAAAATATAAGTCAAAAGTCGGTTAATTTAAAATATAATTTGAGTACATGAAGAGAACTCGCGAACATCTACTAATCTCTGCAAAAGAGAAGTAAAAAATAGGTTAAAAACATATAATGTGTGTACCTGAATAGAACTCGCGAACACCAGCTAATCTCTACAAAAGAGAAGTCAAAAGCATCTAAATAAACATATAACACGTGTACCTGAGGTGAACTCGCTAACACCTGTTAATCTATCCAAAAGATAAGTTAAAAGCATGTAAATAAACATATTAAGCGAGTACCTGAGGTGAACTCGCGAACACCGACTAATATTTGCAAAGGAGAAATTAAAAGCAGATAAATTTAAAATATAATGCAGGTACGTAAAGAGAACTCGCCAACACCTACTATTCTGGGAAAAATAGAAATGAAAAGTAGGTAAATAAACATATAACACGAGTACCCGAAGGGAATTTGCGAACACCTGCTAATCTATACAAAAGAGAAGTCAAAAGAAGGTAAATTTAAAATATAATGCGAGTACCTGAAGAGAACTCGCAAACACCTGCTAATTTCTGTAAAAGAGATGTCAAAAGCCAGTAAATTAACATATAATGGGAGTACCAGAATAAAACTCACGAACACATGCTAATCTCTGCAAAAGAGAAGTCGAAAGAAGGTAAATAAACATATAATGCGAGTACATGAGGTGAACTCACAAACATCTGCTAATCTCTCCAATGAGATGTCAAAAGCAGGTAAAATAACATATAACGCGAGTACCTAAGGTGCACTTGCGAACACCTACTAATCTTTGGAAAAGAGAAATAAAAAGTCGGTAAGTTTAAAATATAACACATGTACCTAAATATAACTCGTGAACACCTACTATTCTCCATAAAAGAGATGTCAAAAAAGGGTAAATAAACATTTAACGCGAGTATACGAGGTGAACTCACGAACACCTACTAATCACTATAAAAAAAAGTAAAAATTAGGAAAATTTAAAATATAACGCGAGTACCTGAAGACACCTCACAAACACCTACTAATCTCTGCAAAAGAGAGTCAAAATAAGTAAAAAAAACAAATAATGTGAGTAATTGAAGAGAACTCATGAACACCTAATAAAAATTCATTAAAGGAGATTTCAAAAGTAGGTAAATTAACATATAACATGAGTACATGTGGAGATATCCTAAACACTTGCTATTCTCTACAAAAGAGAAGTCAAAAGTAGGTAAATTAACAAATAATGTGAATACCAGAAGAGAACGCACGAACACCTGCTAATCTCTTCAAAAGATAAGTCAAAAGTAGGTAAATAAATATATTACCTAAGTATCTGAGGTGAACTCCCGTACAACTCCAAATTTCTACAAAAGAGAAGTCAAGAGCAAGTAAATTAACATATAATGCGAGTACCTGAAGAGAACTCGTGAGCTCCTGCTATCTATACAAAAGAGAAGTCAAGAGCAGGTAAATAAACATATAACACGAATACATGAGGTAAACTCGTGAACACCTGCAAATCTCTGCAAAAGAGAAGTTAAAAGCAGGTAAGTTTAAAATATAACGTGAATACTTAAAGGGAACTCGCAAACACCTGCTAATTTCCACAATTGAGAAGTCAATCGCAGCTATTTTTTCATGTACAATTGGGTTATTTTCGACCTTGTTGCCACCACCATAATGCATTTTTGAGATGTTTAGGTTATTGGGTTGTGTTGGACCTTGTCGCCACCACCGCAGTGCCTTCTCGAGATGTTTGGGTCTGTTAGTTCGTGTTGGACATTGTGGCCACCGACTCAGAACCGTTTTTCCATTGTTAATGATTCACATGTTTACAGTTGTTCGATCTCTTTTCTTACTATTGTATATGTAAGACCCCAATTTTTTTTCTTTTTAAATATCGGGGTCTTAGGCCCAAAACTGTCGCTTTACGGTGACACCTTCACGCCCTGAACGGTCATCACCACGAAACTCTGATTCTGCCGGCCGATTCGATCACAGAAAAGCAACCATAGTAGAGTAAACACATGTGAGGTAAAAACTCTAACCAAAAGTACACAATAAAATCACATCAGAGTAATAATATCTCCACGAAGGGAGAGTCCACAAAATATAAATGTACTAAAAATAAGGGCTTAAGCCCGATACATCAAATCCTCACTACATAGTCACTCAAGTGGAAGCAAAATAAAACACTACTAAGGTTAGGGACTCACAGTCCCACCTGTCTGAACTCTTGAGCTAGATTGCCCTATCTCTAAACGGGCCGACCTCCGGGGTGCTCCTCCATGCTGGGCTCCACGATCCCCTAAATGATGTAGTCCGAAAACCGTTAGTCTATAAGACTAAGTCCTATCATCCCCCACCCCATCCCCCATGGCCCCTAGGCACCGAGCGGTGAGGAAGAAAGGGGAGGACTTGAAGGTGGAGAGTAATCAATAAACAGATGACAGTGGACCTATTCTAGCAATTTTATAGTACATGTGGCAGTAAAGTAAAGTATGAAAAGTAACCTTAACTTAGGTGTGGGAACTCATAAGCCAAGCGATCTTCTGCAGGGCTCACATCGTATAAAGAGTCCCATACCAATTTAAATGTTGGGGTGTCAGTTATTAACAATAATTTATAGATAAAGAATTTGACCTTAATTTATAAACTTGCCCACACAAGCTTATAGACCAAGGGGTCATTTTGCAAGTCATATTGTATAAGCGTCCCATACCACTTATACAATAGGTGACATGGGTTATATGCTATGATTTTGCTATGACATGCTAGTTGGTTATGATGCGATCATGCAAGTGCAACTCACCCACCCGACTCTGTGTACACAGACCTTTAGTTCCCCCTTTCTGGAGCCGAACCTCCCAGGATACCTCCGTAGTGGCAGAAGGAAGCGGTGCGTTGGGCCTTGCCCACATCTAAACCTGTAAAGCACTGCCGGTCGGACCTATCGTACGCCTCAACGCTTGGTGCACGAAGCGGACTCCTGCGTACTCTTGCCGGTTGGTGCACCGGACTTCTGTTGGCGAAGTGCTAACCACACTTACCGAGCCAATGTATTAGCTTCGGTGCATCGACCACTAACACCGAGGGCCCACCACCTTATAACTAATGCACATGAAAAATTAATACATTTCCCATCGAGCCAAAGCTCCCCGGACTATCCCGTCCATTCCAATTATCAACCGGGCCTCCGGCCTGCCGGGCTATCCCGCCCGTCTCCACAACCACCGAGCCTACCGCTCGAATATCCTAGTCAAACTAACTTCTCGAGACACCGGGGTGTTTGAAAGTGAACCCATAATTATTCTAGTTGCTCTTTAAGATTAACCACTCCTACAATTTACATTAGCCCAGGACTGCCCCCGGTATACTCCGTGAAGGGCTCTCAAAGGGCACTAGGAACTATGATGGTTGTTGAAGCCCATCGTTCCCTTTTGCAAGGCACTTATTGTTATTGGTTGATTCCCTTACCCATTCCCGTTTCATATTATGCTAGATCTATTCTAGGGTGATTTTGACCTTCACACTCCATAGGATAAGACGATCTTTCGTCGATCCCGAGCACCACCTAACACGAGTCAACCTCACACTTTACTAATCCAATCTTCCAAAGATGAACTCCTTTATTTACCCAAACCAGCAACCTTCTAAGGATCCATCTCTTCAAATAATTACCCACTCTAGTTTAGTTTTTGCAGTTACTATATGTAGACCACCCTATACTATATGAGATGTATAAAGAAGGTACTCCGGTTTGTCTTCCAAATCTCCTATAAAATTTACCGGAGGTCTATCATAACATGTTTAGTCTAAAATCAGAGATTCATAATTTTTATAATTAATTTGATATTTATTGAATTTTCCCAAATGTTTGGCAATGGGCAATTTTGAACATGAACTATATGATCTACTCAAGTAATAGCCACCCAAAAATTTTGGTCACTAAATAACAGATATATATTACTAGATACTAATTTCCATAATTTTTCAAAAACTATCTGACCTCTAATTAATTTATCCAAAATAATTCCCTTAATCATATGTAAAGGAGGAAGTACCAAAATTATTCATCAGAAAATTATATAAAAATTACAAAATCTTAGCTCGGTCCAAAAAGGGGTCATTGTGCAAAAATCATAATTTTACAGGCAAGCTAGACATCAAAATAAATTTAATGAAGTTTTCATTGGAAACAATACTTAATGAAGCAACCCTTAGAAATAATCTTCCAAAAATCCCATAAAAATTATCAGAGCTTTAAAACATAATAAAATGTCCTCTGAATAAAGTTCATTCATTTCCAGCAATTAGTTACTTCAAAATAAATTTCTAAGTAAATAATACAAATTACTAAATTGTTAATGTAGTATCCAAAATAACAATCCTTAATTCATAACAAAATCTCCAGAGCTTGTACTAACTTTAAGCACTACTCTACCCAAATCTCATCACTGTTCAGTGAGTTTTAGTGAAATTTTCAATCACTATAAGGTTTGTGCCCTAAACTAGGGTTAGGGTTTTGAGGGACCTATTCACCTTAGAATCTTTTTTAGATTTCTTCCAGAGGATTCTACTTACCCCAGAATTCTCTCTCCCAAGTTTCAAATCCTTTCAAGGTCAACTGACCCCATGCCCTTCACAACCCTCAAAAGTCCTCCCTTATGGTTTGAGTTTGGATCCAAGGGTAAAACAATCCTAAACCACTCCAAATTCCCTAAGAGGGTGATAATGGTCCTACCAAGTCAGGGTTCAAAATCACAGCCTCTGTTGATGTGATTTGACCACCCAAAGCCCAAGCTCACTCTTTATTTAAGAAAGCAGATCCATTACAGCAAAGGTCAGGAAAAAGCAGATCCATCAAGATCAGATCAAGATTCCCTCACCTCTCTCTCTCTCTTTATCTGGGTGAAGGAAGAAACATACTCTTTAATAAATTTTCTATAAGATATATTTTTAGATCTGAGTGTAAGAGATTTCAATTCAATCTCTGAGTTGTAAGACTGTAATTATAAAGGCTGAGGTAGGGCTTTTTGTCTGAGGTAGGAGATTAAATTCTCTAAGCTGTTGGCCTGGTGATAAGGGTTGAGGAAGGGCTTGATTGCCTGAGTGGTAAGAGTGTGGATTCACTCTGAGGTAGGGTTCTTGGGAAGAGCATGAGTTGTAGGACTTGTTTATGTTTGAGCTATAGGAATCAATTTGGGTTCTGAGTTGTAAGATCTGAGGATCTAAGAAGGTGGAAGGAAGTTTGACAAAATCTAGTGTACTGCTAGATAGGCGAAGGGGGAAGCTGATGTACCCAACATCTAGGGAACCACTATAAATCTTTGTGTATGCTATGACTGGATTATTGTGTGATGTAGTAGCTGTAGAATTTATAACTGTGTTGTGATTAATTTACTAACTTCCAAAGTGAATAAGAATTGAACCTATTCACCCCCCAGGTGTTTAGACATTCTTGAAATAAATTCTTTCAGTGACCTCCTGTGAAGTCCCTGTGTTGCACCCATTTTTTGCTGCTCGGTTACATGAATGCCCATTTTTACCTCCGGCGAACACGCTCTCTCAACGAACGCGGGCCCGAGGGTACCGCCCACGAGGACTGGGCAGTATTTTCGGAATCAATAGAACGGACACGTGGTCTTCACATCATGCACAGAAGACAGGAAGGAATTCGAAAGAAAGACGTGACTTAGTTTCCAAATGCAAGGCATTTCAAATGAAACTTTTGATTAGACCGTCTGATTTTCGAGCACAATACCATTTCGGAAAGCTCTCGTAGCTGTCCTTCCACTGCCGAATGTGTGAAACCGTCACGTATCTTCAGCTCTATTTTAAAGTTATCCGAGTTTTTTCATTTCATCAATTTCGTCCTAATGGATATGCAAGTGAAAGCTTGTTTCAGGAAAAACTTCGAAGGATACAGTAAAGGCTGCGACATAACTGTGCGCTCAGGCGGCAAACTCCACCACTTCCCTATTTCGGGGATTCCGCGTAGAGGCGGCAGTGCGGCGACCCGATCGTTGTCGCGCGTAATAATTTGAGCTGCCAAAATTGCTTAATCCGAATGGCAATGGAGCCCGCAATCCAGAAAATCGGACGTCGGGGATCTTGCCTTAAATAAAATGTGTCGGAGTATTCCGACGTGTGCGACCATACCAGCACTAGAGCACCGGATCCCTTCACAACTCCGTTGTTAAGCGTGCATGGGAGAGAGTAGTACTGGGATGGGTGACCTCCTGGGAAGTCCTCGTGTTGCACCCATTTTTTGTTGCTCGGCTGCATGAATGCCCATTTTTACCTCGAGCGAAAGCCCTCCCTCTACGAACGCGGGCCCGAGGATACTACCCACACGGACTGGGCGGAATTTTCGGAATAAACAGAATGGAAACGTGGCCTTAACATCCTGCACAGGAGACAGGCAGGAAATCAAAAGAAAGACGTGACTTAGTTCCCAAATGCAAGGCACTTCAAACGCCCATAACTTTTGATCAGACCGTATGATTTTCGCGCACAATACCATTTCGGAAAGCTCTCGGAGTTGTCCATCCACTGGGTAATGGGTGAACCCGTTCGAGCTCGTTTTGTGCCCTCAAATCGCATTTATTCGGCTCTATTTTAAAGATATCCCAGGATTTTCATTTCGTCAATTTTGTCCTAATGGATATGCCAGCGAAAGCTTGCTTCGGGAAAAACTTCCTAGGATACAGTAAAGGCCGCGACATGACTGCGCGCTTAGGCAGAAAAATCGCCACCACTTCCCCATTTCGGGGATCCTGCATAGAGGCGGCGACGCGGCGACCCGATCATTGTCGCTTGTATAAAATTGTGCAACCAAAATTGCTTAATCTGAATGGAAACGGAGCCCGTAATCAAGAAAATCGGGCGTCGAGGATCTTGTCTTAAATAAAATATGTCGGAGTATTCCAACGTGTGGAACATACCAGAACTAGAGCACCGAATCACATCAAAACACCGCAGTTAAGCATGCTTGAGCGAGAGTAGTACTGGGATGGGTTACCTCCAGGGAAGTCCTCGTATTGCACCCATTTTTTGTCGCTCGGCTGCATGAATGCCCATTTTTACCTCCATCAAACGCACTCCCATACAAACGCGGGCTCGAGGGTACCGCCCACACGGGCTGGGCAGAATTTTTGGAATCAACAGAACGGGCACGTGCACTTAACTTCCTGCGCAGGAGACGGGAAGGAAATAAAAAGAAAGACGTGACTTAGTTTCTAAATGCAAGGCACTTTCAAACGGACTTAACTTTTGATCAGACCTTCTGATTTTCCCGTAGAATACCATTTCGGAAAGTTCTCGGAGCTATCCATCCACTGGGGAACGGGAGAACCCATTCGAGCTCGTTTTGTGCCCTCCGATCGCGTATATTCAGCTCTGTTTTAAAGTTATCCCAGTATTTTCATTTCGTCAATTTCGTCCTAATGGATATGCCAGCGAAAGCTTGCTTCGGGTGAAACTTCCAAGGATACAGTAAAGTCCGTGACATAACTGCGCGCTTAGGCGTCAAAATCGCCACCACTTCCCCATTTTGGGGATCCCGCGTAGCGGCGGAGGCGTGGCGACTTGATCGTTGCCGTTTGTAAAAATTTGAGGCGCCAAAATTGCTTATTCTGAATGGCAACGGAGCCCGTAATCCAGAAAATCGGGCGTTGGGGATCTTGGCTTAAATAAAATGTGTCGGAGTATTCCAACGTGTATGACTATACCAACACTAGAGCACCGGATCCCATCAAAACTTTGCAGTTAAGCGTGCTTGGCCGAGAGTAGTACTGGGATGGGTGACCACCTGGGAAGTCCTCGTGTTGGACCCATGTTTTTTCGCGCGGCAGCATGAACGCCCATTTTGACCTCCGGCGAACGCGCTCTCTCTACGATCGCGGGCCCGAGGGTACTGCCCACATGAACTGGGCGGAATTTCCGGAATCAATAGAACGGACACGTGGCCTTAACATCATGCACAAGAGACGGACAGAAAATCAAAAGAAAGACGTGACTTAGTTTCCAAATGAAAGGCACTTCAAATGGCAATCACTTTTGATCAGACCGTCTAATTTTTGCGTACAATAGTATTTCAGAATGCTCTCTGAGCTGTCCATCCTCTGGAGAACGGGTGATCCCGTTCGAGCTCGTTTTGTGCCCTCAGATCGCGTATATTCAGCTCCATTTTAAATTTATCCCGGTTTTTTCATTTCGTCAATTTGGTCCTAATGGATATGCGAGCAAAAGCTTGTTTCAAGAAAATCATCCAAAGAAAAAGTAAAGGCCGCGACATAACTTCGCGCACAGCCGACAATATTGCCACCACTTCCCAATCTCGTGGATCCCGTGTAGAGGCGGTGGCGCGGCGACCCGATCATTGTCGCGCGTAAAAACTTGAGTCGCCAAAATTGCTTAATCTGAATGGCAACGGATCCCGAAATCCAGAAAATCGGGCGTCGGGGGTCTTGGCTTAAATAAAATGTATCGGAGTATTCCAACGTGTGCGACCATACCAGCACTAGAGCATCAGATCCCATAAGAACATCGAAGTTAAGCGTTCTTAGGCAAGAGATGTACTGGGATGGGTAACCTCCTGGGAAGTCATCGTGTTGCACCGATTTTTTGCCTCTCGGCTGCATGAACGCCAATTTTTTCCTCCGCCGAACCTTCTCTCTCTACGAACGCAGGCCCGAGGGTACCGCCCATGCGGACTGGGCAGAATTTTCGAAATCAACAGAATGGACACGTGACCTTAACATCATGCCCAAGAGACGGGTAGGAAATCAAAAGAAAGACGTGACTTAGTTTCCAAATGCAAGGCACTTCAAATGGCAATAACTTTTGATCAGACTATCTGATTTTCACACACAATACCATTTCGGAAAGCTCTCGGAGCTGTCAATCTACCGTTGAATAGGTGTACCCGTTTGAGCTCGTTTTGTTCCCTCAGATCGCATATACTCAGCTCCATTTTAAAGTTATCCCAGTGTTTTCATTTAGTCAATTTTGCCCTAATGGATATGTCAGCAAAAGCTTGCTTCGAGAAAAACTTCCAAAGATACAGTAAAGCCTGCGACATAACTTCGCGCTCAGGCGGAAATATTGCCACCGCTTCCCCATTTCGGGGATTCCACGCAGAGGCGGCAGCTCGGCGATCCGATCATTGTCGCACGTAAAAATTTGAGCCGCAAAAATTTCTTAATTCTAATGGCAACGGAGCCCGCAATCTAGAAAATCGGGCGTCAGGGATCTTGGATTAAATAAAATGTGCCAGAGTATTCCAACGTGGGGGACAATACCAGCACTAGAGCACCGTATCCCATCAGAACGCTACTGTTAAGTGTTCTTGGGCGAGATTAGTACTGGGATGGTTGACCTCCCTGGAAGTCCTCCTATTGCACCCATTTTTTGTCGTTCGGCTGCATGAATGCTCATTTTTACCTCCGGCAAATGCGCTCTCTCTAAGAACGCTGGCCCAAGGGTACCGCCCACGCGAACTGGGCGGAATTTTCGGAATCAACAGAACAGACACGTGGCCTTAACATCTACTACATGAAACGGGAAAGAAATAAAAAGAAAGATGTGACTTAGTTTCCAAATGCAAGACACTTCAAACGGCCATAACTTTTGATCAGACCATTTGATTTTCACGCACAATGTCATTTCAGAAAACTCTCAGAGTTGTCCATCCACTGGAGAATAGAGAACCCGTTCGAGCTCATTTTGTGTACTCAGATCACGTATATTCAGCTTCATTTTAAAGTTATCCCAGTATTTTCATTTTGTCAATTTCGTCCTAATGGATATGCCAGCAAAAGCTTGCTTCGGGAAAAACTTTCAAGGATACAGTAAAGGCCGTGACATAACTACGCGCTCAGGTGGAAAAATCGCCAGCACTTCCCCATTTCAGGGATCCCACATAGAGGCGGTGGCACGGTGACTCGATCGTTGATGCGCGTAAAAATTTTAGCCACCAAAATTTCTTAATCTGAATGGCAACGGAGCCCGCAATCCAGAAAATCGGGAGTCGGGGATCTTTGCTTAAATAAAATGTGCTGGAGAATTCCAACCTCTGCAACCATACTAGCACTAGAGCACCAGATCTCATCAGAACTCTTAAGTTAAGCATGCTTGGGCAAGAGTAGTACGGGATGGGTGACCTCCTGGGAAGTCCCCGTGTTGCACCCATTTTTTGCCGCTCGGCTGTATGAACGCTAATTTTTACCTCTAGCGAACGCACACTCTCTACGAATGCGGAACCGAGGGTACCGCCCACGCGGGCAGGGCGGAATTTTTGGAATCAACATAACAGACACGTTGCCTCAACATCCTACGTAGTAGACAAGCAGGAAATCAAAAGAAAGACGCGACTTAGTTTCCAAATGCAAGACACTTCAAACGACCCTAACTTTTGATCAGACCGTCTGATTTTCACGCACAATACCATTTCAAAAAGCTCTCGGAGCTGTCCATCCACTGGCTTACCGGGTGAACACGTTCGAGCTCGTTTTGTGGCCTCAAATCGCGTATATTCAGCTCTGTTTTAAAGTTATCCCTGTGTTTTCATTTCGTCAATTTCGTCCTAATGGATATGCCAGCGAAAACTTGCTTCGGGAAAAACTTCCAAGGATACAGTAAAGGCCACGACATAACTGCGCGCTCAGGTGGCAAAATCGCCCCCACTTCCCCATTTTGGGGATCCCGCTTATAGGCAGTGATGAGTCCGATATTTATAGGTTTTTTTGGACTCATCTGGGCTTGTTTTCTCACTCGTTTACTGCATTTCAACCGGTTATCATTTATATTTACATCATTTGGTCATTGACCACTTTGTGCACTATTTTGGCCCATGGCTGTGCAATTGTGCATTCTGTTGTTGGGGGTATACACATGGTGCTTCCTATGGCTCTTTTTGTTGGTGTTGTTTGCATTTTGGTGCTTGGAGCTTTTGCTCCAGCTTGGTTTTATTGTTATGCAGGTAGTCAGGACGTCCAAGATTCATTTTCAAACTTTTGTGTTAAATGCACGGCTGTGTGAATTTCTTCTCGCATGGTCTCATGGCAATCGTGCGTTATACACAACAATTCTGGGGACGTTTGTCGCTACCCGTGCATTTTGTTCCAGCACGGTTTCGGCCAAACCGTGCGAGAAGGAAACGCATGGTCTATATATTTAACCCTGTATTTCAGCTGTCTGGGGTTAATCGTGTGTTTCCTTCACGCACGGGCATACACGCCTGTGCGCAAGTAATACGCACGGTTCCCTTGTAGTATCTTGTTTTCCTGTGCTCTGTGTTTACACGTATGATTTCCTTCACGCACTAGCGGAAGCGCCCATACTCGAGTAAAATGCACGGGTCAACACATCTTCTTCGGCAAGATTGGCCTGGAAGTTAATAACGCATGGTTAGCGCACGGTCGTGCGCCAAACCGTGCGTGCCTATTTTTCTGGCCTGTTTCTATTTAAAGCGTAGATTTTCCTCCATTTCGGAGAGCTTCTTCTTGAGCCATTCCAGCAACCGTTTTAGGGAAAAGCTCTACCCTTCCACCTCCATCCTTCCACCTCCGCCCTTGGTCTTCCACCAAGGAGAGAAGCCCCGGCCAAGCTCGCGAAGCTTACCTCTTGCCGGTGCTTTCTCTCGGCCTTCTCTATCATCTCTTAAGCTCCATTTCTAGTTTTGACGCTGTATCCAACAAGCAAAGTGAATCTTGCAACTCTCTTCTGCATCGTGACACGAAGACGATGGGTACATTGGAAGGTAGTGACAGCCCTTCTCTACCCCGGACGTAGTTGAGGAATGAGCTTGGACGCGGATTAACAACCCAACGATTCCTTCCGCGACTCCTCGACGAGCCTTCAGATTCAGTCGATTTCTTGACTTGTTCTTGCTTTCTTGTTGAAAATGCATGTTTGAACTGTTTATGTGGATGATGTGCAATTTAGTTGTAAACGTTATTCGATTCATGTCTATGTGAACTTGTATTTTTTTTACCGCTTTAGTTGCTTGAGTAGCGCCCGCACTTCCATCCGCCACCACATTCGGTATTACCGCTCTAGCAATTGCTAGAGGTGTGTGTAACGAAGAGGTGCTCTCGACCCTCATTCTGCCGTTCTCACCACCTCATACGCAAGCCTACTCGTCCATCCGCCCAGTGATTCAGTGCATAGTGGCTCGTGTAGTCTTCCATCCCGCCTGGCGAAGCATCGCATAGCGGCATTGCATATGAGTAGTTTAGAGTAATTTTGTTTCTTTTTCCGCAAAATCCCAAAACCCCCCTTTCGTAGGTTAGACTGTTTGACTTCAATCTCAAGTCCTCCTCAAAATTAACTCTCACTTGCGGTGTTCCTTAAGAGATTTGATATTTGGGAAAGCCCTCCATTCTATATAACTTATGCGAGCGGTACACTTGTCGTAAGCGCATTAGGCGGTAGTGCGGCGACCCGATCGTTGTCGCGCGTAAAGATTTGAGCCGCCAAAATTAAATAATCTGAATGGCAATGGAGCCCGCAATCCAGAAAATCGGGCGTCGGGGATCTTGGCTTAAATAAAATGTGTCGGAGTATTCCAACATGTGCGACCATACCAGCACTAGAGCACTGGATCCCATCAGAACTCCATAGTTAAGCGTGCTTGGGCGAGAGTAGTACTGGGATGGGTGACCTCTTAGGAAGTCCTCGTGTTGTACCCATTTTTTGCCGCTCGACTACATGAACGCCCATTTTTACCTCTAGCGAACGCTCTCTCTCTACGAATGTGGGCCCGAGTGTACCGCCCATGCTGACTGGACGGAATTTTCAGAATCAATAGAACGAACACGTGGCTTTAACATCATGCGCAGGAGATGGGCAGGAAATCAAAAGAAAGATGTGATTTAGTTTCAAATGCAAGGCACTTCAAACGGCCATAACTTTTGATCAGACCGTCTGATTTTCGCGAACAATACCATTTCAGAAAGCTCTCAAAGCTGTCCATCCACTGTCGAATGGGTTAACTCATTCGAGCTCATTTTGTGCCCTCAAATTGAGTATATTCAGCTCCATTTTAAAGTAATCCCAGAGTTTTCATTTCGTCAATTTCCTCCTAATGGATATGCCAGCGAAAGCTTGCTTCAGGAAAAACTTCCAAGGATACAGTAAAGGCAGCTACATAACTGCATGCTCAGGCGGCAAAATCACCACCACTTCTCCATTTCGAGGATCCCGCATAGAGATGGCGGCGCGGCGACCCTATTGTTGCCACGCGTAAAAATTTGAACCGCAAAAATTGCTTAATCTGAATGGCAATGGAACCCGCTATCCAGAAAATCGGGTGTCGGGGATCTTGGCTTAAATAAAAAGTGTCGGGGTATTCCAACGTGTGCGACCAAACCACCACTAGAGCACCGGATCCCATCAGAACTCTGCAGTTAAGCGTGCTTAGGCAAGAGTAGTACTTGGATGGGTGACCTCCTGGGAAGTCCCTGTTTTCAAACATTTTTTGCCGCTCGGCTGCATGAATGCCCATTTTTACCTCCAGCAAATGCGCTCTCCACACGAATACGGGCGAAAGGGTACCGCCCTCGTGGACTTGGAAGAATTTTCGGAATCAACAGAACGGTCATGTGGCCTTAACATCATGCGCAGGAGATGGGCAAGAAATCAAAAGAAAGACGTGACTTTGTTTCCAAATGCAAGGCACTTCAAACGGCCATAACTTTTGATTGGACCGTCTGATTTTCACGCACAATACAATTTCAGAAAGCTCTCGGAGCTGTCCATCCACTGGTGAACGGGTGAACCCGTTGGAGCTCGTTTTGTGCCCTTAGATTCAGCTCCGTTTTAAAGTTATCCCAGTATTTTCATTTTGTCAATTTCGTCCTAATGGATATGCCAGCGAAAGCTTGCTTCTGGAAAAAATTTCAAGGACACAGTAAAGGCCGCAACATAACTGCGTGCTCAGGCGGCAAAATCTCCACCACTTCCCAATATCGGGGATCCTACGTAGAGGCGGCGGCGCAATGATCCGATCGTTGCTGAGCGTAAGAATTTGAGCCGCAAAAATTTCTTAATCCGAATGGAAACGGAGCCTGCAATCCAGAAAATCGGGCATGGGGGATCTTGGCTTAAATAAAATGTGCCAGAGTATTCTAATGTGTGTGACCATACCAGCACTAGAGCACTGGATCCCATTAGATCTCCGCAGTTAAGCGTGCTAGGGCGAGAGTAGTACTGGGATGGGTGACCTCCTGGGAAGTCCTCGTGTTGCAGCCATTTTTTGCCGCTCGGCTGCATGAATGCTATTTTTACCTCCGGAGAACGCACTCTCTCTACGAACGTGGGCCCGAGGGTACCACCCACGTGTACTGGATGGAATTTTCAGAATCAATAGAACGGACACGTGGCATTAACATCATTCGCAGGAGACGGGCAGGAAATAAAAAGAAAGACATGACTTAGTTTCCAAATGCAATGCACTTCAAACGACCATAACTTTTGATCAGATCGTCTGATTTTTGCGCACAATACCATTTCGGAAAACCCTCGGAGCTATCCATCCACTGGAAAATGGTTGAACCCAATCAGGCTCGTTTTGTGCCCTCATATCGCATATATTCTGCTTGGTTTTAAAGTTATCCCAGTGTTTACATTTCATCAATTTCGTCCTAATGGATATTCCCGCGAAAGCTTGCTTCGGGAAAAACTTTCAAGTATACAGTAAAGACCGCGACATAACTGCGCGCTCAGGTAGCAAAATCGCCGCCACTTCCCCATTTCGGGGATCCCGCATAGAGTCGTCGGCGCGGCTACCCTATAGTTGCCGCGCGTAAAAATTTTAGCCGCCAAAATTTCTTTATCCGAATGGCAATAGAGCCGGCAATCCAGTACACTGGCATCGGGGATCTTTGCTTAAACAAAATGTGTCGGAGTATTCTAACGTGTGCGACCATACCTGAAATAGAGCACCAGATCACATCAAAACTCTGTAGTTAAGCATGCTTAGTCGAGAGTAGTACTGGGATGGGTGACCTCTTGGGAAGTCCTCGTGTTGCACCCCTTTTTTGTCGCTCGCCTGCATGAATGCCCATTTTTACCTTCAGCGAACGCGCTCTCTCTACGAACGTGGGCCCGAGGGTACCGTCGATGTGGACTGGGCGGAATTTTTAGAATCCACAGAACGGACACGTGGCCTTAACATCTTGCACATGAGACAGGCAGGAAATCAAAAGAAAGATGTGACTTAGTTTCCAAATGCAAGGCACTTCAAAAGGCCATAACTTTTGATCACACTGTCTGATTTTCGCACACAATACCATTTCGGAAAGCTCTCAGATCTGTCCATCCATTGGGGAATGGAAGAACCCGTTCGAGCTCATTTTGTGCCCTCAGATCGCGTATATTCAGCTCCATTTTAAAGTTATCCTAGAGTTTTCATTTCGTCAATTTCATCCTAAAGGATATGCCAGCGAAAGCTTGCTTCGAGAAAAACTTCCAAGGATATAGTAAAGGCCGCAATATAACTGCACACTCAGGTGGCAAAATCGCCACCACTTCCCCATTTTGGGGATCCCGCGTAGAGGCGGAGGAGCGGCGATCCGATCGTTGCCGAGCGTAAAAATTTGAGTCGCCAAAATTTCCTAATTCGAATGGAAACGGAGCCTGCAATCCAGAAAATCAGGCGTCGGGGATCTTGGATTAAATATAATTTATCAGAGTAGTCCAACCTGTGAGACCATACCTGTACTAGAACACCGGATCCAGCAAGAACTCCGCAGTTAAGCGTGTTTGGTCGAGAGTAGTACAGGGATGAGTGACCTCCTAGGAAGTCCTCGTGTTGCACCCATTATTTGCCGCTCTGCTGCATGAACGCCCATTTTTACCTCCGGCAAACGCGCTCTCTCTATGAACGCGGGCCTAAGGGTTCCGCCAACGCAGACTTGTCGGAATTTTCGTAATCAACAGAACGGACACGTGGCCTTTGTAAGACCCCCCTTTTTATAGAACCACGGGGTCTTAGGCCCAGAATTGCCGCTTTGCGGTGACATCTTCACGCCCGAGAAGGTCGTCATTACAAAACTCCGATCCTGCCGGCCAAATCGATCACAGAATTTTAGCAAAAGAGTAAAAGGCATGTCCACAGAAATCACATATATAGTAAATAATCTCCATGAAGGGAGAGTCCACAGAAATAATAATAATGGTAGTGAAAATATGGCTCATGCCCGGTACACCAATATCCTAACTACATATCACTCAACATGGAAGCAAAAACTAAACATCTACTAATGATCGGGACTCACAGTCCCAGCTATCTGAACTCCGGTGCTAGACTACCCCATCTCCAACCATGTCGTCCTCCGGGGTTGTTCCTCCATGCTGGGTTCCACGGTCCCCTAAAATGATGTGGCCTGTTCGAAAACCGTTTGTCTAAAAGATTAAGTCCTATCGTCCCCCACCCCTTCCCCCATGGCTCCTAGGCACCGAGCGGGGAGGAAGAAAGGATAGGTAGTGAGGGTGGATAATGAACAAGAAGTAGGTGACGGAGGAACTAATCTAGCAGTTCTATAAATATAGGTGGCAATAACAAGAGTATGAAAAACAGGACAAGAAATAAGAAACCTTAACTTATATGAAAATACATAAGCTAAGGATCTCATGCAAGGCTCCTATTGTATAAAGAGTCTCATACCAATTTATATAATAGGGTGTCGGTTTTCAAGCAAGCATATATAATATCCATAGAATAATAACCTCAGCTTATAAGCACGTTCACACGAGCTTATAAACCAAGGGGCCATTTTGCAGGGCCTATTGTTTAAAAAGTCTCATACCAATTTATACAATAGGTGTCAAGGGTTAAATTAAATGGTTATGCTATGTCATGCAAGTATGCTATGATGTGAATCATGCAAGTGCAACACACCCACTCGACTCTGTGAACACAGACCTTTAGTTCCCCTTTTCTGGAGCCTAACCTCCGAGGATACCTCCGTAGTGGCAAATGGAAGCGGTGGGTTGGGCCTCTCCCACCTATAAACCGGTAATAGCACTACCATTCAGACCTATCGTACGCCTCGACACTGGTACACTAAGAGGAGCTCCTACGTACTCTTTGCCGGCTGGTCTACAGGACTTAATTTGGCAAATTGCAACACCACACTTGCCGAGTTAGCGTATCGGTGTCGGTGCATTGACCCTCCATTACCGAAGACCCACCACCTTTTACTTTATGCATATGCAACCTTATGTATCAGATACCGAGCCAAAGCTCCCCAGACCATCTCGTCAGTCACAAATAACAACCGAGCCTAAGCTCGCCCGGCCAACCTTACCATCACCAAAATCACCAAGCCTACTGCCCGAGTGACCCAACCTAATATCCCGAGACATCGAGGTGAGTGAAAGTGAATCCTTAGTTATACTAGTTACTCTTGCTGTTTATTTTGCCTACAGTTTAGGTTACCCCAGGACTGCCCAAGGCATATCCCGTGAAGGGTTCTCGAGGGCACTAGGAAGTTTGATGGGCTGAAGCCCAAAGCTCCCTTTCGCGAGGCACTTATTATTATTAGTTAATACCCTATCCCCGATCCCTTTTAATATTACTCTGGATCTAACCCTAGCGTGTTTTGACTCAGTCCCTCTCTCTTCACAGGAAGGACGATCTTTCATCGATCCCGAGCACCACCTAATCTTAGACAACTCTATAACCTACTCATCCCAACTTCCAATGGTATACTCCAATCCACTTTACTAAAATCAGTAAACCACAATCCCATCTCCCTACGACCATTCCCCATGTTAACACAATTGTTGTTGTTTTACTAAATGCAGACCATCTCATGCTATATGACGTGCATGATAGGAGGTACTCTAAATCCTCATCCAAACACCCTAAGATAATTAATGGAGGCCTATCATGACATTTATAGCCTAAATCCAGAAACTTGGAATTTTCCTAGTTTATCTGACCTTTTATTTATTTCTCCTAAAAATCCAAATGCCCCGTTTGAATATGAAGAGGCCCTTACAGTCTTTCAAAATGCTCCATAAAATTATGATAAATACTAGACAGCTAATTAACAGTAAATTCAAGTCTCCTAAATTTGTTTGCAAGGTTTAAGCCTCTGATCCATAATTTTAAATATAATCACATAGTTAACATTTTAAGAAGCAAGTGTTGTAAATAAGCTCACACAAAAATATAATAAAATTCAAGCATAACTAAAATGCCCTAAAAACACTCTTGACCATGTTTTCAAATTTTCCAGTGAATAATGAACTCTAACTTTAATTTAGAATGATAATCCTCTTCCATAATTTAATGAAACAATTACTGAAAATATTCATCTAAAAATTATGATAAATTTTCCTTATGAGCATACCACCCTAATATCACTATTGAACAAGCTTCACAATTTTCTAACAAACATTGTTCTCTGACTCTAATATTGAACATATTTGCATATTGAAAAGCTTGTGAAGTAAGTACTAAAAATATGCATAAAAAAATTATAATAAAAATAAGGTATGAGCATAATGACCTAAAACTTCCTTTGCCCAATTTTCACAATTTCCTAATGAACAGTCAGATCATAATAATCAAAAGGCTATCAAGGGCAAATCCATGAAATATAAAGGAGGTACTAATTATATTGTTCCAATATTCCCAATGAAGTTACTAGAGGCTAATATTTACCCTCTGACCACACTACCCAAGTTTCACAACTCTTCATAAGGTTTTGATGGCCTATCTTACCCTTATAACATTTGTGACGTAAACTAGGGTTAGGGTTTTGAGGGGTCTAACTAATTGTAAATCCGCTAATATTTCCACCAGAAAAATTTAACCACCCAAGGGTCCTCTCCACTAAATTTCAACTTTATACAAGGGCATTTGACCCCATGGCCTTCTCAAACCCCCAAGGTCAAAACTTAGGGTTTGAACTTGGGTCCTAGGGAAACTCTACCCTAATCTATCCCATAATCCATATGAGGGTGTTAAATGTCATGTCAAATAAGTGGCCATATTTTCAACCTCTGTTGAGGTGGTTTGGCCACTCAAACCCACAAGAAGCACTTTTGACCGAAATACCCATTTTAGGGCAAGGCTAGGGTTTGCTCAATTCCCAACTGAATCATCTCTAAATGGGGTGAAAATTTATACAGAGCTTCATAATGATCTAAGGACCACTCACCAAAATTTGGGAGGGTTTGGAGGTCATTAGGTCTCCTAATTAATTTACCCTAAGATTATTAAATAATTTCAAAAACTATAAGAACATTATCTCCAAAAATTACCATTTTTGGACAGGACCTAGGTATAGGTTAGGGTGACTCCCTATACAAATTTTAGTTCAATTGGACACGGGATTAAGTGGGGGCACACCTTTAAACCTCTGACTAGCCCTAGGTATAGACCCTACCATAATGGATCCTGTGGTCAAACCAGGAACCAAAATTTATTCTAACCAATTTTAAAATAAAGTACACACCTAGGGCTACAACTTTTATGCATACCACTTATAGTGTAGGTGGCCCTAGGTATTTTTAATAAATTAAAACATTAAATACAAATTTTTTGACACAAATGAAAAGAAATGAATATATAACCTATAGTTTATTTATTATTCAGCACGAATCTTAAAGCATATCTAGTGGTTCCTAGTCATCGTCTACGTCCAGCTGATAGCCAGGATCATCCCAACCTGGAACCACTTCCCGGCCTAAATCCCGGCCATCCGGCCACGTCCCTGACCGACTACCTCAACCACCACCTCGGTCGAGGTGATGGCCATTGTTGGGCGGCGGCACGACCGCCGGAGGGGCCAATTCCGGCGATCCCGCAAGTGTATTTTTCTCAGAAAAACCAGAAAAATTAAAGCTTGGATCGGGCTCAATTGAGCCTGATCCTCATCCTGAATGAAAGCTATGATCTACCCATAAAGGAAGGAGAGGAGGAGGACCTTTGTGGTGGTCTGAAGTTGCGCCGATCATCGGGTCATCATGGTGGTTGTGGCGTCGCTCGGGTTTCTGCAAATATATAGCGGAAGGGCACATATTCTTCAGGTAAGTGGTTGGGAAAACACCTCTCAGGCCACTGATGGTGTTTAAAGCCTCAGTTAGGGAGGGGAGAGGCCTAGTCATCAATGTCCATTAATGGCCATGAATAGCCTTTCTTGGCCATGTTGGTTCAGTGCATTCAGTCAGTTGAAAAGCCTGGTAAGGCTCTTGATCTTCTCAGGGCTGTTAGGGGAGTTGAATCAAGCAATGAAGGCTGGTCCTTGGCTTCCCTATGTCATGAATGACTTTAACCAATTTTTTCTCTCCTCCATTAAAGAGAAATTAAAACTTTCTCTCTCCTGCCCCTCATTGCCGAAATTGTTCATCACACTAGCCTAATTGCAGCCAACTCATTCTTAATATTAAATGATTAAAAGGTGGCTAGCCCAAGTGAAATGGGCTTGAGCTTGGGTTAGCCCATTTTGGCTAAGTTGACCTAAACTAGACTAGGGTTCACCTTGGTCATTTTTACCTTTTGGATTGACCCCAATGGGTCCTTGGTGACCCATTGTACTCCCTTAGTGCCTAGGTAGGACTGATTAGGGTTATATTGACCTTTGGGGGTCACTTGACCCTTAGAAAGGGCACTTTGACCAAGTTAGGGCTAGAGTTGACTTGGGTCAACTCAGGATCTTGGGTTAACCCCAATGGATCTTTGGTGACCCATTGAACCCACTTTAGGCTAGGAAGACCTTTGTAGGGTTGGTTACCCACATTAGGGACAATTGATCTTAGTTAGGGCACCTGACCTAATTTTGGCCTAGGATTGTCCTAGGTCAACTTGGCCACCCTGGGTTGGCTCCAATGGACCCTTAGGTCCTTTCAATTGATTAGTGTGGTCATGGTGGGGTCTTGGAGTCATGGTGAAGCCTCATGATCATCCTAAACTAGGGTTTAGGAATCTAGTATTTGTAAACCATAATGATCTCACCTATATTCCTAGGTCCACTTGGTCTCCTTGGCTTCCAAGGGTTTTCTCATGACGTAGTCATGACAAAACCTCTCCTAGAGGGTCTAATTGTCTGAGGGATGTTACAAATCCCAATACATAAACAAAACAATTTTGTCCTCGAAATTTGAGTTAGGCCTATGGGTTTTCAAGTATGAAAAATAAATTGTAATATCCCGAGAGGTTGTAAATAATACCTGATAGAAAAGATCTTGGTACCTTTGTTGCCTCAAGTCCTATGGCTCCCATGTGTGCTCCTCTCGCACATGATTCCTCCACAAGACCTTTACAAATGGAACCTTCTTGCGGCTCAAGACTCGTATCCCCTAGTCGTCAATCCGGACCGGCTCAAAGTGAACAGATCGATCAGATGCTACCGGCCCATCTGTGGTCGTAATATGCTGCTCTGGGCGTAATAGAGCCCTCCAAAGAGAGGATATATGGAACACATCATGCAGACCTGCCAGCTCCAGTAGCAGCCTTAGCCTGTACGCTAAGGGACCGATCCGCTCCAGGATCCTGTAAGGCCCCATATATCTCGGTCAGAGCTTCTTCCTCCGACCCCGCACCTGTGAAACTCTATGCATCAGTCGGATCTTCAAGAATACCCAGTCCCCCACCTGAAACTATACCTGATGATGTCAAGCATCGTAATACTTACCATGTCTGCTCTGAGCCTCTAACATCTTATCCCGTATTAACCTCACCTGAGTGTCGGTGTCCTGAACATACTCTGAACACAAAGCCTTCGGATCCTCGTCATGTATCCATGATAGCGAAGTCTTATACCTTCGTCCATATAGGGCCTCATAAGGAGGCATCCCTATGCTAGACTGGTAGCAGTTATTATATGAGACTCGACTGTTAACCCCAGAATCCGCAACATTTCCAGCTAGGCATCTTGCCCTTCCCTTGCTGAGCTTAAGTACTCAGTTCGCCCAGCTCGCCAGTGGGCATGGTCCGTCACCTAGGCGGACTCCAGAAATCCGTCCGCTCAGGTCGCCCTCAGTTCCCAGCTCTGCTAGATCGGCGAGTCAGGCTCAGACCGGCAGGCTCCGAGTCAGGCCGCCCAGGTCGCTCAGGTCGCGGCTAGTCTAAAAGTCACGCGCTCAGTACGACCAAGGGAGGTCTCCAGCTCGCTGGCTCAGTCCGCCTGTCCCGCGCGAACTGCTTGTTCCTTCTCTTTCTTGTTTCCCGTCACCGCTGCCCGGCTCTTTTGTACCCCGGGCAGCCGGTTATTTTAGCCCTGCCCGCTTGGGCAGGCCCCCAACCTATAAATAGGGGGAAGTGGTGCATTCAAAGGACGCTGACTCGAGCCCAGGAGCCCACTTGTTAAAGGCTGCGGACTCGAATCTCTGGCTTTGCGCCCTCCGGCTTGCTTTCCCCATTGCTTTCTTTTTCTTTTCTTGTAACCGCATCTTGGTAATAAAAAGCAAGCCCGTCGCAGGAGTGGCATTTAGGCCGCGACGGGCGAAGTCTGGTGTTGCCGTGCTCTACGGCTCTGTTGCTTTTCCGTTTCCTTTTCTAGTCCGCCAAGTAGATTGCTGCTCGCAGTTTGTTTTTCCTTTCTCTTCCCAAGTGCTCGAACGGTTAGCTGGTGGTGCCCGAGTTCGTCGCTTTTCGAGCATCAACAGTTAACACGCGACCTTCAGATTCGAGCAGTTTCTTGAAACCGCGGATAGAAATGTCAGACCGCCGAGGTCGCCGCTCCGACCGCTCCAGCTCACCCGATGATTCACTGTGGGAGGCGTTGGAGCAGTCCCGCTGGCAAGCCGAAGTATCTCGAAGAGAGACTGACCAGCGGCTCGATACGATTAGCCAAGCTTTGTTAGCATTGACTCAGCGACTTGCTCCCCAGGTTGCTGAAGAAGTTGCTGAGACACCTGTCCGCCAGACTCCAGTCCGCCGGACCCCGGCTCGTCGCACCCCTCTTCAGCAGTCGCCTGCGGCTGCGCCTCCGCCTCTCCACCAAGCTCAGTCCGCAGCTCCCCCCCCGCGACCTCAGGCGGCTCAGTTCGCCCCCCTGATGGATTTCTTCAGGGAGGCAGCCCGAGGGACCCCTGCTCGCCGACTAGACTTTGTCGATCGGCAGTCCGCAGAACTCGCAGAGTTTCATCCTCCGGTCCGCACTTCTACTGATTCTGAAACTCCCTCTCCCTTCATCGATCGAATCCGATGGGAGTCAGCGCCGAGCAATTTCAGAGAGCCTCGTCTCCCTTTTTATTCAGGGGACTCTGATCCAATCTCCCACCTGCAGGCATTTGAAGGGGCAGTAGCATTGAGAAGCCTCTCCGACGCCCTGAAATGTAAACTTCTGGTGACCACTCTTGATGGACAAGCAAGAGAATGGTTTTATGAGTTGCCTCCAGGCACCATTTCCTCCTTCGCTGAGCTTCGTAGCGAGTTGCTCCTGAGGTTCGCAACCTCTAAGAAGAGAAAGGATGGGCCGGCAGCCCTTTTTGATATTAGGCAAAGAGACAATGAATCGGTGGCAAGATTCGTTGATCGGTTCCAGAAAGAAATTCAAGGGGTAAGGAATGTGAACCCCGATTATTATAAAGTTGCCCTGATTCACGGCCTCCGGGAGGGCCCGTTGAAATTCAAAGTGACAACAAAAGCACCGTCAACCTATCAGGAGCTCATCGCGATAGCCAATCGCTTTATTGAGGGGGAAAATGCCAATCCTACCTATATCTCATCCCTGACAGCTAAAGCTGGAGGAAGGGATGTCCCTCACTCCTCTTCCAACAATCAGTACCACAGTAAGCCTCCCCGGCCTGATTTCCACCCTCCACCTCAGAGGGGGCGCAACCTCCGCCATAAGAAACCTTTCCTTAGCCATCAACAGTTTCATGATTAGAGACTGCCATTGGCCGCCGCTCCCGCCGTTCCCCTTCAAGCGCTCCCTATTCTTCAGAGAACCCAGCCAGCTTCAAATCCTCACGGGAGCAGCCCTATGGAAGAGCTTGCAGATCTAGGCATCGACTTTGAAGAGGTTGCCCAAGTAATCCAGAAGAAAGTTGAAGAAAAGAGGCAAGGGCCTCAGAGAGATTGGAAGCCCAGAGACACTCTCAGTTCTGTAATTTTCACAAGGAGAAAGGTCATCTGACTAAAGACTGCAAGGCTCTTCAGAAGCTAGTTGAGAGGTTGCTCGCCGAGGGTAAGCTCGAGGACCTGGGCAGGAAGAATGATTCTTCAAGGCCTTCCACCTCCAAGGGCAAGGAGGTGGCTGAAGTTCACCAGGAGTGCATAGAGATAAGGGATGAGGGCCATCTGGGGCTCATTAACATCCAGAATGAGTGTATTGATGTTGTGGACGAGGGGGCCTTGGGAAGACTCTTTTTCATCCATGGCGGAGCAGGGGCCGAATCTACCCGGAAGTCCTCTTTGTCAAGGCTTTCGCGAACTGAGGTTGCTTCTACTTCTTCTGCCCCACCTTCTGAAGTCGTCATCTTTGACTCTGCGGACCTTCCTGCCACCGCCAACCCCTTCGATGATGCCATCGTGGTCCAGGCAGCCATCGGAAACTTCACGGTCGATAGAATTCTCATCGACACCGGCAGCTCCGTGAATCTCCTCTTTAAGTCTACTTTCGAAGCCCTGAGGACTGGAAAGACTCTGCTTTCCACCGAGGGGCCACTCTATGGCTTCTCAGGAGAAAGGAAGGAAGTTGAAGGAAGTGTCACACTCACGGTGACGCTCGGAGGGGTGACCAAAGAAATCCAGTTCATAGTGGTAGATGCTCCGAGCAGCTATCATGCCATCTTTGGAAGACCGTTGCTAAACAAATATCGCGCCATCATTTCAACATACCATCTAGCCCTCAAGTTCTGCAAGGATGGCCGCCAGTGTAGGGTCAGGAGCGACCCAAGGCAGGCTCGAGAGTGTTACCTCCGAACAGTCAACATGACTGAGGTTTCCCCCCCAGCTTTTCCAGCAGCAGCGGAAGCCACTCCTTCAGAAGATGCTGAGAATAGAGAAGGCGCTCACCTGGAACCTGCCCAGGTGACGCAAGAAATCCCGATCGCAGAGGGAGAAGGAAGAAAGCTCTCCATCAACTCCGAATTGCCAGAAGATCAAAAGGCGGAGTTGATATCTTGCCTATTGGAGAATCTGGATGTCTTCGCTTGGTCAGCGGAGGACATGCCAGGGGTGGATCCCGACGTGGCTTGCCATCATCTCAATGTCGATCCAGCCGCCAAGCCCGTCCAGCAGAAAAAAAAGGGATGTAGCTGTCAAGCTAGCAGAGCCCATCAGAGAGGAGGTTGCTAAACTCCTCAAAGCGCGCTTCATTCAAGAGATTCAGTATTCCGAGTGGGTCTCCAATGTTGTAATGGTTAAGAAACCTGGGGGAAAGTGGCGTATGTGTGTAGATTTCACCCGTTTGAATAAAGCATGCCCGAAAGATTTCTACCCCTTGCCTCGAATAGATTTATTAGTTGATTCTGCGGTAGGGTATCCGTTTATGAGATTTTTAGACGCATTCTCTGGTTATCACCAAATAAGAATGCATAAACCTGATATCCCTTGCACATCGTTCATCACTAATGACGGTTGCTATTGTTATCTTGTGATGCCCTTTGGGCTTAAAAATGCTGGCGCAACCTATCAACGCATGATGGACCAAGTGTTTAAAGAACAAAAAGGTAGAAACCTCGAGGTGTATGTGGATGACCTTCTGATTAAGAGTAGGTCTCTTCCGCAGCACCTGGTAGATCTTGTAGAGACCTTTCTACTCTACGAAGGCGCAAAATAAAGCTTAACCCGTTAAAATGCATCTTTGGGGCAAGTAAAGGGAAATTTCTCGGCCATCTCCTTACTCCCGAGGGTCTTGCCCCCAATCCTGATAAGGTTAAAGCCATCCTTGGTATGACCCCTCCCCGTTCACCCAAAGAGGTTCAGCAGTTAGGGGGGAGGTTGGCAGGACTCGGGAGGTTCATCTCTCGAGTTGGAGATAAAAGTGCACCATTCTTTAAGACTCTTCGGGGAGCATCCAAGTTTCAATGGACAGAAGAGTGCTCCTTGGCTTTTGAGCAATTAAAAAAGCAACTAACCTCGACTCCTTTACTCCAAAGCCCTCGAACAGGGGAGGCGTTATTCCTATACCTAGGGGTTGGTCCCGAGGCAGTTAGTTCAGTTCTGATTCGCGAAGAAAGCAGGAGGAAGTTCCCTGTTTACTATGTCAGTCACATCTTGAAGGATGCAGAGGCAAGGTATCCCATCCTAGAGAAGCTAGCTTTAGCATTGGTTATGTCTGCCCGCAGACTCCGTCCGTATTTCCAGGCTCATTCAATTCAGGTAGTTACTGATCAACCTTTGAAGAATGTGTTAGAAAAACCAGAGCATTCAGGCAGGCTAGCTAAATGGGCAATCGAGCTGAGTGAGTTTGAAATTTCCTATGTGCCCAGAACAGCTATCAAGGCACAGGTGCTTGCAGATTTCATGATTGATACGACAGAATCCAGCTCGGACCAAGCAGCAAGGTCCCCTTTATCTTGGACCATTTATGTGGATGGAGCTTCTGGTAGAAACTCCTCGGGTGCAGGAGTAGTTCTGATAAACCCGAATGGTGTCAAACTTGAGCAGGCCATCAAGTTCTATTTTCCAGTGACTAACAATCAGGCGGAATATGAAGCTTTATTAGCCGGCTTGAGGCTTGCACGAGAGCTTGGAATTGATCACGTCCATATCAAGACTGATTCACTGGTAATGGCTTCGCAAGTTCTCGACAACTTCGAGACCAGGGAGCCAGTGTTGAAAAGGTACCTTATGCTGGTAAAGGTTGAGGTTGGCAGATTCAAAAGTTTTACTATTGAGCACATTCCAAGAACAGAGAATGAGGAGGCCGACGTTCTCGCAAAATACGGGCTCTCGTCAGGAGGGACAACTTCTGAACTTTTCCGCCCAGCAGTGGAGGAAGAAGGGCTAATGCAAATCGATCAGTGTCCCTCTTGGATGGATCCGCTCATTCTCTACCTGTCAACCGGGAATCTACATCAGTCAGTCAAAGACAAGAAGAAATTCAGGTTGAAGGCAGCACATTATTACCTGATATCCGACATTCTCTACAGGAAAACCTTCTTATCCACAATGGCAAGATGTGTTTCAGAAAGTGAGGTTCCCACCATTCTCCGAGAAGTGCATTCTGGCGAATGCGGAAGCCATTCGGGAGCAAGAACATTAGAAAGAAGGATCCTGCGGCAAGGTTACTTCTGGCCTACAATGAAGAAGGACTCTGAGGCCTATGCGAGAAAATGTGTTCAATGCCAGAAATTCGCCCCTCTTCAGCATCAAGCAGCTCAATCTCTCAGGTCGATTACAACCCCTTGGCCCTTTGCAGTTTGGGGAATGGATCTCATTGGCCCTTTTCCCATGGCAAGTGGGCAGCGGCGTTTTATTATAGTTATGATCGACTACTTCAGTAAGTGGATTGAGGCTAAAGCATTGGCAAAGACAACAACCTAGGTCGTGAAGAATTTTATTTGGGGAGAGATAGTCTGCCGACATGGAATCCCTATGGCAATAATCACCGATAATGGACCACAGTTCAATAATGCGGAAATGATAGACTTTTGCAGACAGATCGGAACAGAGCTGCGCTTCGCATCGGTGCATCATCCCAGAAGCAATGGTCAAGTAGAAGCAGCTAACAAGCGAATCCTCAACCTGCTTAAGAAAAAGGTTCAAAATCTCAAGGGCAGTTGGGCTGATCAACTTCCCTCAGTCCTCTGGACCCTGAGAACAACACCTTCATCTGCAACGGGAGAAACCCCGTTCAAGCTTTCTCACGGGTCCGAGGCGCTGATTCCTGTTGAGTTTGAAGTTCTGTCGCCTAGGGTACTGCTTGCCAGGCAGGGCACGGAGGATTGGCTTGAATTGAACAGCGAGGAGATGAGGTTCAGTTTGGAGCATATCGAAGAGGTCAGAGACAAGGCTGCTATCAGGCAGGAGGAAGTAAAAAGAAGAATGGCCCGTTACTTCGATAAGAACGTAAGGATCAAACACTTTCAAGTGGGAGATCTGGTTCTTAAAAAGGTCGATGCTGCTGCAAGAGCCAGCTCAGTTGGGAAGCTTAATCCTAGCTGGGCAGGACCATTCATTATCAAGGAAGCACTTCAAAATGGGGCCTATCGGTTACAAACGTTTGAAGGTGAAGACATGCCGCACACATGGAGCGGAGATGACCTAAAGCGGTTCTTTTCCTGAACTTCTTTTCCTTTCTTCCGGTGTAAACTCTTTAAGAGGTTCACTATTAATAAAAATTCCTTGCCAACACTTTTATCAAGTATCCTTGTGTTTCAAGCGTTGACAGTTAAATATATTGAGCAAGGGTAATTCTAAACGATTCTCTCTGAACTCTCTATTTTATGGTTATACGAATCTCTCAAAATTAATACTCGCCTAAATACTCATACTAACACTTCCTCGAATGCCTTTTCTTTCTTACCTCCTCGAGCAACTCCCGGCAGTTGCTTGATGCCAGGAGATATCGCCGTGTCCAGCAAAAACCTCCCCTAGAACCGTTGGTGTCAGCATAACACCACGACGACCACGTGTTGTGGGGAGATTTCGCACCGTGTAGTTGGAGCCTACCAACTCTAGTGCGGTAGGATACTGGATTTCGGATCCCGGCTAGTACCTAACCCCACTTCTGCATTATGGAGGAGCAGAGTGGAGGTCAGCTCTACCACGCCACTCAAGGGATATTGTTACAACCCAGATGATCGCACGGGGAAAGCAATGCCGCTCCGGCCGCACCTACCCCCAGATCCTCTTAGGGTTGTGACTCTCGAACACTCCTTGGTACCCTCAAGCAGTGCCTGCAGGAGACCCACAGTCTTGTCGATCTCAAAGGAAAGCAATGCCGCTCCGGCCGTACCTGCCCGAGAGATCGACTTAGACTGTACTCCAGGCAAGAGGGCAGTAAATTGAGTTATTAAGTCTGCAGATCTCGAGGTCCAGTGAGGAAAGCAATGCCGCTCCGGCCGCACCTACCCGCTTGGCCTCCAGACTACGGCTTTCTTCTTCACAGGGGTCGTCATTATTAATGAAGTGCGGACTCCAGTTGCCTTATCCGCTCAGTCCGCCGTCACCTGGGTTGATTCTGTAATTCATAACCTTGTGAGGAAAGCAATGTCGCTCCGGCCGCACCTACCCGCTTGGTTGTGAATTACAAGTCATTTCTGATATTTTTCATTAATGAAGTGCGGACTCCAGTTGCCTTATCCGCTCAGTCCGCCGGTCCATGGTTGATTCGCTAATTCGTAATCTTGTGAGGAAAGCAATGCTGCTCTGGTCGCTTCTACCCGCTTATTATGAATTACAGGTCATTTCTGATGTTGCCGACTGAGGCAGTGCGGACATTGGTTTTCTAATTCGCCTGGTCCGCAGAATTTGTTCGATGCGCACAATGTGCTTGGAAGAAATTCAAGCGCGAATATCTGCGGATGATGACCCTAGTCCATCCAATTCGCTTATTCATGATGTTTGGGTTAGCAGATTATGGTTTTTTCGTTATCTTTGTTCTCGCAAAAACTGGCAAAAGTTCTGTGAAATGCGGACTGAGAACTGAACTCATCCAAGTCCGCATCACTCGTCTCTTTCCCAAGGAATACATTCTGTTCGTATTATAACAAGATTGTGGCAGTGAAATTTCAGCTAGCAAAGATATAAGAGCGACCTCTAAAAGTATCAGCAAGCAACAAGCAGAAAATCTCAGAAGATATCAAAAGTATCCTTTTTTATATATATATTCATTCAAAAATTACATGTCCTGGCGGACTCGCGTAAAGTCCGCCCCTCCCCCTTACATTAAAGAAAACCAAAAAATTACAATATATATCCCCCTATTCTATCCTCTACTTCTTGTCCACGGGCTTCTCAGGGCTTGACCCATCCACATCCACTATAGGCGAGTAGCCGCCTGAGTCACTGTTGCTGCTGTCGTCAGAGTGAGAAGCGGCTGAGGGTTCTGTTCGCGAGCTACTCTCACCAGAGCTGGAGTTAGCGGACTGATCCGATTGACCTCCTTGCTGTTGGCTTGAGGCCACTTCCTCGTCAGCAGACTCCTCCTCGTCGTCTTCGGCAACCGCTTTTCCCTTGTCAGCTTGCTCGAACTCGGCAACTTTATCCTTTAGCTCCGGGAAGAGCTTCAGGAAGAGAATAGAGTCTACCCCAGCCTTCGCGTACCCATCGCTGATAACGCGCTCAAGCGCGACCTCGACGCTTTCTCTTACAAAAGGAAACATGGCCTTTTGAAAGTCTGGGTTGGTTACCTCATATGCGATCTGCAAAAGATTTCAAAACATCAGTCCGCGAAAGATAAGCAAGATTAATGGCGATTAACTAAGCACTTACGGCCTTGTCTTCTTTATATTGATTAACTTTTGCACCAAGCCGCTTATTCCTCTCTTTCAGCGAATCGCTTTCTTTCCTATGCCGCGCATTGTCCCTAAGCAGCTCGCGTGTAAGCCTGCCTAAGAAATGATTGGTGACGGCAGCGTTCGCACTGGCCTGCGCAGCGAGAAGGGGGAGGTCATCCGGGGCCACACCTTGCAGATCGCGGAGGTTCTGCTTCCCGTACAAAGCGGACAGGGCGACGTGGGCATGGCGAGACGGGCGCGGGCTCCTCCAAGAGGGAAGAGCCGTTGATAGGCGGACATATTTTTTCTTTTCATGCCAGTGGATCATGGGGTTGCCTCTCAGATCCTTCTGCTTCTCGCCGAAGCCCGCAATGTCGAAGCTGCCATCAGAAGAATAACCCGCGGCGGGGTCTCCGTCTTCCCTCCTCTTTTTTGCGATTTCTTTTCTCCTTTCCCCTTGCGTAGGAGTCTGTCCGGCAGGCGCAACGGGCAGATTTGCGGGCACCGCCAAGGTCGCTGCAAGAGAGAAAGTTAGCTAAAATTCCTAAGTTGTTGCGGATACAAACGAAGGTCGCAAGACTTACTCTCTTGGCGGCTAACAGTATATAGCCCAGGCAGCAGCGGGATGTAATAGTCAACATCCAGCCTCGCTCCGTCAAGGAACTTGACGATGGCGGTCTCGGCATCGTTCAGCCGCACGCTCTTGAAGTCAGCGTCTGCGCGCAGCTGCGGACTGGTATGAAGGAACCCCAGGTCGCCTTCAAAGATGAGATACCTAGAGGTCCAGTTGTGGATCTTATTCGGCAAGCCCACAACTTTCATTCCCCTACAGTAGAAGTAGATGATGCCTTTGTACTCAGGGTCTCCCGTCGGTGTAATAGAGCGAACAGAGAAAATCTTCCTGAAAACCTTCAAGGAAAATTCAATCCTCTCAGCCCGCAGGTAAGCAATGAAACTGCAGATCGCAACCATACTGTTCGGGGCAAGCTGGCCCGGAACCACCCCATAATGCTCGAAGATCTCCGCGACCTCCCAGAGCAGGGGAAATTTGAAACCGCAGTCAAAATGATCTATTGGAATTGCGAGCTGGGTAGCGGTTGAAAAATTCAGCCGTTCGTGGTGCTCGGGGAGCCGCGCGAGCACGGGCGAGTCCGCCATATGAACTCCCAAGAACGCCTCCAGATCGGCTTCGGTTAATCTACTCTTTTTATGATCAGCAGCGTGGAAGGCGGCTGCGGCTTCAGTACGTGCGGATACCATGTTTTCAGACCGCAAGTCTTCAGCTCCCACTGCTTTCTACGCAAACAAAGAATAACAACTCTATTTATATAAAAATCGTCTGACATGACAGCCGTCAATCCGCTCAGATCGGAAAGCCAGTCCGCTCAGCTCGCCGCTTCCCTGTTTTCCCTGCAATATCAGATATTTTTCAAAGGCTTTGCGGATTCAAAGCCAGTCCGCTCAGCTCGCCGCTTCCCTGTTTTCCCTGCAATATCAGATATTTTTCAAAGGCTTTGCGGATTCAAAGCCAGTCCGCTCAGCTCGCCGCTTCCCTGTTTTCCCTACAATATCAGATATTTTTCAAAGGCTTTGCGGATTCAAAGCCAGTGCGCTCAGCTCGCCTCTTTCCTATTCTCCCTGCAAATAATTGCGAATTCACGGTATGCCCACAGGGATCGCAATTTTCTGGTAAACAAGTTAAGCGGGCATAAAACACCAGTCCGTAAAACTTACATTTCACAACAGGATTGTCCAAAAAGAATAATAGTATGCGACAAGCAGAGTAATATCACAACGCAGATACAATCACACAACGAAGAGTTTCAACAACAATATTATACAGCAGCTTAAAAAAATAATAGAAAGCAAATGTTTAGGCCTTAGCGCCTTCCGCGGTCTCTCTGAGCAGGTCGCACCTCCTCCTCCATTCCAACATGTGCAGCCAGGTCACTTCCTCGCAGGATCTCGCAGTAGAGTTGGGAAACCAGGTGGTGCATGTTATTGAAGGTGCGGTGCATATGAGCCATGTCTTTGGCTACCCGCGGAAATGGAATCATTTGAACTGCCAGGGTTGGATCTGCGACCACCGCGGGCTGCCCGCCTGCCGCAGGGGCTGATCCCTCCCCCACAGCAGGCTGAGGCGCTTGCGATCTCACCCCAACGGCTTCGCTTACTTGCTTCTTTCCTTCTCTCGCCAAAGCTAAATATTTGCTCCTATAATGGCGGACATCTCCGCTCAGACGATTTTTCTCCTTGTTCGCACCTTCCAGTGCGGCTGAAAGGCTGGCGACCTCGCTTTCCAGGATTTTTTCCCGCGCTTTGCTTTTCTTTAGTGCAGTTCGAAGCTCGCATAACTCTTCCTCATTATTCTTCGCTAACAGTACACTATCTTCTTTAGCAGGCAGCTCCTCCGGTGCGAATTCATCAGCAGTCCGCGCCGCGGCCTCCGTCACATTTGATGGCGTAGGCACGATCTCGCCAACCTCGACGGAATCGGGCGTGGACTTCTGAACTGCAACAAAGAAAGTGAAGACGCCTCAGTATCCAGGCCGCAATAGCTCCAGAAGAAAAAAGAGAAGGGAAAAGGTTTTTATCCACTTTTGGTTATCTTCGCGGCGATCTGACGACTATCAAGGATAGGTCGCCTCACGCGCTCCGGATCAAAAGCCTCTAGGCGACGCCTCCATTCACGGCGGACTAGCGCTCTAGTCTCGGCCAGCGATCTGCTCGAAGTAACTATGTCTTCAGTTTCTGTAAGGATCTTGACTGGCCGCGACTTTCGTGGAGGGGATTTGTACAACCAAGAGCTCTGAAACCGCCTGGTCGCCGGCTGCAACTTACCAGATCGCATCAGCTCGGCAGCAATCTGAAGATCCTCAGTCCGCTTATCCACCACGAGCTTCTCCGAGGCCGCTTCAACCTTCGCCTTCATTATTGCGAGTTGATCCTCGTTTTTCTTCCTCTCTTCAGCTGGAAAAAAAGAAGAAGGGTCGTCAAGATTTTCTCCTCCAGTTGCGGTATCAGGCTGCAGCACCTCCAGTAGAGAGCGATTTATACTCGCAAGCTGATCGTTATCTATAGAGTCGAGTATCTCAGTGGTTGATAAGCTGAGCGTGGAAGGGGGATCACCTCCTGCGAGCAGAGGATCGGGGGTGACGAGATCATCTTGGACTTCTTTTTCTCGCGGCCTATGCTGCAAGCTCGCAGCTCCAGTCCGCTTGGAGATATTTTTCTCTTTTCGAACTTTCAACTTCTTCTCTACCCGCTCGGCGGCATTACCATCTCTTTTCCTCTTTTTCTTCTTCTCAGGAGTCTTCTCTAAATCGATGACAGCCGGCTTGGGTTCTGGAACTGAGTTTGGAGCGACAGCTTGCTTTTCGATGGAACTGTTGGTCGCGTTTTCAGCGGACTCCTTATCTCGCTCCTCGGCAACTTCCTCTCCCCTTTCCACTATCGTCTCACTAGCAGGAAGCTTCTCCTCGATCCTTTGCTGCTGGACTTTCGGCGAGGAAACTTCTTTTTCCGTTTCTATCCGCAACATGATTGTCCCAGAAGGAGAGCGATGCACCTCCATACTGGAGGAGTTCGCAGGGTTTTGGTCAGAAACGGAGGGCGGGTTCGGTTTCTCCCGTAGAGGGCTTGGAGGAGCATTCGCAGTCTCTACAGTATCGCGGACTGGATCTTGCTTTGCCTGGTCTGAACTCTCCCCCTGGTGGCGAGCAGGCGCATCTTTTCGGTGGCTCGATTTCTTAGGCCGAGAACTCGCTTTCGGCTTCTCAATCGGAACAGCCATGCTGCCAAAGAAAGACCCTAGCCTCGCCATGCCGGACTGGAAAGTCGAGACCGCAAGTGGTGAGTAACGACCCGTCGCGCAGACAATTCTGACAGAAGACAGCGCTTCCGGCAGTATTTATAGCACAAATAGCATTAATGGTAGTTGCGGACTCAGCGGTTAAGGAAACATTTTCGGAATTTTCCAATACTCAAAAATGTGCGGGGATTATGTTAACCCCAGAATCCGCAACATTTCCAGCTAGGCATCTTGCCCTTCCCTCGCTGAGCTTAAGTACTCAGTTCGCCCAGCTCGCCAGTGGGCATGGTCCGTCACCTAGGCGGACTCCAGAAATCCGTCCGCTCAGGTCGCCCTCAGTTCCCAGCTCTGCTAGATCGGAGAGTCAGGCTCAGACCGGCAGGCTCCGAGTCAGGCCGCCCAGGTCGCTCAGGTCGCGGCTAGTCTAAAAGTCACGCGCTCAGTACGACCAAGGGAGGTCTCCAGCTCGCTGGCTCAGTCCGCCTGTCCCGCGCGAACTGCTTGTTCCTTCTCTTTCTTGTTTCCCGTCACCGCTGCCCGGCTCTTTTGTACCCCGGGCAGCCGGTTATTTTAGCCCTGCCCGCTTGGGCAGGCCCCCAACCTATAAATAGGGGGAAGTGGTGCATTCAAAGGACGCTGACTCGAGCCCAGGAGCCCACTTGTTAAAGGCTGCGGACTCGAATCTCTGGCTTTGCGACCTCCGGCTTGCTTTCCCCATTGCTTTCTTTTTCTTTTCTTGTAACCGCATCTTGGTAATAAAAAGCAAGCCCGTCGCAGGAGTGGCATTTAGGCCGCGACGGGCGAAGTCTGGTGTTGCCGTGCTCTACGGCTCTGTTGCTTTTCCGTTTCCTTTTCTAGTCCGCCAAGTAGATTGCTGCTCGCAGTTTGTTTTTCCTTTCTCTTCCCCAAGTGCTCGAACGGTTAGCTGGTGGTGCCCGAGTTCGTCGCTTTTCGAGCATCAACATCGACCAGCGGCAACAGCTTCTCCTAAGGCTCTTCGCAATCCAGAATGCATAGTCACAGTAGATCTTCCAAGGTCCGGTTGGTGCATTCCATCTGCCCATCAGTCTGGGGATGAAAAGCTGTACTGAATGTCAGCCGAGTGCCCAAGTAAGTCTGGACTGATCGCAACTCCCTGGACGTAAACCGTCCATCAAGATCAGATACGATCATCATGGGTACGCCGTGAAAATGGACGAACTGCTTCACAAACTTCCGAACTAGCACACCAACCGAGTCATCCTTTCTGATCGGGAAAAATCTTGATACTTTCGTCAGCCGGTCGACGGTTACCCAGAGCGAATCGATCCCCGTTCGCGATCGGGGAAGCCCATGTATGAAGTCCATCGCAATATCGTCAAACTTCCACTTCAGAACCGGGAGTGGTTGCAGCAATCCTGCGGGGTTCCAGCACTCCGCCTTCACCATCTGGAATGTCTCGTAGTGGGTCACGAAGTAGGTGATATCCTTCCTCATCCAGGCCAGCACATGGTCTTCTTTAGATTCGCAGTCATCTTCATATCTCCCGGGTGTAACGAATACCGGATTCAGTGGGCCTCCATCATGATATCCTACCGGACCTGGCCTCCCTCTGGTATATAAATCCGTCCTCTGAAGCACACCAGGTCATCCCTTAGTGTGTAATCTCCAGTAGTGCCTGCCTCCAAGGCCCGTAATATCAGCCCCAGCTTGGCATCCTGCCTCTGCCCATCTTTGACTCGGTCTCGAATGTCATCTGTGGCGCTCATCTCTGCTAAATACTCCTCATAAAGCTCGGGGTCACCAGACGATACCAGCGTGATGTGCATATCTTCCGATCTCTGCACCAGGTCCATAGACATAATCTAAGGCTCCACTGCGGAGGTGGCGTCTCTCCGACTCAGCGCACCAGCTACCATATTCGCCTTCCCTGGGTGGTAGTGCATCTCGTACTTGTAATCTGCTAGAAATTCCACCCATCTTCTTTGCCTGATATTCAGCTCCTTCTACGTGTCCACGTACTTTAAATTTTTGTGATCAGAGTATATGTCGCAGTGAATACCGTACAGATAGTGCCACGAGACTATTAGAGCAAACACGACCGCTCCATCTCTATGTCATGAACAGGGTATTTCTACTCATTATTCTTCAGCTGGCGGGAAGCATAAGCAATCACGTGGCCTTTTTGCATCAGCACTGCACCCATGCCCAGGTTGGAAGCGTCGGTGTAGACTTAGAATTCTTCTTTCCCCAAAGGAAGCGCAAGGATAGGAGCCGAGGTGAGTCGATCCTTCAGCTCCTGGAAAGCCGTCTCGCATTGTGGGGTCCAAGCAAAAGGCATATCCTTCCTTATCAGAGATGTGAGTGGTAGGGCAATTCGAGAGAATCCCTCCACGAACTTCCGGTAATAACCGTCAAGTCCTAGAAAACTCCGTACATCTATGGCCGTCTTCAGCTGTGGCCAATCCCGAACTTCCTAGATTTTAGCCGGGTCCACTGCCAACCCGGCTCCACTAATAATATGGCCTAAGAAGGCCACCTCCTTCAACCAGAACTGGCACTTGCTAAACTTTGCATAAAAGTGGTGCTCCCGCATTCTCTCTAGAGTCAGTGTCAGATGTCGTGTGTGCTCCTCCTCTGTCCTCGAGTAGATGAAGATGTCGTCAATAAACATGATGACCAACACATCCAGATAATCCTTGAACACTCGGTTCAATGAGGCTCATGAATGTCGACGGTGTATTCGTGAGCCCGAAGGGCATCACGGTAAAATCGAACAATCCATATCTGCTACTGAAGGCAGTCATCGGAATGTCCTCCTCCTAGATCCGCAGCTGGTAGTAGCCAGACCTCAAATAAAGTTTCGAAAAGAAATGTGCCCCCTCCAGCCTGGTCAAACAGCTCATCTATCCTTGGCAGTGGATAGGTATTCCGGACTGTCAGTCTATTCAGTGCTCGGTAGTCGATGCACAATCTAAGTGTCCCGTCCTTCTTCTTGACGAACAGCACCAGGGCTCCACATGGTGAAGAGCTCGGCCGGACAAACCCGGCTTCCACTAGCTACTACAGCTGACTTTGAAACTCTGCCAACTCTTTCGGGACAATCCGATAAGGAGCTCTAGATGCCGACTTAGCCCCCAACATGAGCTGTATCTTAAAATCCTGCTCCCGGTGTGGGGGTTGCCCTAGGAGCTTCTCTGGGAATACATCAGCAAAATCCCGTACCACTGTAATGCTTGAGATGGAGTCTTTGGCCTCGGCCATCTCAAATAGCACCTTGTATACCTCTTCTCTTTATAAGTTTTCCTTGACGGCCTATACGGATGATAACAAGAGAGGAGTGGTAAATGCAATACCTTCGATGACGACATAGGAATCCCCGTGCCTTAAGGTGACCCTCTTCACCAGGCAGTAAATCTGGGCATGGTTCCAATACAACCATGTCATGCCCAGGATAAAATCGAAGACTGGCATCCTTAGGATCGTCACTGGTGCTTCGAATGCCTTTCTGCCGATCTCTTCCTCCATATTGCAGTGGGCGGAGGTGAATTGCTCTGACCCGTCGGGTAGACGCACCCTCCTCATCAAGCCAGTAAATCGTTCCATGCCTTCCAGTCCTTCCACGAAGGCCTCCGACACGAACGAGTATGAAGCACCTGTATAAATTAGCGTATAAGCGGGCTTGCTGCTGACGAAGACTATGCCTACGGTAGTTAAATCTCTTAGAATCAAGTTAAGTTTTTTCCTTCCTAGTCTGTCAATTCTATACCATGAGTCTTACCTTTTAGGAAAGAATGAACTTAAAATTTACTGGCGTACCTGTGATCGCATGCTCCGGGTTCCGTGGTTGAGCCATATCTAGTGCATAAACTTGCTCCCTCTCCTAACTGCGGTCTCCGCCCTAGTATCCACATCCTCGACCACGTCCTAGGCCTCCAAACTGTTGAGCAGGCGAGGTAGCCAGTGGTGCTGGTAGTGGTCCCCCCTTCATAGGGAAGTTCTTTCGGATATGCCCCACTTGATGACAGTAGTAGAACTCGGGCGGGGGATATGCCATACCCCTGGGTCTCTGCATCTCCCGCATCTGGAGAGGTTGAGGAGCCATTACCACAAGCTCTCTCAGCTCCTATCTCACCTCCTGACGGGGCTGGTCCTCTGCCCTTCTCCCATCTCTCCCATCAGCAATGCGGCCCCGTCAGTGTCCTACTATGGGGCGATGAAATGCACTCGATGAAATGCACTCGACGATCCTCGAGAGGTAAGTCGAGTTGGGAACACGGCCTGTGACACGGGCGTGTCAGAGGCCGTGTCCTTCTATGAATTTGGCTAGGGATGTGAGGCCGGTGAACACTGTCTAGACAAGGACGCGTCTGAAGCTGTGTCAGGGCACACTACCTGTGACACGATCATTTCACATGGTAGTGTCCTGTTCGGGTCAAGTCGGTTTGTTTGCCGCTTAAGCTACACGGCCTATAACACTAGCGTGTTACAGGCCGTGTTCAGCCCAAAATAGAGATTTAAGGCGATTTGTGGTCGTTCATTTCCTTCAACTAGGATCTAGTGGTCCAGGCTTCTCCCTGCTATATTAAGGCTAGGAGTTTAGAAGAGAACTCTCATTTTACTTTGGCCATTCTCTTTCTAAAGAGATATTGAGAAGGGAGAGCAAGGAAGGAGGAGAAGGATTCCTGCCGCTAGTGGAGCTCCAGTGTTCCAAATCGAGAGACGAGTCCAGATTTGTGGAGGCAAGGCCGTTGCGGTGCTTTCCATCTGGCTAGATTTCCATGGCTCCAAAGAGATCATCAAAGGTAACGATCTTTCTTCCATGGACATGTGAAGTCCCCGTTTTGGCATTTATATGGATTTCCCCAACCAAAAGGTTGTTTTTGAGGGATTTCCTTGGGTTGATTCTTAAAATCCCCAGTCTTGCATATAGATCCGGAAATGTGTAGTATGGAATAAGTATGCTGTGTGAAGCCCATCTGGACAGGTTGGTCTGGATTGGTGATGTTTCAATTTTCACACCGGAGAAGACTCCGTGTATAAATGTGTAGTTTGTCGAGTCGATGGGTTGTACCTGTGAAGGGCAGTAGCAGGAAATACTTTAATGGAATTCAAGGAAAATACCCTCATTATTCTTGTGATGTATGTTATGTTTGGGTTGAGTTTGGGTACAGAAAGAGAGTTCTGCTGAACCCGCCAAGCGATCGCGAGGAACGTTGGCACTAACTCCCTATTTGGATTGTGAAATCAGTCCTTGGTGGACAGTGTGGCTATTGTGAGCTACGAGCTCTTGAAGGCTTAGTGTCGAACAGGAAAGGTGAAGCCGACCTGCGTATTCCGATGGGCCATGAGTATTGTGGTATTCAGCGTTAATATGGCTACTTGAGCAACGGAAAATGGTGGAGTTAGACCTGCATTATGTCAGCTTGACAAGAGAGTGTCAAAGCATTGGGATTTCATCGGGGCATAATGAGAGTCTTAGGCATGCGTGCCATTAAGACTAAATGCTCAATACCATTGGGTTTCGGACCTTGAACGGTGGTGTGACCCTTGTTCGCTGGTACACCAAGAATGTGCCCTGAGTGCACGGATCGTTGCGCCGTGTGGCTGACGGTTGTGATATATTGATTGTGCGTGAGTGCATATTATATGATATATTTTCTTGTGAAATGCTATGCCTGCAGGGAAGGGATACTACTGCCGCGGGAAAGGGGTAGGGTCATTATAAATTTGTCAGCTGAATGCTGACTGTTGCTTTGTTTGCCACCATTATGGTGGGTTATCCCTATGCAGGTGCTGGAGAGCCGAGCGGGAAATAGAGGGCTGAAGCCCCTGCTGTTGCTGCTGGCCCTCGAAGGATGAGCAAAGACTTTTATTATGTTCATGTGTGGTCGGCCTGCGTGCCGATGTTTGTAATCCACACTTGTAAAGCATAACTGTAAGGCCTTAAGGCCAAACTATAATGTATTTGCTCTACATTCTTTTGAGAGTATATATATATATGTGGTTGTTTATATATAGTGGACATTCATGGTTTGAGTTAATTATTAACATTAAAATCTTCTGCTAGTATGTTCTATGTTAGGACGCAAGTATGTTTTTGGTATTAACCTGTAATCTCGCAGTCTGTTTTGTTACATATGGTGTGGGGCCCCGACCGGACCTTCTATTGTATGTTATTTAATTGATGGGGTCGTTACATCAAGACAAGATGACATACCAAGATATGACAAAACTCCTACCAAGGAAATTATCTGCTTTGGTTGTAAAAAACCTGGACCCATTATTCTTGAGTGTCCAGAGAATCAGATCAAGGAGACAAAAAGAGACAAGGACTCTAGAAAGAAGTACAGCATGCCCTCCTAAAGAAAGCATAAGAGGAAGGATAAAGGTTTTGTTGTAGAAACCTTGTGTGAGACAGAAGAAGAATCTTCATCTTCCAGCTTTAGTGAAGATGAGGAAGAAGCTAAAGCAAAAGAAGATTGCTTGATGGCTATCAATGCATCAGGCAGCTTTTCAAAAACAGAGCAATCTGAAGAAGAATCTGAATCTGAAGTGGATCAGGTAATATCTTTATTTGATTTCAATTCAAAACATTTTAGAACTGAATTTAAATTATTATGTAATGACCTAATAAAATCTGAGAAGGAAATCAAATCTCTCAGAGATAAGCTAACTGAACATGAAAATTTGTTATCTGAGAACATTGAATTAAAAGATAAACTAGCTATAGCTTCTGAATAGATTAATTCTTTTAAAATTCAACTAAATTAGGCTAAACAATTTGAAGAATCCCTTAATGGGAGAAGCATCAAATTGATGAACATCACAAACATAGTAAATGTCATGCAATGTCCTTTTTTGGAAAAATTTGTGGCAAAAAGATGGATTTTGAAGATAAAAATTTTCCTAATTTCAAGGTTGCCCAAGATAAAGATTTCCAAAAAAGAGAAGGATACATTTAAAAAGAGCAGTCTTCCTCCAGATGAGTTGTGCAATTTGGAGATATCAATTTGAAGCCATGAACAGAACCATAAATTTTACTTTTTCATGAGAGCCTCTCCTTGGTGTTAAGAACTTCGCTCAACACATCAGAAAGCTAAGGACTCGAACAAATGAAAGATCGCGCAAATTCTCCAGTGAGTCCATCAAATTGAAGGATTTTTTCTTTCAGTTTTTTTCTTATCTATATTCTTGTCAAGTAGTAAATTTGTTGTAGGTAGGGGTGATTAGGTCTTACGAGACTTATGGGGAAAATCGTCTGGTGCAGACGTCGGTTTCATGGGAGGATTCCGTGAATTCCCCACATGTAGTGGTAACTTGATTGTGGGTAGGTCTAGAGGCCATATTTGGGTGAGATAGGCTAGAACTAACTAGTACCTAGGGATAAGGGTTGGTATAAAAAAGAAATAAATTTGTAATTCTTCCTCGATCTCAAGTGTGATTGTGATCAAGTTTTGTAATCCTTTTTACTGCAATTAAAATTTATTGTATTCCTTTAATAGTGGTAGCACACTTTTTAATCTGATCCTTTAAAGTTAAGAAGGAGGTTCTGTTACTATCGCTAGGCAATATCACTATCGCTTTCGGTAGAAATAGAAACTCAGAAATATTTTATTTCTCAAATAATAAGTGAATACTTTTAAAACCCTTATCCCCCTCTAAGGGCACTAGACGATCCAACAAGTGGTATCAGAGGCAGGTTACTCCAAATCATCTTAATAATCAGGAATAATGACCACAATGATCTCGCTTTTCGTGAATGTCAAGGAATTAATATATCGACACTATTCATGGGAAATGATTTCAATTACTGGAGATAGCACATGCGATGCTTTTTAATGACGTGAGATATCGAAGTGTAGAACATGGTAGAAACATGCTATATGACTCCTATATATTGTAGGAGAAGTTAACATAGAAAAACCTAAGGATAAGTAGGACGAGAGCGACAAAGCACGATGCAAAAATAATGATAAAATAATGAATGCTTTATTTTGTGCCATAGATAGGACTGAATTTAATAGAGTTTGTGTTTATGAAACATCTCATGTTATATGGATTCTCTTAGAACGAACACATGAAGGTAGCTCGCAGGTTGAAGACTCAAAGCTATTCAAACGAAGAATACTATAAGGTGCCAATGAAGATAACCTTGGCACTCAAGTCAAGATGTGAAGATGAAGAAGATAATAAAGAAAACGACGAGAGTCTCTTTATTACGAACTTTAAAAGGTTCATGAAGAATACTGAAAAAGAAGGTCGTTCCAAAAATTCTTCAATAAGGAAACAAGAAGAAAAGCAACATCTTTAAAAAGGGAGAACGGGAGCGATGATTTAGAGGGGCGTACCCCGTCAAAATTCTTTAATTGCAGGAAGTCCAACCATATTAGACGCCAATGTTTTAAGTACCTGAAAGAGCAGAATACGAAATGACACAAAGGAAAGCATCAAGTAATACTAGAACAAGCAATAAAGAAGAGGCAAATACTTGCCTTATGTAGAAACACCGGGAGACATCCGATGATGAGTGCAGTGTCTAAAGAGACACCGAGGTACTACCGTCTTCTTTTGATGATTTGTGTGTTAAGTATATAAAACTCTGAATTTTTTTTGACAAAAGTCTGAATGAAATTGATTTGTTAAAATCCTAAAACAAAATTCTTTTCAAACAAAATAAAAAGTTAACTAAGGAATCAAAAACTCTTGGGAAAGAGAGGATGTCTTGCAAAGAATGTGATCATTCTTTGGAAAGAATAAAATAACACAAAGAATCCCTCTTTAAGGCCCACTCCGATGTAAAATCTCTCAAACATCAAAAGTGGGACTTAGAGAAAGGCCTAAGAACTTCACTCTCAAATTGATCTTGGAAATAAAAACTTTGCAATAAGGTGTGGAACCCTAGTTGGAAAAAAACCGTCTTAAAAAACTGAGTCAATGAATTAACCAGGGCAATTGAAAATTTTTGTATAGGTCAGAAATCATTGGATATGATTTTGTCAATTCAACACCACAAAAATATAAAATTTGGACAAGGATATAATCTGTATCACTATCGCCTGACGGTTACACATATCGTTATTGTTAGTAATAGATTTAATAACCCATCCTCAAAAGTTTATTCTCATAGTTTAGATTACTTGTATTCCTCCAATAAGAATAAAAAACTAAAATGGGTCTAAACCCCCTTAATCCCGTGTACCAAGTGTCTTATCTTTTGTCACTGTTGGGTACATTGACCACAATGTCCTAAATTTGAAGGTCATAAGTCAATAATATACACAAACGTGTATTTGAAATATATGAGATCATATGTGCAGGGTGTTTGTTATTTTGTGGTTAGACAGATTAAGAGTGTCAAAAGTTTGACTGGAGAGAAGTCAGCATGATCAAGATACTCATGGAAAATTGCAAATTTCAAATGCATTCAGTGACTACACATCACACAATGCCTGATGTTAACCCCAGAATCCACAACATATCCAGCTAGACGTCTCGTTCCTCCTTGGCCGGATTCCAGATATCAGTCCGCCAAGGTCGCCCTTGGTTCTCAACTCAGCTGGATCGTCGACCTCCCATCGACGATAGTCGAGCCCAGATCGGCGAGCTCCGAGCCAGGTCGCCCAGGTCGCCCTTGGTTCTCAAAGCTGGATCGTCGACCTCCCGTCGACGATAGTCGAGCCCAGATCAGCGAGCTCCGAGCCAGGTCTCCCAGGTCACTCAGGTCGCAACTGGTCTGACAGGATCACGCTCGACGCAACCAAGGGAGGTTTCCAGTTCGCAGGCCCAGTCCGCCGGTCCCGCGCGGACTGCTTCTTCTTTCTCTTTTGTTTCACGTCACTGCTGCCCGGCTCCTTTGTACCCCGGGCAGCCGGTTATTTTAGCCCTGCCCGTTTGTGCAGGCCCCCAGCCTATAAATAGGGGGAAGTGGTGCACTCAAAGCACGCTGACTCGAGCCCAGGAGCCCACTTGTTGAAGGTTGCGGACTCGAATCTCTGGCTTTGCGATCTCCAGCTTGCTTTCTGCATTGCTTTCCTTTTCCCTTTTTTGTAACCCCTTCGTTGCAATCAAAAGTAAGCCCATCGCAGGAGAGGCATTCAGGCCGCGACGGGCGAAGTCTGGTGTTGTCGTGCTCCACGGCTCTTGCCCTTCTGTTCCTTTCCTAGTCCGCCAAGTAGACTGCTGCTCGCAGTTTGTTTTTCCTTTTTCCCCAAGTGCTCGAACAGTTAGCTGCTGGTGCTCGTTTCCGCCTTCGCTTTTCGCACATCAATAGTTAACACGCGACCTTCAGATTCGAGCAGTTTTTTGAAACCGCGGATAGAAATGTCGGACCGCCGAGCCCGCAGCTCTGATCGCTCCAGCTTGCCTGATGTTTCATTATGGGAAGCGTTGGAGCAGTCCCGCTGGGAAGCTGAAGTATCTCGAAGGGAGACTGACCAGCGGCTCGATACGATTAGCCAGGCCCTGTTGGCACTGACTCATCAACTTGCTCCTCAGGTCGCTGAAGAAGTTGCTGAGACTCCTGTCCGCCAGACTCCGGTCAGCCGGACCCCAGCTCGTCATCCCCCTCTTCAGCAGTCTCCTGCAACCGCACCTCCGCCTCTCCACCAAGCTCAGTCCGCAGCTCCCCTGCGACCTCAGGTTGGAGAGTTCGCCCCCTGATAGATTTCTTCAGGGAAGCAGCCCGAGGGACTCCGGCTCGCCGACTAGATTTTGTTGATCGGCAGTCCACAGAGCCCGCAGAGCTTCGTCCTCCAGTCCGCCATTCTCCTGATTCAGAGACTCCCTCTCCCTTCGTCAATCGAATCCGGTGGGAGTCAGCGCTGAGCAATTTCAGAGAGCCTCGTCTCCCTTTTTATTTAGGGGAGACTGATCCAGTCTCCCACCTGCAGGCATTCGAAGGGGCGGTTGCATTAAGGATCCTCTCTGATGCCTTGAAATGTAAGCTTCTGGTGACCACTCTTGATGGTCAAGCAAGAGAATGGTTTTACGAGCTGCCTTCGGGCACGATTTCTTCCTTCGCTGAGCTTCGCAGCGAGCTGCTCCTGAGGTTTGCAACCTCTAAGAAGAGAAAGGATGGGCCGACAGCCCTTTTTGACATCAAGCAGAGAGACAACGAATCAGTGGAAAGATTCGTTGATCGATTCCAAAAAGAAATCCAAGGGGTAAGGAATGTGAACCCCGATTATTATAAAGTTGCCCTGATTCACGGCCTCCGGGAGGGCCCTTTGAAATTCAAAGTGATAACAAAGGCACCATCAACTTATCAGGAGCTCATAGCGGCTAATCGCTTTATTGAGGGAGAAAATGCCAACCCGACCTATATCTCATCCCTGACAGCCAAAGATGGAGGAAGGGATTCCTCCAGCTTCTCCAACAATCAATATCACAGCAAGCCTCCTCGACCTGATTTCCAACCTCCATCTCAGAGGGGACGTAACCTCCGCCACAAGAAACCCTTCCTCGACCATCAACAGTTTCATGGTCAGAGACTGCCATTGGCCGCCACTCCCGCTGTTCCCCTTCAAGCGCTCCCCATTCTTCAGAGCGCCCCGCCAGCTCCAGATCCTTATGAGAGCAGCCCTATGGAAGAGTTTGCAGATCTGCGCCTCGACTTTGAAGAGGTCGTCCAGATAATCCAGAGGAAGGCTGAAGAAAAGAGGCAAGGGCCTCAGAGAGACTGGAAGCCCAGGGAAAACTCTCAGTTCTGTAATTTTCACAAGGAGAAGGGCCATCTGACTAAAGATTGCAAGGCTCTTCAGAAGATAGTTGAAAGGTTGCTCGGCGAGGGTAAAATCGAGGGCCTGGGCAGGAAGAGTGACTCTTCAAAGCCTTCCACCTCCAAGGGCAAGGAGGTGGCTGAATTTCAGCAAGAGTGTATAGAGATAAGGGATGAGGGCCATCTGGGGCTCGTTGATATACCAAGTGAATGTATTGACGTTGTCGAAGAAGGAGTCTTGGGAAGACTCTTTTTCATCCATGGCGGAGCAGGGGCTGAGTCTACTCGGAAGTCTTCTCTGTCAAGGCTTTCCCGAACTGAGATTGCTTCTACTTCTTCTTCTGCCCCACCTTCTGAAATCATCATCTTTGGCCCTGTAGACCTTCCTATGACCGCTAATCCCTTCGATGATGCCATCGTAGTTCAAGCAGCCATCGGAGATTTCACGGTCGATAGAATTCTCATCGACACTGGCAGTTCCGTGAATCTCCTCTTCAAGTCAACTTTTGAAGACCTGACGACAGGAAAGCCTCTGCTTCCCACCGAGGGGCCACTTTATGGCTTCTCGGGCGAAAGAAAGGAAGTTGAAGGAAATGTCACACTCCCGGTGGTGCTCGGAGGGGTGATCAAAGAGATCTAGTTCATAGTGGTGGATGCTCCAAGCAGCTATCATGCTATCTTTGGAAGACCGTTGCTGAACAAGTATCGAGCCATCATTTCAACGTACCATTTGGCCATCAAGTTCTGCAGAGATGGCCGTCAATGCAGGGTCAGGAGCGACCCAAGGCAGGCTCGAGAGTGTTACCTCCGAACAGTCAGCATGACTGAGGTTTCCCCCCCAGCTTTTCCAGCAGCAGCAGAAACCACTCCTCCGTCAGATTTATTAGTTGATTCTTCGGTAGGGTATCCGTTTATGAGCATTCTAGATGCGTTCTCTGGTTATCACCAAATAAGAATGCACAAACCTGACATCCCTCGCACATCGTTCATCACTAATGATGGTTGCTATTGTTATCTTGTGATGCCCTTTGGGCTTAAAAATGTTGGCGCGACGTATCAACGCATGATGGACCATGTGTTTAAAGAGCAAAAAAGTAGAAACCTCGAAGTGTACGTGGATGACCTTTTGATTAAGAGTAGGTCTCTTCCACAACACTTGATAGATCTAGCAGAGACCTTTTCCACTCTGCGAGGGCACAAAATAAAGCTTAACCCGTTAAAATGCATCTTCGGGGCAAGTAAGGGGAAGTTTCTCGGCCATCTCCTTACTCCTGAGGGTCTTGCTCCCAATCCTGATAAGGTCAAAGCTATCCTTGATATGGCCCCTCCCCGTTCTCCAAAAGAGGTTCAGCAGTTGGGGGGGAGGCTGGCAGGACTCGGGAGATTCATCTCTCGAGTTGGGGATAAAAGTGCGCCGTTCTTTAAGACTCTTCGGGGAGCATCCATGTTCCAGTGGACAGAAGAGTGTTCTTTGGCCTTTGAGCAGTTGAAAAAGCAGCTAACCTCGACACCTTTACTCCAAAGCCCCCGAGTAGGGGAGATGTTGTTCCTATACCTGGGGGTTGGTCCCGAGGCAGTTAGTTCCGTCCTGGTTCGAGAAGAGAGCAGGAGGTAATTCCCCGTTTACTATGTCAGTCACATTCTGAAAGATGCAGAGGCAAGGTATCCCATCCTTGAGAAGCTAACTTTGGCATTGGTTATGTTTGCCCGCAGACTCCGTCCATATTTCCAGGCTGATTCAATTCAGGTGGTTACTGATCAACCTTTGAAGAATGTGCTAGAGAAACCAGAGCATTCAGGCAGGCTAGCTAAGTGGGCAATTGAGCTGAGCGAGTTTGAAATTTCCTATGTGCCCAGGACAGCTATCAAGGCACAGGTACTTGCAGATTTTCTAATTGACACAACAGAATCTAGCTCGGATCAGGCAGCAAGATCTCTTTTAGCTTGGACCATCTATGTGGATGGAGCTTCTGGAAGAAACTCTTCAGGGGCAGGGGTGGTTTTGATAAACCCGAATGGCGTCAAGCTTGAGCAGGCCATCAAGTTCTATTTTCTAGTGACTAACAATCAGGCAGAGTATGAAGCTTTATTGGTCGGCTTGAGGCTTGCAAGAGAGCTTGGAATTGATCATGTCCATATTAAGACTGATTCTCTAGTAATGGCTTCACAAGTTCTTGGTAACTTCGAGACCAAGGAGCCAGTGTTGAAAAAGTATCTTGCGCTGGTAAAAGTTGAGGTCGGCAGGTTCAAAAGTTTTACTATTGAGCACATTCCGAGGGCAGAAAATGAGGAGGCTGACGTTCTTGCCAAATATGGGCTCCCGTCAGGAGGGACAATCTCTGAACTTTTTCACCAAGCAGTGGAGGAGGAAGGGTTAATGCAAATCGATCCGTGTTCCTCTTGGATGGACCCATTCATTCTCTACCTATCGACTGGGAACCTGAATCAGTCGGTAAAAGATAAGAAGAAATTCAGGTTGAAAGCAGCACATTATTACTTGATATCCGATATTCTCTATAGAAAAACCTTCTTGTCTACAATGGCAAGATGTGTTTCAGAAAGTGAAATTCCTACTGTTCTTCAAGAAGTGCATTTTGGCGAGTGCGGGAGTCACTCGGGAGCAAGAACATTGGAAAAAAGGATCCTGCGGCAAGGTTACTTCTGGCCCACAATGAAGAAAGATTCGGAGACCTATGTGAGAAAATGTGTTCAATGCCAGAAATTCGCTCCTCTTCAACATCAAGCAACTCAATCTCTCAGAACGATTGCAACCCCTTGGCCCTTTGCTGTTTGGGGAATGGATCTCATTGGTCCTTTTCCCACGGCAAGTGGGCAGCGGCGTTTCATTATAGTCATGATCGACTACTTCAGCAAGTGGATTGAGGCTAAAGCACTGGCAAAGACAACAACCCAGGTCATGAGGAATTTTATTTGGAGGGAGATAGTCTGCCGGCATGGAATCCCTATGGCAGTAATCACTGATAATGGACCACAGTTCAATAATGCAGAGATGATAGACTTTTGCAGACAGATCGGAACAGAGCTGCGCTTTGCATCAGTTCATCATCCCAGAAGCAATGGTCAAGTAGAAGCAGCTAACAAGCAAATCCTCAACCTACTTAAGAAGAAAGTCCAAAATCTCAAGGGTAGTTGGGTTGATCAACTTCCCTCAGTTCTCTGGACCCTGATAACAACGCCTTCATCTGCAACAGGGGAAACCCCGTTCAAGATTTCTCACGGGTCCGAAGCATTAATTCCTGTTGAGTTTGAAGTTCTGTCACCTAGAGTGCTGCTTGCTAGGCAATGTATGGAGGATTGGCTTGAGCTGAACAGCGAGGAGATGAGGTTCAGCTTGGAATATGTTGAAGAGGTTAGAGACAAGGCTGCCATCAGGCAAGAAGAAGTTAAAAGAAGAATGGCCCGTTATTTCGATAAGAATGTAAGGATCAAACACTTTCAAGTGGGAGATCTAGTTCTTAAGAAGATCGACGCTGCTGCAAGAGCCAGCTCAGTTGGGAAGCTTAATCCTAGTTGGGCAGGACCATTCATTATCAAGGAAGGACTTGAGAATGGAGCCTACCGGTTACAAACATTTGAAGGAGAAGATATGCCGCACACGTGGAGTTGAGATGACCTAAAGCGGTTCTATTCCTGAACTTTTTTTCTTTCCTTCTTATGTAAACTCTTTAAGAGGTTCATTATTAATGAAAGTTCCTTGCTAACGCTTCATCAAGATCTTTGTGTTTCAAGTGTTGACAGTTAATATATTGAGCAAGAACAACTCTAAACGAGTCTATTTCTGAACTCTCTCTTCTATGTTATACGAATCTCTCAAAATTGATATTTTTCTAAATACTCATACTAACGCTTCTTCAAGTGCCTTTTCTCTCTTACCTCCTCGAGCAACTCCCGACAGTTGCTTAATGCCAGGAGATATCGCCGAGTTCAGCAAAAACCTCCCCTAGAACCGTTGGTGTCAGCGTAACACCACGAAGACCACGTGTTGCGGGGAGATTTCGCACCGTGTAGTGGGAGCCTACGAACTCTAGTGCGGCAGGATACTGGATTTCGGATCCCGGCTAGTACCTAACCCCACTTCTACGTTATGGAGGAGCAGAGTGGTGGTCAGCTCTACCACGCCACTTAAGGGATATCGTTACAACCCAGATGATCGCGCGGGGAAAGAAATGCCGCTCCGGCCGCACCTGCCCCCAGATCATCTTGAGGTTATAACCCTCGAACACTCCTTGGTACCCTCAAGCAGTGCCTGCAGGAGACCCACAGTCTTGTTGATCTCAAAGGAAAGCAATGCCGCTCCGGCCGCACCTGCCCGAGAGATCGACTTAGACTGTACTCCAGGCAAGAGGGCAGTGAATTGAGTTGTTAAGTCTGCAGATCTAGAGGTCCTGTGAGGAAAGAATGCCGCTCCGGCCGCACCTACCCGCTTGGCTTCTAGACTGCAGCTTTCTTCTTCACAGGGTCTTTAATTATTATTGGTGCAGTGCAGACTCCAGTTATCCTATCCGCCCAGTCCGCCGGTCCTTGGGTTGATTCTGTAGTTCATAACACTGTGAGGAAAGCAATGCCGCTCCGGCCGCACCTACCCGCTTAGTAATGAATTACAGATCATTTCTGGTATGGTTATTGATGCAGCGCGGACTCCATTTATCTTATCCGCCCAGTCCGCCGGTCCTTGGGTTGATTCTGTAGCTCATAACCCTGTGAGGAAAGCAATGCCGCTCCGGCCGCACCTACCCGCTTAGTTATGAATTACAGATCATTTCTGGTATGGTTATTGATGCAGCGCGGACTCCATTTATCTTATCCGCCTAATCCGCAGGATTCATTCAACTTATATAATTTAATGATTATTGGGAAGAAATTCACTGTAAACATCTGCGGACGGTGACCCTAGTCCGCCTAGTTCGCTTATTCACGTTATTTGAGTTAGCAGATTATGGTTTTCGTCATCTTGGTTCTCGCAAAAACTTTCTGCAAAATGCGGACTGCAAACCGAACTCGTCCAAGTCCGCATCCTTCGTTCTCTTCGCTAGGAAGGCATTCCGTTCATATTACAGCGAGATGTGGTTATGCAATTTTAGCTAGAGTTTTTAACAGGCAATAAAGCTATAACGAAGATTGATATGAGAAGTGCGACCTCTAAGTATAAGCGAGAAATAAGCAGAACATCTCAAAAGTCAAAAATATCCTTTTTTCTATTCATTCAAAATTATATACATGTCCTGGCGGGCTCGCGCGGAGTCCGCCCCCTTTTACATTGAAAACAAAAAATTACAATTTATCCCTCTATTCGGTGCTCTGCTTCTTGTCTGCAGGCTCTTCCGGGCTTAACCCGTCCACATCCACCACAGGCGAATAGCCGCCCGACTCACTGCTGCTGCTGTCACTCGACCGAGAAGCGGCCAAGGGTTATGTCTGCGTGCTGCTCTCATCAGAGCCGGAGTTAGAGGATTGGTCAGACTGGCCTCCTTGGTGCTGACTAGAGGCCGCGTCTTCAGGAGCTTCCTTATCAGCGGACTCCTCCTCGTCGTCCTCAAAAACCGCTTTTCCTTTAACCGCTCGCTCGAATTAGGCAAACCCACAACTTTCATCCCCCTGTAGTAGAAGTAGATGATACCTTTGTACTCGCGGTCTCCTTGTGGGGTTATAGAGCGAATAGAGAAAATCTTCCTGAAGATCTTCAAGGAGAACTCGACCTTCTCAGCTCGCAGGTAAGCGAGGTAGCTACAGATGGCGACCATGCTGTTCGGCGCGAGCTGGCCTGGAACCACCCCATAGTGCTCGAAGATCTCTGCGATCTCCCAAAGCAAGGGAAATTTGAACCCGCAATCAAAGTGATCGATTGGCACCGCAAGCTGAGTAGCTGTGGAGAAGTTCAAACGCTCCTGATGTTCGGGAAGCCGCGCAAGAACTGGAGAGCCCGCCATGTGCTTCTCCAGAAAGGCTTCCAAGTCAACTGCGGTTAGCCTGCTTCGTTTGTGCTCGACAGCATGGAAGGCGACAGCGGCATCGGTATGCACGAATACCATGTTTTCAGACCGCAGGGCTTCAGCTCTAACTGTTTCCTATACAAAGAGAAGATTAAGACCCTATTTATAGAAAACCGTCTGACATGACAGCAGTTAAACCGCCCAGACCGTTTTCTCAGTCCGCGCAGTGCGCTTCTTCCCTGTTTTCCCTGCAAATTTAGACAATTCTAAAGGCTTTGTGGATTCAAAGGCAGTCCGCGCAGTTCGCTTCTTCCCTATTTTCCTGCTCTTTATCTACAAGTAGTCGTGAACTCACAGGAGGCCCGCAGAGACCACAATTTTCCAGTAAACAAAATAAGCGAGCATAAAGCCAGCTCGCACAATTTACGTTCAACAACAAGGTTGTCCAAAGTTAAAAAAATAACATCACACAACAAACAGAAGTAGCATCACAGCACAAATACAGTTATACAAGATGTTCAAACATCGAATCATACAACACAATTTTTGTCAGCTTCAGCGCCTTCTGCGGTCTCGTGGGGCAGGTCGCTCCTCCTCATCCATCCCAACATGGGCCGCCTGGTCACTTCCTCGCAGGATCTCACAGTAAAGTTGAGAAACCAGGTGGTGCATATTATTAAAAGTACGATGCATATGAGCGATATCCCTGACTACCCTCAGGAACGGAATTAAGGGAACACCTGCCAGGGTTGGATCTGCGACCACCGTGGCCTGTCCGCTCGCCGCCGGGGCTGACCCCTCACCCGCAACAGGTTGAGAAGACGGTTGCGGCCTTATCCCAGCAGCTTTGCTCATTTGTCTCTTCCCTTCTCTCGCCAAGGCCAAGTACTTGTTCCTGTAATGGCTGGCATCTCCGCTTAGTCGATTCTTCTCTTTCTTCACTCCTTCGAGCGCAGATGAAAGGCTGGTGACCTCGTTTTCTAAGATCTTTTCTCGCTCTTTACTCTTCTTTAATACAGCCCGAATTTCGCATAACTCCTCCTCATGCTTTCTAGCTAATAGCGTGTACGTCTCCTGAGCAGGTCGCTTCTCTTGTGCAAATTCAGCAGCAGTTCGCGCCGCAATTTCCATTGATATGTATGGTGGCATGGGCACGATCTCGCCGGCCTCGACGAAATCAGGTGTTGACTTCTGAACTGCGACAAAAAAATAAAATTCGCTTCAGTATCCAAGTCGCAATAGGCCCAGAAAGGTAAAAAATAAAAGATCAATTCACTTTTGGTAATCCTTGCGGCGATCTGGCGACTATCAAGGATAGGTCGCCTCACGCACTCTGGATCAAAAGCGTCTAGGCGACGCCTCCATTCTCGGTGGACTATCGCTCTCGTCTCGGCCAGCGATCTGCTTGAGACGACTATTTCACCGGTTTCTGTAATGGTCTTGACCGGCCGCGATTTCCGTGGAGGGGATTTATATAACCATGGGCTCTGGAAACGCTTGGGCGCCGTCTGCAACTTACCTGACCCCATTAGCTCGGCAGCGGTCCGAAGATCGTCAGCCCGCTTATCCACGGCAAGCTTCTCCGAGACCGCTTGAACCTTTGCCTTCATTATTGCAATTTGCTCCTTATTCTTTTCCCTCTCTTCAGCTGGAAGAAAAGAAGGATCAGCACGTTTCTCTCCTCTAATCTCGGCATCAGACTGCAGCACTTCCATCAGAGAGCGATTCATGCTCGCGAGCTGCTCGTCATCTATGGAGTCAAGGATCTCCGTAGTGGATAGGCTAATCGTCGAAGGGGGATCACCTTCTGCGGACAGAGGAGCGGGGGTGATGAGATCGCTATCTTGAACCTCCTTTTCTCTCGTCTTATGCTGCAAGCTTGCAGCCCCAGTCCGCTTGGAGATGTTCTTCTCTTTCCTAACCTTCAGTCTCTTCTCTATTCGCTCCGCAACAGTATTGTCTCTTTTCCTCTTTTTCTTTTCAGGCGTCTCATCCAAGTCAATGACGACCTGCTGCTGTTCGCGGACTGATGTCGGTGCGACAACCAGAGCCAGGGAAGACACTGGCTTTGGTGAAAGTGAAATGAAGGGAGGAGCTATCAAATGAAATCAGAAAAAGGCTCAAAAATGGCTAACTAGTGGTAAAAGTTTTTAGGTTGGCAGGAAAGCTCAAACGAAAACAAAAACGACCTAAATCATTTTCACGCATTTGAATTTATTTAAAACAAAGGTTTGAAATATTTCAAAAAGTGAGTCCTAGATAATAAAAGAAGATTGATGAAATTAACTTGAAAATAGAAATAATAGGTGACTTGGATCGTTCACATCTACTACGCTATTCAAAAGTTAACTTTACAAAAATTATTCAAAAACGAAAAAGAAAATAGTGGATGATGAATTTTTGAGAAAGTAAAGGAAATAAAAAAAATCAAAAAACCATAATAGAAATGCGAGTTTTAGAAAAATATTTCACCTTAACATGCTACCGTGAATTAGAAACACAGCATGACCAACATTTTACTTGTGAAACATAATTAAAAAGGACGATTAGAAATATTATAATTAACTATATTGTTTATAGAAAATTTTGAGTAAAACAAAAACTAAAACTCGGGGTACTATTGAAATACCAAAATATCTAAACTATTCAAAAACACATATTTTTTTTATTTTTTGAAATATTCTCTTTTTTTGGATTTTGGAAAAAATTTCTCTTTTTTTTGGAATTTTAAGATATTCATTTTTTTTTTAGAAATATTTAAAATATATACAAAGAGAAAAATTTGTACACTAAGCAAAAATGAAGGAGGAAATCCTCCCCCAAGCTTAAAATAGACATTGTCCTCAATGGCTAAGGAAGGGGATTGGAGAAGAAGAGAAAAGTAAAGTACAGAATTGAAAGACAGAATTGAAAGACAGGTACTTCCCCGGATTTATTTGCTGCGAAAGCTGAGTGATGCCGCTCCTCCGAATGTCTTCTTTGGACTTCGTGATGGATTCAGCAATATTGGAGCAGGCGATCGCAGAAGCTTCACCTTATCGGAGCCGTCCGAGGCAAAAATTGTAAAATAAAGAAAACAAAAGAAGATAACTTGGGTTGCCTCCCAAGAGCGCCCTTTGGTTAAAGCGTCGTTGAGCTCGACACATCAAAAAAATAATATTGTCCAAAATTATTGTTGTCCAGAAATAAAATTATTTTTAGCAAAAAATTAAAAGTTCAAAGTTAAAGTTCGTGAAACAGAAACTTAATAATGTTTGGACTGACATCATCATCACAAGAGAAATTCAGTTTAAGACGTTGACCATTCACTTTGAAATTACCCTTATCAGGGTGAGAAATTAAAACAGTTCCATAAGGAAATACTTCTAAAACAGAAAACGGGCCAGACCAGCGAGATTTTAATTTGCCCGGAAATAAACGTAAACGAGAATTATATAAAAGGACTTGGTCGCCCGGCTTAAAGTTTTTAGGGTGCCTTAAGTGTTTATCGTGTAAATGCTTCGTCCGCTCTTTATAAAGTTTATTATTTTTATAAGCATAAGAGCGCCACTCATCGAGTTCATTTAGTTGAAATTTTCGAAGGTCACCGACTGAGCGGGGATCGAAGTTTAAAAATTTTAAGGCCCAAAAGGCGCGGTGTTCTAACTCTACGGGCAGATGACATGATTTTCCATAGACCAGCCGATACGACGTACATCCTAGGGCGGTTTTGTACGCTGTTCGGTAGGCCCATAGAACATCGTCAAGTTTGGCTGACCAGTCTTTCCTAGAAGTTGAAACAGTCTTTTTTAATATTCTTTTTATTTCTCTATTAACTACTTCGACTTGTCCGTTAGTTTGGGGGTGGTAGGCAGTGGAAAGCTTATGTGTAACGCCGTATTTGGTAAGGATTTTTGAAAATTGTGCATTACAGAAATGGGAACCCCTATCGCTAACGAAAGCGCATGGCGTACCGAATTTAGAAAATAATTTTTTTAGAAACGTGACTACAACTCGGGAGTCGTTCGTAGGAAGAGCTTGGGCCTCAGCCCATCGTGAAACATAATCAAGAGCAACTAAAATATATTTGTTTCCGAAGTTAGAAGGAAGGAGGCCAACAAAATCAATTCCCCAGAGGTCGAAAATTTCACACTCTAAGAAATAATTTTGAGGCATTTCATTTTTATTAGAAATGTTGCCCGACCATTGGCAACTATCACACCTGCTCACAAAGGCTTGCGCGTTTTTAAACAGGCTAGGCCAGTAAAAACCCGCGCAAAGCACCTTGTGAGCGATGCGAGCAGCTTGATAGTGCCCACCTGTCGGACCTTCATGCAAATGTTTTAGAATATCGATTCCTTCCTCATAAGAAACACATCTCCTTATCACTTGATCCGCACAGATTTTGAAAAGATGCGGGTCTTCCCAAAAGTAGTTCTTCAGCTCAAAAAAGAATTTCTTCTTTTGCTGAGAGGAGAACTCTTTTGGGAGCACTCGGGCCACTAGATAGTTGGCGATGTGCGCGAACCAAGGAGAAGTAGATGTGTTAACTAAAAGCAGCTTCTCATCAGGAAAATAATCATTAAAAGATTTTTCATTTAATTTTTCTATAAAGGGGTTATTTAATCTGGATAAATGGTCGGCGGCCAAGTTCTCGGCTCCTCGCTTATCACGGATCTCTAAGTCAAACTCCTGGAGGAGTAATACCCAGCGAATCAAGCGAGGCTTGGCATCCGTTTTGGCAAGAAGGTACTTGAGGGCCGAGTGGTCCGTAAAAACAATGATTTTTGAAAGTGTAATGTAAGGGCGGAATTTATCAAAGGCGAATACTACATCTATGAGCTCCTTCTCGGTTGTGGTGTGATTTTCTTGTGCAGATGTGAGGGTTTTACTAGCGTAATAGATGGGGTGGAAGTTTTTAGATATGCATTGACCTAATACGGCTCCCACCGCTAAACTACTCGCATCGCACATAATCTCGAAAGGAAGGTCCCACACCGGAGCTATCATAATCGGTGCATTAATTAACTTTTCTTTAATTGATTCAAAGGCAGAAATACAAGAGTCATCAAAAATGAATGGAGCGTCTTTTTCTAAGAGATGGGTGATGGGCTTAGTGATCTTGGAGAAGTCCTTTATAAAACGACGATAAAAACCAGCGTGGCCTAGGAAACTTCTTATAGCTTTTATGTTTGTAGGCGGCAGCAACTTCTCAATAACTTCTATCTTGGCAACGTCTACCTCAATACCTTTAGCAGAAATTTTATGACCCAAAACTAACCCTTCCCTCACCATAAAATTGCATTTTTCCCAATTTAGGGCAAGGTTAGTTTCTTCGCATCGTTCTAAGACTTTTTCGAGGTTTTCTAAACATCTATCGAAGGAATCGCCGAACACGGAGAAATTGTCCATGAATACCTCCATAATGCTTTCTACGTACTTGTCAAATATTGCGAGCATACATCACTGGAATGTAGCTGGCGCATTGCACAATCCAAACGGCAATCTTCGGTAAGCGAATGTGCCGAAGGGACAAGTAAACGTAGTTTTCTCTTAGTCCTTGGGAGAGATGGGTATTTGGAAGTACCCCGAGAGACCATCGAGAAAACAATAAAAGCTATGGCATCATTCAACTTACGATAATCTATACACATATGCCAACCCGTCACCGTCCGTGTCGGGATTAATTTATTATTCTCAATACTAACTACGGTTATCCCTCCCTTCTTTGGAACTACCTGAATGGGGCTAACCCACTTACTGTCCGATATAGGGTAGATAATTCCGGCGTCTAATAATTTCATAACCTCGCCCTTAACTACTTCTTTCATATTCGGGTTTATACGGCGCTGAGGTTGGATAGATTTACGCGAATTATCTTCCATTAAAATTTTATGGATACAAAAAGATGGGCTTATGCCCTTGATATCAGAAATTTGCGAAGCAATAGCCCGGTGATGCTTACGTAGAACTAGAAGAAGTTTATCGTTTTGCGTATCCGTGAGGTAGGCCGAAATGATAACTGGTAACTTGGAATCTTTTTCTAAGAAAGCATACTTAAGGTGTTCGGGAAGTTCTTTAAGTTCTAGGGTAAGGGGTTCTTCATAAGATTATTTTGAGATTCTTTCTTTTTCAAAAATAATATCTTCATAAACTTTTTTATAAGGAACGTAATAAGGGGTGGGACCAGCAGCCAAGATGGCTTCTTGTAGCGATTCAGTGGGAAGAAAAGAGGAAGAACAAAAATCAGAAAATTCTTTTTCAAACTCAGAAAGACAATAAGAAGATTCATCACTTCCTTGCAGTGATTCAGTTGTAAGAGAAGAGGAGCAAAAAGTAGAAAATTCTTTTTCAAAATTGGAGAGGCAGTAGGAAGAATCATCACTCACAGCGTCTACGAAAAAGCATGAGTCATCGTTTGCTAAGGTGTTCTTCATCGAAGGGGTGATAGAAAATGTGACTTCGTCGTCGCCTACTCGAAGAAAGAGCTTACCATTGCTTACGTCAATGATGGCTCGGGAGGTGGCAAGGAAGGGTCGGCCAAGGATCAGGGGAACCTCGATGTCTTCTTCGATGTCCAAAATGACAAAGTCCATCGGGAAGATGAACTTGTCGACTTTTACTAGAATGTCCTCCACTATTCTTAACGGGTACTTGACGAATCTATCAGCTAGCTGGATACTCATACGCGTGGGGTTAAGGCTACCAATCCCTTACTTTTTAAACAACGAAAAGGGCTTCAGATGGGGGCAATGATTTTCTTTGGCAAACCATTTGTTAAAACGGCGGAGCACTCGGCGTTTAGCGTGACGTGCGAAAGATTCTCTAACTTCTTCTTGTTGGTGAGGAGGTCCTTAAGATACTTGGCGTATTTCGGCATCTGCGAAATAGCCTCGTGGAAGGGAAGATTAATGTGGATTTGCTTGAAGATCTCTAAGAAGCGGGAGTACTGATCATCTTGACATTGTCTATTAAGTTCAGAGGGGTATGGAGGAGTTGAATTATTTTTGAAGATGGGTGGTGAAGTGAGATTATTTTCTAAAATAGGGGTGATAACTTCTTCAGCAGAGGGTGGAATTTTTAAAACGAGAGCGGAGCTTTGATTTTTAGAGGCGAGAGCGGAGCTTGCCTCAGGCTCTTCACTTGCCATACCGGAAACTTGCTTCCCACTCCGAAGAGTATAGCTTTCGCTTGCTCTCTCGGGTTGGGTTCGGTATTGGAAGGAAGAGACCCTGCGGGTCGCTCAGAAATTATTTTCGCGAGCTGTCCTACCTGATTTTCTAGACTTTTTACGCTTCCGGTTAAAGTTCTTATAGTAGCGTCATTTGTGGTGATATATTTAGAAAGTAATTCCTCCAAGCTTGGAGATTTTGGATAATTTTGAAGAGGTGGTGGTGGTGGTGGTGCAGAAAAATCATTTTGCGGTGGTGGGCGCATCGCATTCGATGGATTACTCCATGAAAAGTTCGGATGATTTCTTAAAGCAGGGTTATAACTATTCGGAAAATTAAAACCAGGCGGATGAAAATTCGCATCAGAAAAATTATAAAAAGCAGTTCTAGGCATATTATTAACATAATCTAAATGTTCTGGAGTAGGGGTTGCAGATTCCCATACCTGAGGGGCAGAGGCAGCAGTCATCTCCGTTATTTTTTTTCTTAGGATTTCTACTTGCAGAGCGAGCTGGGAGACGTTGTCCACTTTAAAGATACCTGCAGGCTTGTTCGGGCGGGACCTAGGCACATTCCACTAATAAGTGTTCATGGCCATGCCCTCAAAAAGCTCAAGAGCGGCTTCCGGGGTCTTATGATTTAAAGTACCGCCAGAAGCTGCGTCTATCATTTGCTTCATGCTTTGATTTAGCCCGTTATAAAACGTCTGCACTTGTAACCATACAGGCAGTGCGTGATGTGGGCATCGTCTTAATAATTCTTTAAATCTCTCCCAGGTTTCATATAGGGTTTCAGAGTCTATTTGTCCGAAGGCAGAGATGTCGTTCCTAAGTTTTGCAGTTTTAGCTGGCGGAAAATACTTCGCCAAAAATTTTTCAGTTAATTCATTCCAAGTGGTTATGCTATTTTTAGGAAGTGTGCTCAGCCACTGCTTAGCTTTAGTTCTTAAAGAGAAAGGAAAAAGTCTCAACCTGATTGCATCATTTGTGACACCATTTATCTTGAAGGTGTCGCAAATTTCAAGAAAGCTAGCTATATGTGCGTTCGGATCTTCATCTTGAAGTCCGTCAAATTGCACATATTGCTGCATAATTTTAATTATGCTAGGCTTTAGTTCGAAGTTATTATTTGCTATAGCAGGGCGGACTATACTTGATTCTATTCCCTCGAGGTTCGGTCGTGCATAATAGGACATAGTCCTTTGCACGGCCTCATCTACGTTGGGTTCTTCCATTCTTAAAGTAGCAAATGACTCGGAGTCCTCAACCGGCACTTGGATAGTAGGACCTTGAAATCGCGATCTTCTCTGAAGAGTACGCTCAATTTCGTGGTCCAAGTCAAAAATAACCGACGGACTCCCGCGGGTCATGCACTAAAAGAACAGAAAAAAAAGATAAATAGGATAAACTAGAAAAAAAAACTAGATTAGAATTTTTTTTTCTTTTTGAAATAGATTTTTTTTATATATAGATTAACTCCTGAACTTCCCAAGGACTACCCCGTGAAGGGTTCGCAAGGTACTAGACAAGATAGTGGCGCTTAAATCCCTTTCCCCTTTTCGAAAGAATTAGGTGGCGTAGAAAAATTGTGAAGTTGGTTACTATTAAGAGCGGTGAATTTTTTTTTGATTTTTTTTTTAAAACTTTAAAGAAAGAGGATGAGAAAGAGAAGAGATAAAATTAATAGGTTCGTGTTTTCAATATATCAACGGAAGTTGGTTCCCCGGCAACGGTGCCAAAAACTTATTGCACGCTAGGGTTCGAAGAAAATAAATGCATCCGAACTAGCAACCCGATGAGGCAAGTATACCTATCGAATTGTAGCTAGGGGACACAAGTGTCGTATTGAAATCCGGGAACTGTTGGCTATGCTTACTCACACGAACGCTATTATCTTATCGACGGAAAAACTAGGGTTTAGAGATTCTAATTGAGATTAAGGAAATAAAACTAATGCTAGAATGAGAGCTATTGCAATTAAGTAAAGTGCCATTAAGTAAAACGATTACTACAAAGGATAGAAAATATGAAATGGAAATGCACTCGATCAAGATTCACCTCGGCTAAAGACGATTAAGAAAATGCGATAAAAATCTAAACTTAATAGGACAAAGGTCCTTGACCGTGGAGGTTCCTAAAGCTTGAACACGCTTCTTTCAAAGTCGTGCCCAACTGAGTTTAGGAAGGTCCGACCGACTCTCATCTAAATCGGAGGCCTAAAACTCGCTTTACGCGGTGAACCCCACTATTGGATTTTACTCCAATCCGGGAGATTTGGACGTCTGCCTCTCTCGAGGGGTGCGTACAACTCCCTTTACTCTTGAATGCTCACTTCATTCGATCGGCCTCTCGGCTAGCCCAGAATGAAAGCAAAGGTGTAGAGTGTATATCGATAATATACCTCCAACCCGTGATTAATCAAGAGTAATTCAAGGCCCTAACCTAAAAAGAAAAGATTAATTAAAACATCATAACTAAATCGCTCTAACCTCGGATCATCAAGATCGAGTACAAGGAGGATTAGTTAATCATAATGGAGTGGAGGAGGGGGGGATGAGTAGTAAAGCATATAAAAGGAACACTAGTAAAGGAAGAGCACTTATATTAATTAAAAGGAGCAAGTTACACTAATGAAATTGGAATTACAAGTGCATGAATTAAAGTCCTATTCTAGCCTTATATTAATCAATAAGAAAAAGCAAGATGACAACAAGAGCTAAGGCAAACTAAAACTAAACTATGGTTAAACAAAAATTACAAAGAGAGAGAGAGAGAGAGAGAGAGAGATAGAAAGCATGAAAAAGATCAAGAACCAAAGGGGCATCACCTCCCCCACTCAACCAAAGCTTCCTGAAATGAAGAGAGGGGGTCTCAATTTATTGATTTTTTTCACGGGTTGGTCACGCCCTCCGACACGCCCTAGGGGGGGCGTGTCAGGGGGCGTGATAGTACTATGTTGACCTCGGGCTCTGAACTTTGGCGGGAAGGATCATTGCCTGTGTACGTCGGTGGTCACGCCCTAGGTCACGCCCGTATAGGGGGGGCGTGACAGGAACGTCATGTCCAAATCATTGGTCGGAAATCCGTCAGTCACCGAAAAAGGAGGGAGTCACGCCCATGTCACGGGCGTGACATGGGGCGTGACAGTACGTTTGCGTGCTGTGGAGAAACGACATTTAATGCGGCGGAAGGCTTTGCGGCAGAGGGCGACACGCCCATGGTCACACCTGGTGACACGCCCAGGGAGGGCGTGTCAGGGGGGCGTGACAGCTGTTTTGTTCGTTTTTCTTTCCCTTCAAGCAGGAGTCCTCGAGATCGGGTGATACTAGGTCACGCCCAGGGAGGGCGTGACAGGGGGGCGTATCAGGTCATTTTTGACCAATTTTCTGAAAACCTGCAAAAAGACAAGAAAAGTCAGTGGCAATAATATTTACAAAAAATGATAAAAAAAATAAACTAATAATAGACATGATTTGTACAATATAAAATAGAAAATACGATAATAGTTTAGTCTACAAAACGTATTATCAAATTCCCCCAAGCTTAAGCTTTGCTTGTCCCCAAGCAAAAATATAAAAACTAGATATTTATAAAAAGGACTAATCAAAAAGTTTTAATATGGCTACACAAGTACTATGCGAAATTCTAAGTAGGGAAAAGGTGAAATATAAGTCTAAAACAATTATTTAGGTATGGTAAAACTTTTATAAACTTTACTTAATAAAAACAAATCATCCAAAATTTTAACGAGATTTTTTTAAATAGACTTAAGCAAAGCAACGAAAATGAAAAACACGCATTGAGTTGTTACTAGATCTAAGCAACGCATTATAATTATATCAATTTAATTAACAAAAATCTAGGTTTAAATCCAAAACTAAAACTGATTTACTTTTTTTCTTTTCTTTAAATAAAAAATCAATAAGCGTGAATCAAAAGAACTTAAATAGGACAGAAACATTTGGTTTAGGAATATGATTAGGAGTGGAATTCAAAGATAAACGTGAAGGTTCAAAATCACACTAAACCAAAGCAAAGAGTTTCAAAAACTTTCATAAAAATATATACAAACATTTCTTTTTTCAAAACAAAGGCCATAAATATTTTTATTTTCCTTTTGAATTGGCCAAATAAAAATAAACATCACTTTTGAGCATACTTTTTTTTAAAAAATACCTTTCTCCCACAAAAAATCACAAAATATCGTATCAAAATCGTCAAAATAACTTATGAAACTCAAAAAGGCTAGTGTGATTCGATAGGTTGGAAATTTTGGCTTTGTTGAAAGTGAAATGAAGGGAGGAGCTATCAAATGAAATCGAAAAAAGGCTCATAGTCCTTTGCACGGCCTCATCTACGTTGGGTTCTTCCATTCTTAAAGTAGCAAATGACTCGGAGTCCTCAACCGGCACTTGGATAGTAGGACCTTGAAATCGCGATCTTCTCCGAAGAGTACGCTCAATTTCGTGGTCCAAGTCCAAAATAACCGACGGACTCCCGCGGGTCATGCACTAAAAGAACAGAAAAGAAGAAAAGAAAGAGAAATAGGATAAACTAGAAAAAAAACTAGATTAGAAATTTTTTTTTCTTTTTGAAATAGATTTTTTTTATATAGATTAACTCCCGAACTTCCCAAGGACTACCCCGTGAAGGGTTCGCAAGGTACTAGACAAGATAGTGGCGCTTAAAGCCCTTTGCCCTTTTCGAGAGAATTAGGTGGCGTAGAAAAATTGTGAAGTTGGGTACTATTAATGTTTACACAGGAGACCGCTACCCTGTTTTTCCCCTAACCGCGTAGCCGCACGACTGAGGAATAATCTGCAAGCTGCTCTTTCTGTCCGAAAGCTGCCGGTCTCTCTATTCAAGACCGAATAATCGTGCGGTTAATAGCTTGCTCTGTCTCTCCGTCTTTGCATCCCGTCACCGATGCCCGTTCTCCTGTCCCCCGGGCAGCCGGTGATTCTAGCGCCTGCCCGCTTGGGCAGGCCCCGAGCCTATAAATAGGCATGAACAGTACTCTCTAGGCATCATGAATCGAATCCTCAAGCTCGCCGTCTGTGGCAGCGGTCTCGAATCCTTTGCCGAGCGAGTTACTATCCGATCGGGTTTTCCTTGGTAACCGTTGTAATCGTCTCATTTATGGCAATCGCAAAGCCCGTCGCAGGAGTGGTTTTAGCCGTGACGGGCGAATTCTGCTGTCGCCGCTTCCCGCGGCCCTCTTCATCTTTTTCCATTTTCTCATCTAACCGCTAGTAACCGACAACTCGCAGTCCATTCTTTATCGTTTTCTCTCTTGCAGGTTCTCTAACGACCAAGAGACATTCTCGGCACGAACATTGAACACGCGACCTTCAGATTTGAGTTGTCCGTGAATTCCAGCGGTCTTGATATGTCGGACAGGCGATCTCCTCACCATTCTCATTCTCTTCATCCCCACCGCACGGGCTCCTCAGAAGACTCCCTTTGGAGGGCGCTCGAGCAATCTCGCCAAGAAATGGAGCAAGATAGGTGGGAAACCAGCGAACGCCTTGATGCGATCGGCCGAACTTTAGCTGCTCTTAACCAGCGGTTGACGGTGCCTCCAACCGCAGCACCCGAAGAACCCGTAATCTTTTCAACCCCCGCGACCTATCAGCCCGCTTCACAGCAAAATCCGACCACCGCGCAACCACAGCCCCAAGGAGAACGAGGTCCCTCCATGGGTTATTTCCAAGATACCGCTCAGGCAGATCCGGCTAGGCGGCTAGGATTCGAAGAAGACCGCCAGACCGGTGTACCCATTAATTTCCCAGGCTTTAACCGCGCCTCACCTTCAACTCCAGCCGAGATAGGAGACCCGTCTCCATTTGTCGCACGGATAAGGCAGGAGCCCGCACCAAATAATTTCAGAGAACCTCGTCTACCTTCTTACACCAGCACGTCCGACCAGGTTACACACCTGCAGGCATTCGAGGATGCTGTGGCCCTTAGATGCCTAACGGATGCGCTAAAGTATAAGTTGCTGGTGACGACTTTTGACGGGCAGGCTCGAGAGTGGTTTCACGAGCTTCGTCCTCGCTCGATTAATTCTTTCGCCGGGCTATGCCAAGAACTTCTCTTAAGGTTCTCAACTTCCAAGAAAAGGAAAAGTGGTCCTGCAGCTCTTTTCAAAATTATACAGAAGAAGGGCAAGAGCGTGGCACGGTTCGTAGATCGTTTTCAAAGGGAGATTCTGGAAGTAGAGAACGTAGACCCAGATTACTACAAGGTCGCCCTAATCAATGGTCTACAAGAAGGTCCATTGAAATTCAAAGCCACAACAAAAGCCCCGGCAACCTATCAAGCCCTGATCGCTCTCGCAAACAAGTTCATTGAAGGGGAAAGTGCTAACCCAACTTACATTTCTACTCTGACCTCTATGGCAGATGGTGACAGCTCAGGGAATTCTTATACGGCACGCTATGTTCCGAGACCTTCCCATCACGATCATCAATCCCCACCTCAAAGGGGTAGAAACTTTCGTCACAAAAGGCCATTCCTCAATCATCAGCAGTTCCGAGAGCGAATGCTGCCCTTAAACGCCGCTCCAGTTCCGACAGCACCGCAAGTTCTTCCTATTAATCAGCACGAAGGGCCTCACGTTGCGAACGTGACCTGGGAGGAAATCGTTGAGGTCCTATAAAGGAAAGATTTCGGAAAGGCGAAACCTCGAGGAGAGGTAAGACCCGCCAATTCAAAGAATTTCTGCGATTTTCACAAGGAAGAAGGACACCGAACGGAACACTGTCGGGCCCTTCGCTTCTTGGTAAAGAAATTGGTCTCAGAAGGAAAGATGTCAGATCTCTTCTGTAAAGAGGCCCCCGTCATTCCAAACACCTCAAAAGGTAAAGAAGTGGCCGAATTGTTCCAGGAATGCGAGAACATCGCTGACGTTGGTGATCTGGGTAATGTGCATTACGTAAATGACTGCATAGATGTTCATGATGAAGGACCCCTTGGGCGGCTTTTCTGTATCCACGGAGGGGTGGGTCTCGAGTCGAGCCGTAAATCTTCCATGTCCAAGTTATGTAAACAGGAAGTGGCTATGACGTCTTCTTCAGCACCGGCTAGGGAACTTGTTACTTTTGGTCCGGATGATCTCTCCTCCGTCGCCAACCCATTTAACGATGCGGTTGTTATCCAGGCCGTTATCAAAAATTTTACATTAGATAAGATTCTAATAGATACCGGAAGCTCGGTGAATTTATTATTCAAGAAAATGTTCGAGGCCTTGAGGACCGGAAAAACAATATCTTCTACCGAGGGGCCACTTTACGGCTTCTCCGGGGAAAAGAAGGAAGCAGAAGGAAACGTCTCGCTGTTAGTAACCCTGGGGGGAATCACCAAGATGATTCGGTTCATGGTGATCGACGCGGCAAGCAGCTACCACGCGATTTTTGGGAGGCCTCTGCTAAATGAATATCAGGCAATTGTGTCGACATACCATCTAGCTATCAAATTCTCTGCTCAAGGGAAGCAGTATCGTATTAGGAGTAACCATCGGGTGGCCCGAGAGTGTTATGTGAAAACAGTTAACATGGTTGAACAGGTAATTCCCCCGGCAGTCACAACAATCGAGCTTGCAGAATCAAAAGAGAACACGAAGGAAGGATTCCATTTGGAGGCTGCTCAGCCTATCGAGAAGGTGCCCATCGCTGAGGGGGAAGAGAAACAGCTCTCTATTAATGCGGGACTATCGGAGGATGAGAAAGTCGAACTAATCTCCTGCCTCCTGAAGAATCTCGACATCTTCGCATGGTCTCCTGAATACATGCCCGGGGTAGATCCGGATGTAGCATGCCATCACCTCAATGTCGACCCGAAGTATAAACCAATACAGCAGAAGAAGAGGGACGTCGCGACCAAGCTAGCCAGTCCAATCCGAGAAGAAGTCAACAAGCTGGTGAAAGCCAAATTTGTTCAAGAGATACAATATCCCGCTTGGATATCAAATGTTGTAATGGTGCCTAAGCCAGGAAGAAAATGGAGGATGTGTGTAGATTTCACCAAACTTAATAAAGCGTGCCCCAAAGATTTCTACCCCCTGCCTCGAATAGATGCTTTAGTAGACTCGGCGGTGGGTTATTCTGTCATGAGCTTTTTAGACGCGTTCTCCGGTTATCACCAGATTAAGATGCATAAACCCGACATACCGCACACGTCCTTTATCACAAATGAAGGGTGTTTTTGTTTTTTAGTAATGCCTTTCGGTCTTAAAAATGCAGGAGCTACTTACCAGCGCATGATGGATTCAGTCTTCAAAGATCAAAAGGGAAGAAATTTAGAGGTCTATGTTGACGATCTCCTTATAAAAAGCAAATCCTTTTCCGCGCATTTAGAAGATCTCACAGAAACCTTCGCTACCCTGCGAAAGTTTAGGATGAGGCTAAACCCGTTGAAATGTGTTTTTGGCTCCAGTCAAGGAAAATTCCTTGGCCACCTCCTTACCCCCGAAGGGCTGGCACCCAATCCAGATAAGGTAAAGGCTATCTTGAACATGACACCACCCCGCTCCCCGAAAGAGGTCCAACAATTGGGGGGAAGGCTAGCAGGGCTTAGCCGCTTCATCTCCAGGGTAGGTGATAAAAGCGCCCCCTTCTTTAAAACTCTTCGAGGGGCTTCGAAGTTTGAATGGACTGATGAATGTGACAGAGCCTTCAAGCAACTCAAAAAACAATTAACCACGACCCCATTATTACAAAGTCCTCGTCCAGGAGAACCGTTGTACATTTACCTGGGAGTAGGACCCGAAGCGGTTAGTTCCGTCCTTATCAGGGAGGAAAAGAAAAGACAATTCCCAGTATGTTATGTTAGTCATATCCTAAAAAACGCTGAATTAAGGTACCCCATCCTCGAAAAGCTGGCTTTAGCTTTGGTCATCTCTGCGCGTCGACTCCGACCATATTTTCAGGCGCACTCAATCCAAGTTGTGGTGGATCAGCCCTTGAAAGGGATATTAGAAAGACCAGAACATTCGGGAAGACTCGCTAAATGGGCAATCGAGCTAAGTGAGTTCGAAATCACATACGTACCGCGAACAGCGATAAAAGCTCAGGTTTTGGCAGATTTCATGGTAGAAACCACGGAGCAAGGTTTGACTTAGAAAGAAAATTTTCCATCTGCTTGGACCATTTACGTCGACGGAGCTTCGGGAAAGAACTCGTCGGGAGCAGGGGTAGTCCTCATCAATCCGAACGGAGTAAAAATAAAGCATGCGGTAAAATTCTTTTTCTCAGTTACCAACAATCAGGCCGAATATGAAGCACTTCTGGCAGGATTGAGATTTGCGAAAGAACTCGGCATCGACCACGCTCACGTTAAGACAGATTCGTTAGTAATGGCATCACAAGTACTCGGGAATTTCGAAACCCGAGAACCAATTCTCAAACAATACCTGGTGTTGGTAAAAACGGAAATTGGCAGATTCAAGAGCTTTACAATTGATCACATCCCTAGAGTCGGGAATGAGGAAGCTGACACCCTGTCAAAATTCGGCACTACTATGGGGGAGATAGTGTCCGAGCGTTTTCAACCATCAGTCAAAGAGGGGGAGGCAATGCAGGTCGATCAGCATGATTCCTGGGTAGATCCGTTCATTCTATACTTATCGAAAGGAGAGTATCACCCTACCATTAAAGATCGAAGAAGATTCAAAATTAAGGCAGCATATTACAATCTGATTTCCGGAGTACTTTACAGAAGAACTTTCATCTCACCTATGGCAAGATGCGTCACAGAAAGAGAGGTCCCCATAATTCTTCAAGACATCCATTCAGGAGAGTGTGGTAGCCACTCTGGAGCCAGAACCTTAGAACAACGAATCTTACGTCAGGGTTATTTTTGGCCAACAATGAGGAGAGACGCATAGATATATGCCAAGAAATGTGTTCAATGCTAGAAATTTGCACCACTTCAGCTCCAGCCTGCTCGGCAACTTTGTTCAATCACGGCGCCTTGGCCGTTCGCAATATGGGGAATGGATCTTATCGGGCCATTCCCGATGGCAAGCAGTCAGCGACGCTTCATCTTGGTTATGATTGATTACTTCACTAAGTGGATTGAGGCCAAAGCACTAGCGAGGACTACAACTCAAATAGTTAAAAACTTTATTTGGGGTGATATAATTTGTAGGCACGGAGTTCCTATGGCGATTATCACGGATAATGGGCCTCAGTTCAATAACGCAGAAATGACTGATTTTTGCAGGAAAGCAGGAATCGACCTCCGATTCTCCTCAGTACATCATCCCCGGAGCAACGGCCAAGTAGAGGCGGCCAATAAGCGAATTCTAAACTTACTAAAGAAAAGAGTTCAGAGTCTAAGGAACAGCTGGGCTGATCAACTCCCTTCAGTGTTATGGGCCCTAAGAACTACGCCTTCCAGCTCCACAGGAGAAACTCCGTTCAAGCTCTCGCATGGGTCAGAGGCCCTCATCCCAATAGAATTTGAAGTATCAACACCCAGGGTCTTACTGGCTAGGCAAAACTGGGAGGATTGGCTGGAAATAAATGACGAAAAGATGAGATATTGCCTAGACCATATCGAGGAACTCCGAGATGAGGCTACCATCAGGCAGGAAGAAGTAAAAAGGCGAACGTCATTATATTTCGATTAGAAAGTAAGGGTTAAGCAATTTCAGGTGGGAGACTTAGTTCTGAAAAAGGTAGACGCAGTAGCAAGAAATAGCTCGGTCGGAAAATTGAATCCCAACTGGACCGGACCTTATATCATAAAAGAAGTCTTGAAAAAAGGAGCTTACAGATTACAAACATATGAAGGGGAGGACATCACCCATACTTGGAGCGGGGATGATCTGAAACGATTTTATTCTTAAAACGAAGCGCGAGGTATTTATTTTCAAGCCTCAAGTTAAGAAATGATAAACTCGAGGTAACACCGCCGAGTTTAGCTTGATCCCCCGCGAGAATCGTTGTCATTAGCATAATTCCACCAAGACCACGTGTAGCGGGGAGTTTTCGCACCGTGTAGTGGGAGCTTGCAGATTCTCGTGCGGAGGGCTTCTAGACGTCGGATCCCAGCTGGCATTCTAACACACCACCTCTGCATATCAGGAGGGTCAGGGTGGGTGCTTAGCTCTACCATGCGTCATAAGGGATATTATCACGTTTTTATTGATCCTCCTTGAGATGAGATGGTGCGAGTCTCAGCACCCATCAGCCTCATCCTTGATGATCAATCTAGGCCGTGGTAATCGGGCACACCTCCCTACTTTTCTAACTTCAGACTTATTCGCACAACCGCGCAGCAATATAAGACTCAGTTAACCGCAGGACAAGACTTACAGATTTGCTCTCGGACCAGGGATAAGTCAACAATAGCGGACCGGCGCATGACCTAGTCTATTCTTAAATAATGAAATTCGCGCAGGTAATGATGTTGCTAGCCGCAGATGAAGTATATGAATCCTTGTATCATTTTTCTTATGAAATTCGTGCGGGTAATGATGTTGCTAGCCGCAGATGAAGTATATGAATTCTTGTATCATTTTTCTTATGAAATTCGTGCGGGTAATGATGTTGCTAGCCGCAGATGAAGTATATGAATTCTTGTATCATTTTTCTTATGGAATTCGTGCGGGTAATGATGTTGCTAGCCACAGATGAAGTATATGAATTCTTGTATCATTTTTCTTATGAAACTCGTCCGAGTAATGATGTTGATAGCCGCAGATGAAGTATATGAATTCTTGTATCATTTTTCTTATGAAATTCGAGCGAGTAGTGATGTTGCTAGCCGCAGATGAAGTATATGAATCCTTGTATCATTTTTCTTATGAAATTCGTGCGGGTAATGATGTTGCTAGCCACAGATGAAGTATATGAATCCTTGTATCATTTTTCTTATGAAATTCGTGCGGGTAATGATGTTGCTAGCCGCAGATGAAGTATATGAATCCTTGTATCATTTTTCTTATGAAATTCGTGCGGGTAATGATGTTGCTAGCCGCAGATGATGTATATGAATCCTTGTATCATTTTTCTTATGAAATTCGTGCGGGTAATGATGTTGCTAGCCGCAGATGTAGTATATGAATTCTTGTATCATTTTTCTTATGAAATTCATGCGGGTAATGATGTTGCTAGCCGCAGATGAAGTATATGAATTCTTGTATCATTTTTCTTATGGAATTCGTGCGGGTAATGATGTTGCTAGCCGCAGATGAAGTATATGAATTCTTGTATCATTTTTCTTATGAAACTCGTCCGGGTAATGATGTTGCTAGCCGCAGATGAAGTATATGAATTCTTGTATAATTTTTCTTATGAAATTCGAGCGAGTAGTGATGTTGCTAGCCGCAGATGAAATAAGGGAATTTTTGTATCATTTTTTTCTTATTCAAATAAAATTCGCAGGTTTGGTATGAGTCTTACGATTATCTTTCTTATAAGTGGTAATCGCGCGAGCATAAGTCTTCAAATCGTCGGATTAATACAAAGGTTAATGATCCGAGAAAATAAATCATTCAACCACGCAACACCACGAGAAATCAAAACCATCATTTATAGAAAAGTTCGTTACATTTATACCGAGCGGTTTACAAAAAGGGAGTCCGCACGATCTGAAAGGGGGAAATAACACGTTCCGAATTACAACTTGGCCTTTTTCTTTTTATGATCCTGCTCCGAACTGGATGAACTTGAAGCACTCGAAGAGTCGCTCGATCCAGAAGATTCTGACGCATCGGATTCTCGGTCCTCAGAATCCTCAGTAACCTCTTCAGCATCATTCTCTTCGCCATCGCGAGTATCGGCTTCAGCCTCAAAGGCGGGAGGAAATTCAACTACCGTAGCCGCGCTAGCCGCCTTATCTCGCCCGGCCTCTAACATTTTGAAGTCGGGAAAGAGCTCGTCGAATGTAAGTGTTTGCTCCGTCGGAACCAAAGAACCCCTTTCCTTCAGAATGTAATGAATATCTTTTCCTCCTTCCCGCAAATGAGAGATAACTTCGTGCAGAAAGGCCGGGTTCTCCCGGTCATACATTCGCTGTAAGAGTAAGAGTACTATGAGATTTATAATATTTAAAACCGTGCGGATAGAAGAAAAAAGTGAGATTCTGGTTACCTCAATCTTCTCTCTCAGCTTTTTGTTATCCGCTCTCAGAGCCTCATTCTCTTCCTCAAGTTCGTCTAGTTTTACCTCTAGCCGCTCGGCTATGCCAGTAACCTCGGCCAAGGCCTCACCCATGAAATGATCAAGGGTGAAGCTTCTCGCTCGAGCTTGGGCGGCTAAGGTAGGCAGGCGCGCGGTCGGAACTGATTTCATTTCAAACATATTTTTCTTCCCATATAGGGCAAAGCCGGCCGCCCGGGCAACGAGTGAGTTTGGAGCTCGACCAAGGCGGAAGAGAAGTAGAAATCGAAATATGTTCCCCGCTCCGATGAAATCGCACGGCCTGTTTACCGCGCAAATCCGTCAGGGGCTTCTCGATCCAATCCGGAACGAAGGGAACTGCCGGACTTTCACGTACAGCAGGCTCGTCGGCTTCGATACGGTCGGCTTCCCTCTGCTTGCGCAGCTCGCCTTGGGTCAGCACCGGACCTTCTGGAGAGATCGGCTTACCCGCGGGGATTTCCAGCCGAACTGTAGAAAAAATGTTAACAATACCGCACGAATGCAGAATTTCTTAAAACAACAGAGTGCTTACAATCAGATGTGTTGTAATCAGCCGCGACTGGCCGCAGTGGCAAGTATAGGTAACGTTCAACCGCTCATTCTTATAGAAGTTGGCAATTTCCAACTCCTTTCCCCCGAGCTCTATTCTTCTAAAAACACTAGCCGCGCGGGCTTGCGGACTTAGGGGAAGAATTCCTAAGTTACCGGTGAAAACCAGATACCTGGTTGACCAGTCCGTAACCTTGTTGGGGAGGTTTACTACCTTCAAACCCTTGCAGCCGAAGTATATTATGCCACGGAAGAGTTTGTTCTCCTTTTTACCCGCTCGGATCGATCGAGCCACGAAGCAGTTTCGGAAAAGATTCATTGTAAACTTTACTTGCTCCGATCGCAGGTATATCAGAAAGCTCATTATAGCGCCTATCGTGTTCGGGGGGAGCTGACTGAGGACGACCCCATAGAAGTCTATAATCTCTACCAGCTCAATGAATGGCGGAAAAGAAAAGCCGTGTTCGAAATGATCAATAGGTATGACAGTGAAGTTATTGCCAACGGTGTTTAACCGTTCCGCCATCGAAGGTAACCGCGCGATTATAGACTCATCATGCATATACCTTTGCACAAACTGAACGAGCTCGCTTTCGGTCAAAGAAGAGCTCCTGAATTCTGATCGGAGAAATACAGCAGAAGCACTAGATCGCTCGGACACCATTTTTTCTATCCGGTGAAAGCGTCGAATTCTATTTTTATTAAGAGGGAAGAATCTTCTCTGCTATTTATAGTTATAATCGAAAGTATAAACGGTCTGACACATAATGTTAAAACCGCGCGGGTACATCTGAATGGGAAACTGAACAGTCAAAAGACGTTATAGCAAAGGAAATTTAAAATTCATACAACAATACACGGATAAAAATAACCGCTCGGCATCATCAAATTCGAATAAACATACAAGGTTATTTTCCCTTTACTTTCTCTTGTTTTCTCTCCTCACTCGTTGGTTCGCTGCGATCTGACAGGTTCCCACCAATATGAGCCATCAAATCACCCGCGTGCAGGATCGTGGAGATCGCAGCGGACAGATGGTGAAGCGCATTATGATGGTGCCGATGAATTTTCGCGGCATCGCGGCCTACCCGATCAAGATGCACTCCCATCTCAGTAGAGGTCGCTTGTCCGTCAGGCCGTGAGGTCGAAACCGCCTGATTCATCGACAAGGTCTCGTCCCGAACCATGCCATCGTCCTTGTTCTAAGACCGGCGTCGCATTTCGTTCTCCGCCTGATGGCACCGATTTCGATAATGGGCGACATCATCAAGTAACCGTCTTTGCCGCTGGTCCCTATCCCTCATTTCCTTCTCGTGCGCAGCGGCCTGGGCGATCAGCTGCGCTCTCCCGCGTCTTGTTTCTTCTCGTGCAACTTTGGCCTCCTCCGAAGCCGCAACGACTTCGGTCCGGATCAAATTCACTTTTTCAGCAAACTTCTCCACCAACAGTCTCAGCGCATCTTTTTCCTTCTCCGAAGATTGAATCTTTTCCTCTAACCGCGCGATCTTACTGGTATATTCATTAGGAGACCTCTGTCCCTCATCAGGGGGAGGTGGGCTATTCGCGAGAATGGTCGCCGAGTCCGCACCCTTCTCCGCTGGAAAGACAATACAATAAACGGTTAGAATAAAGACCATCGGCAGGTATGGCAGTTTAGAGCGATACTTTGGAGCAATGGAGCGAATTCAAGTCTTTCTCTTGCTGCCGATAAATCGCGGTCGGAGAATATTGGTCGGCGCGCGTTCTCCGGATCAATCTCTCTTATCTGGGCTTTCCAAAGTCCCGCGGATTTGGTTCTTCCCGCCTCGTATATCTCTTTGGTCATCGGGACGTCCCTACCTTCAGAGATCAAGCAGACTGGGCGTTTTCTCCGCAGTACCCTCTTCACCAAATTTTCCCTACTCGAAGCTATCAGAAACTTACCTGGCCGGGGAGTCTCAGCCTTGCCTACTCGATCGGACATGTTCGAATGGGTCTTATCGTCAGCAGCAAGCCCAGCGGCTAAGAGTGCTTCTTCAACGACAAGTTCTTCGTGAGGCTCGGCGAGAGATCCGGTTGCCAAGTTCGCATCGCTCGTCACTTGCATGCCATGAAGAATCTCCTCCATCCCCTGCAAATAACCGGCGTTATCAGGGAGATCAACTCCCGGAGAATCTTCGTCCAGGATAAGAAATCTCTCTAGCTTGGCCATCGCGGTTACCTCTGACGGCTGTTCAATCTCTTTTCGCGAATCCGCGGATACCTCCCCCTCCTCGGAAAGAGTAGATAGCGGGGCCGTGGCGACTTTGAGAATAGATGACTTCTTGCTCTCCTTCCCTTTTTGGCGAAGTCTCTTTTCTACCCGATCCTCGACGGTCGGGCCGGATCGACGCTTTCTTTTCTCCAGAGTAAACCCGCTCATTCCCAACCCAATTTTAAGCTTGTCCGCCGCGGTCAGAGCGGCTTTCATAGCTTTCTCGCGGGCATCAGTAAGGCTATCGGCCGACGAAGGCAATTCGTCGTCTTGGTTGCGTGGGGTGATGCTTGTGATGTCGACGTCAGGGGTAATGGCGGTCTCAGGAGTGGCAGTTAGGTCGATTTTTACCCCGCCTATATCGCTCACCTCGCTCGGTTTTTCGGCTAGGACGATGGAGGAGGTAGAGGTGGCGACAGTTTTCTCTGTCAATATGTAGGGCGAACTGGATATTTTGTCCTCTTTTTCCCGAGCAAGCAGTTTCGCTTTCGAACCGGATTTCCTGTACATGTCTCCCAGCAAACTTTTCATCGGCATAGCGGCAAGCGAAGGGGTAACCGCGGTTCAAGCAATCTCCCAGAGAACATCTGAAACTCTCTTTCCAGCGATATTTATAACTCTGAGGCGCATTAAACAGAATATCGGTCTGGCGGATAAAGCTAACATTTCCGAATTTCTCTGACATTCGCAAATGTGCGGGGATAATGTTTACCCAGGAGACCGCTACCCTGTTTTTCCCCTAACCGCGTAGCCGCGCGACTGAGGAATAATCTGCAAGCTGCTCTTTCCGTCCGAAAGCTGCCGGTCTCTCTATTCAAGACCGAATAATCGTGCGGTTAATAGCTTGCTCTGTCTCTCCGGCTTTGCATCCCGTCACCGCTGCCCGTTCTCCTGTCCCCCGGGCAGCCGGTGATTCTAGCGCCTGCCCGCTCGGGCAGGCCCCGAGCCTATAAATAGGCATGAACAGTACTCTCTAGGCATCGCGAATCGAATCCTCAAGCTCGCCGTCTGTGGCAGCGGTCTCGAATCCTTTGCCGAGCGAGTTACTGTCCGATCGGGTTTTCCTTGGTAACCGTTGTAATCGTCTCATTTATGGCAATCACAAAGCCCGTCGCAGGAGTGGTTTTAGCCGCGATGGGCGAATTCTGCTGTCGCCGCTTCCCGCGGCCCTCTTCATCTTTTTCCATTTTCTCATCTAACCGCTAGTAACCAACAACTCGCAGTCCATTCTTTATCGTTTTCTCTCTTGCAGGTTCTCTAACGAGCAAGAGACATTTTCGGCACGAACAATTAAGAGCGGTGAAATTTTTTTTGATTTTTTTTTTAAAACTTTAAAGAAAGGGGATGAGAAAGAGAAGAGATAAAATTAATAGGTTCGTGTTTTAAATATATTAACGGAAGTTGGTTCCCCGGCAATGGCGCCAAAAACTTGTTGCGCGCTAGGGTTCGAAGAAAATAAACGCAACCGAACTAGCAACCCGATGAGGCAAGTATACCTATCAAATTGTAGCTAGGGGACACAAGTGTCGTATTGAAATCCGGGAACTGTTGGCTATGATTACTCACACAAACGCTATTATCTTATCGACGGAAAAACTAGGGTTTAGAGATTCTAATTGAGATTAAGGAAATAAAACTAATGCTAGAATGAGAGCTATTGCAATTAAGTAAAGTGCTATTAAGTAAAACGATTACTATGAAGGATAGAAAATATGAAATGGAAATGCACTCGATCAAGATTCACCTCGGCTAAAGACGATTAAGAAAATGCGATAAAAATCTAAACTTAATAGGACAAAGGTTCTTGACCGTGGAGGTTCCTAAAGCTTGAACACGCTTCTCTCGAAGTCGTGCCCAACTGAGTTTAGGAAGGTCCGACCGACTCTCGTCTAAATCGGAGGCCTAAAACTCGCTTTACGCGGTGAACCCCACTATTGGATTTTACTCCAATCCGGGATATTTGGACGTCTGCCTCTCTCCAGGGGTGCGTACAACTCCCTTTACTCTTGAATGCTCACTTCATTCTATCGGCCTCTCGGCTAGCCCAGAATGAAAGCAAAGGTGGGGAGTATATATCGATAATATACCTCCAACCCGTGATTAATCAAGAGTAATTCAAGGCCCTAACCTAAAAAGAAAAGATTAATTAAAACATCATAACTAAATCGCTCTAACCTCGGATCATCAAGATCGAGTACAAGGAGGATTAGTTAATCATAATGGAGTGGAGGAGGGGGGGGGGGATGAGTAGTAAAGCATATAAAAGGAACACTAGTAAAGGAAGAGCACTTATATTAATTAAAAGGAGCAAGTTACACTAATGAAATTGGAATTACAAGTGCATGAATTAAAGTCCTATTCTAGCCCTATATTAAGCAATAAGAAAAAGCAAGATGACAACAAGAGCTAAGGAAAACAAAAACTAAACTATGGTTAAAAAAAAATTACAAAGAGAGCGAGAGAGAGAGAGAGAGAGAGAGAGAGAGAGAGAAAGCATGAAAAAGATCAAGAACCAAAGGGGCAGCACCTCCCCCACTCAACCAAAGCTTCTTGAAATGAAGAGGGGGGGTCTCAATCTATAGATTTTTTTCACGGGTTGGTCACGCCCTCCGACACGCCCTAGGGGGGCATGTCAAGGGGCGTGATAGTACTATGTTGACCTCGGGCTCTGGACTCTGGCGGGAAGGATCATTGCCTGTGTACGTCGGTGGTCACGCCCTAGGTCACGCCCGTGTAGGGGGGGCGTGACAGGCACGTCTTGTCCAAATCATTGGTCGGAAATCCTTCAGTCACCGAAAAAGGAGGGAGTCATGCCCATGTCACGGGCGTGACATGGGGCGTGACAGTACTGTTTGCGTGCTGTGGAGAAACGACATTTAATGCGGTGGCAGGCTTTGCGGCAGAGGGCGACACGCCCATGGTCACGCCTGGTGACACGCCCAGGGAGGGCGTGTTAGGGGGGCGTGACAGCTGTTTTGTTCGTTTTTCTGTCCCTTCCAGCAGGAGTCCTCGGGATCGGGTGACACGCCCTAGGTCACGCCCAGGGAGGGCGTGATAGGGGGGCGTGTCAGGTCATTTTTGACCAATTTTCGGAAAACCTTCAAAAAGACAAGAAAAAGTCAGTGGCAATAATATTTACAAAAAAATGATAAAAAATAAATTAATAATAGACATGATTTGTACAATATAAAATAGAAAATACAATAATAGTTTAGGCTACAAAACGTATTATCACTCACCCAACACCCTTTCCGCTGGATGAGACGTTGAGTGAGTGAAGCTCACTCAATGCCCTTGCTGCTTACCACGGCGTTGAGTGAGTGGAGTTCACTCAACGCCCTTTCCGCTGCACGCGGCGTTGAGTGAGTGAAGCTCACTCAACGCCCTTGCTGCTGACCAGGGCGTTGAGTGAGTGGAGCTCACTCAGCGCTCTTGCTGATATCGTCGCTGAGAGAGTGAAGCTTACTCAGTGCCATGCCTTCTCGCCTTCTTCTGGTTATGGAGGGGATCTCGCCAGCTCCTAAGCGGGAGCTCCTCCGGCACAAGAGCTTTTATAGCCTTCAGGCCCGAGCAAACCTTTGGCTGGTCCAACCCCAACCGTTAATGCTTTTGGGTCCCACCCATCGAATTTGGGGTTGTACATAAAGGGTTTATAAATCTACCTGAAAGAGATCTTGTGGTGGCAGGGCACTTGATCAAAAATCTGTAGTGGATTCCTATCAGGGTGGTAGAAGAGTGAATGTACCTAGTTTTGGGGAACCACTATAATCTTGTGTCATCTGGATTGCTTGCTTTTTTTTCTTTATTTTATGTGTTGTGATTTTCTTTTCCTAATATATACATATATATATATATATATATATATATATATATATATATATATATATATATATATATATATATATATATATATATATATATATATATATATATATCAGTAAACATAAGATCTATCCTCTCTTTCAATTGGTATCAGAGGGTCGTTTCTTTGGTTGTACAAACTAACACCTAAACCAAAACGATCTGATTGATCTTATTTTTCTTAAGAGTCTATCATGGAACAAAATGAAGAGTTTTCAAGCACCAGACCTCCTATGTGCAATCTAGATAAGCTTGCACTATGGAAGGCAAGGATTAGGCTTTTTATGAACTCTATTGATGAAGAAATTTTTATTTCTATCTTGGCAGGTCCTTATCAACCATTGGAAACAACAAGAATGAATGTTGTTGCATCATCTCAATGGACAAAAGCCTAGAAAAGGCTAAAGATTGTTGATGTAAGAGCAATGAACATTCTTGCTCAATCAATGTCTGATGACATTTTTCAGGAAATTGCTGAATGCACCTCGGCAAAGGACATCAGGGACTCCCTCATAATAATGGTTGCTGGATCAGCAAAAGAAAGAACATGTAAAGCTGAATCTTGGAGTGACTCTGAAGCTTCATCCTATACAACTGAGGATGAAAAAGAGACAAGAGCAAGAGAATTCTGCCTGATGGCAATCAATGCATCTTGCAGCAGCCATGATGAAGAATTTGAATCTGATGAAGAATCAGTAGATGAATCAGAAGAGGATCAGGTTATTTCTTCCTTTGATTTCTCTTCAGAACATTTTAAAGAAGATTTTAAAATTCTATGCAATGATTTGATTCTATCTGAGAAGGAAATAAAACTTCTCAGATAAAAAGTAATTAGTTTATCTTCTAAAAACATTCAACTCAAAGAAGACTTAATAATCACTTCAAAAAATTTAGCTTCATTAGAATCAGTTAAAGGCAAAGAAAAAATAATAGATTTAGACAAAATAACTGAATTTTTACCAAAAACAAACTAAAAATATTCAGAAAATTTTTATTAAAAATAATTCGTCGAACCAAGATCGACAATCTCAGTATTACTCGTCGAACGACGATCGACGATCTCTGAACTCAGAGGTTGGGTTTAACTACTCAGCAAAAGGGGATCGACGATATCATAACTTTTTGTCGAGCAGAGATCGACGATCGTGGAACCCAGATAATAGTCACTATTACTCTGAGAACCAAGATCGACGATATCAACACTGGTCGTCGAATGCAGATCGACGATCTCAGCATAAATCATCGAACTACAAATTTCAAAACAGAAATTTTTATCCTTTTGAAAATTATAATCAAACTCAAAATTTTGTCAATCCTTTTACCCAATGGTTCATCTCTCCTAGGAAATTTAATCCATTAGGTTACAAAGATCAACCTGAATATTCTTTTATTTATGATTATTATGAAAAAGAACCAGGACCCAAGGTAATCTGGGTCTAGAACTTCTAACCTCTTATTTCAGGAAAAGACCCTTAAGAACAGGGGTAGCTGTATAGGGGGAGACTATTTTAGAGGTTACAGCAGCAGCAGTTTCAATTATTCAGAAATCTAAGGGATGATATCAAGGTGTTTGTTGGAACCATGTTTCAGATATGCTGAAATGAACTCAGTTAAAGACTAGCAACAAAATAGCTGCATAGCCCTTTAGGAGTTTTTGTTCTCATTTTTTTATTTCGACCCATTGTTGCTCTTTTTTTAAGAACTCATTTTAAACTTACTTTATATTTTTATGTGAATAGTGTCCTCACCCAAATAGGGGGAGATTGTTGGAACCCTAGTTCTGATTTGGGCAAGGATCACTATTAGGAATATTAGATTGACCCAAAATGTATAGTAATGGGTCATAGGATTATTTCCAGGTTTGCTCATTAAAAATTTCCAGATAAGTTCAGATTTGAAGTTCAGAAAATTGCAGGAAGAAAATCTCTGAACTCAGTTCAAAGATCTCTGAGCGGAGATCAACGATCTTTGAGCAGAGATCAGCGATCTCTAAGCTCAGATCAAAGAAAACTATAAAACTCAGATGCAATTCAAAATCTCTTAACTCTGCTAAACGATCTCCGAGCTGAGTTCAACGATCTCCGAACCCAGTTTGAAGAAAGCTTTAAATTGAGATCAACGATTCATATGCCATTTTTCAGACAAATTTATTTACAGCTGGCAGATTTAATTAAGGCTTAATTGCAGAGATTAAATGTCAATTGATTTCTCAAGGCAGATTCCTTCTTTGGGAATTGATTCAGTCATTCCAATATAGAAAGAATTCAAATGTTTTCAATTCTTCATGCATTAAATATACAGATATTATATCTTACAGAGAATAAGAAGAGTAATACAGCACTCGACAGAACAGAAGAGATAGAGACAGAAAATTCAAGAAGGATTTTTCTCTCAGAAGAAGAAGAACTCGGCTATAAGTTTTCTTACAGTAAATCAACTTCATCTTCTTCATCTGCTCCAGGCTTTCAAGAGACAATCAATCAATATAAGTCTAAAAGCTTGTTGGAGAGCAACATCAACTTGAAGGCCTACACCCTGAAGCAAATCTTCCACTCCTAAACTATTCTACTTCTCAAGGGGAGCTTTGACATCATCAACAATGCACTAGTCTTCTCTCAGATCATTGACAGAGAAGACAACATCATCTCTTTTCCCTTTCCTGTGTACAGGGTTATCTCTTCCTTCAAAAGTGAACTCTTGGTGATTGGGCACCTGATCAAAAACCTATTAGTTTTTAGGCACCTAATCAAAAGCTTAAAGGGTTTCTAGATCTACTGGAAAGAGTTCTTGTGGTTGCAGGGCACCTGATCAAAAACCTGTAATGGATTCCTACCAGGGTGGTAGAAGAGTGGATGTACCCAGTTTTGGGGAACCACTATAATCCTTGTGTCATCTTGATTGCTTGCTTTTCCTTCTTTATTTTATGTGTTGTGAATTTCTTTTCCTAATATATATATATGAGTAAACATAAGATCTTGTGGTGGCAGGGCACTTGATCAAAAACCTGTAGTTGGTTCCCACCAGGGTGGTAGAAGAGTGGATGTACCCAGTTTTGGAGAACCACTATAATCCTTGTGTTATCTGGATTGCTTGCTTTTTCTTCTTTATTTTATGTGTTGTGATTTTCTTTTCCTAATATATACATATATATATCTCTGAGTAAAGATAAGATCTATCCTCTCTTTCATGCCGGCTATAACCAATATCATACATTGCCAACCAAACCAAAATACAACATAGAAGTCAAATCCACACAAAGCATATAATCCATAATATAACCACAGTAGAAAAGATATAACAAGCTTCTAATATCAGAGTACGTAAATCGTTTTCCCAAAAAGGGTACAACAAAAGACTCTCACACTCAAATCAGTAACTAATGGTAGCAATGGTACCATCCCCTCAGGACCAGTTGTCCTTGCCTGGCTGTCCGACTGCATAACCTGCTGCTCCTCCTGCGGGGTTTCCTCCTAAAAAGGAAGACGTAGCAACCGTTAGTCATAAAGACTAAGTGGCTTCACATTTTCTCACCCGACGACTCCTCGGCACCGGGCAAAGAAAGGAACAGGGTACAATATATATAAATCTAAGGTACAAGCAGGTGGTATATCACTATGTATATAAGCAGTGTAATAAATGAGCAACAACTTATTCTAGAAATTCTATCATCTACAGCAGCATGAGAGTATAATATTATAACAAAAGGTAACTCAACTTATATGAATGCCCATACAAACATATAAGTTGAGGATCATTCAGCAGTAAGTAACTCATCGTATAGGAGTGCCCATACAAACTTATATGATTTGGATCTTGTGAATGCAATGGAGTGTAATGACATGTATTCAATGCAATGACTCACCCATGATCACGTACATACAATCGCTATGTCGACACAGACTTGTAGTTCCCACTTTTCGAGTAGGTAACTAACGTCTCAGGGGTCACCCATCGTGGAAAGACGCTGACCGTAGAGCAGGCATCTCCACTACTAGGCTTGTCTCCACACTACCTAGCCTAGGCTTTTGTACGCCTTAATGCTAAGAACACAACAGCGGAGCTCACATGCGTACTACGGCTCAGCGGGTATCTCGGGTAGATGTGTACCGAGATCCTAGCCCCGAACTAGCCTAAGGTGTGATACGGAAGGAGCATCAGAAATGAGAACGAGGACCAAGCCCAACCGTTCACTTGGCATGGAAGGAGCCTCAGGACATGAACACCGAGGACCAAGCCCAACCGCCCAAGGTCTAGCTGTCAACTCCCATCGGGTGTGACGATTGGCGAGCCCGTAGACCTACCACACTATCCTTAACCCGGGATTATGACACCGCGTGTCGACTCACACCGCATGAAATAGAACCACATTGAGTTATGGAAGGAGCCTCGAAAACGAGCACGAGGACCAAGCCAAACCGACCACTTGGCACAGAAGGAGCCTCGGGACATGAACACCGAGGACCAAGCCCAACCGTCAATTTATGATTCTTACCAACGTTACCAACTAGTGCGATCAGATATCCATACTCAACTTTTTTACAATTTGGTGCCGAAGGCACCTCAGGGGTTTACCACAAACATAGGTGGTGAACCACCACATAAAATGGACCATTTTAGACTCACTTATATGACAAGCCTCAAGACCATGATTTCGTCAATGCTATGGTCACATAACTTTAACATCACCAAGATCAACTATTTGTGTACACATGAGTTAACCATCTATTTAACCCCTCATATGTTCATACAACCATCACCGAACAATTACCCAAGCTCTAGTAAATCTTGTTATTAAACGACTAATTATCCTTCGTTCATTAACCCCCACCAAGTCGTTTCGTTAAACCACATACCATTTCACCATTTGTTTATGTGGGGTCTATCTAGTAAATTCATCATGCGTTGAATTATCACAATTAGGCATATTATGATTCACCTACAACTTCGGATTGTTACAAAACCTCTTCCGAGTCCAAACCCAACTTTACACTTACCCAGGAATTTCAGGTGCAGAACACCTGCTGAACAACAACTTCGACCGGAGATTCTCGTGGCTACAGGAATCCGGTATATGCGTGTAGCCCCTTGATGGAAAGACCTTTCCAGTGGCTACAACTTTCATGTACAGTCTGCAACCCAGATCAGACTGTATCATACATGAAATTGGCTCCAAAGCCTGCTGCGTACATGATATAATTTTTGCACGCTTGGTCTAACAGCCCTCTACTTTCATCAGACATTCCTGTGGCTACAAACTTCACCTGAAGGCATGTAACCACTCGTTGGAAAGGTAATCCCAAGGTATACGACTTTTTTGTTTAGTCGGAAGCCCGGATCTGACCATATCTTGCTTGAAGATAGCCAAGAAGGTCGTTGCATGCAGAACACAGATTTCTGCACGCATCTTGAGGCGAAATGAACGGCATCGGTTCATCTTCCTCCTCAAGCCGATTCTTCCATATCACCACCAGAAGATCCTCCACCCTTATTCACCCTCTTAAGGCCATTTCTCTTCACGAAACCACCCCCACCATCACTTTGAACGAAGGGGAGGTTGAAGATGACTAACCATTAGAACACAAGTTCTAGCATGGCCCTTCTAGAAACCTTCACCTCACACATCAAGACTCATTTGAATCGAAGTCTTGCCTAAGAATAACTATGGATCTAGCACCAAGGGAGAGGGGAGGAAGCTCACCTCTTTTCCAGCGGTTCCACCATTTCCGGCCATGGATCTTGTCATTCTTCTCGTCGGCATCCCTTTTTTTTCCTTGGCGGCGGTGGCGATTCCTCTCGGAGTTTGGTTGCCTTGAGAAGTTCTTCCCTCCTCCAGAAGTTTCTCCATAAGATATGTCTTGGAAGAGGATGAAAAACTTCTAGGGTTTCTTTTCCCCTTTTTATTTAGAAGTGACACGGTAGGGACACGGCCGTGTCCTTACCCGTGTTCTGCTCTGGCGAAACATCATCAACGGTTTGACTGCCGTTTCGTGCTCATACACGGGTACTGATACGCCCGTGTCTGTACCCGTGTCCAGGTGACACGGCTCTGGTTATGGCCGTGTCGATTCCTGTGTCATGCTCGTGACACGCCTCGTCGACCTTGCCTCGACGCACATGAGTAAGGACACGCCCGTTTCTCTACCAGTGTCCTTCTCTGGACAAACCACTCAACGCCATGCCACTCAATGCCATGGCACTCAAAGCCACGGAACACGGGTAGGGACATGCCCGTGTCTCTACCCGTGTCCTCCTCAGGACAGTCCACTCAACGCCATGCCACTCAAAGCCATGGAACTCAAAGCCACGGCACACGGATAGAGACACGCCCGTATCTCTACCCGTATCCTCCTTAGGACAGTTCACTAAATGTCATGCCACTCAAATCCATGGCACTCAAAGCTACGGCACACCGGTAGAGACATGCCCGTGTCTCTACCTGTGTCCTTCTCGGGACAAACCACTCAATGCCATGCCACTCAAAGCCATGGCACTCAAAGCCACGGCACACGGGTAGTGACACACCCGTGTCTCTACCAGTGTCCTTCTCAGGACAAACCACTCAATGCTATGCAATTCAAAGCCATGGCACTCAAAGACATGTCACTCAAAGCCACGGCGCACGGTTAGGGACACGCCCGTGTCTCTACCCGTATCCTACATAGACAAAACTTTGTTTTTTTCCCCGCGCGTGCGCGCCTGATATCCTGCACTCTCTGAGCCCAAATCAGCTCTCCTGACTCAAAAGCACGCACCAGGGGCCTAGAGCGAATCGGGACGTTACAAATCCTATAAACAAAATAAATGATTTCGTCCCCGAAATCAGGTTAAGGCTACGGGGAGAGAAAAGCATAAAATAGACATGTCATGACATAAAATAAAATATGCTTTTAAAGGTTACCTTGATGGAATAGCTCCGGGTAGCGCTTTTGCATCAAGTCTACCGGCTCTCACGTACACTCCTCTTTCCCATGATTGGACCACAACACTTTCACTAGAGGAACACTTTTGAGGCGCAAGGTGCTCGTTTCGCTGTCCACTATCCGCACAGGCTTCAGTCTCACCGACCTATCAGTCGCAACTATTCCGTCAGTGGTTGAGACATATTGTTCAGTCCGCAACAACGCCTTTCGGAGTGACGATACATGGAACACGTCATAATGATTCTCCAGCTCTAGAGTTAACTCCAACCGATATGCCAACGGGCCAATCCTTTCCAATATGACGTAGGGCCCAACGTAGCTTGGGCTGAGCTTCTTTGCACCACGTACCCAAGATACTCCATGCATCGGCCTGATCTTTAAAAATACCTTGTCGCCCACTTGAATTCCCCCATCCGGTGCTTTGCATCATAGTATTTTTCTTGGCAACTTTAAGCTTCGAGCATGCTATCCCGTATAAGTCTCATAGCCGCATCAGTATCATCTATACCTTCTTCCAAGGGTGTTCTATACCTTCTTCCATAAAGGGCTTCATGGGGCGCGATACCAATGCTAGCTTGATGGCTGTTGTTGTATGAGAATTCTACCAAGGGTAGGAGACTTTCCCATGGCTCTCCTCTATCCAACACACATAACCTCAATAAGTCTTCCAATGTCTGGATAGTCCTTTCAGATTGCCCGTTGGTCTGAGGGTGAAACGTTGTGCTGAAGGTAAGGCACGAACCCAAATATGCCTGCACAGCCTTCCATTCCCTAGAGGTAAACCGACCATCCCGGCCAGAAACGATTGTCTTTGGCACGCCATGATACCGTACGAATTGTTCCACAAAAAGGCGTACCAAAACATCCACGTGTGCTTCTTTCTTCATAGGTATGAACCGGGCTACCTTCGTCAAGCGATCAATGATTACCCATATCGAATCATTCCCTGAGAGGGAGAAAGGCAAACCGTGGACGAAGTCCATGGAGACATCCTCGAACTTCCACTCGGGGATGGGCAATGAGTGCAACAATCCACCGTGGCTCATGCATTCTGCCTTCACTCTTTGAAAGGCCTCGCAATGCGTAACAAAATACTTGACGTCTTTCTTCATCCCTGGCCAACACATGGTCTTCAGCAAGTCGGCGTATATTTTAGACATCCCAAGGTGCACAGAATACTGAGAGTAATGTGCCGCTCTCAACATATCTACCCGAATTTTATCGCCCTTGGGAATGTAATGCCGGCCATGGAAATGAACAAGGCCGTCCTTTAGAGAGTACTCTTTGGTTGTCCCATCTTAAATTGACTTTATTGTCGGGGCCAGAGCCTCATCCCTTCCTTGCTCTGCCCGGATCCGGTCTCGAACGTCGCACACTATCCTCTTCGCCATGAAGTCGATCTGGGCATGGTTCCAGCACAGCCAAGTCATGCCCAGGATCAGATCGTTATCTGGCATCTTCAGAATCATCGATGATGCCTCGAACGCCTTCCCGCCGATCTTTGCTTCCATATTACAATGAGCAGAGGTCATTATCTCTGATCCATTTGGTAGGCGCACCCTCATCATCTTCCCGGTGAATGGCTCCACACCTGCCAGTCCTTTCACGAAATCTTCCGACAAAAACGAGTGCGAAGCACCAGTGTTGAAGAGCGTGTGAGCAGGCTTTCCGCTAATGAAGACTATGCCTGAGGTAATTAAATGTCTTAGCATTCTTGTTATAGTTGTCTTCTCTTAATTTCTAACTAGGTTATGTCTAGAAAACTAGTTCATATGAAGAAAACTTAAAAGTACTGCCATACCTGCGATAACTTGCTCCGGGTTCCGGGGCTGTGTCAGGTCTAGAGCATACACCTACTCCCTCTCTGGCCTGCGGCCTCGGTCCTGAAATCCCCATCCTCGATCATGTCCTCGTCCGCCAAACTATCGAGGAGGTGGAGCGCCCTGATGTGCTGGTGGGGGTGCTCGCCTCATAGGGCAGTTCCTCTTGATATGCCCCGGCTGATTGCACTTAAAGCATACCGGTGCCTGCTCTGCTGTCCTTGGCATCTCCAGCATCTGTAAAGGCTGGGGAGCCAATACCACCTGACTCCTCAGCTCCTGCCCAATCTCCTGATGAGGCGGCTCCCCGTTCCTCCTCTTCCCAATAACTTGGCCCCGAGGACGGTCTCTACGACCTCCAATCACTGTATCATCAGCCGGTCTCTTCCGGCTCTTAACTATAAGCTGATCCGCTTCTCTCTTCTTAGCCATCTCCAGAATACTGGCCAGACTCCCCTCTGAGACGAAGAGGAGGACCTGTCTCATGTCGTCTTGCAGCCCCTTATAAAACCTTCTGGTATAGCCAGCATCGTCTAACGGGTAAGCGTCCGTATAGCGGGCCAGGTGAGTAAACTCCTGGTAGTACTCCAGCACCGTCCTATTCCCCTGCCTTAATCGCAGGAACCTATCCTCCAGGTCATCCATCACGACTGAGGTACAAAATGTCCCAGGAGTGCTGCTTTGAACTCCTCCCAAGTAATATCAGTGCAATCCATCCTCGCAAAGGTGGTGTCAAGCTGAGATTTCCACCACCTATTTCCGTATGACTACAAGCAGGAGACTGCCAAAGTAACTGCCTCCTCAGTGGGGCATCGAATCCCCGCAAGCATCTCGTAAATGGTATCCAACCATTCCTCAGTGCGTACTGCCGATTCCGGTACCTTCCTGCTCAAAGCATCGGCTACGGAATTTACTATTCCAGGGTGGTAGTTTAAGGTGTATTCATAATCGCACAAAAACTCCAACCACCGCCGCTGTCATAGATTCAATTCCTTATGGGTATGAACGTACTTTAAGTTCTTATGATCCGAGAATATTTTGGAGTATACACCGTATAGGTAGTTCCTCCAAATATTCAAGGCGAACACTACTGCTCCCTGATCCAAATCATGTACTGGATAGTTGATTTCATGCTTCTTCAGTTGTCTTGAAGCATAGGCGATCACACGCCCGTGTTTCATCAATACCGCTCTCATTCCTTGATATTATGCGTCTGTGTAAACTTGAAATCCTTCCTTCCCGGATGGAAGGGCTAGGATGGGTGTGTATGTAAGTTTGTCCTTTAGTTCTTAGAATGTAGCTTCACATTGGGGTGTCAACTCATACGGCACACCTTTCATTGTTACGGAAGTAAGACGAAGAGCAATCTTTGAGAATCCCTTTAAAAACTTGCGGTAGTACCCGGCAAGTCCAAGGAAGCTCTGCACGTCGGCCACTGACTTCAAAGGCAACCACTACTTCACGGCATGCACTTTGGCCGGATCCACAGCTAGCCCATCCCAACTGATCACATGACCCAAGAAGGCAACATCCTTAAGCCAAAATTCACACATGTTGAACTTGGCGAACAGGGCATGTTCTTTTAACTTCTTCAGTACTAAGGCCAGGTGCCTGGCATGTTCTTCCTCTGTCTTGGAGTAGACCAAGATATCATCAATGAAAATAATGACGAAAACATCTAAATAGGGCTCGAACACTTTGTTCATCAAGCTCATGAAAGCTGATGGGGCATTTGTGAGCCCAAACGGTATCACTGTTAACTCATACAAGCCGTACCTTGAGCTGAAAGCCATTTTCTGAATATCATCCTCTTGTATTCTCAATAGATAATACCCCGAGCGCAAATCAAGCTTGGAAAACAATGCACTCCCACCAGTTGATCTAACAACTCATCGATCTGAGGTAACGGATAGGTGTTACATACCGTCAGTCAGTTTAGCTCCTGATAGTCTATGCATAATCGCAGGGTTCCATCTTTCTTCTTAACAAATAGAACAGGGGCTCCCCAAGATGATGAGCTGGGGCGAACAAACCCTGATTCTGCCAACTCTTGCAGCTGAACTCTAAACTCGGCGAGTTCCTTCGGGGCCATTCGGTAAGGAGTCTTGGAGACAAGCTTGGCACGCGGTACTAACTTGATTTGATAATCTACTTCTCTGTGTGGGAGTAATCTTAGTAATTTCTCCGGAAATACCTCGGGGAAATCGCGCACCACCTGCACATCCTTGATATCCAATGCCAAATCCTTCAGCTCGAAGTAAATCTTGAAAACTTCATCCCCCTTCATGTGGGCTTTTAAAGCCTGGACTGAAGATAACATCATACGGGGTGCGAAGTTAATACCTTGAAAGATGACCTTCGAATCTCCATGTCTCAATGAGATCCTCTTCTACGCGCAGTCAATCTTCGTATAGTGCTGATCCAGCCATACAATGCCCAAAATGAGGTCGAACTCTGGCATTCACAAGACTGTGGCAGGGGGGTCAAAGAGCTTTCCTTCAAGGAGAACCTCAAACTCCCACTTCGCGGTTGCCATCATCTCCGATCCTTCTTGAAGGCGCACCCTTCGAGCAATACTAGTTAAGTATTGCACTCCATCTATATGTTTGATGAAGTCTTCAGACACAAAAGAGTGTGAGGCACCGGTGTCGAATAACGTATATGTCGGTTTCCCGCCTACCATTACGGTGCCTAAGTGTCAATAATAATTCTCAAGCTAGGCGTCTTGTATATCTTAAGCAACTTGAGGGTATTAATGAAAATAAAATGATTAACTGTAATCATACCTGCAATTACCTCCCGAGGGTTCCGCTCTTGAGTCATGTCCAACGCATACATCTGATCCCGAGCGGGCCCAGGGTTTCCTCTTCGTGGTCCTCGTCCTCGACCATGCATGTGCCCCCGCCCTCGAGGACCTATTGGAGGGAAAGCGAGAGGCGCATTTCCAAATAGTTGCTGGCAGTAGCGTCGAATGTGGCCCGGTTGGTTGCATTCAAAGCACACTCGCTCCTACCGCCTACCGGGTTGTTGAAATTGTTGAGGTTGAGGCAATGCTGGCGGTTGCGGAACCGGGCACTCCATTCTAAAATTCTTGGGGAAATGTCCGCCACCTCTTCGATATCCTCTTCCTCCTCTATTATCATATCTCCTTCTATTGTTGGGGCCGGCTTCTATCACGCCTTCAGCTGGCCTCTTACCACTTTTCAAGTGGTCCGCTTCCAACCTCTTCGTCATGTCAATAATCTCGGCTAGACTAGAGTCTGCTATAAACAAAAGGGCTTGCCTCATGGGGTCTTACAAGTCTTTGTAGAATCGTTTTGCGTATCCTCTATCATCCAACTCATAAGAGTCAGCAAATCTAGCCAAGTGCTGAAACTCCCGTTGGTATTCTGTGACCGACTTGGACCCTTGCTTAGGTTGAAAAAATCTCTCTTCAAGATTATCCCGAGCGGCCGAGGGGATGAAATGATCTAAAAAAGCTTCAGAGAATTCGCTCCAACTAATATCCGTGTAGACCTGTCCTTGAAAAGTGGAGCCCATGAGGGACTTCCACCACCTTTTGGCTTGCAGCTCTAAGTGTGTCACTATAAGGGTCACCGACATGTTGTTTGGGCACCTTATTCCTGCCACCAGTTCTTGTACAATGTAGAGCCATTCTTTCGTACACACTGCCGACTCCATCCCAAGGTAAGCAAAAGGGGAGAGAGCTCGGAAAGTGCTTAACCAAGTGGATCCCTGACCATGCTGTTGTATAGGGGCTTGTTGGGATTGGGACCTGAAGGCGTCCAGGATAGCTGTGAGTGTTTGCCCCAGCTCTGATTGTTGGAATTGTGTAGGTACGGACGGGGCGGGGGTACCCCTCACCGGCTAAAAATGTACTGGGATCTACACGTAAGGTACAAACTTAAGATTAGGTCGGCTAATCTAAGGTCAACGATGGACAAACTTAGTGTGAATTACATATGGGCACACCACTACTTCCGCTAAGTCAGTTTGTCTGCAAACTGACTAATCGAACGGGGGTGGCACCATTGTTAAATGACTTCTTCATTTCAGGATCGTAGTAAGCTGATACCATTTGTAACATCCCCCTCCCGAAACACAGAACATGTCACGAGAGGGGTCTTATGCGCAGAACAGCCGCCTTGCGGTAGCACTAACACTCGGGCTAGCCTGTACCATAAGATGCCTATCCTGCATGCTATAACCAATATCATGCATTGCCAACCCAACAAAAATACAACATAGAAGTCAAATCCACACCAAGCATATAATCCATAATATAACCACAGTAGAGAAGCTATAACAAGCTTCTAATATCAGAGTGCGTAAATAGTTTTACCAAAAAGGGTACAACAAAAGTCTCTCACACTCACATCAGTAACTGACAGTAGTAACGGTACCGTCCCCTCAGGCATTATCGCTCTGGCCTGGCTGCATAACCTGCTGCTCCTCCTGCTTTGTTTCCTCCTAAAAAGGAAGACGTAGCAACTGTTAGTCATAAAGACTAAATGGCTTCACATCCGCTCCCCCGGCGACTCCTCGGCACCGGGCGGAGAAAGGAACAGGGTACAATATATATAAATCTTAGGTACAAGCAGGTGGTATATCACTATGTATATAAGCAGTGTAATAAATGAGCAACAACTTATTCTAGCAATTCTATCATCTATAGCATCATGAGAGTATAATATTATAATAGAAGGTAACTCAACTTATATTAATGCCCATACAAACATATAAGTTGAGAATCGTTCAGTAGTAAGTAACTCATAGTATATGAGTGCCAATAAAAACTTATACGATGAGGATCTTGTGTATGTAATTGAGTGTAATGACATGTATGCAATTCAATGACTCACCCATGATCACGTACATGCAATCGCTATGTCGACACAAACTTGCAGTTCCCACTTTTCGAGCAGGTAGCTAACCTCTCAGCCGTCACCCATCGTGGCAAGACGGGGACCGTAGAGTAGGCATCTCCACTACTAGGCTTGTCTCCAAACTACCTTGCATGGGCCTTTGTATGCCTCAACGCTAAGAACACAATAGTAGAGCTCACATGCGTACTGCGGCTCAGCGGGTGTCTCAGGTAGATGTGCATCGAGATCCTAGCCCCGAACTGGCCAAAGGTGTGATACAGAAGGAGCCTCGGAAATGAGCATGTGGGCCAAGCCCAACCGTTCACTTGGCATAGAAGGAGCCTCGGGACGTGAACACCGAGGACCAAGCCCAACTGCCCAAGGTCTAGCTGTCAACTCCCATCGGTGTGACGATTGGCGAGCCCGTAGATCTGCCACACTATCCTTAACCAGGTATTACGACACCACGTGTCGACTCACACCCCATGTAATACAACCATTTCGAGGTACAGAAGGAGCCTCAGAAATGAGTACGAGGACCAAGCCCAACCGACCACTTGGCATGGAAGGAGCCTCGGGACATGAACACCGAGGACCAAGCCCAACCATCAATTTATGATTCTTCCTAATGTTACAACCTAGTGCAATCATATATCTGCACTCACACTTTTTACAATCCGGTGCCCAAGGCACCTTAGGGGTTTACCACAAACACAGGTGGCGAACAACCACATACAATGGACCATTTTAGACTCTCTTATATGTCAAGCCTCAAGACCATGATTTCGTCAATGGTATGGTCACATAAATTTAACATCACAAAGATCAACCATTTGTGTACACATGACTTAACCATCTATTTAAAACCCCACGTGTTCATACAACCATCACCGAATAATTACCCAAGCTCTAATAAATCTTGTTATTAAAGGACTAATTACCCTTCGTTCATTAACCCCCACAAAGTCATTTCGTTCAACCACATACCATTTCACCATTTGTTTACATGGGGTATATCTAGTAAATTAATCATGCATTGAATTATCACAATTAGGCATATTAGGATTCGCCTACAACTTAACGTCGGATTGTTACAAAACCTCTTCTGAGTCAAAACCCAACTTTACACTTACCCAGGAATTTCAGGTGCAGAACATTTGCTTAATAGCAACTTAGACCGGAGATTCCCGTTGCTACAAGAATCCGGTAAGTGCATGTAACCCCTCTAAGGAAAGGTATTTCCATGGGCTATAACTTTCATGTTAAGTCTGCAACTCAAATCAGACTGTAACATACATTAAATTGTCTCCAAAGCCTGCTGCGTATAGGATACAATTTCTGCACGCTTGGTCTGACAGCCCTCTACTTACATCAGATATTCCAGTGGCTATAGACTTAACCCAAATGCGTGTAACCACTCATTGGAAATTTAATCCCAAGGGCTACGACTTTCGTGTTTAGTCAGAAGCCCAGATCTGACCTTATCTTGCCTGAAGATAGCCAAGAAGGTCGTTGCATGCAGAACACAGATTTTTGCACGCATCATGAGGTGAAATGAACGGCATCGGTTCATCTTCCTCCTCAAAATGATTCTTCCATATCACCACCAGAAGATACTCCACCCTTATTCACCCTCTTAAGTCCATTCCTCTTCACGAAACCACCCCCACCATCACTTTGAAGGAAAGGGAGGTTGAAGATGACAAACAATTAGAACACAAGTTCTAGCATGGCCCTCCTAGAAACCTTCACCTCACACATCAAGACTCATTCGAGTCGATGTCTCGCCTAAGCAAAACTATGGATCTAGCACCAAGGGAGAGGGGAGGAAGCTCACCTCATTTCCAGCGGTTCCACCATTTCTGGCCATGGATCTTTTAATTCTTCTCGTCGGCATCCCTTTTTTTTTCTTGGCGGTGGTGGCGATTCCTCTCAGTGTTTGGTTGTCTCCAACAGTTCTTCCCTCCTACATAAGTTTCTCTAGAAGATATGGCTTGGAAGAGGATGAAAAACAGCTGGGGTTTCTCTTCCCCTTTTTATTCAGAAGTGACACGGGTAGGGACACGGTCGTGTCCTTACTCGCGTTCTGCTATGGCGAAACGTCATCAACTTTTTGACTGCCGTTTCGTGCTCATACACAGGTAATGACAAGCCCGTTTCTATACCTGTGTCCAAGTGACTCGGCCGCGGTTCTGGCCATGTCGATACCCGTGTCCTGCTCGGGACACGTCTGGTCGACCTTACCTCGACGCACACGGGTAGGGACACACCCTTGTCTCTACCCGTGTCCTTCTCTGGACAAACCACTAAACGCCAAGCCAATCAAAGCCATGGAACTCAAAGCAACGACACACGGGTAGGGACATGCCCGTGTCTCTACCCGTGTCCTCCTCGGGACAGTCCACTCAACGTCGTCCTACTCAAAGCCTAGCACTCAAAGCCACGACACACGAGTAGAGAAACGCCCGTGTCTCTACCCGTGTCCTCCTCGGGACAGTCCACTCAATGCCATGCCACTCAAATCCATGGCACTCGAAGCCACGACACACGGGTAGGGACACGCCCGTGTCTCTACCCGTGTCCTTCTCAGGACAAACCACTCAACGCCATGCCACTCAAAGCCATGACACTCAAAGCCACGACATACGGGTAGGGACACACCCATGTCTCTACCCGTGTCCTTCTCGGGATAAACCACTCAACTCCATGCTAATAAAAGCCATGGAACTCAAATCCTTGGCACTCAAAGCCACGACACACGGGTAGGGGCACGCTCGTGTATCTACTCGTGTCCTACACAGGCCCAACTTTATTTTTCCCCACACGCGTGTGCGCCTGATCGCCTGCACTCTTTGAGCCCAAATCAGCTCTCCTGACTCAAAATCTAGCACCAGGGGCCTAGCCAGAATCAGGACGTTACATAGGAAATATCATAAGACACTAGTCTAAGATGGTCCGCTAGGCCACATCGACTTGCCTAGTCAATGTACTCTTGACGGCGTCATGACCAAGGCAGTACCGAAGACCCATCTTTTTCAATGCACATGAGAGTTTATAATCTCAACTTTCGAGCCTACAGCTTGCATCCGACTATCAAGTCCTCCACACGCATTGGTGTTACCACACCTTTTCATAATCAAGCCTCCAGCTCCAAGTACTAACGAGTCCTTAACACAACATATAATCCTATGGGATGATGTTTACTGATAGAGAAAATCGTGTTCTCCAATAAATACTCAATTAAGGCAACTATAGCTATCAAAATATAGCATAGGATAAATAGATATAAAGGTTATATAAAAATTTGGGTCTGTCGAGTACTGCTACTTCAAAAAACAACTTTTATTTTATCGGGAAAAAATTTAGAGATATTTTATTTAAACTAAAATGCAAAAATAAGAAAACCTACCTTGATCAATACGTGCTTTGAATGAAATATAAAAAAATATTTATAAAAATCTTATCCGATTTTTGACCATGTAGATTCCCATAATATGGACACACGTCTCTCGAGGAATTTGTTAAACTAATATTAAGAATATCAACCGAACTCTTGTTCAATAATCGATAACCTAATACTCGCCTTACCGACATGAATCCCCAAAAACAGGAAGAATCGTGTCATCCTCGCTTAAGGGTTGCGTTCGACTCCCTTTATTCATAAGTGATTGGGTTGTACACGAGCCTCTCGGCAAACCGACAAAAACAAATGATGAGGGAATGGGATTAGGATAAATCGACCAAGAGAAATTTGTCGGATAACGCTAGGGATATCCAACGAATTCGTCGAGTATGTTTTGTAAGTTAGCAGAGTGGAATTCGTCTGGTATGGTTACTATGCATCGAGTATCGCCGGGTGATACTCCACGCACTCGACGCCTGAATTTGAGAAACAGTTAAGTGAAATTCGTTGGATATCAGTGATGATATCTGATGAATTCATTGAATATTGTGGAGAAGAATTCACTAGGGGAAAACTTAGGAAACTCGGCTAAGGTGAATTCGTCGAAAATCACTAAGGATATTCGAAGAATTCATCGAACATCACTTGGACAATTTCGCGAGGCTAATCAGTAATTTGTCGAGAATACACACATTCATTCGCCAATTTGCCAAATATGAAAGAGGTTACTCGTCGATTCGTTGAGTATGCAAGAGGATACTGGCCGAATTTTACTTGGTGCATTTTCGGCCTAGCCAGAATCCGTAGTTTTGTGTAGGCATGTCGAACCGGGTTTCAGGATGAGTGTGGCTTGGTTTCCTTAGACCGGTCATTTTCAATAAGACTTAATGTAAGCAATAATGAGCAGTCTACACAGGTGATGACAAGTGGCAGAGTGACTCGACCCTAATAACTTTTTATAAAAATGAGAAATTTAACCATAGCCGTCACGATCCTTCACTTTGGCGAGCCGTTACTGTGCGAAACCGTTGGAGAGAAGCATATCACCGGAGTTGGATTTCTGGGCGAAGGCCTCCTCCGTTTTCTCGCGAAGAAAAGCACCAGCGAAGATGAACCATGGCGCCAAGGAGGGTGACGAGATCCATTGCCAGAAATGTCATAAATCCGGTGAGCTTCCTGCTATTGCCCTTGGTGCTAGATCTCTAGTTATTTCTAGGAGAGATATTGACTCAAAAGTGTTTTTTTTTGTGAGAGGAAGATTTTTTAGGAAGAGGCCATGCAAGGAGTTGTGTCCTGGAGATTAGATGTCTTCAACCTCTCCTTCCTTCTAAGTGAAGATGGGGACTTGGTTTCATGAAGAGAAGTGGCCTATTGAGGGTGAATAAGGGAGGAGGAATTCTGGATATAGTTTTGGAATAATTGTTAGAGGAGGAAGACCAATTGATGTCATTCATTTTACTTTAAGACGCATGCAGAGATCTATTTTCTGCGTTCAACAAATCTCGAGGCCGTTTTCGAGTAGGTTATAGACAGATTTGGATCTTGGGCTGGATAAGAAAGTTGTATCCCTCGGAAAGACCTTTCAAACGGTTGGTTACACATTGTAATAGGATTCCTGTAGCCTAAGAATCCCCGGCAGAAGTTGTTGTACAGTCACGTCTTTAATACATATTGACTACGGGTTAGTGTAGATACGGGACTATAGTTGGTAAAAGATTGTATCACCTTGATGTTGAAGTTTAATTGTAATCAGTCTATATGTAATCAAGATAAAAAAATTATAACAGGATTCGTCGATTGATCCTTGTGTAAACAAAGGGATTGGTGTGCCGTGGTTGAGTAAACTGTTTGAAGGTGTTCGATAAACAATTGGTTGGGGAAACATGATTGTACATGATTATAATTAGGGAGATGGAATAGGTTTTGGAAGAGGATGTGATGCTAGGCAATTGATTGAGTAATCCATATATATTCTGCTAATGGGATTACCATAATGGGAGCATATTTGTTGGTATAGGCTTGATCCATCAGAAGGAATTTGAAAGAGGTTAATGCTTGGCCATTTGATGTGATAAATACGAGAAGTTATAAAGTGGCCCACTTCTTAGAGTCATGCCCTATAACACCACAAAAATCCCAAATCCCAAGATTGGAGTTTAGGCTGGACAACACGGCCTGGGACACGGGCGTGTCCCAGGGCGTGTCCTGCTCAGGTTTCTCGAGTGTGTTTTTTGGTCTCTAGAAAGCGTTGAGTCAGGCACAAGGCCTGGGACACGGGCGCGTTCCAAGCCTTGTCCTTCTTTGTGCTATCTCGAGCACTCAACACCATACAGTTTAGAGAGCGTTGAGTGAGGCACACGCCCTGGGACACAGGTGTGTCCCAAGCCGTGTCCTTCTATTTGCTGTCTCGAGCACTCAATGCCATCCAATTGAGAGAGCGTTGAGTGAGGCACACGGCCTGGGACACGAGCGTGTCCCAAGACGTGTCCTTCTCTGTGTCATTTTGGGCACTCAACGCCAAGAACTCAACTATCATTGAGAGGGTAAACGCCCAGCAACACGGGCGTGTCAGAGGTCGTGTCCCCCTCAGGTTTTGGCCAAGGCTATGCGGCCTGGATAACAGGTGCTATACAAGGGCGTGTATGAAGCTGTGTCAGGACACACGGCCTGTGACACAGGCGTGTCACATGTTGTGTTCTTCTATGGGTTGAGTTGGTTCGTGTACTGCCTACAGTACATGGCCTGTGACACGGGCGTGTCATAGGCCGTGTCAGCCCAAATATTAGACTTTCCGAACGATTCTGAGCCATTCATTTTCTTTGATGGGGATCCAATGGACCTGGGTGTTTCCTGGCTAGATAAGAACGGAACTGATGAGTTCTTTCTCATCATAAGACATAGCATTCTCTTTCTAAAAAGAAGAGAGAAGGTAGAGTATGGGAAGAGAGAAAGAAAGAACTCTAGCTGCTGGTGGTGCTCCGGTGGTCTAAATCGTGAGCCGAAGCTAGTTCTGCGAAGGCAAGACCGTTGCGGTGATGTTCATCCCTCTCGATTTTTCACTATGGCTCCGAAACATCTTCCTAGGGTAACGATCTCCTGCTTGGAAAAGTGAAGTCCTTCGTTTCTGCATATGCATGGAATCCTCCACCAAAAGGTGGAAATCGAAGTGATTCCCTAGGGATGTTATGTTTCATCCCTAGTTGTAGTAGAACAAGAAGTGAGTAGTACGGTTAAGCATGCTCTGTGAAGTCCATCCGGACGGGTTGTCCTGGATTGGTGATGCTTTGTTTGCCATTCGGAGAAACTCCGAGGAACGTGAGAGTTGATACTTGGTGTTCCAAATCTTGTGGCTGAAAGTGCCATTCTGTGTTAAGTTGGGCCGTGAGGCCGCAACTATGGATTACTTGTGGTTAACGGGCAAGGTGAAGCCGTACCAGCGTCAATACAGTCTTGATTCTTACGACTATGAGCAATGGGAAATTTTGGATCTGTACCCGCATTATGTTTATCTAACCTTGGGTGCTTAAGGACCTGTTAGGATCACATAGTGAGAGTCTTTGGCCTGCGTGCCATAAAGACTTGGAATGCTCATAATGGACCATCATGTCTGGGACCTCTGAACGGTGGTGGTACCTGGTATTTGGTACACCAATAATATGGAATTAGTGCATGGATCGTCGGGCCATCGTGCCGACGTTTGTGATATGTATTGACTTGTGCAGTTGTGTTCAGACTTCGTGGATTGGTATACATATATGTTGTGTGAATAAATGCTTTGTAGGGAAGGAATTCCGCTGCCCCGTTCCAGGGGCATGGTCGTTATAATTGGCCAACTGAATGCTGACCGTTGCCATATTTGTCACCGCTTGGTGGATTGCTTCTTTGCAGGTGGTGCTGGCCAAAGCGGGAAATAGCGGGCTAAAGCCCAGGTTGCGCTGTTGCCCTTGAATGCTTATTTTGTTTACTCTTGTTCATGTGTGGCCGGCCTGTGCGCCGATGTTTGTAAACCATACCTTTTGTTAAGAGAAACATTTAAATCCATAAGGCTATGCACTTTGTGTATTTGGTTGTATACATTCTTAATTGCAAGTAATGGACATTTCTGTTCTTATTGTGTTTAAGTTTTCAACCCTGAAGCTTCCGATAGAATGCTCTGTGCTAGGTTTCAATGTTTTGATATTATTTTGTAACTTCTCCGCCTGTTTGTATAATATGGTGCGGGGCCCCGGCCGGGCCCTCTATTATATTACACATGACTAGTTGAGGTGTTACAATTTGGTATCAGCATGTTGGTCGATCTCTTCCGAATTCGTGGACGAATTCTTTTGATGGGTGACGAGCATGTGTAAGTGCTGTCATTATAACACATAAATTAAACTCAAGAATGTCCACTTAGGAATGAAAATACACTTGTTTGTTGGACCTGTGTGTTAACTTTTGTATGTTTGCCATTTATTTAGTCGCTAAATCGTGTTTTTACACATATAGGTGACTAGAAGTGTTGCGGGTAAGTTGGAATCTCAACATTCTATTGAAAGTGCGGCACCAGCTGAGGTGCTTACACATCCTCCATCTACTGAAACTGTACGTTTGATTAAGGAGACATTGCTCGTGGTTATGAATGCTCAGCAGGCTGGGCATGCTCGGACTATAGTGGAGCCAGCGCATGCTTAGTTAAGGTAAGAACCGGTGGCAGTTGTGGTTGATCCGCGAACAGCAGATCAACAATTGAAGCAGTTCATGAGCTTCAATCCTCCCACGATTACTGGGGCGGGTTCTCTAGCCCAAGCGGAGGATTGGCTCGTAAGGGTTAAGCGAGTCTTGACCGCAATTAGAGTTGAGGAGGAACAGAAAGTCACTTTCGCCACTTTCCTACTTGAGGGAGAGGCTTGACTATGGTGGGACGAGGTGGAACTGCACCACTTGGCAGGCAGACAGTTGACGGGAGTCTCGATGGAAGAGTTCTATCGGCTGTTTCTAGCAAAACATCTACCGACGCAGCAGAGAATTGCTATGGAAATGGAATTCCAATGGTTAGCTCAAGGAGAGCATAGTATTGACGACTATCTTCGTGAGTTTACGCGTTTGTGACGTTATGCGGGTGCTATCTTCGCTGAAGAAGAGTGGAAGACCAGTCAGTTCTACAGGGGATTACGAGATGAGCTTCGATATTTGTTCTCGAGTTCTGTGATCCAGGGGTTTCAAGCCTTGGTCTGTACAACTCGGTTTTTGGATGCGGATATGAAATTAGGACCTGGTAAAGGGAACTTGGCTGTTACAAAGGAGGAGTTCAAGCCGCCGCGTCAGGAGAAGTTATGGTACCGAAGGAGATGGGGAAAGAAGTCTAAATCTGCTGGGAAAACTCCTTCAGTGGCTGTTTCAGAGGTGTCTATTGGTTCTAACCCTCGTACTTGCTACACGTGTGGCAAGCCAGGACATTATGCTCGAGATTGTAGACTCGGTCCTAGAAAAGTGGAAATGAAACCGGGTGCCTCCTATGTAGTAAAAGGGAAGGCTGTGGAAGAGTCTTCTGCATCGCAAGCGCAGCACCGAGTGTACAATCTTAGATAATAGGAGGCCATCAAGCAGGCCGATGTTGTCATAGGTACGAGTAGGTCATAGTTTTATTATATGCTTTATGGTGTAATTGTGCTCTGTGTTTGTGCTGTACTCGTTATAATTGTGAGATTATAGGTTTTGTCCTTATAAGGGACTATCCAGCAAGAGCACTGTATAATACAGGTGCTTCACATTCGTTTTTGTCGGAAGATTTTTGTATTGCGAATCGGGGTGCCTATACAGACCACGATAGACAGTATGAATGTGTTATTACCGAACGGTTGTATAATGAGCACAGATAAGTCTTGTTGTGTTGAGGTAAAGATAGGGAGTCGGGATTTCACAATGGAAACATCTGTGGTACCAATCTCTGAGTTTGATATCATCTTTGGTATGGACTGGCTTTCAGAGCAGCATGTCTGTATCGATTGCATATCGAAAGAAGTTACACTGGGTCAGAGTACCGAACAAACGACTGAGTTCAATTGCAAGAAAGGGACGAGTAGAATTTTGATATCTGTTCTCCAAGTCGTGAAAGAAGTTCGGAAGGGTGCGAAGCTATACTTCACACTCGTTGAGGTAGTGGAGCCGAAGGCCAGTGTAAGTGAGGTGCCGATTGTATCGGACTTTGCTGATGTATTCCCAAAAACCTTCCGGGGTTGCCTCCGCAAAGGTAAATCGACTTCGCTATCGAGCTGGTGCCAGGTGCGAAACCTGTGGCCCGCTCGCCTTATCGTGTAGCGCCAAAGTAAATGGCAAAACTAAAGGTCTAGTTGCAAGAATTGCTGGAGCAAGGCTATATACGCCCAAGTCAGTCGCATTGGTGTGCGCCAGTTCTCTTTGTTAAAAAAAAGGACGACAGCTTGCGTCTATGCATTGACTATAGATAACTGAACAAGCTGACAGAAAAGAACAATTATCCAATTCCATGGATTGACGACTTGTTTGATCAGTTAGTTGGCTTGACTGTATACTCCAAGTTTGATTTAAAGTCAGGCTATTATAAGTTGAGAGTTCGTGAAAGTTACATACCTAAAACAACATTTGGAACAAGCTATGGTCACTTTGAGTTCACAGTAATGTCGTTTGGGCTATCAAATGCGCCATCTATATTTATGGACTTGATGCATCAGACGTTTAGTGAATACCTTTATCACTTCGTGATCATCTTTATTGACGATATCCTCGTATACTCCCAATCCGAAGAGGATCATGTGAATCACTTGTGGATAGTGTTGCACACCCTGAGGAAGAATAAGCTCTATGCCAAGTTCTGTAAGTGCGAGTTTTGGCTGTCGTCGGTGGCTTTCCGTGGCCATGTGGTTAGTGGAGATGGCATAGCAGTGGATCCTTCGAAGATAGCTGCTATACAAGAGTGGCATGTTCTCTCTACAATAGAAGAAGTCCGAAGTTTCCTTGGGCTTGTGGGCTACTACCGGCGCTTTGTATAGAATTTCTCAAGGATAGCCTTGCCTCTCACGACGCTGATGAGGAAAGATAAAAAATTCGTTTAGACGTTTGAGTGCGCACGAGATCTTGAAGTGCTAAAGAGTTGTTTGACCACGGCGCCAATCTTGACATCGCCATGTGGTTTGGATGGCTTTGAGGTGTATAGTGATTCTTTAGGGAGCGGCTTAGGCTGGTTCTCCTACAATTTGGGAAAGTGATAGTATATGGCTCACGCTAGTTGAAAGTGCACGAACAGAATTTCCCAGTCCATGATTTGGAGTTGGCGGCGGTAATATTCGCACTTAAACTGTGTCGTCATTATCTTTATGGCGTGAAAGTTGATATATTAACGGACCATAAGAGCCTGAAGTATCTGCTGAATTAGAAAGAGATGAACATGCGATAGAGAAGGTGGATGGAATTTCTTTGTGACAACACCTTCCAGATTCATTACACTCCCGGTAAAGGGAATGTAGTTGTGGATGCTTTGAATCAGAGTACTCCGGCAAGAGCGAGTTTGTTGCTACAGCATGACGAAATGTTAATTCGAGAACTGGAAGCATTAGATATCTCTTATGTTGATAAGAACACCACTACTAATGTGTGCTTGAACTGGACAGAGGTACAGTGTGACCTGGCAGATAGAGTTCGGCAAGAAACAACACTTGATGAAGTTTACAAAGGTACGTAAGGGAATGTACAGATGCTCAGTTTTCGTTTAGAAACAGCCTTGTTCGGAAGGACGGTCGCTTGTGTGTCTCAGATAAGGGTAAACTGTGTGAACAAGTGTTGTATGAAGCCCACTTCACAAGGTATTTGATTCACCCCAGGAGCATTAAAATTTACAAGGATCTGAAGAAACATTTTTGGTGGCCTGGAAAGAAGGACATAGCGCACTATGTTGCTAAGTGTTAAACATGTGCTTTAGTAAAGGCTGAATGCCAAAAACCGGGCGGTTTTCTGAAGTCGTTGTCTATCCCTGTGTGGAAATTTGAAGATATTTCCATGGATTTCGTGCATGGGATGCCGAGATCATAGCGTGGGAATAATGCGGTTTGGGTGATGGTGGACCGGTTTACTAAGGTGTCGCATTTCATCCCGAACCATAAGTACGATCTAGTTGAAAAGTTGGCAAAGATGTATGTGGATATGATTGTACGATTGCACGGAGTGCCCCGTAGCATCGTCAGTGATCGAGATGGGCATTTCACTTCGCATTTCTCTTTGTTGTAACGAACATTTGGTGTTATAACTTTATGGTTGATGGATTTCCTTACTGTGTGCAAATTTTGGGACGAAATTTATTATAAGGAGGAGGGAGTTGTAATGTAAGACCCCCCTTTTTTTCCTTTTTCAACCCCCGGTGTCTTAGCCCAGAACTGCCGCTTTGCGGTGGCACCAACTCACGGGAAGGCCGCCACTATAAAACGCCAATTCTGCTGGCCCTTTTCGATCGCAGAACAGTAGCATAAAGAAGTAAAAGCAAGTCCATAATAATCACATGTATGTAAATAAACCTCCACGAAAGGAGTGTCCACAATAATAATATATCAGAGTATAAAAGGAGGGCTTATGCCCGGTACATCATATCCTCACTACAAGTCACTCGCGGAAGCAAAACTAAAACTAAGCGTCACCGTAACTGTCACTGAACCGAGAGCACCCAAGCTAGACTGGCCCATTTCCACCGATTCCGTGCTCTGCTGGTGCTACATCTCTGGGTACTTCTTCGTTTTTGGCATGCCGTCGCCGCCTCGCAATCCACGTCTGCGTCTACGTCTTCGGCCTCCTAACTGCTGAGCTGGTGGGATCCCACCCATCAAGGGGCATTTAACACGTGTATTTCCCGGCTGGTGACAATGGTAACACGGTCGCGGGGTCAACTCTGTCAAAAACTGCAACACCCGGGACCCTTCCATATGGTACACCTAAAATGTTGTGGTTCGAAAACTGTTAGTCATAAAGACTAAGCCCTATTATCCCCTACCCCTTCCCCCATGGCTTCTAGGTACCGAGCGGAGAGGAAGAAAGGGAAGGACATGATGGTGGAGATTAAATCAAAGAAACAGGTGACAGCGGACCTATGCTAGTAATTTCCATAGTAAATATGATAGAAGCAGAAAGTAGGAAGTGTAACCTTAACTTATGCGCGGAAGCGCATAAGCCAAAGGATCTTTTGCAGGGCTCCCATTGTATAAAGTGTCCCATACCACTTATACGTTGGGGTGTCGGTTGTCAAACAGTTAACAGTAGCAAGTGAAAGTACAAGAAATATAACCATTGATTTATAGGGATTACCCATATAGACCAAGGGGTCGTTTTGCTGAGCCTATCGTATAAAACGTCTCATACCATCTTATACGATAGGTGGCAATGTTTATGCTATGACATGCAAATATGCTATGAAATGCACAAGCAAGTGCAACACACCCTCCGACTCTATGCGCACAGACCTTTAGTTCCCCCTGTTCGGGCGGCTAGCTTCACCCCCAGGAACCTCCGTTGTGGCAAACGGAGATAGTGAGTCGGGCCCCCACTCCTAGGCGGGTAACCACACTACCAGGCCTAGCCCTTCCGTACGCCCCTAGAAGAACACAACCTAGAGTATCCGAGTACTTGTGCTGGCTGTACCCACCAGGCTTTCCTTGGTTAAGTGTCCCACACCGCCGAGTCAACGTACCACTGTCGGTGTGATCGATCGCCTAGTACTGATGACCCACCACTTTTATGCACATGCAATCATGACAATTATATTTGTACAAGTTCTCATGTTACCGAGCCTCCAGCTCTCTAGGCTACCAAGCATATACCAAGTCCCCGAGCATCCCGCTCCCTGGACTTCCCAATTACAAACCAACCACAATCAATACTAGTAGGCCCTTAGACCACAGACCTACTCTACCCATTCCATGCCATTTCTTCATCCTAAGTGTACAAGTGTAGGTGTGAGGTAGAACTATTAATAGGGTTACTCTTGATGATTTTATTCCTAAGAGTTAAGGTTAACCTTGGACTTCCCGAGGTTTACCCGGTGAAGGGCTCGCAGCGGTACTAGGAGCTATGATGGGGTGAACCCCAAAACTCCCTTTCCAAGACACTTATTATAAATTGATTGGTTCCCTTAACCCATTCCCTTTTCATATTACAGTGGGCTAATCCTAGGGTGACTTTGACTCTTCCTCTTCTCGGGGAGGACGGTCTTCCGTCGAACCCGAACACTACTTATCGCAAGTCAATCTCACACCCTACCCATCCTGACTTCCAATAATGAACTTGATTTAACTCACACTATCCAAACCAGCAATCTACCAAAATTCCATCTCCCCAAGCTCATTACCCACTCTAGTTCGGCTTCTGTAGTTTCTACTAAGCGCAGACCATCCTAAGCTTTATGAGGTATGCAAGGGGTGGTACTCCCATCTGTCTTCCGATTCCCATATAATATTTACTGAAGGTCTACCATGACCTAATTAGTCTAAATCCAGAAAATAATGATTTTCCTATGTATCGGGCATTTTATTTATTTATCTAAGATTCCAAGTGCCGTAGTATGAACATGAAGTGCACTAATGAGCCAACAATAAATCATCATAAAATCAGTAAAAATCTTATAAGGCATTTAAACAGTAATTCCAAATTTTGAGAAATTCCAGAGGTGTTTAGGCCTATATTCCCTAATTTACCATTTCCACTTTTAGTATATTATGAAGGAAGTACTGAAAATATATATCCAAAAATCCCAAGAAAATTATAGAAGCTATGCAGTAACCTAAAACCATCATAAACCAAGTACCATAATTTTTGTCTATCAATTGAACTCTGAATTTATTTTAACTCAAGATACTAATTTTCCTAACTTAATGAAGTAGGTACTATTTTTATCCATCTAAAATTCCAGAGAAAATTATAGGGTGTCTAACATAGTATAAAACACCCACTGACCAAATTTCATAATTTTCCAATTAATAATTGGGCACTATTTGTATTTTTGACTATATATCACAATTAGTACATTAAAGAATAAAGTACCCAAAATAATTAGATAAAATTTCCAAGAAAATTACATAAATTATACCATGCTATAAGATGCCCTAATCCAAGATTTCTTATATTCCAGTGAACAGAAATTCCATAATCATCAAAATAAATATCTAGGGTACGATTAGAGTTGTAAATGAAGTACTGTATAAATTAATCCAACAATCTCAACAAAATTATATCATGGCTATTTTGACCAGAAAATCCCCTTGCCCAAATCTTACTTGATTTGAAGTTCATTAGATAGCTTAATAATTCAAATTAAAGTTGGTGACCTAAACTAGGGTTAAGATTTTAGGTGGCCTAGATGTCTCCAAATACCCTAAACCTTTGTCCAGAGAACTATACTTGCCCTATGGTTCTCTCCACCAAATTTTAAGTCAGTCCAAGGGCATTTGACCCCATGACCTTCACAACCCCAAAAACCACCATTAAGGGATTTTCCCTAGGGTTCTACGGCTACCCTACTCCAAACCACCCCAAGCTCCCTTGGAGGGTGTGTCATGCCCTAAATAGCATTTGGACAAAGTATCAGCCTCTGTTGAGGTGATATGGCCACTCATATACCAAGGGGGAGTTTGATCCTAAACTATCCTATAAGGATCATCCTAGGGTTGGACACAACCCTATTCAAAACATCTCCAAATGAGATGAAATTTTTACCAGATCCTTATGTTACATCCAGGGACCACTCACCAAAATTTGGGAGGGTTTGGAAGTCATTTAGCCATCTAATTAATTTATGCTAGGATTATTAAATTTTTATAAAAACTATAGAAATATATTTCCCAAAAATCCTAATTTTTGAATATCACCTAGATATAGGTAAGATTAGGCCACACTCCAAATTTCAAGTCATTTTGATGACTGGATTGGAGTGGGGAATTTTTCTAAGGTTAAGACAGCCCTATGGATAGACCTCACCAAAAAGTGTGCTGTGGTCTAACCAGGTCTTCAAATCGAGTGAAATCAATTTTGAATTAAACTAGTCTTCAAGGGCTACATTTTCTATGTTGACCACTTTTTATGTTTTAGACTCTACGGGCAATACTTTTCAGTTTAAACCTAGTGTACAGTAAAGGGATTTAACTTCCTAATTATACAAAATATAATATAATAAAAAATAACACTGTTCATCTTCTTCTTTACCCGAACCCGAACAGAACCAGAAAACGACTATTCCTGTAGCTTTTCCAAAGCTATTTGCCGGCCACCCAGCCATCTCCCTGGCCGGCCACCACCACCATCACCTCTGTTGAGGTGAGGGCTACCGTCGGGCGGCGGCACGGCCGCCGGAGAGGCGGCTTCCGGCGAACCCGACGCCATGAATTTTCGGAAAAACCATGGAAACGCTCACCCGATCTGGCTCTTTTGAGCCCGATATCTCTCCTAACGACTTCTAAGATCTATCCGCAGAAGAAGAGGGAGGGGAGGACCTTATTCGCGGTTTGGAGGCGAGATGGACGTCGGACTGTCATGGCGCGGTGGTGGCGTCGCCGGAAATTCTTCAACAGCAAGGGGAGGAATCTTAATCTTTTTGATCGAACGTGTAACCTTCTCCTCTTGCTCCAAGGGGGATTTTATAGATTTCCCAATGGGGAGGGGAAAGGTCTAACGCTGGTGGCCATTAATATTTCTGTTAATAACGTTTCGGTTATGATGCAGGGAAGAGGAAAAGGTGGAAGATGAATTGACTGATCCAGGTGGCGATTCCCTATTGGACCTCTCTCTCTCTTTCTATTAAATAATTAAAGACAGAAACGGCTAATAAATATTCCTGCTATACATTCCATAATCAGAATTGATTAAGACGTCGGTTACCGAAATTTAAAATCTGGCTGATGTTTCGGCCTTGGTCACGGGCGTGACACATAGGTCACGGGCATGACACATAAGTCACGGGCGTGACAGGCCCGAATGGCTAGTTCTGGGTTTGACGATCGTGGAACTGAGATCGATGATCGTCGAAGGGTGGTCACGCCCTAGGTCACGGGCGTGACACATGGGTCACGGGCGTGATAGGCCCGGGTGGCCAATTTTGGGTTCGACGACCGTCGAACTGAGGTCGATGATCGTCGAAGGGTGGTCACGCCCTAGGTCACGGGCGTGACACATGGGTCACGGGCATGACAGGCCCGGGTGGCCAATTCTGGGTTCGACGACCGTCGAACTGAGGTCGACGATCGTCGAAGGGTGGTCACGCCCTAGGTCACGAGGCTGACACATGGGTCACGGGCGTGACAGGGTCATGAGGCAAATTCCGTGCTCGGCGATCGTTGCGCTGAGATCGATGATCGTCGAAGGGGGTCACGCCCTTGGTCACGGGCGTGACACATGGGTCACGGGCGTGACAGGGCCAGGTTGAAAATTCTGCGCCCGACGATCATCTCCCTGAGATCGACGATCGTCGAGGGAGTCACGCCCTAGGTCGCGGGCGTGACGGGTCGGTCACGGGCGTGACCAACCCATGACTCGAAATCTTGGTCGATTTATTTCAATTTTTGGGCTTCCTAGGGTTCTGTCACAACCAACCGACTCCTAGGGGTCTAGCCGGAAATGGGATGTTACAAATCCCAAAAAACAAAACAAAGATTTTGTCCCCGAAATCAAGGTTAAGCCTACGGGACTCTAATCGGGAAAAGAAGCTTGTAACATCCCATGAGAATTGAAAGATTACATCTCTACGTTAGGTTTGCTGTGTGCAGTTTTGATTCCAAAACCAGTTTGTCCAATTGATATGGTGTATATCCCAATAAACAAAGGATTAGCCCCTATTCTTGAAATTTCATTCTTATTAGTTTAAAATAGGAACGCAAATTGATTGTCTAGAGGGGTTGTGAGGTATACCTGACCGAAAAGTGGAGTGCTCTGATGGCAATCTCCAGCCTGTAAGCTAGGGCCCCGATTGGCTCCAGGATCCTGTAAGGGCCCATATACCTAGGACTGAGCTTCTTGCTCCGACCACGCACTCGTGAAACTCCATGCATGCGCCGGTTCTTCAAAAAAAAAACACTCGGTCCACCTCCTGAAACTCCACCTGACGATGCCGGGCGTCATAATACTTAGCCTGTCTACTCTACGCTTCTAACATCCTGTCTCTGATTGGTCTCATCTGAGCCTCGGCGTCTTCGCAAAAATCCGATCCCAATGCCTTCGGATCCTCGTCTTGAATCCAAGAGAGCGGGGTCCTTCATCTCCTTCCATACGAGGCTTCGTAAGGCGCCATCATGATCCGGGCTGTTGTTATAGGAGAGCTTGATCAAGTGTAGGAGCTTCTCCCATGGTTCCCCGTGGCCCAAAATGTATAGCCTCAGAAGGTCTTCCAGCGTCCGATCGGGGAAGTCCATGAATAAAATCCATCGCGATGTCCTCAAATTTCCACTCCGGGGGTACATCATCCTTCTGATGATACAACCTAGCGATTAAATCTTTAACTTCTCAGATATCCCAAATCTTGTTACCCGTCACCTAATTTCATGTGATAATAGTTAATTCTCATAATTATTCCGTCTTATTACCATGTTATTATCTTGGTAACGCTACGGGTCATCATTCCAACCATGTTTGTTACGCCACTTTCCCTAAACTAGGTCCAAGGGAACCCAAGCCAATACTACTTTGCCCAATAAACAAAAGTTTAGCCCCCAATAAACAAAAGATCAGCCCCTACCTATCTTGGGCTAAGTATCTTTGATATTACCCTGTTACATCGGTCCTAGCTGGGTGCACAATCCCTAGGGCATCAATCTTCGACTTGGGGTTCCACCCTAAAACTCGTTAATATACTCCATGCTTTAAACTCTCTGAGTCACATCTACGACAACCTTATCCGGGTCAAAATGTTCCCAATCCCAAATGGGTATCTTCCGAACTCGAATTCCTATCCGACCCTCAGTTTTTGTCTCGGTGGTTGCCTCCAGGTAATTTTATTACCGGTATTGAGGGTTAAGACTACTTGTCTTTTACCATTCTGCTAATGTATTATTGGTCTCAATTCTCCTTAAAGTAGTCTACCGCTTTGAGTAATCCTTGATTGGAATAGTAGGGACACCTGAGTTTACGTCTTAGGTAGTCATCCTCGTGCTAAACTCCTCCTTTATTCTCATTGGGTATCTCCGCACCTTAACCAAGTTCATACCCATGGTCTAGTTTGAACTAGGGCATACTATAAATTGTCATGGTTAGTCACGAGTCCTAGTTGGTTGAGTCTAAGTCGTTGGTTAGAGGATGATAAGACGAGATCTTCACAGCCGGAGATGTTCCCTGCCGGGGCAGGGTAGGTCACAGGCTACAAAGAAGGATTCCAATTAATGATGAAGTGGACTTTTACATGTGATTTCCCTTATGGGCACACCACTGCTTCCGCTGCTTAGTTTGTCCCCAAACTAAACTCGAGCGGGGGTGACCCAGGGTTAGTGGACTGCTAATTTTCCGATCGAGGTTTCCTCTAATACCACTTGTAAGACCCCTTTTTTTTCTTTTTAAACCCCCGGGGTCTTAGCCCAGAACTGCCGCTTTGCGGTGGCACCGACTCACGGGAAGGCCGCCACTACAAAACGCCAATTCTGCCAGCCCTTTTCGATCGCAGAATAGTAGCATAAAGAAGTAAAAGCAAGTCCATAATAATCACATGTATGTAAATAAACCTCCACGAAGGGAGTGTCCACAATAATAATATATCAGAATACAAAAGGAGGGCTTATGCCCGGTACATCATATCATCACTACAAGTCACTCGCGGAAGCAAAACTAAAACTAAGCGTCACCGTAACAGTCACTGAACCGAGAGCACCCAAGCTAGACTGGCCCATTTCCACCGATTTCGTGCTCTGCTGGTGCTGCATCTCTGGGTGCTTCTTCCTTTTTGGCCTGCCGTCGCCGCCTCGCAATCCACGTCTGCATCTACGTCTTCGGCCTCCTGGCTGCTGAGTTGGTGGGATCCCATCCATCAAGGGGCATTTAACCCGTGTATGTCCCGGCTGGTGACAATGGTAACACGGTCGCGGGGTCAACTCTGCCAGAAACTGCAACACCCGGGACCCTTCCATATGGTACACCTAAAATGTTGTGGTTCGAAAACCGTTAGTCATAAAGACTAAGCCCTATCATCCCCTACCCCTTCCCCCATGGCTCCTAGGTACCGAGCGGAGAGGAAGAAAGGGAAGGACATTATGGTGGAGATTAAATCAAAGAAACAGATGACAGCGGACCTATGCTAGCAATCTCCATAGTAAATATGATAGAAGCAGAAAGTAGGAAGTGTTACCTTAACTTATGCACGGAAGCGCATAAGCCAAAGGATCTTTTGCAGGGCTCCCATCGTATAAAGTGTCCCATACCACTTATACGTTGGGGTGTCGGTTGTCAAACAGTTAAGAGTAGCAAGTAAGTGAAAGTACAAGAAATATAACCATTGATTTATAGGGATTACCCCTATAGACCAAGGGGTCGTTTTGCAGGGCCTATCGTATAAAACGTCCCATACCATCTTATACGATAGGTGGCAATGTTTATGCTACGACATGCAAATATGCTATGAAATGCACAAGCAAGTGCAACACACCCGCCGACTCTATGCGCGCAGACCTTTAGTTCCCCCTGTTCGGGCGGCTAGCTTCACACCCAGGAACCTCCGTTGTGGCAAACGAAGACAATGAGTCTGGCCCCCTACTCCTAGGCGGGTAACCACACTACCAGGCCTAGCCCTTCCGTACGCCCCTAGAAGAACACAACCTAGAGTATCCGCGTACTTGTGCTGGTTGTACCCACCAGGCTTTCCTTGGCTAAGTGTCCCACACCACCGAGTCAACGTACCGCTGTCGGTGTGATCGATCGGCTAGTACCGATGACCCACCACTTTTATGCACATGCAATCATGACAATTATATTTGTACAAGTTCTCCTGTTACCGAGCCTCCATCTCTCTAGGCTACCAAGCATATACCAAGTCCCCGAGCATCCCGCTCCCTGGACTTCCCAATTACAAACCAACCACCATCAATACTAGTAGGCCCTTAGACCACGGACCTACTCTACCCATTACATGCCATTTCTTCTTCCTAAGTGTACAAGTGTAGGTGTGAGGTAGAACTATTAATAGGGTTACTCTTGATCATTTTATTCCTAAGAGTTAAGGTTAACCTTGGACTTCCTGAGGTTTACCCGGTGAAGGGCTCGCAGCGGTACTAGGAGCTATGATGGGGTGAACCCCAAAACTCCCTTTCCAAGGCACTTATTATATTGATTGGTTCCCTTAACCCATTCCCTTTTCATATTACAGTGGGCTAATCCTAGGGTGACTTTGACTCTTCCTCTTCTCGGGGAGGACGGTCTTCCGTCGAACCCAAACACTACTTATCGCAAGTCAATCTCACACCCTACCCATCCTGACTTCCAATAACGAACTAGATTTAACTCACACTATCCAAACCAGCAATCTACAAAAATTCCATCTCCCCAAGCTCATTACCCACTCTAGTTCGGCTTCTGCAGTTTCTACTAAACGCAGACCATCCTAAGTTTTATGAGCTATGCAAGGGGTGGTACTCCCATCTGTCTTCCGATTCCCATATAATATTTACTGAAGGTCTACCATGACCTAATTAGTCTAAATCCAGAAAATTATGATTTTCCTATGTATCAGGCATTTAATTTATTTATTCTAAGATTCCAAATGCCCTAGTATGAACATGAAGTGCACTAATGAGCCAACAATAAATCATCATAAAATTAGTAAAAATCCTATAAGGCATTTAAACAGTAATTCCAAATTTTGAGAAATTCTAGAGGTGTTTAGGCCTATATTCCCTAATTTACCATTTTAGGCCACTTTTAGTATATTATGAAGGAAGTACTAAAAATATATATCCAAAAATTCCAAAAAAATTATACAAGCTATGTAGTGACCTAAAACCATCATAAACCAAGTACCATAATTTTTCTCCATCAATTGAACTCTGAATTTATTTTAAATCAAGATACTAATTTTCCTAACTTAATGAAGTAGGTACTGTTTTTATCCATCTAAAATTCCAGAGAAAATTACAGGGTGTCTATCATAGTATGCAACACTCACTGACTAAATTTCATAATTGTCCAATAAATAATTGGGCACTATTTGTATTTTTGACTATATATCACAATTAGTACATTAAAGAATAAAGTACCCAAAATAATCAGATAAAATTTCCAAGAAAATTAAAGAAATTTTATCATGCTATAAGATGCACTAATCCAAGATTTCATAATATTCCAGTGAACAGAAATTCCATAATCATCAAAATAAATATCTAGGGTACGATTAGAGTTGTAAATGAAGTACTGTATAAATTAATCCAACAATCTCAACAAAATTATATCATGGCTATTTTGACTAGAAAATTCCCTTGCCCAAATCTTACTTGATTTAAAGTTCATTAGATAGCTTAATAATTCAAATTAAAGTTGGTGACCTAAACTAGGGTTAGGATTTTAGGTGGCCTAGATGTCTCCAAATATCCTAAACCTTTGTCCAGAGAACTATACTTGTCCTATGGTTCTCTGCACCAAATTTTAAGTCAGTCCAAGGTCATTTGACCCCATTACCTTCACAACCCCAAAAACCACCATTAAGGGATTTTCCCTAGGGTTCTAGGGCTACCCTACACCAAACCACCCCAAGCTCCCTTGGAGGTTCTGTCATGCCCTAAACAGCATTTGGACAAAGTATCAGCCTCTGTTGAGGTGATATGGCCACTCATATACCAAGGGGGAGTTTGATCCTAAACTATCCTATAAGGATCATCCTAGGGTTGGACACAACCCTATTCAAAACATCTCCAAATGAGATGAAATTTTTACCAGATTCTTATGTTACATCCAGGGACCACTCACCAAAATTTGGGAGGGTTTGGAAGTCATTTAGCCATCTAATTAATTTATGCTAGGATTATTAAATTTTTATAAAAACTATAGAAAAATATTTCCCAAAAATCCTAATTTTTGAATATCACCTAGATATAAGTAAGATTAGGCCACACCCAAAATTTCAAGTCATTTTGATGACTGGATTGGAGTGGGGAATTTTTCTAAGGTTAAGACAGCCCTATGGATAGACCTCACCAAAAAGTGTGCTGTGGTCTAACCAGGTCTTCAAATCGAGTGAAATCAATTTTGAATTAAACTAGTCTTCAAGAGCTACATTTTCTATGTTGACCACTTTTTATGTTTCAGCACCTACGGGCAATAATTTTCAGTTTAAACCTAGTGTACAGTAAAGGGATTTAACTTCCTAATTATACAAAATATAATATAATAAAAAATAACACCGTTCATCTTCTTCTTTACCCGAACCCAAACAGAACCAGAAAACGACTATTCCTGTAGCTTTTCCAAAGCTATTTGCCGGCCACCCAGCCATCTCCCTGGCCGGCCACCACCACCATCACCTCTGTTGAGGTGAGGGCTACCGTCGGGCGGCGGCACGGCCGCCGGAGAGGCGGTTTCCGGCGAACCCGCCGCCATGAATTTTCGGAAAAACCATGGAAACGCTCACCCGATCTAGCTCTTTTGAGCCCGATATCTCTCCTAACGACTTCTAAGATCTATCCGCAGAAGAAGAGGGAGGGGAGGACCTTATTCGCGGTTTGGAGGCGAGATGGACGTCGGACTGTCATGGCGCGGTGGTGGCGTCGCCGGAAATTCTTCAACAGCAAGGGGAGGAATCTTAATCTGTTTGATCGAACGTGTAACCTTCTCCTCTTGCTCCAAGGGGGCTTTTATAGATTTCCCAATGGGGAGGGGAAAGGTCTAACGCTGGTGGCCATTAATATTTCTGTTAATAACGTTTCGGTTATGATGCAGGGAAGAGGAAAAGGTGGAAGATGAATTGGCTGATCCAGGTGGCGATTCCCTATTGGACCTCACTCTCTCTTTCTATTAAATAATTAAAGACAGAAACGGCTAATAAATATTCCTGCTATACATTCCATAATCAGAATTGATTAAGACGTCGGTTACCGAAATTTAAAATCTGGCTGATGTTTCGGCCTTGGTCACGGGCGTGACACATAGGTCACGGGCATGACACATAGGTCACGGGCGTGACAGGCCCGAATGGCCAGTTCTGGGTTTGACGATCATGGAACTGAGATCGATGATCGTCGAAGGGTGGTCACGCCCTAGGTCACGGGCGTGACACATGGGTCACGGGCGTGATAGGCCCGGGTGGCCAATTTTGGGTTCGACGACCGTCGAACTGAGGTCGATGATCGTCGAAGGGTGGTCACGCCCTAGGTTACGGGCGTGACACATGGGTCACGGGCATGACAGGCCCGGGTGGCCAATTCTGGGTTCAACGACCGTCGAACTGAGGTCGACGATCGTCGAAGGGTGGTCACGCCCTAGGTCATGAGGGTGACACATGGGTCACGGGCGTGACAGGGTCATGAGGCAAATTCCGTGCTCGGCGATCGTTGCGCTGAGATCGATGATCGTCGAAGGGGGTCACGCCCTTGGTCACAGGAGTGACACCTGGGTCACGGGCGTGACAGGGCCAGGTTGAAAATTCTGCGCCCGACGATCATCTCCCTGAGATCGACGATCGTCGAGGGAGTCACGCCCTAGGTCGCGGGCGTGACGGGTCGGTCACGGGCGTGACCAACCCATGACCCGAAATCTTGGTCGATTTATTTCAATTTTTGGGCTTCCTAGGGTTCTGTCACAACCAACCGACTCCTAGGGGTCTAGCCGGAAATGGGATGTTACAAATCCCAAAAAACAAAACAAAGATTTCGTACCCGAAATCAAGGTTAAGCCTACGGGACTCTAATCGGGAAAAGAAGCTTGTAACATCCCATGAGAATTGAAAGATTACATCTCTACGTTAGGTTTGCTGTGTGCAGTTTTGATTCCAAAACCAGTTCGTCCAATTGATATGGTGTATATCCCAATAAATAAAGGATTAGCCCCTATTCTTGAAATTTCATTCTTATTGGTTTAAAATAGGAACGCAAATTGATTGTCCAGAGGGGTTGTGAGGTATACCTGACCGAAAAGTGGAGTGCTCTGATGGCAATCTCCAGCCTGTAAGCTAGGGCCCCGATTCGCTCCAGGATCCTGTAAGGGCCCATATACCTAGGACTGAGCTTCTTGCTCCGACCACGCACTCGTGAAACTCCATGCATGGGCCGGTTCTTCAAAAAAAAACACTCGGTCCCCCTCCTGAAACTCCACCTGACGATGCCGGGCGTCATAATACTTAGCCTGTCTACTCTACGCTTCTAACATCCTGTCTCTGATTGGTCTCATCTGAGCCTCGGCGTCTTCGCCAAAATCCGATCCCAATGCCTTCGGATCCTCATCTTGAATCCAAGAGAGCGGGGTCCTTCATCTCCTTCCATACGAGGCTTCGTAAGGCGCCATCATGATCCGGGCTGTTGTTATAGGAGAGCTTGATCAAGTGTAGGAGCTTCTCCCATGGTTCCCCGTGGCCCAAAATGTATAGCCTCAGAAGGTCTTCCAGCGTCCGATCGGGGAAGTCCATGAATAAAATCCATCGCGATGTCCTCAAATTTCCACTCCGGGGGTACATCATCCTTCTGATGATACAACCTAGCGATTAAATCTTTAACTTCTCAGATATCCCGAATCCTGTTACCCGTCACCTAATTTCATGTGATAATAGTTAATTCTCATAATTATTCCGTCTTATTACCATGTTATTATCTTGGTAACGCTACGGGTCATCATTCCAACCATGTTTGTTACGCCACTTTCCCTAAACTAGGTCCAAGGGAACCCAAGCCAATACTACTTTGCCCAATAAACAAAAGTTTAGCCCCCAATAAACAAAAGATCAGCCCCTACCTATCTTGGGCTAAGTATCTTTGATATTACCCTGTTACATCGGTCCTAGCTGGGTGCACAATCCCTAGGGCATCAATCTTCGACTTGGGGTTCCACCCTAAAACTCGTTAATATACTCCATGCTTTAAACTCTCTGAGTCACATCTACGACAACCTTATCCGGGTCAAAATGTTCCCAATCCCAAATGGGTATCTTCCGAACTCGAATTCCTATCCGACCCTCAGTTTTTGTCTCGGTGGTTGCCTCCAGGTAATTTTATTACCGGTATTGAGGATTAAGACTACTTGTCTTTTACCATTCTGCTAATGTATTATTGGTCTCAATTCTCCTTAACGTAGTCTACTGCTTTGAGTAATCCTTGATTGGAATAGTATGGACACCTGAGTTTACGTCTTAGGTAGTCATCCTCGTGCTAAACTCCTCTTTTATTCTCATTGGGTATCTCCGCACCTTAACCAAGTTCATACCCATGGTCTATTTTGAACTAGGGCATACTATAAATTGTCATGGTTAGTCACGAGTCCTAGTTGGTTGAGTCTAAGTCGTTGGTTAGAGGATGATAAGACGAGATCTTCACAGCCGGAGATGTTCCCTGCCGGGGGCAGGGTAGGTCACAGGCTACAAAGAAGGATTCCAATTAATGATGAAGTGGACTTTTACATGTGATTTCCCTTATGGGCACACCACTGCTTCCGCTGCTTAGTTTGTCCCCAAACTAAACTCGAGCGGGGGTGACCCAGGGTTAGTGGACTGCTAATTTTCTGATCGAGGTTTCCTCTGATACCACTTGTAAGACCCCTTTTTTTTCTTTTTAAACCCCCGGGGTCTTAGCCCAGAACTGCCGCTTTGCGGTGGCACCGACTCACGGGAAGGCCGCCACTACAAAACGCCAATTCTGCCAGCCCTTTTCGATCGCAGAATAGTAGCATAAAGAAGTAAAAGCAAGTCCATAATAATCACATGTATGTAAATAAACCTCCACGAAGGGAGTGTCCACAATAATAATATATCAGAGTACAAAAGGAGGGCTTATGCCCGGTACATCATATCCTCACTACAAGTCACTCGCGGAAGCAAAACTAAAACTAAGCATCACCGTAACAGTCACTGAACCGAGAGCACCCAAGCTAGACTGGCCCATTTCCACCGATTTCGTGCTCTGCTGGTGCTGCATCTCTGGGTGCTTCTTCCTTTTTGGCCTGCCGTCGCCGCCTCGCAATCCACGTCTGCGTCTACGTCTTCGGCCTCCTGGCTGCTGAGTTGGTGGGATCTTATCCATCAAGGGGCATTTAACCCGTGTATGTCCCGGCTGGTGACAATGGTAACACGGTCGCGGGGTCAACTCTGCCAGAAATTGCAACACCCGGGACCCTTCCATATGGTACACCTAAAATGTTGTGGTTCGAAAACCGTTAGTCATAAAGACTAAGCCCTATCATCCCCTACCCCTTCCCCCATGGCTCCTAGGTACTGAGCGGAGAGGAAGAAAGGGAAGGACATTATGGTGGAGATTAAATCAAAGAAACAGATGACAGCGGACCTATGCTAGCAATCTCCATAGTAAATATGATAGAAGCAGAAAGTAGGAAGTGTTACCTTAACTTATGCACGGTAGCGCATAAGCCAAAGGATCTTTTGCAGTGCTCCCATCGTATAAAGTGTCCCATACCACTTATACGTTGGGGTGTCGGTTGTCAAACAGTTAAGAGTAGCAAGTAAGTGAAAGTACAAGAAATATAACCATTGATTTATAGGGATTACCCCTATAGACCAAGGGGTCGTTTTGCAGGGCCTATCGTATAAAACGTCCCATACCATCTTATACGATAGGTGGCAATGTTTATGCTACGACATGCAAATATGCTATGAAATGCACAAGCAAGTGCAACACACCCGCCGACTCTATGCGCACAGACCTTTAGTTCCCCCTGTTCGGGCGGCTAGCTTCACCCCCAGGAACCTCCGTTGTGGTAAACGAAGACAATGAGTCGGGCCCCCCACTCCTTGGCGGGTAACCACACTACCAGGCCTAGCCCTTCCGTACGCCCCTAGAAGAACACAACCTAGAGTATCCGCGTACTTGTGTTGGCTGTACCCACCAGGCTTTCCTTGGCTAAGTGTCCCACACCACCGAGTCAACGTACCGCTGTCGGTGTGATCGATCGGCTAGTACTGATGACCCACCACTTTTATGCACATGCAATCATGACAATTATATTTGTACAAGTTCTCCTGTTACCGAGCCTCCAGCTCTCTAGGCTACCAAGCATATACCAAGTCCCCGAGCATCCCGCTCCCTGGACTTCCCAATTACAAACCAACCACCATCAATACTAGTAGGCCCTTAGACCACGGACCTACTCTACCCATTACATGCCATTTCTTCTTCCTAAGTGTACAAGTGTAGGTGTGAGGTAGAACTATTAATAGGGTTACTCTTGATCATTTTATTCCTAAGAGTTAAGGTTAACCTTGGACTTCCTGAGGTTTACCCGGTGAAGGGCTCGCAGCGATACTAGAAGCTATGATGGGGTGAACCCCAAAACTCCCTTTCCAAGGCACTTATTATAATTGATTGGTTCCCTTAACCCATTCCCTTTTCATATTACAGTGGGCTAATCCTAGGGTGACTTTGATTCTTCCTCTTCTCGGGGAGGACGGTCTTCTGTCGAACCCGAACACTACTTATCGCAAGTCAATCTCACACCCTACCCATCCTGACTTCCAATAACGAACTTGATTTAACTCACACTATCCAAACCAGCAATCTACAAAATTCCATCTCCCCAAGCTCATTACCCACTCTAATTCGGCTTCTACAGTTTCTACTAAACGCAGACCATCCTAAGTTTTATGAGCTATGCAAGGGGTGGTACTCCCATCTGTCTTCCGATTCCCATATAATATTTACTGAAGGTCTACCATGACCTAATTAGTCTAAATCCAGAAAATTATGATTTTCCTATGTATCAGACATTTAATTTATTTATTCTAAGATTCCAAATGCCCTAGTATGAACATGAAGTGCACTAATGAGCCAACAATAAATCATCATAAAATCAGTAAAAATCCTATAAGGCATTTAAACAGTAATTCCAAATTTTGAGAAATTCTAGAGGTGTTTAGGCCTATATTCCCTAATTTACCATTTTAGGCCACTTTTAGAATATTATGAAGGAAGTACTAAAAATATATATCCAAAAATCCCAAGAAAATTATACAAGCTATGTAGTGACCTAAAACCATCATAAACCAAGTACCATAATTTTTCTCCATCAATTGAACTCTGAATTTATTTTAAATCAAGATACTAATTTTCCTAACTTAATGAAGTAGGTACTGTTTTTATCCATCTAAAATTCCAGAGAAAATTACAGGGGGTCTATCATAGTATGCAACACCCACTGACTAAATTTCATAATTGTCCAATAAATAATTGGGCACTATTTGTATTTTTGACTATATATCACAATTAGTACATTAAAGAATAAAGTACCCAAAATAATCAGATAAAATTTCCAAGAAAATTAAAGAAATTATATCATGCTATAAGATGCACTAATCCAAGATTTCATAATATTTCAGTGAACAGAAATTCCATAATCATCAAAATAAATATCTAGGGTACGATTAGAGTTGTAAATAAAGTACTGTATAAATTAATCCAACAATCTCAACAAAATTATATCATGGCTATTTTGACCAGAAAATTCCCTTGCCCAAATCTTACTTGATTTAAAGTTCATTAGATAGCTTAATAATTCAAATTAAAGTTGGTGACCTAAACTAGGGTTAGGATTTTAGGTGGCCTAGATGTCTCCAAATATCCTAAACCTTTGTCCAGAGAACTATACTTGTCCTATGGTTCTCTGCACCAAATTTTAAGTCAGTCCAAGGTCATTTGACCCCATTACCTTCACAACCCCAAAAACCACCATTAAGGGATTTTCCCTAGGGTTCTAGGGCTACCCTACACCAAACCACCCCAAGCTCCCTTGGAGGTTCTGTCATGCCCTAAACAGTATTTGGACAAAGTATCAGCCTCTGTTGAGGTGATATGGCCACTCATATACCAAGGGGGAGTTTGATCCTAAACTATCCTATAAGGATCATCCTAGGGTTGGATACAACCCTATTCAAAACATCTCCAAATGAGATGAAATTTTTACCAGATCCTTATGTTACATCCAAGGACCACTCACCAAAATTTGGGAGGGTTTGGAAGTCATTTAGCCATCTAATTAATTTATGCTAGGATTATTAAATTTTTATAAAAACTATAGAAAAATATTTCCCAAAAATCCTAATTTTTGAATATCACCTAGATATAGGTAAGATTAGGGCACACCCAAAATTTCAAGTCATTTTGATGACTGGATTGGAGTGGGGAATTTTTCTAAGGTTAAGATAGCCCTATGGATAGACCTCACCAAAAAGTGTGCTGTGATCTAACCAGGTCTTAAAATCGAGTGAAATCTATTTTGAATTAAACTAGTCTTCAAGGGCTACATTTTCTATGTTGACCACTTTTTATGTTTCAGCCCCTACGGGCAATAATTTTCAGTTTAAACCTAGTGTACAGTAAAGGGATTTAACTTCCTAATTATACAAAATATAATATAATAAAAAATAACACTGTTCATCTTCTTCTTTACCCGAACCCAAACAGAACCAGAAAACGACTATTCCTGTAGCTTTTCCAAAGCTATTTGCCGGCCACCCAGCCATCTCCCTGGCCGGCCACCACCACCATCACCTCTGTTGAGGTGAGGGCTACCGTCGGGCGGCGGCACGGCCGCCGGAGAGGCGGTTTCCGGCGAACCCGCCGCCATGAATTTTCGGAAAAACCATGGAAACGCTCACCCGATCTGGCTCTTTTGAGCCCGATATCTCTCCTAATGACTTCTAAGATCTATCCGCAGAAGAAGAGGGAGGGGAGGACCTTATTCGCGGTTTGGAGGCGAGATGGACGTCAGACTGTCATGGCGCGGTGGTGGCGTCGCCGGAAATTCTTCAACAGCAAGGGGAGGAATCTTAATCTGTTTGATTGAACGTGTAACCTTCTCTTCTTGCTCCAAGGGGGCTTTTATAGATTTCCCAATGGGGAGGGGAAAGGTCTAACGCTGGTGGCCATTAATATTTCTGTTAATAACGTTTCGGTTATGATGCAAGGAAGAGGAAAAGGTGGAAGATGAATTGGCTGATCCAGGTGGCGATTCCCTATTGGACCTCACTCTCTCTTTCTATTAAATAATTAAAGACAGAAACGGCTAATAAATATTCCTGCTATACATTCCATAATCAGAATTGATTAAGATGTCGGTTACCGAAATTTAAAATCTGGCTGATGTTTCGGCCTTGGTCACGGGCGTGACACATAGGTCACGGGCATGACACATAGGTCACGGGCGTGACAGGCCCGAATGGCCAGTTCTGGGTTTGACGATCATGGAACTGAGATCGATGATCGTCGAAGGGTGGTCACGCCCTAAGTCACGGGCGTGACACATGGGTCACGGGCGTGATAGGCCCGGGTGGCCAATTTTGGGTTCGACGACCGTCGAACTGAGGTCGATGATCGTCGAAGGGTGGTCATGCCCTAGGTCACGGGCGTGACACATGGGTCACGGGCATGACAGGCCCGGGTGGCCAATTCTGGGTTCAACGACCGTCGAACTGAGGTCGACGATCGTCGAAGGGTGGTCACGCCCTAGGTCATGAGGGTGACACATGGGTCACGGGCGTGACAGGGTCATGAGGCAAATTCCGTGCTCGGCGATCGTTGCGCTGAGATCGATGATCGTCGAAGGGGGTCACGCCCTTGGTCACGGGCGTGACACCTGGGTCACGGGCGTGACAGGGCCAGGTTGAAAATTCTGCGCCCGACGATCATCTCCCTGAGATCGACGATCGTCGATGGAGTCACGCCCTAGGTCGCGGGCGTGACGGGTCGGTCACGGGCGTGACCAACCCATGACCCGAAATCTTGGTCGATTTATTTCAATTTTTGGGCTTCCTAGGGTTCTGTGACAACCAACCGACTCCTAGGGGTCTAGCCGGAAATGGGATGTTACAAATCCCAAAAAACAAAACAAAGATTTCGTCCCCGAAATCAAGGTTAAGCCTACGGGACTCTAATCGGGAAAAGAAGCTTGTAACATCCCATGAGAATTGAAAGATTACATCTCTACGTTAGGTTTGCTGTGTGCAGTTTTGATTCCAAAACCAGTTCGTCCAATTGATATGGTGTATATCCCAATAAACAAAGGATTAGCCCCTATTCTTGAAATTTCATTCTTATTGGTTTAAAATAGGAACGCAAATTGATTGTCCAGAGGGGTTGTGAGGTATACCTGACCGAAAAGTGGAGTGCTCTGATGGCAATCTCCAGCCTGTAAGCTAGGGCCCCGATTCGCTCCAGGATCCTGTAAGGGCCCATATACCTAGGACTGAGCTTCTTGCTCCGACCACGCACTCGTGAAACTCCATGCATTGGCCGGTTCTTCAAAAAAAAACACTCGGTCCCCCTCCTGAAACTCCACCTGACGATGTCGGGCATCATAATACTTAGCCTGTCTACTCTACGCTTCTAACATCCTGTCTCTGATTGGTCTCATCTGAGCCTCGGCGTCTTCGCCAAAATCCGATCCCAATGCCTTCGGATCCTCGTCTTGAATCCAAGAGAGCGGGGTCCTTCATCTCCTTCCATACGAGGCTTCGTAAGGCGCCATCATGATCCGGGCTGTTGTTATAGGAGAGCTTGATCAAGTGTAGGAGCTTCTCCCATGGTTCCCCGTGGCCCAAAATGTATAGCCTCAGAAGGTCTTCCAGCGTCCGATCGGGGAAGTCCATGAATAAAATCCATCGCGATGTCCTCAAATTTCCACTCCGGGGGTACATCATCCTTCTGATGATACAACCTAGCGATTAAATCTTTAACTTCTCAGATATCCCGAATCCTGTTACCCGTCACCTAATTTCATGTGATAATAGTTAATTCTCATAATTATTCCGTCTTATTACCATGTTATTATCTTGGTAACGCTACGGGTCATCATTCCAACCATGTTTGTTACGCCACTTTCCCTAAACTAGGTCCAAGGGAACCCAAGCCAATACTACTTTGCCCAATAAACAAAAGTTTAGCCCCCAATAAACAAAAGATCAGCCCCTACCTATCTTGGGCTAAGTATCTTTGATATTACCCTGTTACATCGGTCCTAGCTGGGTGCACAATCCCTAGGGCATCAATCTTCGACTTGGGGTTCCACCCTAAAACTCGTTAATATACTCCATGCTTTAAACTCTCTGAGTCACATCTACGACAACCTTATCCGGGTCAAAATGTTCCCAATCCCAAATGGGTATCTTCCGAACTCGAATTCCTATCCGACCCTCAGTTTTTGTCTCGGTGGTTGCCTCCAGGTAATTTTATTACCGGTATTGAGGGTTAAGACTACTTGTCTTTTACCATTCTGCTAATGTATTTTTGGTCTCAATTCTCCTTAAAGTAGTCTACCGCTTTGAGTAATCCTTGATTGGAATAGTAGGGACACCTGAGTTTACGTCTTAGGTAGTCATCCTCGTGCTAAACTCCTCCTTTATTCTCATTGGGTATCTCTGCACCTTAACCAAGTTCATACCCATGGTCTATTTTGAACTAGGGCATACTATAAATTGTCATGGTTAGTCACGAGTCCTAGTTGGTTGAGTCTAAGTCGTTGGTTAGAGGATGATAAGATGAGATCTTCACAGCCGGAGATGTTCCCTGCCGGGGGCAGGGTAGGTCACAGGCTACAAAGAAGGATTCCAATTAATGATGAAGTGGACTTTTACATGTGATTTCCCTTATGGGCACACCACTGCTTCCGCTGCTTAGTTTGTCCCCAAACTAAACTCGAGCGGGGGTGACCCAGGGTTAGTGGACTGCTAATTTTCCAATCGAGGTTTCCTCTGATACCACTTGTAAGACCCCTTTTTTTCTTTTTAAACCCCCGGGGTCTTAGCCCAGAACTGCCGCTTTGCGGTGGCACCGACTCACGGGAAGGCCGCCACTACAAAATGCCAATTCTGCCAGCCCTTTTCGATCGCAGAATAGTAGCATAAAGATGTAAAAGCAAGTCCATAATAATCACATGTATGTAAATAAACCTCCACGAAGGGATTGTCCACAATAATAATATATTAGAGTACAAAAGGAGGGCTTATGCCCGGTACATCATATCCTCACTACAAGTCACTCGCGGAAGCAAAACTAAAACTAAGCGTCACCGTAACAGTCACTGAACCGAGAGCACCCAAGCTAGACTGGCCCATTTCCACCGATTTCGTGCTCTGCTGGTGCTGCATCTCTGGGTGCTTCTTCCTTTTTGGCCTGCCGTCGCCGCCTCGCAATCCACGTCTGCGTCTACGTCTTCGGCCTCCTGGCTGCTGAGTTGGTGGGATCCCATCCATCAAGGGGCATTTAACCCGTGTATGTCCCGGCTGGTGACAATGGTAACACGGTCGCGGGGTCAACTTTGTCAGAAACTGCAACACCCGGGACCCTTCCATATGGTACACCTAAAATGTTGTGGTTCGAAAACCGTTAGTCATAAAGACTAAGCCCTATCATCCCCTACCCCTTCCCCCATGGCTCCTAGGTACCGAGCAGAGAGGAAGAAAGGGAAGGACATTATGGTGGAGATTAAATCAAAGAAACAGATGACAGCGGACCTATGCTAGCAATCTCCATAGTAAATATGATAGAAGCAGAAAGTAGGAAGTGTTACCTTAACTTATGCACGGAAGCGCATAAGCCAAAGGATCTTTTGCAGGGCTCCCATCGTATAAAGTGTCCCATACCACTTATACGTTGGGGTGTCAGTTGTCAAACAGTTAAGAGTAGCAAGTAAGTGAAAGTACAAGAAATATAACCATTGATTTATAGGGATTACCCCTATAGACCAAGGGGTCGTTTTGCAGGGCCTATCGTATAAAACGTCTCATACCATCTTATACGATAGGTGGCAATGTTTATGCTACGACATGCAAATATGCTATGAAATGCACAAGCAAGTGCAACACACCCGCCGACTCTATGCGCACAGACCTTTAGTTCCCCCTGTTCGGGCGGCTAGCTTCACCCCCAGGAACCTCCGTTGTGGCAAATGAAGACAATGAGTCGGGCCCCCCACTCCTAGGCGGGTAACCACACTACCAGGCCTAGCCCTTCCGTACGCCCCTAGAAGAACACAACCTAGAGTATCCGCGTACTTGTGCTGGCTGTACCCACCAGGCTTTCCTTGGCTAAGTGTCCCACACCACCGAGTCAACGTACCGCTGTCGGTGTGATCGATCGGCTAGTACCGATGACCCACCACTTTTATGCACTTGCAATCATGACAATTATATTTGTACAAGTTCTCCTGTTACCGAGCCTCCAGCTCTCTAGGCTACCAAGCATATACCAAGTCCCCGAGCATCCCGCTCCCTGGACTTCCCAATTACAAACCAACCACCATCAATACTAGTAGGCCCTTAGACCACGGACCTACTCTACCCATTACATGCCAATTCTTCTTCGTAAGTGTACAAGTGTAGGTGTGAGGTAGAACTATTAATAGGGTTACTCTTGATCATTTTATTCCTAAGAGTTAAGGTTAACCTTGGACTTCCTGAGGTTTACCCGGTGAAGGGCTCGCAGCGGTACTAGGAGCTATGATGGGGTGAACCCCAAAACTCCCTTTCCAAGGCACTTATTATAATTGATTGGTTCCCTTAACCCATTCCCTTTTCATATTACAGTGGGCTAATCCTAGGGTGACTTTGACTCTTCCTCTTCTCGGGGAGGACGGTCTTCCGTCGAACCCGAACACTACTTATCGCAAGTCAATCTCACACCCTACCCATCCTGACTTCCAATAACGAACTTGATTTAACTCACACTATCCAAACCAGCAATCTACCAAAATTCCATCTCCCCAAGCTCATTACCCACTCTAGTTCGGCTTCTGCAGTTTCTACTAAACGCAGACCATCCTAAGTTTTATGAGCTATGCAAGGGGTGGTACTCCCATCTGTCTTCCGATTCCCATATAATATTTACTGAAGGTCTACCATGACCTAATTAGTCTAAATCCAGAAAATTATGATTTTCCTATGTATCGGGCATTTAATTTATTTATTCTAAGATTCCAAATGCCCTAGTATGAACATGAAGTGCACTAATGAGCCAACAATAAATCATCATAAAATCAGTAAAAATCCTATAAGTCATTTAAACAGTAATTCCAAATTCTGAGAAATTCTAGAGGTGTTTAGGCCTATATTCCCTAATTTACCATTTTAGGCCACTTTTAGTATATTATGAAGGAAGTACTAAAAATATATATCCAAAAATCCCAAAAAAATTATACAAGCTATGTAGTGATCTAAAACCATCATAAACCAAGTACCATAATTTTTCTCCATCAATTGAACTCTGAATTTATTTTAAATCAAGATACTAATTTTCCTAACTTAATGAAGTAGGTACTGTTTTTATCCATCTAAAATTCCAGAGAAAATTACAGGGTGTCTATCATAGTATGAAACACCCACTGACCAAATTTTATAATTGTCCAATTAATAATTGGGCACTATTTGTATTTTTGACTATATATCACAATTACTACATTAAAGAATAAAGTACCCAAAATAATCAGATAAAATTTCCAAGAAAATTACAGAAATTATATCATGCTATAAGATGCACTAATCCAAGATTTCATAATATTCCAGTGAACAGAAATTCCATAATCATCAAAATAAATATCTAGGGTACGATTAGAGTTGTAAATGAAGTACTGTATAAATTAATCCAACAATCTCAACAAAATTATATCATGGCTATATTGACCAGAAAATTCCCTTGCCCAAATCTTACTTGATTTGAAGTTCATTAGATAGCTTAATAATTCAAATTAAAGTTGGTGACCTAAACTAGGGTTAGGATTTTAGGTGGCCTAGATGTCTCCAAATATCCTAAACCTTTGTCCAGAGAACTATACTTGTCCTATGGTTCTCTGTACCAAATTTTAAGTCAGTCCAAGGTCATTTGACCCCATTACCTTCACAACCCCAAAAACCACCATTAAGGGATTTTCCCTAGGGTTCTAGGGCTACCCTACACCAAACCACCCCAAGCTCCCTTGGAGGTTCTATCATGCCCTAAGCAGCATTTGGACAAAGTATCAGCCTCTGTTGAGGTGATATGGCCACTCATATACCAAGGGGAAGTTTGATCCTAAACTATCCTATAAGGATCATCCTAGGGTTGCACACAACCCTATTCAAAACATCTCCAAATGAGATGAAATTTTTACCAGATCATTATGTTACATCCAGGGACCACTCACCAAAATTTGGGAGGGTTTGGAAGTCATTTAGCCATCTAATTAATTTATGCTAGGATTATTAAATTTTTATAAAAACTATAGAAAAATATTTCCCAAAAATCCTAATTTTTGAATATCACCTAGATATAGGTAAGATTAGGCCACATCCAAAATTTCAAGTCATTTTGATGACTGGATTGGAGTGGGGAATTTTTCTAAGGTTAAGACAGCCCTATGGATAGACCTCACCAAAAAGTGTGCTGTGGTCTAACCAGGTCTTCAAATCGAGTGAAATCAATTTTGAATTAAACTAGTCTTCAAGGGCTACATTTTCTATGTTGACCACTTTTTATGTTTCAGCCCATACGGGCAATAATTTTCAGTTTAAACCTAGTGTACAGTAAAGGGATTTAACTTCCTAATTATACAAAATATAATATAATAAAAAATAACATTGTTCATCTTCTTCTTTACCCGAACCCAAACAGAACCAGAAAACGACTATTCCTGTAGCTTTTCCAAAGCTATTTGCCGGCCACCCAGCCATCTCCCTGGCCGGCCACCACCACCATCACCTCTGTTGAGGTGAGGGCTACCGTCGGGCGGCGGCACGGCCGCCGGAGAGGCGGTTTCCGGCGAACCCGCCGCCATGAATTTTCGGAAAAACCATGGAAACGCTCACCCGATCTGGCTCTTTTGAGCCCGATATCTCTCCTAACGACTTCTAAGATCTATCCGCAGAAGAAGAGGGAGGGGAGGACCTTATTCGCGGTTTGGAGGCGAGATGGACGTCGGACTGTCATGGCGCGGTGGTGGCGTCGCCGGAAATTCTTCAACAGCAATGGGAGGAATCTTAATCCACTACTAGAAAAATGACTTTTAGCCACGGTTTCTTTTGCCACGGGGAAAAATCGTGGCTAATAGTGAGTATTAGCCACGGTTTTATTCCGTGGCTAATACTGGACTTTTAGCCACGGTTTGCCTGAACCGTGGCTAAAAGTCTACTATTAGCCACGGTTTGCCTGAACCGTGGCAAAAGGTCGTGGCATCGTTTAGTCCCACATCGGCAAAAAAAAATGAGATTTTTGGGTTTATAAGGAATTTATTTCAATTAGCCTTTGAAATAAATATGGCGGCGGCGGCGGCGGCGGCCGGGGGGCGGCGGCGGCCGGGGGGCGGCGGCGGCCGGGCGGCGGCGGCGGCGGCCGGGGGCCGGCGGCGGCGGCGGCGGCGGCCGGGCGGCGGCGGCGGCGGCGGCCGGCCGGCCGGCCTGAATTTTTTATGTTATGAGTGGCCTTTTAACCACGACGATTAAACCGTGGCTAAAAGTCCACTATTAGCCACGGCAATGAACCGTGGCTAAAAGTCCAGTATTAGCCACGGTTTTGGACTTTTTGCCACGGTTTGGACTTTTAGCCACGCTCGTATTGCCCACGCCCATTTTCCGTGGGCAGACCGTGGCTAAAAGTCTTTAGCCACGGTTTTGGACTTTTAGCCACGGCAATCTGCCGTGGCTAAAAGTCAGTTTTCTAGTAGTGATCTGTTTGATCGAACGTGTAACCTTCTCCTCTTGCTCCAAGGGGGCTTTTATAGATTTCCCAATGGGGAGGGGAAAGGGCTAACGCTGGTGGCCATTAATATTTCTGTTAATAACGTTTCGGTTATGATGCAGGGAAGAGGAAAAGGTGGAAGATGAATTGGCTGATCCAGGTGACGATTCCCTATTGGACCTCACTCTCTCTTTCTATTAAATAATTAAAAACAGAAACGGCTAATAAATAATCCTGCTATACATTCCATAATCAGAATTGATTAAGACGTCGGTTACCGAAATTTAAAATCTGGCTGACATTTCGGCCTTGGTCACGGGCGTGACACATAGGTCACGGGCGTGATAGGCCCGAATGGCCAGTTCTGGGTTCGACGATCGTCGAACTGAGATCGACGATCGTCGAAGGGTGGTCACGCCCTAGGTCACGGCCGTAACACATGGGTCACGGGCGTGACAGGCCCGGGTGGCCAATTCTGGGTTCGACGACCGTCGAACTGAGGTCGACGATCGTCGAAGGGTGGTCACGCCCTAGGTCACGGGAGTGACACATGGGTCACGGGCGTGACAGGCCCGGGTGGCCAATTCTGGGTTTGACGACCGTCGAACTGAGGTCGACGATCATCGAAGGGTGGTCACTCCCTAGGTCACGGGCATGACACATGGGTCACGGGCGTGACAGGGTCATGAGGCAAATTCCATGCTCGGCGATCGTCGTGCTGAGATCGCCGATCGCCGAAGGGGGTCACGGCCTTGGTCACGGGCGTGACACCTGGGTCACTGGTGTGACAGGGCCGGGTTGAAAATTCAGCGCCCAACGATCGTCTCCCTGAGATCGACGATCGTCGAGGGAGTCACGCCCTAGGTCACGGGCGTGACCAACCCGTGACCCGAAATCTTGGTCGATTTATTTCAATTTTTGGGCTTCCTAGGGTTCTGTCACAACCAACCGACTCCTAGGGGTCTAGCCGGAAATGGGATGTTACATGTAACACTCCAAAAATCCCAAATCCCAATTTTGGAGTTCAGGCTGGACAACACGTCCTGGGACACGGGCATGTCCGGCTCAGGTTTCTCGAGTGTGTTTCTTTTGTCTCGAGAAAGCGTTGAGGGAGGCAAACGGCTTGGGACATGGGCGTATCCCAAGCCATGTCCTTCTATGTTCTGTCTCGAACACTCAACATCATGAAGTTGAGAGAGCATTAAGTGAGGCCTACGGCCTGGAACACGGGCGTGTTCTACGCTGTGTCCTTCTCTGTACTGTCTCGAGCACTCAACTCCATGCAATTGAGAGACCGTTGAGTGAGGCACACGACCTGGGACACGAGCATGTCCCAGCCGTGACCTTCTCTGTGTCGTTTCGGGAACTCAACGCCATGAACTCAATGATCGGCTAGAGGGTACACGCCCATCGACACGGGCGTGTCTCCTTCGGGTTTTGGCCCAGGTTGTGCGTCCTAGAGAACACGGGCTATACACGGGCATGTTTTGAAGCCATGTTAGGACACACAGCCTATGACACGGGTGTGTCACATGCCGTGTTCTTCCCTGGGTTGAGTCGGTTCATGTACCGCTTACAGTACACGGCCTGTGACATGGGCGTGTCACAGGCTGTGTCAGCCCAAATATTAGACTTTCAGAATGGTTCTGAGTCGTTTGTTTTCTTTGATGGGAATTCAATAGACCTGGGTGTTTCCTTGCTTGATAAGAATGGAACTAATGAGTTCTTTCTCATCATAAGCCTTAGCATTCTCTTTCTAAAAAGAAGAGAGAATAGAGAGCAAGGGAAGAGAGAAGGAAAGAACTCTCGCTGCTGGTGGTACTCCGGTGGTCCAAATCGTGAGCTGAATCTAGTTCTGCGAAGGCAAGGCCGTTGTGGTGAAGTTCATCCATCTCGATTTTGCTCTATGGCTCTGAAATATCTTCTTAGGGTAATGATCTTATGCTTGGACAAGTGAAGTCCTTCATTTCTGCATATGTATGGAATCTTCCACCAAAAGGTGGAAATCGAAGTGATTCCCTGTGAATGTTGTGTTCATCCCTAGTTGTAGTAGAACCACAAGTGAGTAGTACGGTTAAGCATGTTGTGTGAAGCCCATTTAGACAGGTTGGTCTGGATTGGTGATGCTTTGTTTGCAATTCGGAGAAACTCCAAGGAAAGTGAGAGTTGATACTTGGTTTTCCAACTCTTGTGGCAGTAAGTGCCATTTTGTATGAAGTTGGGCCGTGAGGCCGCAACTATGGATTGCTTGTGTTGAACGGGCAAGGTAAAGCCGTAACCGCGTCAGTCTAGTTTTTGAGTCTGATGACTATGAGCAACGAGAAATGGTGGATCTGTACCCGCGTTCTGTTTGTCTAACCTTGGGTGCTTAAGGCCCTATTCGGATCACATAGTGAGAGTCTTTGGCCTGCATGCAATAAAGACTAGGAATGCTAATAATGGACCGTCATGTCTGGGACCTCTGAACGGTGGTGGTACCTGGTATTCGGTACACCCATAATGTGCCCTGAGTGCACGGTGTAAGAACCCCCTCCCGGAACACAAGACACGGCACGAGAGGGGTCTTATGCCCAGAACCGCTGCCTTGGGGTAGCACTAACACTCGGGCTAGCCTGTACCACGAGAAGCCTATTCTGTCGGCTACAACCAATATCAATATATATATGCCAACCCGACTAATATAATATAAGAAATCAAATCCACACAAGCTATTAGTCCAAAATGCAGTTAAAGAGAAGCCAAAACATGCTTCTATAAGATCAGAGTACAACTATAAAATTAACCCGAAGGTCAACAATAAACCCTCATATACTCACATCTGCAACAGACGGTAGTGACGACACCGTCCCTTCAGGCCAGGTCGTCCTGGCCTGGCTGGTCGGCTCCACGACCTGCTGTACCATATGCGGGATTTCCTCCTAAAAAGAAAGACGTAGCAACTGTTAGTCATAAAGACTAAGTGGCTTCAAATACTCTCCCCCGGCGACTCCTCGGCACCAGGCAGAGAAATAGACAGTGTACAATATATGTATATAAGTAGGAGTATAAACAAGTAAGTGGTATAACATGTAGTAAGATAATCTAACATTTCTACCATCTATCACAACATATGAATATAGAGTTATAACAGAGAGTAACTCAACTTATATGGATGCCCGTATAAGCATATAAGTTGAGGATCATTCAGCAGTAAGTAACTCATTGTATAGGAGTGCCCATACAAACTTATACGATGAGGGTATGAGGTGCATTGTTATGTATGCGAATAAATGACTCACCCCTGATCACGCACATGCAATTGCTATGTCGACACAGACTAGTCGTTCCCACTTTTCGAGCTGCTAGCTAACCTCTCAGGCGCCAACCATCGTGGCCAGACGGTGACAGTAGAACGGGCACTTCTACTACTAAGTGGGTATCCACACTACTTCACTTAGGCCTCCGTACGTCTCAACGCTAAGAACACAACAGCGGAGCCCATGCGTACTACGACCCAACAGGTTCACTTGGGTAGATGTGCACAAGATCTTAGCCCCAAATTGGCCTATGCGTGACACAGAAGGAACCTCGGAAATAATCACGAGGGTCAAGCCCAACCGTTCACTTAGTACGGATGGCGCCCCGGGACAAGAACACCGAGGTACTAGCCCAATCGCACAAAGTCAATCTGTCAACTCCCATCAGTGTGACGATTGGCGAGCCCGTAGACCTGCCACACTATCCTTAACCTAGGATTACGACACCGCGTGTCGACTTACACCGCATGAAATTCCAAAACACTGTGGCATGGAAGGAGCCTCGGAGAAAGAACGAGGATCAAGCCCAGCCATCCAGTTTACTCATCACAACACCATCCCAACTAGTGACGGCCAACACCGCACGTATTACCTTTCACAATGCTACCCGTAGTGAGGCAACACTCTAAGCATTGGACTACTAAATTTCATTCTATCAATTCAACATACATATGGCCATTGTTTATTCATCTATATGTAATACCGAATGATTTTAATATCATATAACAAAATGCGCATAAATGATACTCTACAAATTAATATTAAGCCATTTCGTTCGATTCAAGATTACTTCACAACTCGTTATACGAATTCAAATTAACAAACTTCAACCTTTATAACACTACAGTGGTTATCAAAAAAGAGTTTACCCGAACCTCGAATTAGATTGCAACATTAATTCCACCGAATCTAAATCCATGTTATACACTACCTAGAAATTTATGTACAGAATAAATCTGGACAGCAACTTCAACCGAATATTCCCGTGGATATAGGAATCCAGTGAGTGCTTGTAACCCTCGATGAAAAGATATTTCCATTGTCTACAACTTTCATGTTCATCCTGCAACCCAGATCAGACTATAACCCACATGAAATTGGCTCCAAAGCCTGCAGCGTACAGAATATAATTTTTGTGCGCTTAGCTTACAACCCTTACTTCGATCAGACATTCTCGTGGCTACAAACTTTACCCGAAGGCTTGTAACCACTCGTTGGAAAGGTAATTTCAAGGGCTTAAACTTTCATGTTTAGTAGAAAGCCTAGATCGGACCATTTCTTGCCTGAAAAAAGTCATGAAGGTCGCTGCGTGCAGAACACAGATTCTACACGCATCTTGAAGCGGAATGAACGGCATCGGTTCATCTTCCTCCTCAAGCCGATCACCCTAAATCGCAACCAGAAGTTCCTCCACCCTTATTCTCCCTCTCAAGGCCATTACTCTTCACGAATCCACCCCCATCATCACTTTGAAGAAGGGGAGGATGAAGATGAATAAATGTTAGAAAAAAAGTTCTAGATAGGCCATCCTAAGAAAACTTCTCCTCATACATAAAGACTCATTTGAGTTGATGTCTCGCCTAAGAATATCTAAGGATCTAGCACCAAGGGAGAGGGGAGGAAGCTCACCTCATTTCCAGCAGTACCACCATTTCCGGCCATGGATCTTGTCATCCTCCTCAACGACATCGCTTTTTCCTTGACGGCTGTGGCGTTTCACCTCCTCCAAGGTTTGCTCCAGCAAGATCTCCTCCTCTAGGAAGTTCTCTCAGGAAAAAGGGCTAGATTGAAGAGTGAAAATGGCTAGGGTTTTACTTTTCCTGTTTATACAGAAGTGATACGGGTAGGGACACGGCCGTGTCCTTACCCGTGTCCTGCTTTGGCGAAGCGTCTCCACTGCCGTTTCTTGCCCCTACACGGGTACTGACACTTCCGTGTCGGTACCCGTTTCCAGGAGACACGGCCGTGGTTGTGGCCGTGTTAATACCCGTGTCCTGGTCGGGACACTTCTCGTTTTGCTTGACTTGGAGCACACGAGTAGGGACACGCCCGTGTCTCTACCCGTGTCCTTCTGTGGCCAGACTCAAAGCCATGGCACTCAAAGCCATGGAACTCAACGCCATGGAACACGGGTAGGGACACGCCCGTGTCTCTACCCGTGTCCTGCTCGGGCAAAACACTCAAATCCATGGTCACTCAACGCCACTGAAAACGGGTAGGTACACGCCCGTATCCCTACCCATGTCCTTCTCGGGACACACCACTCAACGCCATTTTATTACCACTCAACCCCATGGACACTCAGCGCCACTGAACATGGGTAGGGATACGCCTGTGTCCATACCCGTGTCATACTCAACACAGTTTTGAACTTATTTCCTTGTTCTCCACAAGTGCACACCTGATCGCCTGCACCCCCTTGAGACTACGCCAGCCCTCCCGACACCAAAAACACACACAAGGGGCCTAGCGCGAATCGGAACGTTACAAATCCGATAAACAAAATAAAAGATTTCGTCCCAGAAATCAGGCTAAAGCTATGGGGAGTGAAGCATACAAAAAATAAAATATGCTTTTAAATAAAATTACCTGGAGGGAACAACTCCGGGTAGCGTCTTTGCATCAAATCCATTGGATCTCAGGTGAATTCCTCCTTCCCATGATTAGATCATTACACCTTTACCAAGTGAACACTTTTGCGGGGCAAGGTTCTTATCTCGTTGTCTACAATCCGCATCGGCTCCAGTCGCACAGACCTATCAGACGCCACAATACCATCAGTTGTAGGGATGTATTGCTCAGGCCGCAACAACGCCTTTCGAAGCGATGACACATAGAACACGTCGTGGAGATTCTCTAGCTCGGGCGGTAGATCCAACTGATAGGCTAATGGGCAAACCCTTTCCAGTATAGTATTAGGACCCACATACCTCGGGTTGAGCTTCTTCACACCACGCACCCGTAACACTCTATGCATCGGCCGAATTTTCATAAATACTTTATCACCCACTTGAAACTCCACCAGACGGTGTCTTGTATTATAATACTTCGCCTGCCAACATTGAGACTCTAAGATGCGATCTCGTATCAACCTAACCACCGCATCAGTGTCATTTATATACTCAACTCCCAAAGTCCTCAGGTCTCCACTAATTGCACCGAAGAAAAGGGGGTCCTACACCTCCTTCCATAAAGAGCTTCATGGGGCGTCATTCCAATGCTCGCCTGATGGCTATTGTTGTAGGAGAATTCCACCAGGGGTAAGAGCCTTTCCCACAGCTCTCCCCTATCCAACACACATAATATCAACAGATCCTCCAATGTCCGGATGGTCCGCTCAGACTTACCGTCCATCTAAGGATGGAATGCGATGCTGAAGGTAAGGCGCGAGCCCAAATACGCCTGTACCGCCTTCCACTCCTTGGAGGTAAAGTAACCATCCCGGTCAGAAACTATCGTCTTAAGCACGCCATGTTACCGTACAAACTGCTCCACAAAGAGGCGTACCAAGACATCTACGTGAGCCTCCTTCTTCATAGGGATAAACTGGGCTACTTTCGTCAGTCGATCAACGATCACCCATACTGAATCATTCCCTTAGCGTGAGCGAGGTAGCCCATGTACGAAGTCCAAGGAAATATCCTCAAACTTCCACTCGGGGATGGTCAATGACTGTAACAAGCCGCCGGGACTCCTGCATTTCGCCTTCACCCTTTGACAAGCTTCGCAATGTGTAAAATAATATCGGACATCCTTCTTCATTCCCGGCCAACCCATGGTCTTCTGTAAGCTAGCCTACATCTTTGCAATTCCCGAGTGAACTGAATACTGAGAGCAATGCGCCTCTCTCAGGATATCCTCCTGGATTTTTCCGCCCTTGGGAATGTAGAGCACGCCGCGAAAATAAACGAGGCCGTCTTTTAGTGTGTATTCATCGGTCGTCCCTTCTTCGATTTACTTGATTGTCGGGGCCAGAGCCGCATACACTCCTTCCTCCACCCAGAATAGCCCGACTAGTGCGCCTTCCGGACGGCTCGGATATGGTTGCAACCACTAATTGCGAGCTTGAGGTACTTATTGAGGGCGATCACGCCATCGAATCAAGTAGTGGCGCACATCGCCATCTACAGAGGGAAACACGTCATCCTGGAGAATCCTGTCTAGCAAAAATTATGTCCTGGCAAACCTGGGAAAAGCATTAGGCAGCAAAGGGGGAAAATCTATATCATCAACATTTAGCGTACCTACGTTGGAGACCGAAGGAGAGAGCGATCCCTTACCCCACTAAACCCCATACCCATGAGAATCTGTAGTGGAGCTAATCAGACAGGAAGATAATTCTAGCGGCGGAGCAATATATGGCGTTAAATCCGAAACATTAAAAACAGGGGAAATACCCCCAATCAGTTGGTAATTCCAAAAGAAATGCATTGTCTCCTAACATCTTTAAAATCTGAAAAGGTCTCGCTCGCCGATCCGCTAACTTTTTTAAGGTGCCCGTAGGCAACCGTTCAGGGATGAGACACACCATGACTAAATCGCCCACTTTAAAGCGAGACACTCTCTTATGTGCGTTGGCATTAACTTGATACGTGTACTGAGTGGTAAGCGTTTCATTTATGTGCTTGTGCAGATCATGGATGTGAGAGGCAAAGTCTTGTGCAAATTAACTTGACTTAAAAAATGGCGATAACGGAATCTAGTCAAGTGGCACATGTGCTTTATAACCGTGCATGATCTAATTCGGGGACAAACCCGTGGACATATTTTTGTAATTATTATATGCTAACTGAGCATGAGGGAGGATAAGGTCCCATGTACCCTTGTGGTCTCCCACAAGGCCTCGGAGCAGACTACCTTAACTTCTGTTTACAACTTCCGTTTGCCCATCCGTCTGCGGATTGTAAGCTTAAGAGAATAGAAGTATGGTGCCCATGATCCTCCACAGGGTCTTCCAAAAATAACTAGTAAGCTTCACATCCCTATCGGTAACTATAGATTTTGGAATGCCTCGATGACCAACTACCTCTTTAAAATATAATTATGCAACGTGTGATGCATCGCTGGTTTTATTGCACGGGATAAAATAGGCCATTTTGGAGAAATGATCTACAACAACTAAGATAGAATCGTGACGTCTAAATATGATTGGGAGGCCGAGAATGAAGTCCATGCTAACGTCTTCCCAGGGAAAAGAAGGAATCGGAAGAGGGGTATAAAGCCCCGCATTTGTTTTGTTCCCCTTAGCCAATTGGCACTCTCGACAACATCCCATGATTTTATTAACCATGGCATTAAGACCGGGCCAATAGAACTTGTCTTCTACTAACGTGATTGTCTTATTACGGCCAAAATGTCCACCTAACCCTCCGCTGTGCAATTCCCACACTATGAAGTGTCATAGGGAGGAACGGGGGATGCATAGCTTCGAATGGTTAAATAAATAGCCGTCACGAATATAAAAAGAAGTAATGGTTGTTGGCAAGTCGTCTTGAGTGGTGAAATAGATATCTTTAAAATCTTGATAGTGGACGTATTCATCCTTAATCCTATCGAAGCCAATCACCTTAACTTTTAGCGTGGATAGTAATAACGAAACACGACTAAGAGCGTCGGCTACGCGGTCGAGAGTTCCCTTAAGGTGTTTGATAATGAAAGTGTACTCCTTAAGATAGGAGACCTATTTGGCATGCCTATGACTAACCTTACTTTGAGAGTTAATAAACCTTAGCGCTTCATGATCAGATAGGATGACAAACTCCTTAGGAAGTAAATAATGCCACCAATGTTGGAGGCATCTAATGACCGCATAAAACTCCCGATAATAGTTGGAATAATTTAATTTCGGACCTGCTAGTATCTCACTGAAATACCCCACATGGTGGCTTTCCTGACTCAACACTCCACCAATTCCCACTCCAGACGCAACACATGACAACTCAAAAACTCTGGTAAAATCCGGTAGTCGTAGAAGGGGGGCTTCCGACATGCGCGATTTAATTAATTGGAATGTTGTAGCTGTAAGACCCCCCCCCCCTTTTTTTTAAACACCGAGGTCTTAGCCCATAATTTCCGCTTTGCGGTGGCTCCGACTCACGGGAATGCCACCACTACAAAACGCCAATTCTGCCGGCCCTTTTCGATCACAAAGAGAGAGAAGTAATTATACATAAATGTAAACATGTCCACAAAACTCATAAATGAAGGGAAATCATATCCAGTCCATCAATAGACAATAACATCAAATAGATAGTAGAAACACTGTAAGGATACCATTAAGATGAAATATAGATAAACGTGCTCGAGCCTGGTACATCAGAGTCCTCACTACAAATCACTCATCACGGAAGCTATAAAAGTACTAATCAATCACGGAGTTGGTCGCAGGTGCACCGGTGCTAGACTGACCCACCTCCATGCGCACCGTACTCCGCTGGTGCTGGTCCCTGGACTGCTAGTCCCTGTCTCCGATCCGGAGCTACTGTAATGTTGTGGTTCGAAAACCATTAGTCATAAAGACTAAGCCCTATCATCCGCTACCCCTCCCCCCACGGCTCCTAAGCACCGAGCGGAGAGGAGGAAAGGGAAGCTACAAAGGTGGAGAGTAATCAAGTAGATGATAATGGAGCTAACCTAACAAATATCATGATGTATAAACAACTAACTAAAATAAGGTACGTCTAGAAATTCTACAGTAGTAAGTAATAAAGAAGACAAGTAGTGAGTAGCAGTTGTATAAAAAGTCAGATAGAGAACAAATAAGTAAATAAGTAAGTAAGTAAGTAACCTTAACTTATATGAATGCCCATACAAACTTATAAGTTAAGGGGTCTTCTGCAAGACTCCCATCGTATAAAAAGTCCCATACCGATTTATATGTTGGGGGTGTCGGTTGTATGCAAATATGAGTGTAGTGATATATTATGCCATGATTCATGAAAGTGCAACTCACGCACACAACTCTATGCGCACAGACCTTTAGTTCCCCCTGTTCGGGCAGCGAGATTCACTCCAAGGAACCTCCGTAGTGGAAAACGGAGACAGTGTGCCGAGCCCCCCACTCCTAGGCGGGTATCCACACTACCGTGCCTAGCCCTTCCGTACGCCCCTAGAAGAACACAACCTAGAGTATTCGCGTACTAGTGCTGGCTATATCCACCAGACTTTCTTTGGCTAAGTGTCCCACACCGCCGAGTCGACGTACCGATGTTGGTGTGAACTATAATAAAATATCGAAGACCCACCACCTTTATTCTGTGCTCCAACCCTCGAGCCCTCGGCTCCTCGGACTGTCCCGTCCGTACATCTACCTTCAGAGCTACCGTCTGAATGGCAACCAAACCAATTATTCTACCTTCCTAGCTATCGGGGTTTATGTATGTGCAACCCTAGTTATACTAGTTGTTCTTTAGCTTATTATTTCTACACTTTACGTTAGCCCAGGACTGCCCCCGGTATTCCCCGTGAAGGGCTCTAAAAGGGCACTAGGAACTATGATGGTAGCTGAAGCCCACCGTTCCCTTACGCAAGGCACTTATTGTTATTGGTTGATACCCATTACCCGATCCCTTTTTAAGTTACTTTAGATCAAGCCCTAGAGTATAAAGCCTATTCCTCTCCTACTCGGGATTGGCGATCTTTCGTCGTTCCCGAACGCCACTTGACATTAGCCAATCTCACACTCTACTTATCCTGACTTCCAACAATGAACTTAAACTAAACTTGCCCTATCCAAACCAGCAACTACCAAAATTCCATCTCCCCAAGTTCATTATCCACTCTAGTTCAGTTTCTGTGGTTTTGCTACATGCAGACCGTCCTGAGATACATGAGGTATATAAGGGGAGGTACTCCAAATTGTCTTCTAAATCTCCTATAATATTTACTGGAGGTCTATCATGACATAATATAATTAAGTCCAAGATTTCTAAATATTTCCTCTTTATCGGGCATTTAATTTATTTATTCTAAGCCTCACAATGCCCTAGTATGAACATGAAGTGCACTAATGAGCCAACAATAAATCATCATTAAATCAGTAAAAATTCTATGAGACATTTAAGCAGTAATTCCAAGTTTTTAGAAATTTCAGAGGTGTTTAGGCCTACATTTCCTAATTTACCATTTTAGGACACTTTTACTATATTGTGAAGCAAGTACTGTAAATATATATCCAAAAATCACAAGCAAATTATAGAAGCCTTATAGTAACCTAAAACTATCAGAAACCAAGTCCCATAAGTTTTCTCAAATATTTGGGCTCTGAATTTATTTTAATGTAAAACACTAATTTTCCTAGCTTAGAGAAGTAGGTAATGTTTTAATCATCTAAAATTCAAGACAAAATTACAGGGTGACTATCATTGTTTGAAACACCCACTGACCAAATTTCATAATTTTTCAAATAGTAATTGGGCATTATTTGTATTTTTGACTACATATCATAATTAGTACGTTAAAAAATAAAGTACCCAAAATAATCTTATAAAACTTCCAAGAAAAATACAAAAGGTATAACATGCTGTAAGATGCCCTAATCCATGATTTCATAACATTCCAGTGAACAGAAATTCCAGAATCATCAAAATAAATATCTAGGGCACAACTAGGGTTGTGAATGAAGTACTGTATAAATTAACCCAAAAATCTCAACAAAATTATAATATGGCCATTTAGACCAGAAAATTACCCTTCCCAAATTCTATTTGATTTGTAGTTCATTTGTTAGCATATTAGTTCAAATTAAGATTGGTGCCCTAAACTATGGTAAGGATTTTAGGTGGCCTAACTACCTCCAAAGCCCCTAAGATTTTCTCTAGAGAACTATAATGGCCCTATGGTTCTATCCACAAAATTTTAAGTTAGTCCAAGGTCATTTGACCCCATGACCTTCATAACCAAAAAAATCCCCATTAAGGGACCTGCCCTTGGGTTCTAGGGCTACCCTACACCAAACCACTCCAAACTCCCTTGGAGGGTGTGTCATGCCCTAAAAAGTTAGTGACCAAAATATCAGCCTCTGTTGAGGTGATATGGCTACTCAAATACCAAGGGGGTGTTTGATCCTAAATTATCTTATAAGGATCAACCTAGGCTAGGATAAAAACCTATACAAAACATCTCCAAATGAGATGAAATTTTTACCAGAACCTTATGATAATCCCAGGGACAACTCACCAAAATTTGGGTGGGTTTGGTAGTCATTTAGCCATCTAATTAATTTATTCTAGGATTATTAAATTTTTCTAAAAACTATATGAAAAACATTTTCCACAAATCCTAAATTTTAGATAGCACCTAGATATATGTAAGATTAGGCAACACCCCAAATTTCAAGTAATTTTGATGACTGGATTGGAGTGGGGAATTTTTCTAAGGTCAGGACAACCCTATTGGTAGACCTCACCAAAATGAGTGCTGAGGTCTATCCAGTGGTCTAAAACGCTTGAAACAAATTTTAAAATTTCCTAAACTCATAGAGCTACAATATTGGTGTTGACCACTTTTTCTGTAGGAGCCTCCAAGTATTTTTTCTAAATTTTCTAAAGTGACTTATATTCTAATATAGAAATTCTCATAAAAGCAAGAACTAAATTCAACAGCACAGATCTTAAAGGATGATCCGTCGGCTGGGAGGTTGTCTTCAACCTCCAGCCGACGATCTCGATAGCACGTGCCTGGGAACACTTTCCCTCCCACAGCCAGGCGTCCAGCCTCCTCCCTTGCCGGCCACCACCACCACCACCTCCGTTGAGGATGCGGCCATCGCCGGGCGGCGGTGCAGCCGCCGGAGAGGCTTTTTCCGGCGAGCCCGAGCATGCGAATTTCATGGAAAATCCATGAAAATGAAAGCTCTAATCGGGCTCAGTTGAGCTCGATTCTCAATCCTATTGAATCCTAAGATCTATCCGCAGAAGAAGAGGGAGGGGAGGACCTTGTTCGCAGGCTGGAGGCGTGCAGACCGTCGGGATGCCATTTGCGCGGTGGTGGCGTCGCCAGAATTCTTATACAGCAAGGGGATGCTCGAAAACTTCGGGTAAAAGCTGGGAAAAACTCCCCTTGTGCCTCTGAAGGAGTTTAAAAGCTTGGACAAGGAGGGGGAACGGCCAAACGCTGGTGTCCATTAATGGCCCATTATTGCTTGGCTCGGCCATGATGGTGGGGGAGCTGAAACGGCTCTGTGACAGCTGGAGGAGGGCTGGAAACTCCTCCTCTTCCTGAGAGGAGTTGAATCCAGCCGTTTCAAGGGGAAGAGGGAAGGCCATGGCATCAAATGTTATTGATGGCCATGAAGCCTAGCTCTCGGCCATGGCCGTAACCGCCCTTTTGCAAAACTGGCGGTCCACATGGCACAGCATGACTGGTCAACTTAAATTAAATAAGACTTATCAGGTCTTATTGGAGAAAATGGCTCACTCCTGGACCGGCCCGGTTCAGCTAAACCAGTACACAACTAGAAATACAATGCCAGAAAATTCTAAGTATAATGGCATTGAGTGAGCTCAGCTCAGTCAACGCCATCAAGCTACGACGTTCATTGAGCTCTGCTCACTCAACGCCATTCCAGACTATGGCGTTGAGTGAGCTCAGCTCACTCAATGCCATCCGGATTATGGCGTTGAGTGAGCTCTGCTCACTCAATGCCACCCAGAATATGTTCTTTTAGACGATGGCGTTGAGTGAGCTTAGCTCACTCAACGCCGTCCAGGTTATGGCGTTGAGTGAGCTCTACTCACTCAACGCCATCCAGACAACACCAAATGGTGTTGAGTGCAGTCAGTGCACTCAATATCGTTCAGCTTATGGCGTTGAGTGCACTCAATGCACTCAACGCCATCCCGCCTGACCGTTTACGACATTGAGTGAGCTAAGGTCACTGAACGCCATCCAGACTACGGCGTTGAGTGAGCTCAGCTCACTCAACGCCATCCTACCGACACCAAATGGCGTTGAGTGCAGTCAGTGCACTCAACGCAATTCAACTTATGGCTTTGAGTGAGCTAAGCTCACTCAACGCCATCCCGCTTATGGCTTTGAGTGAGCTAAGCTCACTCAACGCCATCCAGACCACGACGTTGAGTGAGCTTAGCTCACTCAAAGCCATTCCAAGGTCACGAGTGTGACGGATCGGTCACGGGCGTGTCAGGCCCATGTTGAAATTTCTGAACTCGACGATCATCTTCCTGAGGTTGACGATCGTCGAAGGGGTCACGCCCTAGGTAACGGGCATGACGGGTCGGTCACTGGCGTGACCACCCCTTGGCTCGAAATTTTTCGTCGATAATCTTCAATTCCTGGGTTTCCCATGGTTCTGTTATGACAAAAACCACTTCAGGGGTCTAGCCGAAAATGGGATGTTACAAATCCCAATAAACAAAACAACGTTTTCGTCCCCGAAATCAAGGTTAAGCCTACGGGACTCCAATCGGGAAGAAGAAGCCTGTAAAATCCCATGAGAATTGGAAGATTACATCTCTACGTTATGTTTGCTATGTGCGGTTTCAAGTCTAAGACCAATTTGTCAAATTGACTAGGTGTATACCCTAATAAACAAAAGATTAGCCTCTATCCTTTAAATTTCAGTCCTATTGGTTTAAAACAGGAAAGCAAATTGATTGTCCACAAGGGTTGTGAGGTATACCTGACTGAAAAGTTCCGGGTATTTTTGCCGCATCAAGTCCTGTGGCACCCATGTATGCTCCTCCTGCCCATGATTATTCCACAGAACCTTGACTAACGGAACCTTCTTCCGTCGCAAGACCCGCACTGCTGTGTCATCGATCCTGATAGGCTCCAGGTTGACTGACCAATCCGAGGCCACCGGGCCGTCTGCTGTGGAAATCAGCTGCTCTGGCCGTAGCAGAGCCCTTCGAAGTGAGGAGACGTGGAAGACGTCATGCAATCCCGCTAACTTCGGCGGTAGCTCCAGTTTATAGGCTAAGGGGTCGATCCGCTCCAGGATCCTATAAGGCCTCATATATCTCTAGCTGAGCTTCTTCCGCCCGCGAACCCGCGAGACTCCGTGCATCGGCCGTATCTTCAAGAAAACCCGGTCTTCCACCTGGAACTCCACTTAACGATGCCTCGCATCGTAGTATTTGGCCTATCTGCTCTTGGCTTCCAACATCCTTTCCCGGATCAATCTAATTCTAGCATTTGTATCTCCCACAAACTCCGAGCCTAGTGCCTGCGGATCCTCATCCTGAACCCATGATAGTGGGGTCCTGCACCTCCTTCCATACAACGCCTCGTATGGAGCCATGCCTATGCCGGACAGATGGGCGTTGTTGTACAAAAACTCGACCAGTGGCAACAATCTCTCCCAAGGCTCGCCGCGGTCCAAAATACACAGGCGCAGCAGATCTTCCAGTGTACGGTTGGTGCGCTCCGTCTGCCCATCGGTCTGAGGGTGAAAAGTTGTACTGAATGTAAACCGAGAACCCAGATGGGCCTGTACTGACCTCCACTCCCTGGATGTAAACCGCCCATCCCGATCCGAAACGATGGTCTTGGGCACCCCATGATAACGCACAAACTGCTCAATGAACCTCCGTACTAATACACTAACCGGAGCGTCCTTCGCCACTGGAATGAATCTGGCCACATTTGTTAGCTTGTCCACTATTACCCAGATCGATTCATTCCACGCACGGGATCGAGGTAGCCCATGTATGAAGTCCATGGCTATATCTTCAAATTTCCACTCCGGCACCGGAAGCGGCTGCAGCAAGCCTGTCGGGTTCCTACACTCTGCCTTCACGAGTTGGCAGGCCTCGCAATGCGTCACAAAGTATGTAATATCTTTCTTCATACCCGGCCAGTACATCGCCCTCTTCAAATCCTTCACCATCTTGGTGATCCCCGAGTGTACCGAATATCGGCTGTAGTGAGCTTCCGTCATTATGTCCTCCCGGATCTGTCCTTCTGCTGGTATGTAGACACTGCCTCGGAAACACAGGAGACCATCCCTTAAAGAGTAATCTCCTGTCGTGCCTTCCTCCAAGGCTCGGAATATCGGCTCAGCTCTCTCATCCAGCATCTGCCCATCTCTGATGCGGTCTCGAATATCATCAGTAGTAACAATAGACCCCAGGTACTCCATGTATAGCTCTGGGTCATCCTCAGACACTAGTGAAATCTACATCTCCTTGAATGTTTTAACCAACTCCAAGGCCATCAGCTGCGGGCCTACTCCTAACGTACTCGCTCTCCAGCTGAGAGCATCCGCGACCACGTTCGCCTTCACATGATGGTAGTGCATGGTATACAGGTAGTCTGATAGAAACTCCACCCAGCGTCTCTTCCTGATGTTTAACTCCTTCTGGGTGTCGACGTACTTCAGATTCTTATTATCAGAGAAGATATCACAATGTACTCTGTAGAGATAGTGTCGCAAGATCTTAAGAGCAAAAATAACTGCCCCCATCTCCAAATCGTGCACGAGATAGTTCTACTCGTGGCATAGGCTATTACGTTCCCGTTCTACATCAGAACGGAACCCATCCCCTCATTGGAAGCATCTGTGTACTCCTGAAATCCTTCCTTCACTGATGGAAGAGCAAGGATGGGAGCTGAGGTGAGATGATCCTTCAGCTCCTGGAAGGCAGATTCGCTTCGTGGCGTCCAAAAAAAGGGGACTCCTTCTTCATCAGAGACGTAAGAGGGAGGGCAATCTGAGAGAACCCCTTTACGATCTTCCGGTAATAACCGGCAAGTCCCAATAAACTTCGAACATTCGAGGCCGACTTTAGTGGCTGCCAATCACGTACTGCCTGGACCTTCGCCGGATCCACTGCCAGACCTGCTCCACTGATGACATGGCCCAGAAAGGCCACCTCCTTTAGCAAGAACTGGCACTTGCTGTATTTGGCATACATCTCATGCTCCTGCAGCTTCTCCAAGGTCAAGGCCAGATATCTCGTGTGCTCCTACTCTGTCCTTGAAAAGATAAGGATGTCGTCGAATAATACGATAACGAAGACGTCCAGATACTCTTCGAACACCCGATTCATCAAGATCATGAATGCGGAGGGTGCATTCGTGAGCCCGAACGGCTTCACAGTAAACTCGTACAAACCATATCTGCTGCTGAAGGCTGTCTTCGGGATGTCCTCTTCCCGAATGCGAAGCTGGTAGTACCCTGACCTAAGATCCAGCTTTGAGAACCAATGGGCTCCCTCCAGCTAGTCAAATAGCTCATTTATCCTTGGTAAGGGATAAGTATTCCGTACCGTCAACCTGTTCAGGGCCTGGTAATCTATGCACAGTCAAAGGGTCCCGTCCTTCTTCTTAACGAACAATACCGGAGCTCCCCATGGTGAAGAGCTAGGCCAAACGAACCCGGCCTCCAATACCTCTTGAAGCTGGCTTCGAAATTCCACCAACTCCTTTGGGGCCATTCGATAGGGAGCTCTGGATACCAGCTTAGCCCCTGATACGAGCTAAATCTTAAAGTCCTTCTCTCGGTGCGGGGGTAGCCCTGGTAGCTTCTCCGGAAACACCTTGGCGAAGTCCCGCACTACTGGAATATCTGAAATTGATTCCTTGGCCACGACCGCCTCAAAAAGGACCTAATAAACTTCTTCCCCCTGCAGGTGGGCCTTAACGGCCTGCACAGTTGATAATAAGGTACGGGGTGCTGGTATAATACCTTCGATGACAATGAAGGAGTCGCCGTGCCTCACGGTGATCCTCTTCGCCACGCAGTCGATCTGGGCATGGTTCTAGCACAGCCAAGTCATTCCCAGGATCAGGTCGTAATCTGGCATCTTCAGAATCGTCGCTGGTGCCTCAAATGCCTTCCCTCCGATCCTCGCTTCCATATTGCAATGAGCAGAGGTCATTATCTCTGATCCATCGGGTAGGCGCACCCTCATCATCTTCCCGGTGAATGGCTCCACACCTTTCAGTCCTTTTACGAAATACTCCGACACGAACGAGTGCGAAGCACAAGTGTCGAAGAGAGTGTGAGCGGGCTTGCCGCTAACGAAGACTATGCCTGGGGTAATTAAGGGTCTTAGTATTATTTTTGCAGTAGTCTTCTCTTAATTTCAAACTAGGTTATGTCTAGAATACTAGTTTATATGAAGAAAATTTAAAAGTACTGCCATACCTGCGATAACCTGCTCCGAATTCCGGGGCTGTGTAAGGTCTAGAGCATACACCTGCTCCCTCTCTAGCCTGCGGCCTCGATCCTGAAATCTTCGTCCTCGGTCCTGTCCTCGTCCGCCAAACTATCGGGGAGGTTGAGCGCCCTGATGTGCTGGTGGGGGTTCTAGCCTCATAGGGTAGTTCCTCTTGATATGCACCGGCTTATTGCACTGAAAGCATACCGATGGCTGCTATGCTGTCTTTGGCATCTCCAGCATCTGTAAAGGATAGGGAGCCAATACCCCCTGACGAGGCTGATCCCCGTTCCTTCTCTCCCCAATAACCTGGCCTTGAGGATGGTCTCTACGACCTCCAATCACTGCATCATCAGCCGGTCTCTTCCGACTCTTCACTGTAAGCTGATCCGCCTCTCTCTTCTTAGCCATCTCCAGAATTGAAAGTCGCACTAGTGCCAACTAACTTCACCTAGGGGGGGGACTAGGTGATGCGCAGTCTTTTTGCGGAATTAAAATTTTACCTGCACAATAAATGAAAACAAAAAAAGCACAGAAAGACACATGCAGTTATAGTGGTTCCCCGATTTTGGTACGTCCACTTTCCCCCTCGACCGATCTCCAAACAAGGGACGACTCTGTCACTTCACCAACCGGATTGAAATCCAATCCTCACACTAATGGAAGGAACCCTTCCAACCGAAGGAGTCACCACTCCTCCACCACGGGTTGCACCCAACCCTTACAATGAGGAACCAACGTTCCTTTACAACAAAAGTAAAAATTGAATGTGTAAAATACAAACTACTTTTGGAGCGCTAGGTGTCCCTCTTCGTTCGATGACCCGTTCTTGAAGAAGACGAAGAGTCCACGACCTTAGCTCTCACTTGGAAAGGATCTCCTCGAGATCAGCGACGATAAAGATTGCGGCGGCGATTCTTTTAAGATCGGCGGCGGCACAGATTGCGACAGCGATTCTTTCGAGATCCAACCTTCGTAGCAAAGCCAGCAAGGTCTACCAATGGTCTTACTTGGATCGATCGTCTCAATCGATTCGGAAGGGGAAGGTATTCCCGTTCAACAAATCAAGAGACAAAGGATCTCCAGATAGACACGTGAGACGCGTTGCTTGGCTAAGCTTCTGTCGCCGGGAGATCAGGAAGAATCCACGATCAGCGGTGGCGACAACTTGATGCGCGGAGACGGAGGCGGAAGAGAATACGCGATCCGCTAGGTAAAATCCGGCGGCGCTTTCTTTTCGTATGTATTGATTGTCTTTACTGTTCAAAATACACGATTATATATACTGTAGGTCATCCTTTATGACCGTTGTGGGCCCCACCAAAAGTAGCCCTAAATCCGGTTCAAAACAGCGTCTGTACATTTGGTCCGGTCCAGCGCGCCAACGAAAATTTCCTAAGGCAAATTCGGCGGGAATCATTGGTGATTCTCGACGAATCGACGAGAATCACTAATGATTCCCGTCAAATTCTACTAAGAAGAATTCTTAGCTGAATAGATTGCCAACCGGAAAGAATCGTCGAGAGTCATCATCCATTCTCGATGAATCATCGAGAATGCAGAGTCATTCTCGACGATTCTTACTTGGCAGATTCCTTGAAGGCGTTGAATCAGCTAGGTGATTCTCGCCGATTCTGACTTGGCATAATCCTTGAAGGCGTTGAAAGCGTTGAGTCAGCCGGATGCAGTCGGCGAGAATCGGTGAGTGATTCTCGACGATTCGGCGAGAATACTCGTCGAATCGGTGAGAATCACTTAGTGATTCTCGTCGAATCTAACTTAGACGATTTCTCGTCTTTCTTCCCGTGAGTTGCTTTGACCCATCCTTGCTCCTTGTCTGCTCTTGATCTGTTTAATCCCTGTACTTGAAAATAAGTACACTCCAATAGAGAGAGTACACGTAACCAACACACTGATCTGCTCAACGAGGGATTACGTTGCGCAGACCCGTGTATATTGACCCACTGCACCCTAACATTGGTGTGTACTTAGCGTGGAATAACTGCAAGCACATCTTGAAGAAAATCATCAAATACATTATCTATTCAACTTAGCTTGTACAAGGGCTTCTTCAAATCAGGTACATTGTGGATACAATACCCAACAATCTCCCCCTATTTGAAGAAGCCTAAACCCTACAAGCTAAGGTGAATAGAGCATATGAAAACCATAAACTACGAATTCAGTTGAGATTGAAAGTCATTACCACTTTCCTGAGAGCATACTTGGAGCCACCTTAGCCTTAGCCGAGAGGGTAATCTCCCCCTATTCGGCTTCTGCAAATCTGGGACTTCACTTGGAGCCACATGCTCCCCCTCAGATCTTGCATCCATGCTCGAGCTTGAGTTCCTTGCTGATGCTCCCCATTGATCCAAGATCCTTAAGCTGTATAGTCTTCACTCTTCATAGTTCAGCATGCCGAGTTCAGTTTTGAAAAGACTGAACTTGGCCTCGTCTAGGGGCTTTGTGAAGATATCTGCAACCTGCTTGTCCGTGGGGACATAGCAGAGAGATATATCTTTGTTTTCCACATGCTCCCGAATAAAGTGATAGCGCACTTCAATATGCTTCATTCTGCTGTGCGACACAGGATTGTTTGCAATTTCTATTGCGCTTGAGGAGTCGCAATACATTGGAACTTCGCTGAACTGCAAGTCATAATCTTTGAGCTGATTTCTGATCCATAGAAGTTGTGCGCAACAGCGGCCTGCTGAGATGTACTCAGATTCAACTATGGAGGTTGCGACACAATTCTGCTTCTTACTGTTCCATGAAATAAGCCTTCTTCCGAGGAATTTACACGTCCCGAAAGTGCTTTTCCTATCATCCCTGCTCCCTGCAAAGTCAGCATCTGAAAAGCCTATTAGCTCGACATCATTGTTTCTCGGGTACCACAAGCCAAGATTAGGTGTACCCTTAAGGTATCTAAGAATTTGCTTTGCAGCGACATAGTGAGATTCCTTAGTGTTCACCTGATATCTTGCACAAATGCATGTGGAGAACATAATATCCGGTCTACTTGCAGTAAGGTAGAGCAGGGATCCAATGATGCTTCTGTATTTGGTTTTATCAAAAGGTTTCCCTTTCTCATCATTATCCAGAGACATAGTGGATCCCATTGGAGTCCTCACAGAGGTTGCATTCTCTATTCCGAATTTCTTGAGGAGTTCATTTGTGAACTTTGTCTGAGAAATGAAAATTCCATCCTCAGACTGTTTCACTTGAAGTCCCAAGAAATACTTTAGCTCTCCCATACTGCTCATTTCAAACTTTCCTTGCATAAGTTTAGAAAACTTTTTGCAAAGATTGTTTTCCGTTGAGCCGAATATAATGTCATCGACATAAATTTGCACTAGCAAGATCTTGCCTTTGACTTCCCTAAGAAACAATGACTTATCTATTTTTCCTCTAGAGAACTTGTTCTTAAGAAGAAAACTAGACAGAGTCTCATACCATACTCGAGGAGCTTTTTTTAAGCCATATAAAGCTTTATTAAGAAAATATACATGATTGGGATAAGTCGGATTAACAAAACCTGGGGGTTGTGCGACATATACTTCCTCTTTCAGGTTGTCATTTAAGAATGCCGATTTCACGTCCATCTGATAGACTGTGAATCCTTTGTGAGAGGCATATGCTAGGAACAATCTGATCGCCTCGAGCCTTGCAACCGGTGCAAATGTTTGGTCGAAGTCGATCCCCTCCTCCTGTCTGTATCCTTGAGCCACCAGTCTGGCCTTGTTCTTAATGATGACACCATGTTCATCCAGTTTGTTTCTGAAGATCCACTTTGTGCCAATCACGTTCTGCCCCTTTGGTCTGGGAACCAGCGTCCAGACATTCCATCGTTCAAATTGATGCAGTTCATCTTGCATGGCCAAGATCCAAGATGCATCCTTGTTCGCTTCGTCGAACTTCTTTGGCTCAACCTGTGACAGAAAGCTAAAATGCAGAATCTCGTTAATTGTACCTCGACGAGTTCTGACACCGTCACGGGGATCTCCGATGATTTGATTTCTTGGATGATCCCTTACGTGACGAAGCTCTACCAGTCTGGCATCTAGAGCTCTAACATTTTCTGGGGCTCCTTCCTCTTCAGGGAGGATAACTCCATTCTGACCGTCATCATCTCCGGTAGGCATTATGGTGGAGACTTTGACGTACTTGGGAGTTGCATCTTTAGCGGTCTCAGCGAGACAAAGCTGTTCAATTCTTGTACCTGCATCTTTAAGAACACCACTGGAAGAATTGATGTTAAGCAAGCTTCCTTCATCAAAAATAACATTTATGGATTCCTCTACCACTAGGGTTTTCTTATTGAAAACCCAATATGCCCGGCTATTGCTACTATAGCCCATAAATATGCCTTCGAAGCATTTTTCACCAAACTTAGTACGCGGGTACTTCCCGTTATTTAGTACATAGCATCTGCAGCCAAAGATCCTAAAATAGGACATGGTTGGTTTCCTGCCTTTCAGTAGCTCATAAGGCGTCTTACGATGGCTCTTGTTGATCAAGGCCCGATTTTGTACATGATAAGTTGTGTTGACAGCCTCTGCCCAGAAGTATTCTAGGAGAGAAGCGTCATTAAACATTATCGAGCAGGCTTCAATAAGTGTTCTATTTCTCCTCTCCGAAACTCCATTCTGCTGAGGAGTGCGCGGGGAGGAAAACTCATAAAAGATACCATGTTCTTCACAGAACTTCTTCATAGCACCAGACTCGAACTCTGTTCCATGGTCACTTCTGATTTTGACCACCGAGCAGTTAAGTTCGTTCTGAATCTGCTTGACAAAACTACTGAAGATGTCAAACGTATCAGACTTGCGTTTTAAGAAGAACACCCAAGTAAACTGAGAGTGATCATCAACAATCACAAGCGTATAAGACTTGTCTCCCAAGCTATGAACTTGCATTGGACCAAACAAGTCCATATGCAGAAGATAAAGACATCTGGAGGAGTCTTTGTCTACAATGCCCTTAAAGGTAACCCAAGTCTATTTGCCCTTCTGGCATGCAGGACAAGGGCTATCTTTTATGCACTTAATGATGCGAGCATCCCTTACTAAGTTTTTAGAAAACAGCATACTAATTGTCTTGAAATTAATATGTGTCAATCTCTTGTGCGATTGTTCACAAAGAGATGCACTGCCTGTTGCTACTAGGCACACAGGGGTAGATGAATCTAAACTAAGAAAATCTAAACAGAAGATGTTTCTTCTCCTAATGCCTGTTAATACCGTCTCCGAAGAGGCACACGATATTATCAGGCATTTATCCTTGCAGAACTTAACGTCATAACCTTTATCACATAACTGACTTACACTGATCAGGTTATGATTTAACCCTTCAATATAAGCCACGTCGGTGGTAGAAATTATACCGTTGGAAATCCTACCGTAACCCCTAGTGACTCCTCGATCTGATCCCCCAAAGATGACTTTGGGTCCATTCTCGACTGGAGAGTAATTACACAGATGGGTTCTTATCCCTGTCATATTCCGGGAGCATCCACTGTCCAAGTACCAAATAGGAGTTTTGGTGGCCTTTGGACATACCTGCAAAATAGAATTAATTTCCCTTAGGAACCCAATCGAACTTGGGTCCTAGATTCCTCATTAGCATACTCCCCCTCGGATGGTTAGCCCTACGAGAGGTCGGCCTAGCATTGCCAACTTGAAGAGTCTCGTTATTCTTTGGATTAAACCAACAATCCATGGCAAAGTGACCAACTTTGCCACAGCACTAGCAGTCAAATCTGTTATACTTTCTCCTAGGCACCTGCTTCACCCTTGGAATGGAAGGTCCAGCCGGGGCCTTGGACCTGGAGGTGGAGGCATCATGATTATAGCAGTCACATGATTTCTTCACCACCCGTTCCTTCAGTACAACAGGCTTGGCTTTTGGTGTCTGCTTCCTATTATGGTCGCTAGAGAAGTGGCCACAATCCTCCACTTAGATTTCCTCATAAGGTGCCTTGAAGACACTCTCGCCAAAGTTGCGGGGGAAGGCCCAACCATCATACCGGCTCTTGGGCTTTTCAACCGAGGGCCAGAAGAAGTGGCCATAGGTTGACTCAAAGTCCTGTTCATTGCACAGAAAGCCAGGATTCCTGAATACAACAGGGTTGAGTGGGGCCTTTCCCGTTTCTGCAGCAGTGACCTTCTTTACAGCCTTATTTTTCCTCTGCTTTTTGTTTCTCCTGGATGATTTACCAGGCACACCCACATGCCCCAAGCCAGCCCCCTTAGCCTGAGCAGAGAAGGTATCAACCAGTGGAAGAACAGTCTTTGGCATAGAGAAGCTTTGGACAATCTTCTTTTCTGCCGCAAGTTGTTCTTCCAACTTATTGATTTCTTCTTGTTTAAGGTCAAGGAGACTTTGAGACTCCGAGTGCTTAAAGATCAGGTCCAGGTGCTCCTGTCGGAGAGAATTCAAGCTAGTGATCTCTTCCCCTAGGGAGACACCCTCGACCTTAAGGAATTTGACTTCCTTTTTCTGAGCCCTCAATCTCTTGCGGCATTCCTCAAAGGTGTTGAGCAGAAGCTCATACTTTTCAAGGAGCTCAGCTTCTCGGGCAGATGCACTGTCCTCGAGATCATCATTAGGAGACTCATAGTCAGAGTCGGAGAGGGGGGTACGAGCTTTTACCTTCCCAGTGAATGGGGGTAATTCTCTTTCTGAGTCAGAGCGACCCACCAGCCCGAAGTAGGCCTCCTCATCATCACTAGAGTCTAAGGAATCAGACTCAGTGTCTTTGACTTTTTTGGCAATGTAGCTCCTCTCCTTCTTTTTATCTCTAGAGGTCCTGTGCTCTTCTCCCTTCCCCTTCTCTCTCTTTCCTTGATGGCAGTCAGCCACGACGTGTCTTGGCTTATTGCACCCAAAACAAATGATGTCAGCATGACGATGTTTGTTCGGTTTTGATTCATACCTGTCAGAAGAATAATTCTTCTTCAGATTTCTAGAGGAGGAGCCGTCTCTTTTTCTTTGATTCCTCATCTTTAAGAACTTCTTGAATTCTGGGGTGATGAGGGAGAAGTCTTCTTCAGATAGCTTTGAGCCCGAGGAGCATGGCTCGGGGTCTTCCTCCTCATCCTTTTTCCACAAACGGGACGAGGCAGCACCCTTGCCTTTCCTGGAGTGAATGTCTTTTAGGGCCACAGACTTTTCTTTTGTTGCGGCTTTCTCGACTTGTTCTTCTGCTTTCCTCGTGTTCAGCTGAAGCTCATAGGACATAAGCTTCCCAAATAGTATTTGAGGATCAGTTTCTGCTAATTTGCCAAACTCTCGGATGGCGCAGATCTTCGTGTCCCATTCCTTAGTAAGAGACCTAAGTAATTTATCATTCAGTTCACCATCAGTGAACACTCTTCCATATCCCTTTAGGGCATTGACGATCTTGAGGAAATTCTTGAAGGTAACTCCGATCTCTTCCTTGGGCCCTTGCCTGAAGGCCTCATATTTCTTGTTCAGGAGGGATCTCCGATCATCCCTCACTTCATCAGTGCCCTCCATCAGAATAATCAGGCTGTGCTAGATATCCTTGGCTGTCCTGTTGTTGCAGAAGTTCTGCATCATGGAGTCATCGACTGCGCTGACTAGAATGTTCTGTGCTTTCTTGTCAAGTCCGACCAGCACCATCTCGTCCTTGTCCATTTTAGAAAGCTTCTTTGGCACCATTTTGGTAGGATCAATGGTGGAGGCCTTAGTGAGAATATAAGGTCCCTCCTCCACGATCATGAAGAGTCGAGGGTCGACTGCTTCCATGTAAAATCTAATCCTTTCCTTACAGATAGGAAAGTTAAGCCTGGTGCACCCTGGGATCTTGCCTGAGTACTTGAGTCCGACCATAGTAGATATCTGCCTTCATCTTTACACTAGTGGGAGGAACTTACTCAAGGTGTTAACCTTTTTGATGAGCAACCTCCCTCTAATACCACTTGAAAGTCACACTAGTTCCAACTAACTTCACCTAGGGGGGAGGGAATAGGTGATGCGAATTTTTTTGGCGGAATTAAAATTTTACCTTCATAATAAAAGAAAACAAACAAAGCACAGAAAGACACAGGCAGTTATAGTGGTTCCCCGATTTGGGTACGTCCACTTTCTCCCTTCGACCGATCTCCCAACAAGGGACGACTCGGTAACTTCACCAACCGGATTGAAATCCAATCCTCATACTAATGGAAGAAACCCTTCCAACCGAAGGAGTCACAACTCCTCCACCACGGGTTGTACCCAACCCTTATAATGACGAACAAACGTTCCATTACAATAAAAGTAAAAATGGAATGTATAAAATACAAACTACTTTTGGAGCGCTAGGTGTCCCTCTTCGTTCGATGACACATTCTTGAAGAAGACGAAGAGTCCACGACCATAGCTCTCACTTGGAAAGGATCTCCTCGAGATCGGCGGCGGCAAAGATTGCATCGGTGATTCTTTCAAGATCGGCAGCGGCACAGATTGCAGCAGCGATTCTTTCGAGATCCAACCTTCGTAGCAAAGCTAGCAAGGTCTACCAATGGTCTTACTTGGATCGATCGTCTCAATCGATTCGTAAGGGGAAGGTATTCCCGTTCAACAAATCAAGAGACAAAGGATCTCAAGATAGATACGTGATGCGTGTTGCTTTGCTAAGCTTCTGTCGCCGGGAGATCAGGAAGAATCCACGATCGGCGGCGGCGACAACTTGATTCACGGAGACGGGGGCGGAAGAGAATACGCGATCCGCTAGGTCAAATCCGGCGGCGCTTTCTTTTCATATATATGGATTGTCTTTACTGTTCAAAATACACGATTATATATACTGTAGGTCATCCTTTATGACCGTTTTGGGCCCCACCAAAAGTAGCCCTAAATCCGGTTCAAAACAGCGCCTGTACATTTGGTCCGGTCCAGCGCGCCAATGAAAATCGCCTAAGGCAAATTCGGCGGCAATCATTGGTGATTCTCGACGAATCGACGAGAATCACTAATGATTCCCGTTGAATTCTACTTTGAAGAATTCTTAGCTGAATAGCTTGCCAACAAGAAAGAATCGTCGAGATTCATTATCCATTCTCGACAAATCGTCGAGAATGTAGAGTCATTCTCGACGATTCTGACTTGACAGATTCCTTGAAGGCGTTGAATCAGCCAGGTGATTCTCGACGATTCTGACTTGGCAGAATCCATGAAGATGTTGAAAGCGTTGAGTCAGCCGGATGCAGTCGGCGAGAATCGGTGAGTGATTCTCGACGATTCGGCGAGAATCACTAGTGATTCTCGTCGAATCGGCGAGAATCACTTAGTGATTCTCGTCGAATCTAACTTAGACGATTTCTCATCTTTCTTCCCGTGAGTTGCTTTGACCCATCCTTGCTCCTTGTCTGCTCTTGATCTGTCTCAGCCCTGTACTTGAAAATAAGTACACTCCAATAGAGAGAGTACACGTAAGCCAACACACTGATCTGCTCAACGAGAGATTACGTTGCGCAGACCCGTGTATATTGACCCACTGCACCTTGACATTGGTGTGTACTTAGCGTGGAATAACTGCAAGCACATCATGAAGAAAATTATCAAATACATTATCTATTAAACTTAGCTTGTACATGGGCTTCTTCAAATTAGGTACATTGTGGATACAATACCCAACAAGAATCCTGGCCAGACTCCCCTCTGAGATGAAAAGGAGGGCCAGTCTCATGTCATCTTGTAGCCCCTTATAAAACCTCCGGGCATAGCCAGCATCGTCTAACTTGTAAGCATCCACATAGCAGGCCAGGTGCGTGAACTCCTGATAGTACTCCACCACAGACCTGTTCCCCTGCCTTAGCCGCAGGAACCTATCCTCCAGGTCGTCCCTCGCCGACTGCGGTACAAAATGTCCCAAGAGCGCTGCTCTTAACTCCTCCAAAGTAATATCAGTGCAATCCATCCCCGCAAAGGTGGTGTCCAGCTGAGATTTCCACCACCTCTTTCCGTGTGACTCCAGACAGGAGACCGCTAAAGCAACTGCCTCTTCAGTGGGGCATCGAATCCCTGCTAGCATCTCGTAAATGGTATCCAACAATTCCTTCGTACGTACTGCAAACTCCGTCCCCTGGTAGGATGGAGGGGAAAGTCCCCGGAAGACAGTCATCCAATTGGCCCCGGGGTTTGGTTGTGGAGCCGGGGCTTGCTGAGCTCTGAAGGCCTCTAGAATGGCCGTCAGTGTTTGCCTCATCTCCGTCTGCTGGAACGGAGCTTGAGCCTACGGTGGCGGGACCACATTCGGAGCCTGGGGTGTCCCCTACTATGATTTAGGGTTCGTCGCAGGCTACAAGTAAAAATTCCATTTGTTAGAGAGCGAATGAATGAAATTTAAGAAGGGTTAGGATGGAATTTCACATACGATTTCCCTTATGGGCACACCACGACTTCCGCTGCTAGTTTGTCCGCAAACTAAGCTCGCGCGGGGGTGGACAAGGGTTTTGTGGACTACTTCTCTTCCGATAGAGGTCTCCTCTGATACCACTTGTAAAACCCCCTTTTTTTTTAAACACCGGGTCTTTGCCCAGAATTTCCGCTTTGCGGTGGCTCCGACTCACCGGAAGGCCGCCACTACAAAACGCCACCCCATGATATTTGTTTAAGGGGTCTTCTGCAAGGCTCCCATCGTATAAAAAGTCCCATACTGATTTATACGTTGGGGTGTCGGTTGTATGCATGGGGTGGCATTTTGTAGAGGCGGCTTTCCCGTGAGTCGGAGCCACCGCGAAGCAGCAATTCTGGGCTAAGACCGCGGTGTTTTAAAAAAAATGGGGTCTTACAAGTTGTGTCATAGGAGACCTCGATCGGAAGAGAAGTAGTCCGCAAAACCCTGGGCCACCCCCGTGCGAGCTTAGTTTGCAGACAAACTAGCAGCGGAAGCAGTGGAGTTCCCATAAGGGAAATCTTATGTGAAAGTCCATCCTAACCCTTCTTAAATTCCATTCATTCGCTCTCTAACAAATGAAATTTTTACTTGTAGCCTGCGACAAACCCTACATCACAGTATGGGACACCCCAGGATTCGAATGTGGTCCCGCCTCCACCGTCTCCAGCTCCGTTCCAGCAGAAGGAGATTGGGCAAACACTGACGGCCATTCTGGAGGCCTTCAAAGCTCAGCAAGCCCTGGCTCCACAGCAAAACCCCGGGGCCAATTGGATGACTGTCTTCCGGGGACTTTCCCCTCCATCCTACCTGGGGACGGAGTCTGCAGTACGTATGGAGGAATGGTTGAATACCATTTACGAGATGCTAGCGGGGATTCAATGCCCCACTGAGGAGGCAGTTGCTTTGGCGGTCTCCTGTCTGGAGTCACACGGAAAGAGGTGGTGGAAATCTCAGCTGGACATAACCTTTGCGGGGATGGATTGCGCTGATATTACTTGGGAGGAGTTCAGAGCAGCGCTCTTGGGACATTTTGTACCGCAGTCGGCGAGGGACGACCTGGAGGATAGGTTCCTGCGGTTGAGGCAGGGGAACAGGTCTGTGGTGGAGTACTATCAGGAGTTCACTCACCTGGCCCGCTATGCGAACGCTTACCAGTTAGACGATGCTGGCTATGCCCGGTGGTTTTATAAGGGGCTACAAGACGATTGGAGACATTCCCTCCTTTTCGTCTCAGAGGGGAGTCTTGCCAGGATTCTTGAGATAGCAAAGAAGAGAGAGGCTAAGAAGAGAAGGAACGGGGATCAGCCTCGTCAGGAGTTTTGGCAGGAGCAGAGGAGTATGGGGGTATTGGCTCCCCAGCCTTTATAGATGCTGGATATGCCAAGGACAGCAGATCAGCCATCGGTATGGTTTCGTGCAATCAGCCGGGGCATATCAGGAGGAACTGCCCTATGAGGCAAGCACCGCCACCAGCACATCAGGGCGCTCCACCTCCCCGACAGTTTGGCGGACGAGGACAGGACCGAGGACGAGGATTTTAGGATCGAGGCCGCAGGCCAGAGAGGGAGCAGGTGTATGCTCTAGACATTACACAGCCCAGGAACCCGGAGCAGGTTATCACAGGTATGACAGTACTTTTAAATTTTCTTCATGTAAACTAGTATTCTAGACATAACCTAGTTAGAAATTAAGAGAAGACAACTGCAAAAAGAATACTAAGACACCTAATTACCCTAGACATAGACTTCGTTAGCGGCAAGCCTGCTCACACTCTCTTCTACACTGGTGCTTTGCACTCGTTCGTGTCGGAGGATTTCGTGAAAGGACTGGAAGGTGTGGAGCCATTCACTGGGAAGATGATGAGGGTGCGCCTACCTGATGGATCAGAGATAATGACCTCTACTCATTGCAATATGGAAGCGAGGATCGGCGGGAAGGCGTTTGAGGCACCAACGACGATTCTAAAGATGCCAGATTTTGACCTGATCCTGGGCATGACTTGGCTGTGCTGGAACCATGCCCAGATCGACTGCGTGGCGAAGAGGATCACCGTGAGGTACAGCGACTCCTTCATTGTCATCGAAGGTATTATACCAGCACCCCGTACCTTATTATCGTCTGTGCAGGCCGTTAAGGCCCACCTGCAGGGGGAAGAAGTTTATCAGGTCCTTTTTGAGGCGGTCGTGGCCAAGGACTCCATTTCAGATATTCCAGTAGTGCGGGACTTCGCCGACGTATTTCCGGAGAAGCTACCAGGGCTACCCCCACACCGAGTGAAGGACTTTCTGATTCAGCTCGTACCAGGGGCTAAGCCGGTATCCAGAGCTCCCTATCGAATGGCCCCAAAGGAGTTGGTGGAATTTCAAAGCCAGCTTAAGGAGTTAGTGGAGGCCGAGTTCGTTCGACCTAGCTCTTCACCATGGGGAGCTCCGGTGTTGTTCGTTAAGAAGAAGGACGGGACCCTTCGAATGTGCATAGATTACCGGGCCCTGAACAGGTTGATGGTCTGGAATACTTATCCCTTACCAAGGATAGACGAGCTATTTGACCAGCTGGAGGGAGCCCATTGGTTCTCAAAGCTGGATCTGAGGTCAGGGTACTACCAGCTTCGCATTCGGGAGGAGGACATCCCGAAGATGGCCTTCAGCAGCAGATATGGTTTGTACGAGTTTACCGTGATGCCGTTCGGGCTCACAAAAGTACCCTACGCATTCATGACCTTGATGAAACGGGTGATTGAAGAGTATCTGGACGTCTTCGTTATCGTATTCATCGACAACATCCTTATCTATCCAAGGACGGAGGATGAGCACGCGAGACATCTTGCCTTGACCTTGGAGAAGCTGCGGGAGCATGAGATGTATGCCAAATATAGCAAGTTCCAGTTTTGGCTAAATGAGGTGGCCTTTCTAGGCCATATCATCAGTGGAGCAGGTCTGGCTGTGGATCCGGCGAAGGTCCAGGCAGTACGGGATTGGCCACCACTAATGTCGGCCTCAGATGTTCGAAGTTTCTTGGGACTTGCCGGTTATTACCGGAAGTTCGTAAAGGGGTTCTCTAAGATTGCCCTCCCTCTTACGTCTCTGACGAAGAAGGAGTCCCCTTTTATTTGGACGCCACGATCTGAATCTGCCTTCCAGGAGCTGAAGGATCGTCTCACCTCAGCTCACATCCTTGCTCTTCCATCAGGGAAGGAAGGATTCCAGGTGTACACAGATGCTTCCTATCAGGGGATGGGTGCCGTTCTGATGCAGAACGGGCACGTAATAGCCTATGCCTCCCGTCACTTGAAGCAGCATGAGCAGAACTATCCCGTGCACGATTCTGAGATAGGGGCAGTTATTTTTGCTCTTAAGATCTGGCGACACTATCTATACGGAGTACATTGCGATATCTTCTCTGACCATAAAAATATGAAGTACGTCGACACCCAGAAGGAGTTAAACATCAGGGAGAGATGCTGGGTGGAGTTTCTATCGGACTACCAGTATACCATGCACTACCATTTGGGGAAGGCGAACGTGGTCGCAGATACTCTCAGCCAGAGAGCAAGTACGTCAGGAGAAGTCCCACAACTGATGGCCTTGGAGTTGGTTAAAGCATTCAAGGAGATAAAGATTTCACTAGTGTCTGAGGATGACCCGGAGTTATACATTTAGTTCCTGGGGTCGATGGTTACTACTGATGATATTCGAGACAGCATCATAGATTGGAAAATACTGGATGAGAGTGCTGAGCTGATATTCCAAGCCTTGGAGGAAGGCATGATAGGAGATTACTCTTTGAGGGATGGTCTCCAGTGTTTCCGAGGAAGAGTCTACATACCAGCAGGAGGACAGATCCGGGAGGACATTATGACGGAAGCTCACTACAACCGATATTCGGTAAACCCGGGGATCACCAAGATGGTGAAGGATTTGAAGTGGACAATGTACTGGCGGGGTATGAAGAAAGATATTACGTACTTTGTGACGCATTGCGAGGCCTGCCAACTCATGAAGGCAGAGTGTAGGAACCCGGCAGGTTTGCTGCAGCCGCTTCCAGTGCCGGAGTGGAAATTTGAAGATATAGCCATGGACTTCATACATGGGCTACCTCGATCCCATGCGGGGAATGACTCGATCTGGGTAATAGTGGACATGATGCAGTGGCCCAGAGCCGCCCCGCTCAGTCGGAGTCACACCGAGCCAGAGGAACACGAATGGCACCCATTGCCGGGCTGCAGCCCAAGCACCCCACCCATGACCGCACCTATTCTCAGCGCGGAGGGATGTTGAGGCGAGGTCTCGAACACAGCCCCTTGATAAAGAGCTTTCCTAACAGTTGGTGATGAGAGCTGTTAGGAAAGCTCTTTATCAAGGGGGCTGGGTTCGAGACCTCGCCTCAACATCCCTCCGCGCTGAGAATAGGTGCGGTAATGGGTGGGGTGCTTGGGCTGCAGCCCGACAGTGGGTGCCATTCGTGTTCCTCTGGCTCGATGTGACTCCGACAGAGCGGGGCGGCTCTGGGCCACTGCATCAGGACAAGCTAACAAAGGTGGCCGAAGGACGCTCCGGTTAGTGTTTTAGTACGGAGGTTCATTGAGCAGTTTGTGCGTTATCATGGGGTTCCCAAGACTATCATTTTGGATCGGGATGGGCGGTTTACATCCAGGGAGTGGAGGTCAGTCCAGGCCCATTTGGGTTCTCGGTTGACATTCAGTACAGCTTTTCAGCCTCATACAAACAGGCAGACGGAGCTCACCAACCGTACACTGGAAGATCTGTTGCACCTGTGTATTTTAGAACGCAACGAGCCTTGGGAGAGATTGCTGCCACTGGTCGAGTTTTCATAAAACAATGCCCATCAGTCCAGCATAGGCATGGCTCCATACGAGGTGTTGTATGGAAGGATGTGCAGGACCCCACTATCATGGGTTTAGGATGAGGATCCGCAGGCACTAGGCTCGGAGTTTGTGGGAGATACAGATGCTCAGATTAGATTGATCCAGGACAGGATGTTGGAAGCCCAGAGCAGACAGACGAAATACTACGATGTGAGGCATCGTCAAGTGGAGTTCCATGTGGGAGACCGGGTTTTCTTGAAGATACGGCCGATGCACGGAATCTCGCGGGTTCGCGGGCGGAAGAAGCTCAACCCGAGATATATGGGGCCTTATAGGATCCTGGAGCGGATCGGCCCCTTAGTCTATTGACTGGAGCTACTGCTGGAGTTAGCGGGATTGCATGACGTCTTCCACGTCTCCTCACTTCGGAGGGCTCTGCTACGGCCAGAGCAGCTGATTTCCACAACAGTCAGCCCGGTGGCCTCGGATCGGTCAGTCAACCAGGAGCCTATCAGGATCAATGACACAGCAGTGCGGGTCTTGTGACGGAATAAGGTTCCATTAATAAAGGTTCTGTTGAATAATCATGGGCAGGAGGAGCATACATGGGAGCCACAGGACTTTATGCGGCAAAAATACCCGGAACTTTTCAGTCAGGTATACCTCACAACACCTCAGGACAATCAATTTGCTTTCCTGTTTTAAACCAATAGGACTTAAATTTCAAGGATAGGGGCTAATCATTTGTTTATTGGGGTTACACCTTGTCAATTTGACAAATTGGTCTTAGACTTGAAACCGCACATAGCAAACATAACGTAGAGATGTAATCTTTCAATTCTCATGGGATGTTACAGGCTTCTTTTTCCCGATTGGAGTCCCGTAGGCTTAACCTTGATTTCGGGGACGAAATCTTTGTTTTGTTTATTGGGATTTATAACATCCCATTTCCGGCTAGACCCCTAGAAGTGGTTTTGTCATAACAGAACCTTAGGAAACCCAGGAATTGAAGATTATCGACAAAAAATTTCGAGTCAAGGGGGTGGTCATGCCCGTGACCTAGGGCGTGACCCCTTCGACGATCGTCGACCTCAGGAAGACGATCGTCGAGCTCAGAAATTTCAACATGGGCCTGACACGCCCGTGACCGATCTGTCACGCCCGTGACCTTGGAATGGCATTGAGTGAGCTAAGCTCACTCAACGCCGTGGGCTGGATGGCGTTGAGTGAGCTTAGCTCACTCAAAGCCATAAGCGGGATGGCGTTGAGTGAGCTTAGCTCACTCAAAGCCATAAGTTGAATGGCGTTGAGTGCACTGACTGCACTCAACGCCATCTTGTGTCGGCAGGATGGAGTTTAGTGAGCTGAGCTCACTCAACGATGTAGACTGGATGGCGTTGAGTGAGCTTAGCTCACTCAACACCGTAAACGGTCAGGCGGGATTGCGTTGAGTGCGTTGAGTGAACTAAACGCCATAAGCTTAATGGCGTTGAGTGCACTGACTACACTCAACGCCATTTGGTGTTGTCTGGATGGCGTTGATTGAGCAGAGCTCACCCAACGCCATAACCTGGACGGCGTTGAGTGAGCTAAGCTCACTCAACACCATCGTATAAAAGAACATATTCTGGGTGGTGTTGTGTGAGCAAAGCTCACTCAACGCAATAATCCGGATGGCGTTGAGTGAGCTGAGCTCACTCAACGCCATAATCCGGATGGCGTTGAGTGAGCTGAGCTCACTCAATGCCATAATCCGGATGGCGTTGAGTGAGCTGAGCTCACTCAATGCCATAGTCTGGAATAGCATTGAGTGAGCAAAGCTCACTCAACCCCATAGCTTGATGGCGTTGAGTGAGCTGAGCTCACTCAACGCCATTATACTTAGAATTTTCTGGCATTGTATTTCTGGCTGTGTGCTGGTTTAGCTTAACCGGGCCGATCCAGGAGTGAGCTGTTTTCTCCAATAAGACCTGATAAGTCTTATTTAATTTTAGTTTACCAGTCATGTTGTGCCACGTGGAACGCCGGTTTTGCAAAAGGGCGGTTACGGCCATGGCCAAGAGGTAGGCTTCATGGCCATCAATGGCATTTGATGTCATGGCCTTCCCTCTTCCCCTTGAAATGGCTGGATTCAACTCCTCTCAGGGAGAGGATTAGTTTCCAGCCCTCCTCCAGCTGTCACAGAGCCATTTCAGCTCCCCCACCATCATGGCCGAGCCAAGCTATAATGGGCCATTAATGGCCACCAGTGTTTGGCTGTTCCCCCTCCTTGTCCAAGCTTTTAAAAACCTTCAAGGGCCCAAGGGGAGTTTTTACCAGCTTTTATCCGAAGTTTTCGAGCCTCCCCTTGCTGTTGAAGAATTCTGGCGACACCACCACCGCGCAAATGGCATCCCGACGGTCTGCACGCCTCCAGCCCGAGAACAAGGTCCTCCCCTCCCTCTTCTTCTGCGGATAGATCTTAGGATTCAATAGGATTGAGAATCGGGCTCAACTGAGCCCGATTGTAGCTTTCATTTTCATGGATTTTCCATGAAATTCGCATGCTCGGGCTCGCCAGAAAATGCCTCTCCGGCGGCTGCGCTGCCGCCCGACGATGATCGCCACCTCAACGGAGGTGGTGGTGGTAGTGGCCGGCCAGGGAGGAGGATGGACGGCCAGCTGTGGGTGGGAGAAGTGCTCCCAGGCGCGTGCTATCTAGACCATCGGCTGGAGATTGAAGACAACCTCCCAGCCGACGGATCAACGTTTAAAATCTGTGCTGTTGAATTTAGTTCTTGCTTTTATGAGAATTTTTATATTATAATATCAGTCACATTAGAAAATTTAGGACAAATACTTGGTGGCTCCTACAGAAAAAGTGGTCAACACCAATATTGTAGCGCTATGAGTCTAGAAAATTTCAAAATTTGTTTCAAGCGATTTGGACCAGTGGATAGACCTCAGCACTCATTTCGGTGAGGTCTACCCATAGGGCTGTTTTGACCTTAGAAAAATTCCCCACTCCAATCCAGTCATCAAAAAGACTTGAAATTTGGGGTGTGGCCTAATCTTACCTATATCTAGGTGCTATCAAAAAATTAGGATTTTTTGAAAATGTTTTTCTATAGTTTTTAGAAAAATTTAATAATCCTAGAATAAATTAATTAGATTGCTAAATGACTTCCAAACCCTCCCAAATTTTGGTGAGTGGTCCCTGGGTTTATCATAAGATTTTGGTAAAAATTTCATCTTATTTGGAGATGTTTTGTATAGGTTTTTATCCCCCCTAGGTTGATTTTTATAGGATAAAACATCCCCTTGGTATTTCAGTGGCCATATCACCTCAACAGAGGCTGATATTTATGTCACTGACTTTTTAGGGCATGACACACCATCCAAGGGAGTTTGGAGTGGTTTGGTGTAGGGTAGCCCTAGAACCCTAGGGCAGGTCCCTTAATAGGGATTTTTAGGGTTGTGAAGGTCATGGGGTCAAATGACCTTGGACTGACTTAAAATTTGGTGGAGAGAACTATAATGGCCCTATGGTTCTCTCCACCAAATTTTAAGTCAGTTCAAGGTCATTTGACCCCATGACCTTCATAACCCTAAAAATCCCATTAAGGGACCTACCCTAGGGTTCTAGGGCTACCCTACACCAAACCACTCCAAACTCCTTTGGAGGGTGTGTCATGACCTAAAAAGTCAGTGACCAAAATATCAGCCTCTGTTGAGGTGATATGACCACTCAAATACTAAGGGAGTGTTTGATCCTAAATTATCCTATAAGGATCAACCTAGGGTGGGATAAAAATCTATACAAAACATCTCCAAATGAAATGAAATTTTTACCAGAACCTTATGATAAACCCAGGGACCACTCACCAAAATTTGGGAGGGTTTGGAAGTCATTTAGATATCTAATTAATTTATTCTAAGATTATTAAATTTTTCAAAAAACTATAGAAAAACATTTTCCAAAAATCCTAATTTTTAGATATCACCTAGATATAGGTAATATTAGGCCACACCCCAAATTTCAAGTCATTTTGATGACTAGATTGGAGTGGGGAATTTTTCTAAGGTCAGGACAGCGCTATGATTAGACCTCACCAAAATGAGTGCTGAGGTCTATCTAGTGGTCCAAAACGCTTGAAACAAATTTTAAAATTTCTTAGACTCATAGAGCTACAATATTGGTGTTGACCACTTTTTATGTAGGAGCCTCCAAGTATTTTCCTAAATTTTCTAAAGTGACTGATATTCTAATATAGAAATTCTCATAAAAGAAAGAACTAAATTCAACAGCACAGATCTTAAAGGTTAATCCGTCTGCTGGGAGGTTGTCTTCAATCTCCAGCCGACGGTTTAGATATCACGTGTCTGGGAACAATTCTCCCTCCCATAGCCGGCCGTCCAGCCTCCTCCCTGGCCGACCACCGCCACCACCACCTCCGTTGAGGGGGAGGCCATCGCCGGGCGGCGGCGCAGCCGCCGGAGAGGCTTTTTCCGGCGAGCCCGAGCATGCAAATTTCATGGAAAATCAATGAAAATGAAAGCTCGAATCGGGCTCAGTTTAGCCCGATTCTCAATCCTATTGAATCCTAAGATCTATCCGCAGAAGAAGAGGGAGGGGAGGACGTTGTTCGCGGGCTGGAGGCGTGCAGACCAACGGGATGCCATTTGCGCGGTGGTGGCATCGCCGGAATTCTTCTACAGCAAGGGGAGGCTCGAAAACTTCGGGTAAAAGCTGGTAAAAACTCCCCTTGGGCCCTTGAAGGTGTTTAAAAGCTTGGACAAGGAGGGGGAACGGCCAAACGCTGATGGCCATTAATGGCCCATTATAGCTTGGCTCGACCATGATGGTGGGGGAGCTTAAACGGCTCTGTGACAGCTGGAGGAGGGCTGGAAACTCCTCCTCTCCCTGAGAGGAGTTGAATCGAGCCGTTTCAAGGGGAAGAGGGAAGGCCATGGCATCAAATGCCATTGATGGCCATGAAGCCTAGCTCTCAGCCATGGTCGTAACCGCCCTTTTGCAAAACCGGCGATCCACGTGGCACAGCATGACTGGTCAACTTAAATTAAATAAGACTTATAAGGTCTTATTGGAGAAAACGGCTCACTCCTGGACCGGCCCGGTTCAGCTAAACCAGCACAAAGCAAGAAATACAATGCAAGAAAATTCTAAGTATAATGGAATTTAGTGAGCTCAGCTCACTCAACGCCATCAAGCTACGGCGTTGAGTGAGCTCTGCTCACTCAACGCCATTCCAGACTATGGCATTGAGTGAGCTCAGCACACTCAACGCCATCCGAATTATGGCGTTGAGTGAGCTCAGCTCACTCAACGCCATCCGGATTATGGCATTGAGTGAGCTCTGCTCACTCAACGCCACCCAGAATAAGTTCTTTTTAGACGATGGCGTATAGTGAGCTTAGCTCACACAACGCCATCCAGGTTATGGCGTTGAGTGAGCTATGCTCACTCAACGCCATCCAGACAACACCAAATGGCATTGATTGCAGTCAGTGCACTCAACGCCGTTCAGCTTATGGCGTTGAGTGCACTCAACGCACTCAACGCCATCCCGCCTGACCGTTTACGGCATTGAGTGAGCTAAGGTCACTCAACGCCATCCAGTCTACGGCGTTGAGTGAGCTCAGATCACTCAACGCCATCCTGCCGACACCAAATGGCGTTGAGTGCAGCCAGTGCACTCAACGCCATTGAACTTATGGCTTTGAGTGAGCTAAGCTCACTCAATGCCATCCCGCTTATGGCTTTGAGTGAGCTAAGCTCACTCAATGCCATCCAGCCCACGGCGTTGAGTGAGCTTAGCTCACTCAACGCCATTCCAAGGTCACGGGCGTGACGGATCGGTCATGGGCGTGTCAGGCCCATGTTGAAATTTCTGAGCTCGACGATCGTCTTCCTGAGGTCGAAGATCATCGAAGGGGTCACGCCCTCGGTCACGGGTGTGACGGGTCGGTCACGGCCGTGACCACCCCTTGACACGAAATTTTTTGTCGATAATCTTCAATTCCTGGGTTTCCTAAGGTTCTGTTATGACAAAACCACTTTCAGGGGTCTAGCTGGAAATGGGATGTTACAGTAGTGGCCGAGTTCGTCCATGTAAATTCACCCTTTTTCATGCACTCGGTAATTGGGGCCATAATACTACTAAAATCCTTAATAAATCTCCGATAGAATGTGGCGAGCCCGTGAAAACTCCTAACATCCCGAATATTGGCGGGCTCGGGCCAATCTGTAATGGCTTGTACCTTCTTGGGGTCTACGTGGATCCCTTTCAAACTCACAATATAACCGAAGAACTCAACCGATGACACATGGAAAGTACACTTCTTAATATTCACGAATAATTTTTCCGATCTCAGCGTGGTAAGGATGATTTTCAAATGTGACTCGTGATCGATCGTGGAGTTGCTAAAAACCAAAATGTCATCAAAATATACCACGATGAAGTTTCCCATATAGGGTTGGAAGACGTGGGTCATCATCCTCGAGAACGTGCTCGGCGCATTGGAAAGCCAAAATGGCATAACTAACCACTCGTAGAGCCCTTCCTTAGACTTAAATGCGGTCTTCCACTCATCACCTTCCCTAATTCGGATCTGGTGGTAGCCGCTCCTAAGATCCAATTTCGAGATAATCGTGGCACTGACTAACATGTCCAATAAATCGTCCAGGCGTGGGATGGGAAATCGGTACTTAATAGAGATTTTATTAATGGCTCTACTATCCACACACATCCTCCAATATCTGTCCTTCTTGGGGGCAAGTATGGAGGGAACGACACACGGGCTCATGCTGTAGCGAATAAAACCTTTTTGCAATAAATCCGAAATCTAGGTTTGTAACTCTAAGTGTGCGGAATGGTTTAGCCGATAATGTATGAGGTTGGGCAATGAGGAGCCCGGAATGAAATCAATGGCATGTTGGATATCCCGCATGGGGGGTAACTCAGACGGTAGCTCGTCCGGGTACATGTCCACAAACTCTTCTAAGAGTTCTCTCAGCGCCGGCGGAAAATTCTCAAAAGTTGCCGCGTCTTCCTTAACTTGTAGACTCACTAATGCATAGAGGACACCGTCCAAAAAGGTAGTAGGCTTCAGTTCTTTCATCCCTATCAGACTCAATGTTTTCTTCTCGACCGGGATGACCGTATCCATGGAGGGGACCGAAGGATCCTTTGGCAAAGCGGGTTTAAAGATAATGGATCTTCCATTAAATTTAAACTCGTAGGTGTTGGCCCGACCAAAGTTGGTGATGTCATGATCATACAACCAAGGGCGACCCAACAAGACGTGATAAACATCCATAGGGATGACGCCACACCAAATCTGCTCAGAATAAGTTTTGATTGAAAGGGGTACCAAGCATCGCTTTGACACAGGGAGGGACGACTTGTTTACCCATGCCACCTTATAAGGGTGAGGGTGCGGCTCGATAGCAAGATACATACGTTTCACCGCGGGTTCAGAAATAACGTTCATACAACTACCGCTATCGATGATCAACCTACACCCTTTTTAACCACTCTTAAAATTCAACGTGAAAATGTTCGTCCTATTCCATTCGTCTAACGCTCGTGGGGTCGCCAGAATACACCTCATAACCATCATATGGGAGTCATCTTCCATATCACTAGGCACTTCGTCCGACTCGCTTTCTTCTCCCGCCTCGTAAGTAAGGTCGCTTGACCCACCAGCGGAATCTAACAGGGCTAATGGTTTGGGTTTGGTAGGACAATCACTAGCATAGTGCCCTTGGATCCCGCAAGCGTAACAGGTGACATTCGTTCTGTTGACCCTACCCACTGGGACTCTCTCACTAGAGGGGTTTCTATTGTTCTTAGCCATTACGACTATGGAGGTCGAGTCAAGGGATTGATACCTTCCTTTATCCTTATAGGTGGAGGTGGGAGGCGGTCCTAAAATGGACTTGCCCTTTTGGAACGAGCGGGACTTACCTTTAAGAACATTATGTTTCTCAATATCTAAGGCATCATTGAATGTGACGTGCAGGTCGGTGTGACCATAACGCAGAAGCTTTACTTGGATGTCGGGGTTTAGTACCTTACGAAACCTGGAGAGGGTGACCACGGGCATCTCTTTCACATCACACCTAACCATCATGTCCTTCAGCAGACTCATGTACTCAGAAACTGACCTAGTCCCTTGCTTAAGAATAGCTAAATCATCGAACATCTGTGTCCGATGGTACGTAGGGACATACTGCTCTGTCAGCCTAGCCTTCATGTCATCCCAGCCAATGGGCAACACACCGTTCTCGACTCTCAAATGCCGTTCCTCATTCAGCCAAAATATTTTAGCACGCCCTTGCAACTTCATCCTCGCTACTCGCACCCTATCTGCGTCGTTCAGAGTATACCACTCAAAATAGCATTCGATCTCCATGACCCAGTCACGGAAGACTTGGGAATCCCCCAATCCATCGTAGGATGGTGGATTGACTCGGACGGCCCGAGTAAGATCAAACTCGTAAGGTGCTCGTGGAACGTGCTCATTAGGAGGGTGTGGGTAAGGATTGTGATTTTCTCCCACCCGTTGGTGAGCGGGTTGATTAAGGGGTGCCCCTTGGGGTAATCCCATTCCGTGAAGTGCCTACCTAATGGCCGTAATCTGCTCCGTGAAATCCTGACGGAGTTCTTCAATCACAGTGAGGGTACGACCCTCAGCCCGGTCATCATCCATATTAGAAGACGATGGAGGATATTCTGTACCTAGCCTAGTGCGCATGCAAAAATGAAGACAACAGACTTAGACATACCACATAAGGAATTAATCCCGCTTAATGACGATAGGAAAATATTTTTTTTTTTGATTTTCTTACAGGAAATAAAAAGAGGATTATTAAAAAAAATTTTGATTTTTTGCTGACAAATAAGAAATCTAAGCCGCTATTGGCAGACCTAAAAAATAATTATTTTTGAGATTTTTTACAATTAACGTGCAAATAGAAGTGCGGGTTAACGTGCTATATGAGAGGGTAGGGTGCCAATGAAAAAAATTGACAAGAACCTCCTCGTATACAAAATTGATGTAGGCCTATACCGTAGACGCAATATGGGCTAGGGGAATAACGCGGACGCCTCTCTAATTCCACTATTACACTCGCACAAGTTTTAACCGCAGCGCACTCGCAAGCAAAATACCACAGTTCACCAACGTACGGTAGCCACACCACTAAGAGGTCGAACGAACGACTATTGGCCGATTTTCTCCCAAGAAAAAAGGACCAACCCGGTCCGGACAAGCGTGGTTGTACCAAAAGAGATCTACCAAAAAATGCGATCGAAAAATTATAGATCTCTCCCAACAAAAATTACGGGGCTCTCCAAACCCGTTCGGAAATAACGCGTTTAAGATTGATGCAAATCAAAAGTAAAAAAAACCACAAAGAATCTAACGATTCAAATCCAACGCAAAAATCTTTCCAACCACTAGATTATCAAGAGAGAATCACGCGTGAGTGGAGATGATCGTTACCCAAGTCAGAATAGATTATTCCGACTACCTCTAATGGATCGCTCCTCCACGGTTCCGCCGGAGTTGCTCCGGATGGAGAGAAAGATCGTCCGCCTTGGCCGCTTCACACTGTTGTTCAAATTCCTCGACGTAGAAGAAGGCCTTTCTCGGATAAAACTCCAAGTAATGATGGGTGGCCGGTTTTCTTCAAAGGTGCTCGGGTGGTGGAGGTTTGTGGTCGGCCGACTATGGAAGGAGGTGGTCGGGTTGATGGTGGTGGAGTAGAGTGGGAGGCTAAGGAAGAGGAAGGAGAGGGGCGGCTGGATTTGGGGAAGAAGAGGAAGGAGGGTGGCAGCTTGGAAGTGGAAGATAAGGGAGAGTGAGGGGCTGGCCGAATTCTTGAGAGAGAGAGAGAGATGAGGGTGGCGGCTAGGAGATGAAGAGAGAGAGAGAGAGACTAGCAAGTAAGGAAAGATTTAGGGTTTCTTTTCATTTCAACTCCCCTTAAACAAAACAATACATGCCTTTATATAGGCTTAACACAATGTCTTGGCTATATGTAGCCCAAATAAAAATAAAACATACTCCAAATGTTTAAATAAAGCATGCTAAAAATATAAATGCACTCAAGCTAATAATAAAATAAGTTCAACTAGTTATTTGTCTTGCGCCGAGGGCGGAGATTATAGCGCCGCTCAAAATGAACACCATGGCGACGCGAGTCCTTTGTTCGAGACGAAGGAGGGTCTTCCGTTAGCGTGCCATCATAAACAACTTGGGGGGCCATCGTCTCCACCAAGAGTTCACCCGAACCTCGAATTAGATTGTAACATTAATTCCACCGAATCTAAATCCATGTTATACACTACCCAGAAATTTAGGTACAAAATAAATCTGGACAGCAACTTCAACCGAAGATTCCCGTTGCTATATGAATCCGGTGAGTGCGTGTAACCCCTCGATGGAAAGGTCTTTTCATTGGCTAGAACTTACATGTTCAGCTTGCAACCCAGATCAAACTATAACCCATATTAAATTGGCTCCAAAGCCTGCAACGTACAGAATATAATTTCTTTGCGCTTAGCTTACAACCCTTACTTCGATAAGACATTCCCGTGGCTACAAACTTCACCCGAAGGCGTGTAACCACTCGTTGGAAAGGTAATTTCAAGGGATTAACCTTTTGTATTTAGTAGAAAGCCCAGATCGGACCATTTATTGCCTGAAAAAAGCCAAGAAGGTCGCTGCGTGCAGAACACAGATTCTGCACACATCTTGAAGCGGAATGAACGACATCGGTTGATCTTCCTCCTGAAGCCGATCACCCCAAATCGCAACCAGAAGTTCCTCCACCCTTATTCTCCCTCTCAAGGCCATTCCTCTTCATAAATCCACCCCCATCATCACTTTGAAGAAGGGGAGGATGAAGATGAATAAACGTTATAAAAAAAGTTCTAGATAGGCCTTCCTAAGAAATCTTTTCCTCACACATCAAGACTCATTTGAGTCGATGTCTCGCCTAAGAATATCTTAAGATCTAGCACTAATGGAGAGGGGAGGAAGCTCACCTCATTTCCAGCGGTACCACCATTTCCGGCCATGGATCTTGTCATCCTCCTCGACGGCATTGCTTTTTCCTTGACGGCGGTGGCATTTCACCTCCTCCAAGGTTTGCTCCAGCAATATTTCCTCCTCCAGAAATTTCTCTCAGGAAAAAGGGCTAGAATGAAGAGTGAAAACGGCTAGGTTTTTACTTTTTCATTTTTATACAGAAGTGACACGGGTAGGGATATGGACGTGTCCTTTCCCAAGTCCTTCTCTGGCGAAGCGGCTCGACTCTCGTTTCGTGCCCCTACACGGGTACTGACATGCCCGTGTAGGTACCCGTATCCAGGTGACACCGCCATGGTTGTGGTTGTGTCAATACCCGTGTCCTTGTCGGGACACTTCTCGTTTTGCTTTCCTTGGAGCACACAGGTAGGGACACGGCCGTGTCTCTACCCATGTCCTTCTCTGGCAAGACTCAAAGCCATGGAACTCAAAGCCATGACACTCAACGCCATGGAACACGGGTAGGGACACGCTCGTGTCTCTACCCGTGTCCTGCTTGGGACAAAAAACTCAAAGCCATTTCACTCAAAGTCATGGTCACTCAACGCCACTAAACACGGGTAGGGACACCCCCGTGTCCCTACCCGTGTCCTTCTCGGTACACACCACTCAACACAATTTTATTACCACTCAACCCCATGGAAACTCAGCTCCACTGAACACGGGTAGGGACACGCCCTTGTACCTACCCGTGTCATACTCAACACAGTTTTCAACTTATTTCCTTATTCTCCGCGAGTGCGCACCTGATCGCCTGCACCCCCTTGAGACTACACCAGCTCTCCCGACACCAAAAACACACGCAAGGGGCCTAGTGTGAATCGGAACGTTACACACGGAATGTCGGGTCGTCGTGCTGACATTTGTGTTATGTATTGACTTGTGCGGTTTTGCACAGCCTTCGTGGATTGGTATACATATTGGTTGTGCGAATAAATGCTTTGTAGGGAAGGAATTCCACTGCACCGTGCCAGGGGCAGGGTTGTTATAATTGGTCAGCTGAATGCTGACTGTTGCCCTGTTTGCCACCGCTTGGTGGATTGCTTCTTTGCAGGTGGTGCGGGCTCAAGAGGGAAATAGATGGCTAAAGTCCAGGTTGTGTTGCTGCCCTTGAAGGCTTGTTTTGTTTACTCTTGTTCATGTGTGGCCGTGTAACGCCCCGAAACTCAAAAGGGTAATGGGTGGCGTTTTGAGCCAAATCAGGGATTTGGTAGAGGTTACACGGCCTGGGAAACGGGCGTGTCCCAGGGCGTGTCATGCTCGCGTTCGGCGTTGGTCGCGTGGTCGACAATTTTGGAGTCAATGGTCGTCATGGGGGTGTAACATCCCATTTCCAACTAGACCCCTGGGAGTGGTTTTGTCATAACAGAACCCTAGGAAAACCCAGGAATTTTTGTTTATCGACCAAGATTTCGAGTCAAGGGGTGGTCACGCCCGTGACCAACCCGTCACGCCAGTGACCTAGGGCATGACCCCTTCAACGATCGTCGACCTCAGAAAGATGATCGGCGAGCTCAGAAATTTCAACATGGGCCTTGTTGATGCTCGAAAAGCGACGGACTCGGGCACCACCAGCTAACCGTTCGAGCACTTGGGGAAGAGGAAGCAAAAACAAACTGCGAGCAGCAATCTACTTGGCGAACTAGAAAAGGAAACGGAAAAGCAACAGAGCCGTAGAGCACGGCAACACCAGACTTCGCCCGTCGCGGCCTAAATGCCACTCCTGCGACGGGCTTGCTTTTTATTGCCAAGATGCGGTTACAAGAAAAGAAAAAGAACGCAATGGGGAAAGCAAGCCGGAGGTCGCAAAGCCAGAGATTCGAGTCCGCAGCCTCTAACAAGTGGGCTCCTGGGCTCGAGTCAGCGTGCTTTGAGTGCACCACTTCCCCCTATTTATAGGCTGGGGGCCTGCCCAAGCGGGCAGGGCTAAAATAACCGGCTGCCCTGGGTACAAAAGAGCCGGGCAGCGGTGACGGGAAACAAAAAAGAGAAGGAACAAGCAGTTCGCGCGGGACAGGCGGACTGAGCCAGCGAGCTGGAGACCTCCCTTGGTCGCACTGAGCGCGTGACTTTTAGACTAGCAGCGACCTGAGCGACCTGGGCGACCTGACTCGGAGCCTGCCGGTCTGAGCCTGACTCGCCGATCTAGCTGAGCTGGGAACTGAGGGTGACATGAGCGGACGGATTTCTGGAGTCCGCCTAGGTGACGGACCATGCCCACTGGCGAGCTGGGCGAACTGAGTACTTAAGTTCAGCGAGGGAAGGGCAAGATGCCTAGCTGGAAATGTTGCGGATTCTGGGGTTAACATAATCCCCGCACATTTTTGAGTTTTGGTAAATTCCGAAAATGTTTCCTTAACCGCTGAGTCCGCAACTACCATTAATGCTATTTGTGCTATAAATACTGCCGGAAGCGCTGTCTTCTGTCAGAATTGTCTGCGCGACGGGTCGTTACTCACCACTTGCGGTCTCGACTTTCCAGTCCGGCATGGCGAGGCTAGGGTCCTTCTTTGGCAGTATGGCTACTCCGATTGAGAAGCCGAAAGCGAGTTCTCGGCCTAAGAAATCGAGCCACCGAAAAGATGCGCCTGCTCGCCACCAGGGGGAGAGTTCAGACCAGGTGAAGCAAGATCCAGTCCGCGATACTGTAAAGACTGCGAATGCTCCTCCAAGCCCTCTACGGGAGAAACCGAATCCGCCCTCCGTTTCTGACCAAAACCCTGCGAACTCCTCCAGTATGGAGGTGCATCGCTCTCCTTCTGGGACCATCATGTTGCGGATAGAAACGGAAAAGGAAGTTTCATCGCCGAAAGTCCAGCAGCAAAGGATCGAGGAGAAGCTTCCTACTGGTGAGTCGATAGTGGAAAGGGGAGAGAAGGCTGCCGAGGAGCGAGATAAGGAATCCGCTGAAAACGCGACCAACAGTTCCATCGAAAAGCAAGTTGTCGCTCCAAACTCAGTTCCAGAACCAAAGCCGGCTGTCATCGATTTAGAGAAGACTCCTGAGGAGAAGAAGAAGAGGAAAAGAGATGGTAATGCTGCCGAGCGGGTAGAGAAGAAGTTGAAAGTTAGAAAAGAGAAAAATATCTCCAAGCGGACTGGGGCTGCGAGCTTGCAGCATAGGCCGCGAGAAAAGGAAGTCCAAGATGATCTCGTCACTCCCGATCCTCTGCTCGCAGAAGGTGATCCCCCTTCCACGCTCAGCTTATCAACCACTGAGATACTCGACTCTATAGATAATGATCAGCTTGCGAGTATAAATCGCTCTCTACTGGAGGTGCTGCAGCCTGATACCGCAACTGGAGGAGAAAATCTTGACGACCCTTCTTCTTTTTTTCCAGCTGAAGAGAGGAAGAAAAACGAGGATCAACTCGCAATAATGAAGGCGAAGGTTGAAGCGGCCTCGGAGAAGCTCGTGGTGGATAAGCGGACTGAGGATCTTCAGATTGCTGCCGAGCTGATGCGATCTGGTAAGTTGCAGCCGGCGACCAAGCGGTTTCAGAGCTCTTGGTTGTACAAATCCCCTCCACGAAAGTCGCGGCCAGTCAAGATCCTTACAGAAACTGAAGACATAGTTACTTCGAGCAGATCGCTGGCCGAGACAAGAGCACTAGTCCGCCGTGAATGGAGGCGTCGCCTAGAGACTTTTGATCCGGAGCGCGTGAGGCGACCTATCCTTGATAGTCGTCAGATCGCCGCGAAGATAACCAAAAGTGGATAAAAACCTTTTCCCTTCTCTTTTTTCTTCTGGAGCTATTGCGGCCTGGATACTGAGGCGTCTTCACTTTCTTTGTTGCAGTTCAGAAGTCCACGCCCGATTCTGTCGAGGTCGGCGAGATCGTGCCTACGCCACCAAATGTGACGGAGGCCGCGGCGCGGACTGCTGATGAATTCGCACCGGAGGAGCTGCCTGCTAAAGAAGACAGTGTACTGTTAGCGAAGAATAATGAGGAAGAGTTATGCGAGCTTCGAACTGCACTAAAGAAAAGCAAAGCGCGGGAAAAAATCTTGGAAAGCGAGGTCGCCAGCCTTTCAGCCGCACTGGAAGGTGCGAACAAGGAGAAAAATCGTCTGAGCGGAGATGTCCGCCATTATAGGAGCAAATATTTAGCTTTGGCAAGAGAAGGAAAGAAGCAAGTAAGCGAAGCCGCTGGGGTGAGATCGCAAGCGCCTCAGCCTACTGTGGGGGAGGGATCGGCCCCTGCGGCAAGCGGGCAGCCCGCGGTGGTCGCAGATCCAACCCTGGCAGTTCAAATGATTCCATTTCCGCGGGTAGCCAAAGACATGGCTCATATGCACCGCACCTTCAATAACATGCACCACCTGGTTTCCCAACTCTACTGCGAGATCCTGCGAGGAAGTGACCTGGCTGCACATGTTGGAATGGAGGAGGAGGTGCGACCTGCTCAGAGAGACCGCGGAAGGCGCTAAGGCCTAAACATTTGCTTTCTATTATTTTTTAAGCTGCTGTATAATATTGTTGCTGAAACTCTTCGTTGTGTGATTGTATCTGCGTTGTGATATTACTCTGCTTGTCGCATACTATTATTCTTTTTGGATAATCCTGTTGTGAAATGTAAGTTTTACGGACTGGTGTTTTATGCCCGCTTATCTTGTTTACCAGAAAATTGCGATCCCTGTGGGCATACCGTGAATTCGCAATTATTTGCAGGGAGAATAGGAAAGAGGCGAGCTGAGCGGACTGGCTTTGAATCCGCAAAGCCTTTGAAAAAATATCTGATATTGCAGGGAAAACAGGGAAGAGGCGAGCTGAGCGGACTGGCTTTGAATCCGCAAAGCCTTTGAAAAATATCTGATATTGCAGGGAAAACAGGGAAGAGGCGAGCTGAGCGGACTGGCTTTGAATCCGCAAAGCCTTTGAAAAATATCTGATATTGCAGGGAAAACAGGGAAGAGGCGAGCTGAGCGGACTGGCTTTGAATCCGCAAAGCCTTTGAAAAAATATCTGATATTGCAGGGAAAACAGGGAAGAGGCGAGCTGAGCGGACTGGCTTTGAATCCGCAAAGCCTTTGAAAAATATCTGATATTGCAGGGAAAACAGGGAAGAGGCGAGCTGAGCGGACTGGCTTTCCGATATGAGCGGATTGACGGCTGTCATGTCAGACGATTTTATATAAATAGGGTTGTCATTCTTTGTTTGTGTAGAAAGCAGTGGGAGCTGAAGACTTGCGGTCTGAAAACATGGTATCCGCACGTACTGAAGCCGCAGCCGCCTTCCACGCTGCTGATCATAAAAGGAGTAGACTAACCGAAGCCGATCTGGAGGCGTTCTTGGGAGTTCATATGGCGGACTCGCCCGTGCTCGCGCGGCTCCCCGAGCACCACGAACGACTGAATTTTTCAACCGCTACCCAGCTCGCAATTCCAATAGATCATTTTGACTGCGGGTTCAAATTTCCCCTGCTCTGGGAGGTCGCGGAGATATTCGAGCATTATGGGGTGGTTCCGGGCCAGCTTGCCCCGAACAGTATGGTTGCGATCTGCAGTTTCATTGCTTACCTGCGGGCTGAGAGGATTGAATTTTCCTTGAAGGTTTTCAGGAAGATTTTCTCTGTTCGCTCTATTACACCGACGGGAGACCCTGAGTACAAAGGCATCATCTACTTCTACTGTAGGGGAATGAAAGTTGTGGGCTTGCCGAATAAGATCCACAACTGGACCTCTAGGTATCTCATCTTTGAAGGCGACCTGGGGTTCCTTCATACCAGTCCGCAGCTGCGCGTAGACACTGACTTCAAGAGCGTGCGGCTGAACGATGCCGAGACCGCCATCGTCAAGTTCCTTGACGGAGCGAGGCTGGATGTTGACTATTACATCCCGCTGCTGCCTGGGCTATATACTGTTAGCCGCCAAGAGAGTAAGTCTTGCGACCTTCATTTGTATCCGCAACAACTTAGGAATTTTAGCTAACTTTTTCTCTTGCAGCGACCTTGGCGGTGCCCGCAAATCTGCCCGTTGCGCCTGCCGGACAGACTCCTACGCAAGGGGAAAGGAGAAAAGAAATCGCAAAAAAGAGGAGGGAAGACGGAGACCCCGCCGCGGGTTATTCTTCTGATGGCAGCTTCGACATTGCGGGCTTCGGCGAGAAGCAGAAGGATCTGAGAGGCAACCCCATGATCCACTGGCACGAAAAGAAAAAGTATGTCCGCCTATCAACGGCTCTTCCCTCTTGGAGGAGCCCGCGCCCGTCTCGCCATGCCCACGTCGCCCTGTCCGCTTTGTACGGGAAGCAGAACCTCCGCGATCTGCAAGGTGTGGCCCCGGATGACCTCCCCCTTCTCGCTGCGCAGGCCAGTGCGAACGCTGCCGTCACCAATCATTTCTTAGGCAGGCTTACGCGCGAGCTGCTTAGGGACAATGCGCGGCATAGGAAAGAAAGCGATTCGCTGAAAGAGAGAAATAAGCGGCTTGGTGCAAAAGTTAATCAATATAAAGAAGACAAGGCCGTAAGTGCTTAGTTAATCGCCATTAATCTTGCTTATCTTTCGCGGACTGATGTTTTGAAATCTTTTGCAGATCGCATATGAGGTAACCAACCCAGACTTTCAAAAGGCCATGTTTCCTTTTGTAAGAGAAAGCGTCGAGGTCGCGCTTGAGCGCGTTATCAGCGATGGGTACGCGAAGGCTGGGGTAGACTCTATTCCCTTCCTGAAGCTCTTCCCGGAGCTAAAGGATAAAGTTGCCGAGTTCGAGCAAGCTGACAAGGGAAAAGCGGTTGCCGAAGATGACGAGGAGGAGTCTGCTGACGAGGAAGTGGCCTCAAGCCAACAGCAAGGAGGTCAATCGGATCAGTCCGCTAACTCCAGCTCTGGTGAGAGTAGCTCGCGAACAGAACCCTCAGCCGCTTCTCACTCTGACGACAGCAGCAACAGTGACTCAGGCGGCTACTCGCCTATAGTGGATGTGGATGGGTCAAGCCCTGAGAAGCCCGCGGACAAGAAGCAGAGGATAGAATAGGGGGATATATATATTGTAATTTTTTGGTTTTCTTTAATGTAAGGGGGAGGGGCGGACTTTACGCGAGTCCGCCAGGACATGTAATTTTTGAATGAATATATATAAAAAAGGATACTTTTGATATCTTCTGAGATTTTCTGCTTGTTGCTTGCTGATACTTTAGAGGTCGCTCTTATATCTTTGCTAGCTGAAATTTCACTGCCACAATCTTGTTATAATACGAACAGAATGTATTCCTTGGGAAAGAGACGAGTGATGCGGACTTGGATGAGTTCAGTTCTCAGTCCGCATTTCACAGAACTTTTGCCAGTTTTTGCGAGAACAAAGATAACGAAAAAACCATAATCTGCTAACCCAAACATCATGAATAAGCGAATTGGATGGACTAGGGTCACCATCCGCTGATATTCGCGCTTGAATTTCTTCCAAGCACATTGTGCGCATCGAACAAATTCTGCGGACCAGGCGAATTAGAAAACCAATGTCCGCACTGCCTCAGTCAGCAACATCAGAAGTGACCTGTAATTCATAATAAGCGGGTAGAAGCGACCAGAGCAGCATTGCTTTCCTCACAAGATTACGAATTAGCGAATCAACCATGGAACGGCGGACTGAGCGGATAAGGCAACTGGAGTCCGCACTTCATTAATGAACAATATCAGAAATGACTTGTAATTCACAACCAAGCGGGTAGGTGCGGCCGGAGCGACATTGCTTTCCTCACAAGGTTATGAATTACAGAATCAACCCAGGTGACGGCGGACTGAGCGGATAAGGCAACTGGAGTCCGCACTTCATTAATAATGACGACCCCTGTGAAGAAGGAAGCCGTAGTCTGGAGGCCAAGCGGGTAGGTGCGGCCGGAGCGGCATTGCTTTCCTCACTGGATCTCGAGATCTGCAGACTCAATAACTCAATTTACTGCCCTCTTGCCTGGAGTACAGTCTAAGTCGATCTCTCGGGCAGGTACGGCCGGAGCGGCATTGCTTTCCTTTGAGATCGACAAGACTGTGGGTCTCCTGCAGGCACTGCTTGAGGGTACCAAGGAGTGTTCGAGAGTCACAACCCTAAGATGATCTGGGGGTAGGTGCGGCCGGAGCGGCATTGCTTTCCCCGTGCGATCATCTGGGTTGTAACAATATCCCTTGAGTGGCGTGGTAGAGCTGACCTCCACTCTGCTCCTCCATAATGCAGAAGTGGGGTTAGGTACTAGCCGGGATCCGAAATCCAGTATCCTACCGCACTAGAGTTGGTAGGCTCCCACTACACGGTGCGAAATCTCCCCGCAACACGTGGTCGTCGTGGTGTTATGCTGACACCAACGGTTCTAGGGGAGGTTTTTGCTGGACACGGCGATATCTCCTGGCATCAAGCAACTGCCGGGAGTTGCTCGAGGAGGTAAGAAAGAAGAGGCATTCGAGGAAGTGTTAGTATGAGTATTTAGGCGAGTATCAATTTTGAGAGATTCGTATAACCATAAAATAGAGAGTTCAGAGAGAATCGTTTAGAATTACCCTTGCTCCATATATTTAACTGTTAACGCTTGAAACATAAAGATACTTGATAAAAGTGTTGGCAAGGAATTTTTATTAATAGTAAACCTCTTAAAGAGTTTACACCGGAAGAAAGGAAAAGAAGTTCAGGAAAAGAACCGCTTTAGGTCATCTCCGCTCCATGTGTGCGGCATGTCTTCACCTTCAAACGTTTGTAACCGGTAGGCCCCATTTTGAAGTGCTTCCTTGATAATGAATGGTCCTGCCCAGCTAGGATTAAGCTTCCCAACTGAGCTGGTTCATGCAGCAGCATCGACCTTTTTAAGAACCAGATCTCCCACTTGAAAGTGTTTGATCCTTACGTTCTTATCGAAGTAACGGGCCATTCTTCTTTTTACTTCCTCCTGCCTGATAGCAGCCTTGTCTCTGACCTCTTCGATATGCTCCAAACTGAACCTCATCTCCTCGCTGTTCAACTCAAGCCAATCCTCCGTGCCCTGCCTGGCAAGCAGTACCCTAGGCGACAGAACTTCAAACTCAACAGGAATCAATGCCTCGGACCCGTGAGAAAGCTTGAACGGGGTTTCTCCTGTTGCAGATGAAGGTGTAGTTCTCAGGGTCCAGAGGACTGAGGGAAGTTGATCAGCCCAACTGCCCTTGAGATTCTGAACCTTTTTCTTAAGCAGGTTGAGGATTCGCTTGTTAGCTGCTTCTACTTGACCATTGCTTCTGGGATGATGCACCGATGCGAAGCGCAGCTCTGTTCCGATCTGTCTGCAAAAGTCTATCATTTCCGCATTATTGAACTGTGGTCCATTATCGGTGATTATTGCCATAGGGATTCCATGTCGGCAGACTATCTCTCCCCAAATAAAATTCCTCACGACCTGGGTTGTTGTCTTTGCCAATGCTTTAGCCTCAATCCACTTACTGAAGTAGTCGATCATAACTATAATAAAACGCCGCTGCCCACTTGCCATGGGAAAAGGGCCAATGAGATCCATTCCCCAAACTGCAAAGGGCCAAGGGGTTGTAATCGACCTGAGAGATTGAGCTGCTTGATGCTGAAGAGGGGCGAATTTCTGGCATTGAACACATTTTCTCGCATAGGCCTCAGAGTCCTTCTTCATTGTAGGCCAGAAGTAACCTTGCCGCAGGATCCTTCTTTCTAATGTTCTTGCTCCCGAATGACTTCCGCACTCGCCAGAATGCACTTCTCGGAGAATGGTGGGAACCTCACTTTCTGAAACACATCTTGCCATTGTGGATAAGAAGGTTTTCCTGTAGAGAATGTCGGATATCAGGTAATAATGTGCTGCCTTCAACCTGAATTTCTTCTTATCTTTGACTGACTGATGTAGATTCCCGGTTGACAGGTAGAGAATGAGCGGATCCATCCAAGAGGGACACTGATCGATTTGCATTAGCCCTTCTTCCTCCACTGCTGGGCGGAAAAGTTCAGAAGTTGTCCCTCCTGACGAGAGCCCGTACTTTGCGAGAACGTCGGCCTCCTCATTCTCTGTTCTTGGAATGTGCTCAATGGTAAAACTTTTGAATCTGCCAACCTCAACCTTTACCAGCATAAGGTACCTTTTCAACACTGGCTCCCTGGTCTCGAAGTTGCCAAGAACTTGTGAAGCCATTACCAGTGAATCGGTCTTGATATGGACGTGATCAATCCCAAGCTCTCGTGCAAGCCTCAAGCCGGCTAATAAAGATTCATATTCCGCCTGATTGTTAGTTACTGGAAAATAGAACTTGACGGCCTGCTCAAGTTTGACACCATTCGGGTTTATCAGAACTACTCCTGCACCCGAGGAGTTTCTACCAGAAGCTCCATCCACATAAATGGTCCAAGATAAAGGGGACCTTGCTGCTTGGTCCGAGCTGGATTCTGTCGTATCAATCATGAAATCTGCAAGCACCTGTCCCTTGATAGCTGTTCTGGGCACATAGGAAATTTCAAACTCACTCAGCTCGATTGCCCATTTAGCTAGCCTGCCTGAATGCTCTAGTTTTTCTAACACATTCTTCAAAGGTTGATCAGTAACTACCTGAATTGAATGAGCCTGGAAATACGGACGGAGTCTGTGGGCAGACATAACTAATGCTAAAGCTAGCTTCTCTAGGATGGGATACCTTGCCTCTGCATCCTTCAAGATGTGACTGACATAGTAAACAGGGAACTGCCTCCTGCTTTCTTCGCGAATCAGAACTGAACTAACTGCCTCGGGACCAACCCCTAGGTATAGGAATAACGCCTCCCCTGCTCGAGGGCTTTGGAGTAAAGGAGTCGAGGTTAGTTGCTTTTTTAATTGCTCAAAAACCAAGGAACACTCTTCTGTCCATTGAAACCTGGACGCTCCCCGAAGAGTCTTAAAGAATGGTGCACTTTTATCTCCAACTCGAGAGATGAACCTCCCGAGTCCTGCCAACCTCCCCCCTAACTGCTGAACCTCTTTGGGTGAACGGGGAGGGGTCATACCAAGGATGGCTTTAACCTTATCAGGATTGGGGGCAAGACCCTCGGGAGTAAGGAGATGGCCGAGAAATTTCCCTTTACTTGCCCCAAAGACGCATTTTAACGGGTTAAGCTTTATTTTGCGCCTTCGTAGAGTAGAAAAGGTCTCTACAAGATCTACCAGGTGCTGCGGAAGAGACCTACTCTTAATCAGAAGGTCATCCACATACAACTCGAGGTTTCTACTTTTTTGTTCTTTAAACACTTGGTCCATCATGCGTTGATAGGTTGCGCCAGCATTTTTAAGCCCAAAGGGCATCACAAGATAACAATATCAACCGTCATTAGTGATGAACGATGTGCAAGGGATATCAGGTTTATGCATTCTTATTTGGTGATAACCAGAGAATGCGTCTAAAAAACTCATAAACGGATACCCTACCGCAGAATCAACTAATAAATCTATCCGAGGCAAGGGGTAGAAATCTTTCGGGCATGCTTTATTCAGACGGGTGAAATCTACACACATACGCCACTTTCCCCCAGGTTTCTTAACCATTACAACATTGGACACCCACTCGGGATACTGAATCTCTTGAATGAAGCGCGCTTTGAGGAGTTTAGCAACCTCCTCTCTGATGGGCTCTGCTAGCTTGACAGCTACATCCCTCTTTTTCTGCTGGACGGGCTTGGCGGCTGGATCGACATTGAGATGATGGCAAGCCACGTCGGGATCCACCCCTGGCATGTCCTCCGCTGACCAAGCGAAGACATCCAGATTCTCCAATAGGCAAGATATCAACTCCGCCTTTTGATCTTCTGGCAATTCGGAGTTGATGGAGAGCTTTCTTCCTTCTCCTTCTGCGATCGGGACTTCTTGCGTCACCTGGGCAGGTTCCAGGTGAGCGCCTTCTCCATTTTCAGCATCTTCTGAAGGAGTGGCTTCCGCTGCTGCTGGAAAAGTTGGGGGGGAAACCTCAGTCATGTTGACTGTTCGGAGGTAACACTCTCGAGCCTGCCTCGGGTCGCTCCTGACCCTACACTGGCGGCCATCCTTGCAGAACTTGAGGGCTAGATGGTATGTTGAAATGATGGCGCGGTATTTGTTTAGCAACGGTCTTCCAAAGATGGCATGATAGCTGCTCGTAGCATCTACCACTATGAACTGGATTTCTTTGGTCACCCCTCCGAGCGTCACCGTGAGTGTGACACTTCCTTCAACTTCCTTCCTTTCTCCTGAGAAGCCATAGAGCGGCCCTTCGGTGGAAAGCAGAGTCTTTCCAGTCCTCAGGGCTTCGAAAGTGGACTTAAAGAGGAGGTTCACGGAGCTGCCGGTGTCGATGAGAATTCTATCGACTGTGAAGTTTCCGATGGCTGCCTGGACCACGATGGCATCATCGAAGGGGTTGGCGGTGGCAGGAAGGTCCGCAGAGCCAAAGGTGACGACTTCAGAAGGTGGGGCAGAAGAAGTAGAAGCAACCTCAGTTCGCGAAAGCCTTGACAAAGAGGACTTCCTGGTAGATTCAGCCCCTGCTCCGCCATGGATGAAAAAGAGTCTTCCCAAGGTCCCCTCGTCCACAACATCAATACACTCATTTTGGATGTCAATGAGCCCCAGATGGCCCTCATCCCTTATCTCTATGCACTCCTGGTGAACTTCAGCCACCTCCTTGCCCTTGGAGGTGGAAGGCCTTGAAGAATCATTCTTCCTGCCCAGGTCCTCGAGCTTACCCTCGGCGAGCAACCTCTCAACTAGCTTCTGAAGAGCCTTGCAGTCTTTAGTCAGATGACCTTTCTCCTTGTGAAAATTACAGAACTGAGAGTTGTCTCTGGGCTTCCAATCTCTCTGAGGCCCTTGCCTCTTTTCTTCAACTTTCTTCTGGATTACTTGGGCAACCTCTTCAAAGTCGATGCCTAGATCTGCAAGCTCTTCCATAGGGCTGCTCCCGTGAGGATTTGAAGCTGGCTGGGTTCTCTGAAGAATGGGGAGCGCTTGAAGGGGAACGGCGGGAGCGGCGGCCAACGGCAGTCTCTGATCATGAAACTGTTGATGGCTAAGGAAAGGTTTCTTATGGCGGAGGTTGCGCCCCCTCTGAGGTGGAGGGTGGAAATCAGGCCGGGGAGGCTTACTGTGGTACTGGTTGTTGGAAGAGGAGTGAGGGACATCCCTTCCTCCAGCTTTAGCTGTCAGGGATGAGATATAGGTAGGATTGGCATTTTCCCCCTCAATAAAGCGATTGGCTATCGCGATGAGCTCCTGATAGGTTGACGGTGCCTTTGTTGTCACTTTGAATTTCAACGGGCCCTCCCGGAGGCCGTGAATCAGGGCAACTTTATAATAATCGGGGTTCACATTTCTTACCCCTTGAATTTCTTTCTGGAACCGATCAACGAATCTTGCCACCGATTCATTGTCTCTTTGCCTAATATCAAAAAGGGCTGCCGGCCCATCCTTTCTCTTCTTAGAGGTTGCGAACCTCAGGAGCAGCTCGCTGCGAAGCTCAGCGAAGGAGGAAATGGTGCCTGGAGGCAACTCATAAAACCATTCTCTTGCTTGACCATCAAGAGTGGTCACCAGAAGTTTACATTTCAGGGCGTCGGAGAGGCTTCTCAATGCTACTGCCCCTTCGAATGCCTGCAGGTGGGAGATTGGATCAGTCTCCCCTGAATAAAAAGGGAGACGAGGCTCTCTGAAATTGCTCGGCGCTGATTCCCATCGGATTCAATCGATGAAGGGAGAGGGAGTTTCTGAATCAGTAGAAGGGCGGACTGGAGGATGAAACTCTGCGAGTTCTGCGGACTGCCGATCGACAAAGTCTAGTCGGCGAGCAGGGGTCCCTCGGGCTGCCTCCCTGAAGAAATCCATCAGGGGGGCGAACTGAGCCGCCTGAGGTCGTGGGGGAGCTGCGGACTGAGCTTGGTGGAGAGGCGGAGGCGCAGTCGCAGGCGACTGCTGAAGAGGGGTGCGACGAGCCGGGGTCCGGCGGACTGGAGTCTGGCGGACAGGTGTCTCAGCAACTTCTTCAGCAACCTGGGGAGCAAGTCGCTGAGTCAATGCTAACAGGGCTTGGCTAATCGTATCGAGCCGCTGGTCAGTCTCTCTTCGAGATACTTCGGCTTCCCAGCGGGACTGCTCCAACGCCTCCCACAGCGAATCATCGGGGGAGCTGGAGCGGTCGGAGCGGCGGTCTGACATTTCTATCCGCGGTTTCAAAAAACTGCTCGAATCTGAAGGTCGCGTGTTAACTGTTGATGCTCGAAAAGCGACGGACTCGGGCACCACCAGCTAACCGTTCGAGCACTTGGGGAAGAGGAAGGAAAAACAAACTGCGAGCAGCAATCTACTTGGCGAACTAGAAAAGGAAACGGAAAAGCAACAGAGCCGTAGAGCACGGCAACACCAGACTTCGCCCGTCGCGACCTAAATGCCACTCCTGCGACGGGCTTGCTTTTTATTGCCAAGATGCGGTTACAAGAAAAGAAAAAGAACGCAATGGGGAAAGCAAGCCGGAGGTCGCAAAGCCAGAGATTCGAGTCCGCAGCCTCTAACAAGTGGGCTCCTGGGCTCGAGTCAGCGTGCTTTGAGTGCACCACTTCCCCCTATTTATAGGCTGGGGGCCTGCCCAAGCGGGCAGGGCTAAAATAACCGGCTGCCCGGGGTACAAAAGAGCCGGGCAGCGGTGACAGGAAACAAAAAAGAGAAGGAACAAGCAGTTCGCGCGGGACAGGCGGACTGAGCCAGCGAGCTGGAGACCTCCCTTGGTCGCACTGAGCGCATGACTTTTAGACTAGCCGCGACCTGAGCGACCTGGGCGACCTGACTCGGAGCCTGCCGGTCTGAGCCTGACTTGCCGATCTAGCTGAGCTGGGAACTGAGGGCGACCTGAGCGGACGGATTTCTGGAGTCCGCCTAGGTGACGGACCATGCCCACTGGCGAGCTGGGCGAACTGAGTACTTAAGTTCAGCGAGGGAAGGGCAAGATGCCTAGCTGGAAATGTTGCGGATTCTGGGGTTAACAGGCCTGACACGCCCGTGACCGATCCGTCACGCCCGTGACCTTGGAATGGCGTTGAGTGAACTAAGCTCACTCAACGCCATAGTCTGGATGGCATTGAGTGAGCTTAGCTCACTCAAAGCCATAAGATAGACGGCGTTGAGTGCACAGACTGCACTCAACGCCATCTGGTGTCATCTGGTTGGCGTTGAGTGAGCTGAGCTCACTCAACGCAGAAGACTTGATGGCATTGAGTGAGATTAGCTCACTCAATGCCGTAATCTGTCAGGCGGGACGGCGTTGAGTGTGTTGAGTTCACTCAACGCCATAAGTTAAACGACATTGAGTGAACTGACCGCACTCAATGCCATTTGGTGTTGTCTGGATGGCGTTGAGTGAGCAGAGCTCACTCAACGCCATAATCTGGACGGCATTGAGTGAGCTAAGCTCACTCAACGCCATCGTTTAAAAAGGACATATTCTGGATGGCGTAGAGTGAGCAGAGCTCACTCAACGCTATAATCCGGATGGCGTTTAGTGAGCTGAGCTCACTCAATGCCATAGTCTGGATGGCGTTGAGTGAGCAGAGCTCACTCAACGCCATAATCCGGTTGGCGTTGAGTGAGTTGAGCTCACTCAATGCCATAGTCTGGATGGCGTTGAGTGAGCAGAGCTATCTCAATGCCGTATCTGTGATGGAGTTGAGTGAGTAGAGCTCACTCAATGCCGTAGCAAGGATGTCATTGAGTGAGCAGAGCTCACTCAACGCCATTTTACTTAGTCTTTTCTAGCAGAATTGTTTTGGCTGGGTGCTGGTTCAGTTGAACAGGGCCGGTCTAGGTAGTGGGCCGTTATCTCCTATTAAGACCTAATAAGTCTTACTTAAATTAAGTTGACCGATCAAACTTGACACGTGGATTGACGGTTTTGCAAAGAAGGTGGTTACGGCCATGGCCGAGAGCTTTGCTTCATGGCCATCAATGGCATTTGATGTCATGGCTTTTCCCTCTCCCCCTTTTTATGGCTGGATCCAACTCCTCTAGAGAAGAGGAGGAGTTTCCAGCCGTTAGCCAGCTAGTTTGAGCCGTTTCAGGCCCCCCTCCACCATGGCCGACCCAAGCTTTAATGGACCAATAATGGTCATTGAAGTTTTGGCTGTTCCCCCTCCTTGACCAATCTTTTAAACACCCTCAGAGGCCCAAGAGGAGGTTTTCCCATCCTTTACCTGAGGTTTTCGAGCCTCCCACTGTGCTATTGAGAATTCCGACGACGCCACCACCGCACCAATGGCATCCTGACGGTCTGCACGCCTCCAGCCCGCGAACAAGGTCCTCCTCCACTCCTTCTATGGGTAGATCTTAGAAATTATTTAGGAGAGATATCGAGCTCAAAGGAGCAAAGTTGAGTGAGCTTTTCCATGTTTTTTCAAAAATATATGGTGGTCAGGTTCGTCGGAAACCGCCACTCTGGTGGTCGTGCCGTCGCCCGACGGTAGCCCTCACCTCAGCAAAGGCGGTGGTGGTGGTGGCCGGCCAGGGAGGTTGCTGGGTGGCCGGTGGTGGGTCTTGCAAGAGCTACAGAAAATGGCGTTTTAGAGTTGTGGGTTTCGGTTTGTTTTAAGAAAATGAACAGTGCGATTTTATATTATAAAAAAATTATATATATTATATAGTGAATAGTTAGCCTAAAAGAATACACATTTTATGTTGCCAAATGAAGCCCTTAGAGGCCGATTTACGAAATATGTCCAATCACAAAAGTTGTAGGCCTTTGAGTCTACATTATTTTAAAATTTATTTCAACCCATTTGGGTAGGTGGTTTAACCACAACACCCGTTTTGGTGGGGGCTATATCAAGGGTTGGACAGACACTAAATTGAGTGACAACTCTTCATCTCTTGTTCAAATGTCTTGAGATTTGGACAGGGAGCCACCATTAGCTATACCTATGGCCAGTCAAAAAATAGGAATTTTTGGAGATACTTTTTCTATAGTTTTGGTAAACATTTAATAATCCATGCATGATTTAGTAAAGTGGTCAAATGACCTTCAAACCCTCCCAAATTTTGGTGAGTGTACCCTGGCATCATGGAATGACTCTGTACAAAATTTCACCTCATTTGAAGGTGTTTTGGTTAGGGAATGATCAATCCTTAGTTCTACCATAAGGAAGGATTTTTAAGTAAAAGTGTACTTGGGGTTTGAATGGTCAACTCACCTCAGCAGAGGATAATATTTTGACCACTGGCTTGGTATGATCATTATAAACCCCTTAGGGAAAATGGGGTGGTTAAGGGTTGATTTACCCTAGAATCCAAACTCAAACCCTAAGGAAGGGCTTTTGAGAGTTGTGAAGGACATAGGGGCAAATGCCCTTGTATGGCCTTGTAAATTAGTAGAGAGGCAGTTAACTTATATTTAATCCCATGGTTAGAATATTAGAGAAGTTAGAGGTAGGAAGATACCTCAAAATCCAAACCCTAGTTTTACGGTAGAAATACTATTAGATCAAAACAGTCACTAATCTCTATCTGAAAGTTATGAAATTTTGGTAGAGTGAGTTTTAGAGTAGATAAAACCCTTGGATATTTTTATTGGAATTCTATGGAATACATTTTTAGTACTTCTTATGGTAGATAGAAATTTGCCAAAAATAATATTTGAATTAATTTGATCATTCTATTAATTGGAATCTGATAAAACTTGGTCAGTAGAGGTTAGACCTAAATGAATGTCTCTGAATTTTATTATTAATTTTAGTGGACTTTACTTAATACTGCCTTCACAAATTTCATAAAGGTCAATTTTGGTGAATAAATCAGTTAGAGGTAAATATACCTTCTAAAAATGTGAAACTTGGCCACTGATATTATTAGGGTGATGTTTACTTATATGAATTTATTAAGGATTTTTAGAAGTATACTTACAGTACTTGATTCACGAGCATGTCAATTTAAGATTTTAGTATTTGATTTACCTAGAATTTAATGTCCAGTGAACAATTATGAAACCTGGCCAGGATATTTGTAAGATGGTATTAGTGTAATGTAATTAATTCATAATTTTTGGATGACAATTTTCTGTAGTTGATTCACAAATCATGTAAGAAAGAAAATATTGCTAAAATAGGTTTATGGCCCCCAGATATTAGCAAAAATTATCAAACTTTGGATTTGTAGTTTTCAGATACCCAAATATTTATCATAAATTTATGAAGCTGTAAACATGTTTGAAAAGTATACCTCATGTTCAAGTGATAGTCTTTGGATACTTTTAAGAAATTATTTAACTATCAGATTAATTAATAAAATTTTAATTCTCTGCATTCAGGCTGTTTATGTCATGATTGGTCCCTGGTAAATAGAATAGGACTTTTGGATGGAAAATCGAAGGACCTCCTATCATGAACACCATAAGGTATCTGTTGGTCTGCATTTAGTAAGTTATTGAAATATCACTAGGAAATGAGTTGGCATAGTTGGAGTTAGTCATCTTGCTGGATTTTGTAGATGTGGATGAGTCATCCTTGAAGTTTAGGTTGAGTAGTGAGAGGTGAGATTGACTAGTGTTAAGTGGCGTCCGGGATCGACAAAAGATCGTCCTCCCCGGTAGGAGAGGAAGAGTCTTAATACTCTAAGGCTAGATCTAAAGTAATTTAAAAGGGATCGTGTAATGGGTATCAACCAGTAACAATAAGTTCCTTGCGAAAGGGAACGGTGGGCTTCAACTACCATCATAGTTCCTAGTGCCCTTTGAGAGCCCTTCACGGGGAATACCGGGGGCATTCCTGGGCTAACGTAAACCATAGGAATAATAAATTAAAAGAGCAACTAGAATATCTAGGGTTGTACATTCTCACACCCCGGTAGCTAGGGAGGTAGAATAAGCTTGTTTGGTTGCCATTCAGATGGTAGCTCTGAAGGTAGATGCACGGACGGGACAGTCCGGAGAGCCGAGGGCTCGACGGTTTGAGTACAGAATAAGGTGGTGGGTCATCGGTATTTGATTGTCGTTCATACCAACGTCGGTACGTTGACTCGGAGGTGTGGGACACTTAGCCAAAGAATGTCTGGTGGATATAGCCAGAACTAGTACGCGGATACTCTTGGTTGTGTTCTTCTAGGGGCGTATGGAAGGGCTAGGCTCGGTAGTGTGGATACCCACCTAGTAGTGGGGGGCCTGACCCACTATCTCTGTTTGCCACTACGGAGGTTCCTGGGAGTGAACAAGCTGTCCAAACACGGGGAACTAAAGGTCTGTGCGCATAGAGTCATGTGCTTGAGTTGCACTTGAATGAATCACGGCATAGAATATCACTACACTCATGTTTGCATACAACCGAAACCCCAACGCATAAATCGTTATGGGACTTTTTATACGATGGGAGCCTTGCAGAAGACCCCTTAACTTATAAGTTTGTATGGGCATTCATATAAGTTAAGGTTACTTACTTATTTACTTACTTGATTTCTATTTGTCTTCTTTTGTTATACTACTTACCACACGTCTACCTTACTGCTCACTACCGTAGAATTGCTAGATGTACTTTATTCTATATAGTTGTTTATATACCATGATAGTTGTTAGACTAGCTCCATTGTCATCTGCTTGACTATTCTCCACCTTTGTAGCTTCCCTTTCCTACTCTCCGCTCGGTGCTTAGGAGGCGTGGGGGGAGGGGTTGGGGATGATAGGGCATAGTCTTTATGACTAATGGTTTTCGAACCAAAACATTACAGGAGCTACGGATGGGAGACAGGGACCAGCAGTCCAGGGACCAGCACCAACGGAGTACGGTGCGCATGGAGGTGGGTCAGTCTAGCACCGGTGCACCTGCGACCAGCTCCGTGAGTGATTAGTATTTTATAGCTTCCGCTATGAGTGAATTGTAGTTAGGACTCTGATGTACCGGGCTCGAGCTCGTTTCTTTATATTTCTTCTGAACTGATCTTGCAGTACTTCTATTTGATATTACTGATGGACTGGATGTGATTTCATTTTATATGTGTGTTTCTGTGGACCTGTTTACATTTTATGTACACTTACTTCTCTCTTTTGTGATCGAAAAGGGCCGGAAGAATTGGCGTTTTGTAGTGGCGGCCTTCTCGTGAGTCGGTGCCCCCGCAAAGCGGCAATTCTAGGCTAAGACCCCAGTGTTCGAAAAAAAGGTGTCTTACAAGTGGTATCAGAGCAGACCTCGATCGGAAGAGAAGTAGTCCACAAAACCCTAGGCTACCCCCGTGCGAGCTTAGTTTGCGGACAAACTAGCAGCGGAAGCAGTGGTGTGCCCATAAGGGGAAATCACATGTGAAAGTCCATCCTACCCCTTCCTTATATTCCATTCATACATTCTCTAACAAACGAAATTTTTCCTTGTAGCCTGCGACGAACCCTACATCACAGCAGGGGACACCTCAAACTCCGAATATGGTCCTGCCTCCACTAGCTCCAGCTCCGTTCCAGCAGACGGAGATGGGGCAAACACAGACGGCCATTCTAGAGGCCTTCAGAGCTCAGCAAGCCCCGACTCCATAGCCAAACCCCGGGGCGAATTAGATGACTGTCTTCCGGGGACTTTCCCCTCCATCCTACCTAGGGACGGAATCGACAGTACGCACTGAGGAATGGTTGGATACCATTTACGAGACGCTTGCGGGGATTCGATGCCCCACTGAGGAGGAAGTTGTTTTGGCAATCTTATGCCTGGAGTCACACGGAAAGAGGTGGTGGAAATCTCAGCTAGACACCACCTTTGCGAGGATGGATTGCACTGATTTTACTTGGGAGGAGTTCAGAGCAGCACTCCTGGGACATTTTGTACCTCAGTCGGCGAGGGATGACCTGGAGGATAGGTTCCTGCGGTTGAGGCAGAGGAACTGGACGGTGATGGAGTACTACCAAGAGTTTTCTCACCTGGCCCGCTATGCGGACGCTTACGAGTTAGACGATGCTGGCTATACCAAGAGGTTTTATAAGGGGCTGCAAGACGACATGAGACAGGCCCTCCTCTTCATCTCATAGGGGAGTCTGGCCAGGATTCTAGAGATGGCTAAGAAGAGAGAAGTGCTTACAGTTAAGAGCCGGAAGAGACCAGCTGATGATACAGTGATTGGAGGTCGTAGAGACTGTCCTCGGGGCAAGGTTATTGGGGAGAGAAGGAACGGGGAGTAGCCTCGTCAGGAGATTGGGAAGGAGCATAGGAGTCAGGGGGTATTGGCTCCCCAGCCTTTACAAATGCTGGAGATGCCATGGACAGCAGAGAAGGCACTGGTATGCTTTCAGGGAAATCAGCCGGGGCATATCAAGAGAAACTGCCCTATGAGGCAAGCACCCCCACCAGCACATCGGGGCACTCCACCTCCCGGATAGTTTGGCGGACGAGGACATGATCGAGGATGAGGATTTCAGGACCGAGGCTGCAGGCCAGAGAGGGAGAAGGTGTATGCTCTAGACCTGACACAGCCCCGGAACCCGGAGCAGGTTATCGCAGGTATTGCAGTACTTTTAAGTTTTCTTCAAATGAACTAGTTTTCTAGACATAACCTAGTTAGAAATTAAGAGAAGACAACTATAACAAGAATGCTAAGACATTTAATTACCTCAGGCATAGTCTTCATTAGCGGGAAGCCCGCTCACATGCTCTTCGACATCGGTGCTTCGCACTCGTTTATGTCAGAAGACTTCGTGAAAGGACCTGCAGGTGTGGAGCCATTCACCGGGAAGATGATGAGGGTGCGCCTACCTGATGGATCAGAGATAATGACCTCTGCTCGATGCAATATGGAAGCAATGATCGGCGGGAAGGCGTTTGAGTCACCAGCGACGATTCTGAAGATGCCAGATTACGATCTGATCCTGGGCATGACTTAGTTGTGCTGGAACCATGCCCAGATCGACTGCATGGCGAAGAGGATCACCGTAAGGCACGACGACTCCTTCATTGTCATTGAAGGTATTATACTCACACTTCGCACCATATTATCTACTGTGTAGGCCGTTAAGGCCCACCTGCAGGGGGAATAAGTTTATCAGGTCCTTTTTGAGGCGTTCGTGGCCAAGGACTCCATTTAGGATATTCCAGTAGTGCGGGACTTCGCCGGCGTATTTCCGGAGAAGCTACCAGGACTACCCTCGCACCGAGAGAAGGATTTCCAGATTCAGCTCGTACCAGGGGCTAAACTGGTATCCAGAGCTCCCTATCGAATGGCCCCAAAGGAGTTGGTGGAATTTCGAAGCCAGATTCAGGAGTTAGTGGAGGCCGGGTTCATTCGACCTAGCTCTTCACTATGGGGAGCTCCAGTGTTATTCGTTAAGAAGAAGGACGGGACTCTTCGACTGTGTATAGATTACTGGGCCCTGAAAAGGATGACGGTCCGGAATACTTATCCCTTACCAAGGATAGACGAGCTATTTGACCAGCTGGATGGAGCCCATTAGTTATCAAATCTGGATCTGAGGTCGGGGTACTACTAGCTTCGCATTCGAGAGGAGGACATCCCGAAGACGGCCTTCAAGAGCAGATATGGTTTGTACGAGTTTACCGTGATGCCTTTTGGGCTCACGTATGCACCCTCCGCATTTATGACCTTGATGAACCAGGTGTTCGAACTGTATCTGGATGTCTTTGTTATCGTATTCATCGACGACATCCTTATCTATTCAAGGGCGGAGGAGGAGCACGCGACACATCTGGACTTGACCTTGGAGAAGCTGCGGGAGAATGAGACGTATGCCAAGTACATCAAGTTCCAGTTCTAGCTAAAGGAGGTGGCCTTTATGGGCCATTTCATCAGTGGAGCAGGTCTGGCAGTGGATTCAGCGAAGGTCCAGGCAGTACGGGATTGGCCACCACTAAAGTCGGCCTCGGATGTTTGAATTTTCTTGGGACTTGCCGGTTATTACCGGAAGTTCGTAAAGGGGTTCTCTCAGATTTCCCTCCCTCTGACGTCTCTAACGAAGGAGTCCTTTTTTATTTGGACACCACGATGCGAATCTGCTTTTCAGGAGATGAAGGATCGTCTTACCTCGGCTCCCATCCTTGCTCTTCCGTTAGGGAAGGAAGGATTCCAGGTGTACACAGATGCTTCCTATCAGGGGATGGGTGCCGTTCTGATGCAGAACAGGCACGTAATAGCCTATGCCTCCAGTAAGATGAAGCAGCATGAGCAGAACTACACCGTGTACGATTTGGAGATGGGGGCAGTCGTTTTTGCTCTTAGATCTGGCGACACTATCTCTACGGAGTACATTTAAATATCTTCTCTGACCACAAGAATCTGAAGTACGTCGACACCCAAAATGAGTTAAACATCAGGCAGAGACGCTGGGTGGAGTTTCTGTCGGACTACCAGTATACCATGCACTACCACCTGTGGAAGGCAAACATGGTCACAGATGCTCTGAGCCGGAGAGCGAGTACGTCAGGAGTAGGCCCGCAGCTGATGGCCTTGGAGTTGGTTAAAGCATTCGAGGAGATGCAGATATCACTAGTGTCTGAGGATGACTAGGAGTTATACATGGAGTACCTGTGGTTGATGGTTACTATTGATGATATTCGGGACCGCATCAGAGATGGGCAGATGCTGGATGAGAGAGCTGAGCCGATATTCCGAGCCTTGGAGGAAGGAACGACAGGAGATTACTCGTTAAGGGATGGTCTCCTGTGTTTCCGAGATAGAGTCTACATACCGGCAGGAAGCCAGATCCGGGAGGACATTATGACGGAAGCTCACTACAGTCGATATTTGGTACACCCGGGGATCACCAAGATTGTAAAAGATATGAAGAGGACAATGTACTGGCTGGGTATGAAGAAAGACATTACGTACTTTGTGATGCATTGCGAGGCCTGCCAACTAGTGAAGGCAGAGTGTAGGAACCCGGCAAGCTTGCTGCAGCCACTTTTGGTACCAGAGTGGAAATTTGAGGATAGAGCCATGGACTTCATACACGGACTACCTCGATCCCGTGCGGGGAATGACTCGATATGGGTGATAGTGGACAGGCTAACAAAGGTGGCCAGATTCATCCCAGTGGCGAAGGACGCTCCGATTAGTGTATTAGTCCGGTGGTTCATTGAGCAGTTTGTGTGTTATCATGGGGTGCCTAAGACCATCGTTTTAGATTGGGATAGGCTGTTTACATCCAGGGAATGGAGGTCAGTACAGGCCCATCTGGGTTCTCAGTTGACATTCAGCACAGTTTTTCACCCTCAGACCGACGGGAAGACAAAGCACACCAACCGTACACTCGAAGATCTTTTGCACCTGTGTATTTTGGACCGCAGAGAGCCTTGGGAGAGATTGCTGCCACTGGTCGAGTTTTCGTACAACAACGCCCATCAGTCCAGCATAGGCATGGCTCCATACGAGGCGTTGTATGGAAGGAGGTGCAGGACCCCACTATCATGGGTTCAGGATGAGGATCCACAGGCACTAGTCTCGGAGTTTGTGGGAGATACAGATGCGCCGATTAGATTGATACGGGACAGAATGTTGGAAGCCGATAGCAGACAGGCCAAATATTATGATGCAAGGCATCGTCAAGTGGAGTTCTAGGTGGGAGACTGGGTTTTCTTGAAGATACGGCCGATGCACAGAGTCCCGCGGGTTCGCGGGTGGAGGAAGCTCAGTCCGAGATATATGGGGCCTTACAGGATCCTTGAGCGGATCGGCCCCTTGGCTTATAGACTAGAGCTACCACCAGAGTTAGCGGGATTGCATGACGTCTTCCACGTCTCCTCACTTCGGAGGGCTCTGCTACGGCCAGAGCAGCTGATTTCAACAGTAGACGGCCCGGTGGCCTCGGATCGGTCAGTCAACATAGAGCCTATCAGGATCGATGACACGACAGTGCGGATCTTGTGACGGAAGAAGGTTCCATTAGTCAAGGTTTTGTGGAACAATCTTGGGCAGGAGGAGCATACATGGGAGCCATAGGACTTGATGCGACAAAAATACCCAGAACTTTTCAGTCAGGTATACATCACAACCCCTGTGGACAATCAATTTGCTTTCCTATTTTAAACCAATAGGACTGAAATTTTAAGAATAGGGGCGAATCATTTGTTTATTGGGGTATATACCTAGTCAATTGGACGAATTAGTCTTAGATTTGAAACCGCACATAGCAAACGTAACGTAGAGATGTAAATCTTTCTACTCTCATGGGATGTTACAAGCCTTTTTCTCCCGATAGGAGCCCCCGTAGGCTTAACCTTGATTTCGGGGATGAAATCTTTGTTTTGTTTATTGGGATTTATAACATCCCATTTCCAACTAGACCCCTGGGAGTTGTTTTATCATAACAAAACCCTAGGAAAACCCAAGAATTTAAGTTTATCGACCAAGATTTCGAGTCAAGGGGTGGTCATGCCCGTGACCGACCCGTCATGCCCGTGACCTAGCTCGTGACCCCTTCGATGATCGTCGACCTCAGAAAGACGATCGGTGAGCTAAGAAATTTCAACATGGGATTGACACGCACGTGACCGATCCGTCACGCCCGTGACCATGGAATGGCGTTGAGTGAGCTAAGCTCACTCAATGCCGTAGTCTGGATGGTGTTGAGTGAGCTTAGCTCACTCAAAGCCATAAGCTAGACGGCGTTGAGTGCACAGACTGCACTCAACGCCATCTGGTGTCGTTTGGTTGGCGTTGAGTGAGCTGAGCTCACTCAACGCCGTAGACTGGATTGCGTTGAGTGAGCTTAGCTCACTCAACGTCGTAATCTATCAGGCGGGATGGCGTTGAGTGCACTCAACGCCATGTGTTTAACGACATTGAGTGCACTGACCGCACTCAATGCCATTTGGTGTTGTCTGGATGGCGTTGAGTGAGCAGAGCTCACTCAACGCCATAATCTGGACGGCGTTGAGTGAGCTTAGCTTACTCAACGCCATCGTTTAAAAAGGACATATTCTGGATGGCGTTGAGTGAGCAGAGCTCACTAAACGCCATAATCCGGATGGCGTTGAGTGATCTGAGCTCACTCAACGCCATAGTCTGGATAGCGTTGAGTGAGGAGAGCTCACTCAACGCCATAATCTGGATGGCGTTGAGTGAGCTCAGCTCACTCAACGCCATAGTTTGGATGGCGTTGAGTGAGCAGAGCTCACTCAACGCCGTATCTGGGATGGCATTGAGTGAGCAGAGCTCACTCAACACCGTAGCAAGGATGACGTTGAGTGAGCAGAGCTCACTCAACTCCATTTTACTTAGTCTTTTCTGGCAGAATTGTTTTGGATGGGTGCTGGTTCAGCTAAACCGGGCCGGTCTAGGGAGTGGGCTGTTTTCTCCTATTAAGACCTAATAAGTCTTACTTAAATTAAGTTGACCGGTCAAGCTTGACACATGGATTGATGGTTTTGCAAAGAAGGCGGTTACGACCATGGCCGAGAGCTTGGCTTCATGGCCATCAATGACATTTGATGTCATGGCTTTTCCCTCTCCCCCTTTTTACGGCTGGATCCAACTCCTCTAGGGAAGAGGAGGAGTTTCCAGCCATTAGCAAGCTGGTTTGAGCCGTTTCAGCCCTCCCTCCACCATACCCAAGCTTTAATGGATCAATAATGGCCATTGAAGTTTTGGCCGTTCCCCCTCCTTTACCAAGCTTTTAAACACCCTCAGAGGCCTAAGAGGAGGTTTTCCCAGCCTTTACCTAAATTTTTCGAGCCTCCCACTGTGCTATTGAGAATTCTGGCGATGCCACCACCGCACCAATGGCATCCCGACGGTCTACACGCCTCCAGCCCGCGAACAAGGTCCTCCTCTACTCCTTCTTCTATGGGTAGATCTTACAAATTATTTAGGAGAGATATCGAGCTCAAAGGAGCAAGGTTGAGTGAGCTTTTCCATGGTTTTTCAAAATTAAATGGTGGTCGGGTTCGCCAAAAACCGCCACTCCGGCGGCCGTGCCGCCGCCCGACGGTAGCCCTCACCTCAACAGAGGCGGTGGTGGTGGTGGCCGGCCAGGGAGGTGGCTGGCTGGCCGGCGCTGGGTCACGCAAGAGCTACAGGAAATGTCGTTTAAGAGTTGCTGGTTTCGGTTTGTTTTAAGAGGATTAACAATGCGATTTTATATTATAAAAAATTATATATATTATATAGTGAATAGTTAGTCTAAAAGAATACACATTTTGATGTTGCCAAATGAAGCCCTTAGAGGCCGATTTAGGAATTATGGCCAGTCACAAAAGTTGTAGGCCTTTGAGTTTACATTATTTTAAAATTAATTTCAACCCATTTGGATAGGTGGTTTAACCACAGCACCCATTTTGGTGGGGGCTATACCTAGGGTTGGACAGACACAAAATTGAGTGAACACTCTTCATCTCTTGTCCAAATGTCTCGAGATTTGGACAGGGAGCAACCATTATCTATACCTAGGGCCAGTCCAAAAATAGGAATTTTTTGAGATACTTTTTCTATAGTTTTTGTAAACATTTAATAATCCATGCATGATTTCGTAAAGTGGTCAAATGACCTTCAAACCCTTCCAAATTTGGTTCAGTGGTCCCTGGCATCATGACATGACTCTGTACAAAATTTCACCTCATTTGAAGGTGTTTTGGTTAGGGAATGATCAATCCCTAGTTCTACCATAAGAAAGGATTTTTAAGTAAAAGTGTACTTGGGGTTTGAATGGTCAACTCGCCTCAACAGAGGCTGATATTTTGACCACTGGCTTGGTATGATCATTATCACCCCCTTAGGGAAAATGGGGTGGTTTTGGGTTTATTTACCCTAGAATCAAAACTCAAACCCTAAGGAAGGGCTTTTGAGGGTTGTGAAGGACATAGGGGCAAATGCCCTTGTATGGCCTTGTAAATTAGCAGAGAGGTTATTAACTTATATTTAATCCTCTGGTTAGAATATTAGAGAAGTTATAGGTAGTAAGATACCTCAAAATAAAAGCCCTAGTTTTACGGTAGGAAATTTATTAGGTCAAAACAGTCACTAATCTCTATCTAAAAGTTGTGAAATTTGGGTAGAGTGAGTTTTAGAGTAGATAAAACCCTTGGATATTTTTATTGGAATTTTATGGAATACATTTTTAGTACTTCTTTTGGTAGATTGAAATTTGCCCAAAATAGTATTTGAATTAATTTGATCATTATGTTAATTGGAATCTGATAAAACTTGGTCAGTAGAGGTTTTAGACCTAAATGAATGTCTCTGGATTTTATTATTAATTTTAGTGGACTTTACTTAATACTGCCTTCACAAATTTCATAATGGTCAATTTTGATGTTTACTTATAGGAATTTATTCAGGATTTTTAGAAGTATACTTACAGTACTTGATTCACGAACATGTCAATTTAAGATTTTAGTATTTGATTTACCTAGAATTTAATGTCCATTGAACAATTATGAAACCTGACAAGCAATATTTCTAAGATGGTATTAGTGTAATGTAATTAATTCATAATTTTTGGATGACAATTTTCTGTAGTTGATTCACAAATCATGGAAGATAGAAAATATTACTAAAATAGTTTTAAGGCCCCAAGATATTAGCAAAAATTATCAAACTTTGGATTTGTAGTATTCAGATACCCTAATATTTATCATAAATTTATGAAGCTGTAAACATGTTTGAAAAGTATACCTCATGTTCAAGTGATACTCTTTGGATCCTTTTAAGAAATTATTTAATTATCAGATTAATTAAGAAAATTTAATTCTCTGCATTTAGGCAGTTTATGTCATGATAGGTCCCCGGTAAATAGAATAGGACTTTTGGATGGAAACTCGAAGGACCTCCTATCATTAACACCATAAGGCATCTATTGGTCTGCATTTAGTAAGTTGTTGAAATATCATTATGAAATGAGTTGGAATAGTTTGAGTTAGTCATCTTACTGGATTTTGTAGATGTGGATGAGTCATCCTAGAAGTTTAGGTTGAGTAGTGAGATGTGAGATTGAGTAGTGTTAAGTGGCGTCTGGGATCGACGAAATATCGTCCTCCCCGGTAGGAGAGGAAGAGTCTTGATACCATAGGGCTAGATCTAAAGTAATTTTAAAGGGATCGGGTAATGGGTATCAACCAATAACAATAAGTGTCTTGCGAAAGGGAACGGTGGGCTTCAGCTACCATCATAGTTCCTAGTGCCCTTTGAGAGCCCTTCACGGGGAATACCGGGGGCAGTCCTGGGCTAACGTAAACCGTAGGAATAATAAATTAAAAGAGCAACTACAATATCTCGGGTTGCACATTCTCACACCCCGGTAGCTAGGGAGGTAGAATAAGCAGGTTTGGTTGCAATTTAGACGGTAGCTCTGAAGGTAGATGCATGGACGGGACAGTCCGGGGAGCCGAGGGCTCGAGGGTTTGAGTACCAAATAAGGTGGTGGGTCTTCGGTATTTGATTGTCGTTCACACCGACGTCGGTACGTTGACTCGGCGGTGTGGGACACTTAGCCAAAGAAAGTCTGGTGGATATGGCAAGCACTAGTACGCGGATACTCTAGGTTATGCTCTTCTAGGGGCGTACGGAAGGTCAAGGCCCGGTAGTGTGGATACTCATCTAAGAGTGGGGGGCCTGACCCACTGTCTCTGTTTGCCACTACGGAGGTTCCTGGGAGTGAAGCTAGCTGTCCAAACAGGGGGAACTAAAGGTCTGTGTGCATAGAGTCGTGTGCGTGAGTTGTACTTGCATGAATTATGGCATAGCATATGACTACACTCAAGTTTGCATACAACTGACACCTAAATGTATAAATCGGTATGAGACTATTTATACGATGGGAGCCTTGCAGAAGACCCCTTAACTTATAAGTTTGTATGGGCATTCATATAAGTTAAGGTTACTTACTTATTTACTTACTATCTATCTATTTGCCTTCTTTTGTTATACTACTTACCATAAGTCTACCTTACTGCTCACTACCGTAGAATTGCTAGATGTACTTTATTCTAGATAGTTGTTTATACACCATGATAGTTGTTAGACTAGCTCCATTGTCATCTGCTAGACAATTCTCCACCTTTATAGCTTCCCTTTCCTCCTCTCCGCTCGATGCTTAGGAGTCGTGGGGGGAGGGGTAGGGGATGATAGGGCTTAGTCTTTATGACTAATGGTTTTCGAACAACAACATTACAGGAGCTCCAGATAGGAGACAGGGACCAGCAGTCCAGGGACCAGCACCAGCGGAGTACGGTGCGCATGGAGGTGGGTCAGTATAGCACCGGTGCACCTGCGACCAGCTCTGTGAGTGATTAGTATTTTTATAGCTTCCGCGATGAGTGAATTGTACTGAGGACTCTGATGTACCGGGCTCGAGCCCATTTCTTTATATTTCTTCTGAACTTATCTTGCAGTACTTCTATTTGATATTACTGATGGACTGGATGTGATTTCATTTTATATGTGTGTTTCTGTGGACCTGTTTACATTTTATGTACACTTACTTCTCTCTCTTATGATCGAAAAGGGCCGGTAGAATTGGCATTTTGTAGTGGCGACCTTCCAGTGAGTCGGTGCCACCGCAAAGCGGCAATTCTAGGCTAAGACCCCGGTGTTGGAAAAAGAAAAAAAAGAGGGGTCTTACAGGGGAGGTGAACACGGCCTGGGACATGGGCGTGTCCCAGGGCGTGTTAGTCACTCAAAGCCTTTCACTCAACGATAGTAGAGTGAGGTCGCACGGCCTGAGCTCAGGCGTGTTCGTGTCCGACACAAGCGTGTGAAAATCGACACCGGCGTGTCGAATACCCGTGTCCTCCTCGGGTCATTTGGCGGATTATGCTAAGGCAGCTACATGGCCTAAGACACGGGCGTGTCCCATGGTGTGTCTAGCAAAGACATGTGATACGGGCGTGTCACATTACTGTGTCGTGCTCTGGTTGTTTTGGACCTTTGTTGTTGGAGGAACACGCCCAGGTACACGGGCGTGTACTGTATGATACGGGCTTGTCAAGCCTGACATGGGCGTATCGAGTGTCGTGTTCTTTTGGGCCGCGACGGTTTTTACGACGAATGAGTGACACTGCCTTTGACACGGGCGTGTCGCAACACGTATTCGGCCAAGATTTTGGAATTTTGCGCTGAATTGCAGTCGTTCGTTTCCTTGATTTGGGATCTAATTTCTCTAGGCTGTCCTGGGTAGGTTTTATTCCGGGAATAGGGTTCAAACCCTCATTCCATTTTCATATTCTCTCTCTAAATCCTAGAGAGAAGGGAGAGCAAGGAGCTTGGAGGAAGAGGAAGATCCGGTCGCAGGAAGAGATTCGGAGCGCCAAATCGCAAATCGAGCCCAGATCTACGGAGGTGAGATCATCGCGGTGCTTTTCATCTGCGTAGTTTTTCATGACGGCGAGTAGAAATGCTAAGGTAATGATTTTCATCTTGAGCATGTGAAGATATTCTTCCTTTGCATGGGAAAACCCGCTCCCGCGAGTGTGCGGTGAGTTTCTGTGTTCCTTGAGGTAGAAATATAAAGTCCCCCTTGTTAGAGTCCAGAATCGTAGTACGGACCTAGGCATGATGTGTGGAGCCTACCCGGACATGTTGGTCTGGATCAATGATGTTGCCTTACATAGTAGCCGGAGAAGACTCCGTGCCATTGATTATTTTCGAGTTTCTACGGGGTAGATTGCAGCAGGGATCCTTGGGTATTAACCCCAAGGCGCACCCGGAAATGGGCGGAAACACATTTCTTCCATCTTGGTAGCCTGGGAGCCAACCTTGAACATAACTGGGTTATGTGCTTGTGTGATCTAATTTTGGGATCCGGGAGAAGCATGGCCCGCACATACGTCCTAAAGTGACTAGGCGGTGTGAGAAACGGGCAAGTGGATGCGGACCCGAGCTATATGGATTTGTGTCAGATACCCTTAAAAAGGGACTGGCCATTGGCATGGTCGTGCGAGTCTTAGGCTTAGACCGGAAAGACTAAAAATGCTCACGAGATTTGCAATCCAAGGGATGCTGGTGAGACAATGGTTATGACCGGGTTCACCGAGTTAGTTCCCTGAGAGCACAGGGTGTGTGGCCGTGTGAGCCTGCAACTCTGATGTTGTGCTTATTCTCTATTTACTTGCTATGCTAACCAGTACTGGGAAGAAGCTTTGCAACCCCGAGTTTGGGGGCAGAATCTTTATAATTTGGTCAGCTTTAGATGACCGTTATTCTTATTTGCCACCATTGCGGTGATTTGTGCTTGCAGGTGTTGCGGAGCCGAGAGGCAAATAGCGGGCCAAAGCCCAAGTTGCTGAGCCGGCCCTCGAAGGCCTTGTGAAACACTTTATTAGTTCATGTATGGCCGACCTGCGAGCTGAAGTTTTAAAACACAATTTTATTCAAGTGAACTGTTGTAGGGCCTTAAGGCCAGTACTTTTTGGTACTTTGTATTTCATTCCTATTTGGTTTGCTAGATGACTTTCATGCTTGTTGGCAAGGTTCTTATTGTTGCAACTTAACAAATTGCTTCTGTTAGATGCTCTGTATAGGACGTGTGTATTGGTTTCATTGAGTAACCCACCTGTATGTCTGTAGTATGTGGCCTTGGGCCCCGGCCGGACCTACTGCTATATGCTATATGACGGATAGGGTCTTTACAATTTGGTATTAAAGCCAGGTTTCGGTCAGGCTTAAATGAATTCGTGAACGAATTCACTATAAGGGGTGGTGAGCACATGTGTGTGCGTCATCGTTATAACATGAAAAGAACCCATGAATGTCCACTTAGGAATGAAAATACACATGTTTGAGGAACCTGCGTGTTCCTATAATTGCGTTTTGCATTGTTGTTTGGTCGCTTATCAGTATTTTGTACGATTATAGGTGACCAGGAGTTGTGCTGTGCCATCAGAATGTCCAGTTTTTGAGGCAAGCAGCGCACCAAATGATGCCCCTGCAATACCTCCTTCAGCTGAGACCATTTGATTGGTAACAGAGGCTATATTTGGGATGATCAATGCGCAGCCTGCGAGGCAAATGCAGCAGCCTGCTCCTGCTGTGGAGCAAGTACCGCTCTAAGCAGTGGAGCCAAGGAGAGTGGAACAGGTGGTAGTGGTGCCAGTGTTTCCTAGGAGAGCAATGGAGAAGCAGCTTAAGTACGTGATGGGATTCAATCCTCCTGTGTTCTCGGGGACGGGAACCCCAACTCAAGAAGAGGATTGGCTCTCTAGAATTAAGAGAGTGTTGATAGGTACTGAGACTGAAGAGTGGCAGAAGACCACAATTGGAATGTTCTTGTTGGATGGTGACGAAAGACTTTGGTTCGAAGGCATGGAGCTACACCATCTGAGGGGTAGGCAGTTGACTGACGTCTTGATGAAGGAGTTTTCGAGATTGTTCTTGGCTCGATACCTCCCCTCAGCTCAGAGGATAGCAATGGAAAATGAGTTTTAGAAACTAGTGCAAGGTGAGAGCAGCGTAGATGACTATCTCTATAAGTTTACTTGATTAGGTCGGTATGCAAGCGCTACCTTTGCAGATGCGGAGCGCAAGACAAGGCGATTCTACGAAGGTCTATGGGGATGACTTGAGACTGCTACTATCGGGGCCAATGACGTAGGGTTTCCTGACCTTGGTCAACACGGCCCAGTCTTTAGAAAAAGACATGAAGAATATTCTGGCAAAGAAGGACTCTAGAGGTAGGAATTCAGAGTTCAAGGTGCCGAATTCAAAGTCTGGTTTTCGAAGGTTGAATAAGAAGGCTAGGACATCGGGTCTAGCCCCTTCTTCGGGTGCTTCGGGGGCAACTACCAACTGAACCCCGGGTGCTTGTTTTACTTGTGGGAAGACGGGACATTTCACCCATGACTGTTGGAGCGGACGTCCAAAGTCTGAGAGAAAGCAAGGAGCAACTTATGAAGAAAAGTGCAAGGCGGTGGAGTCAACCGTGTCCCACTATGCTCCGACTCAACCGAGAGTCTATAATCTAGGCCAGCAAGGGGCCATCAAACAAGCGGATGTGGTGACTGGTATGGTTTAATTTATAGCAAGTTAGCTTTAAATATTGTTACCGAGTGCTTTTTAGCTTATTACTATTTGTATAGGATTTGTTTTGTTTGGAGATAGTCCTGCAAGGGCACTATTCGATACGGGAGCTTCGCACTCCTTTTTGTCTGAAGGTTTCATATCACACATCGGAGTCCCTTCTTCGATGGCGAAGGACAAATTGGACGTGTTGTTGCTGAATTGGTGTTCTATGCGTTCAGACAGAGTTTGTGCCGTAAGGGGTTCATATTGGAAGTCAAGAGTTCGACTTTCTAGCGTCGTTGCTGCCGCTAGTAGAGTTCGACATCATCTTCGGTATAAACAAGCTTTCGAAGCAGAAGGCTTTTATTGATTGCAACCGTAAAAAGGTCAAGCTGGGTGTTGGGCAGGAGACAGTGTTTGCGGGATTGAAGGGGTCGAGCAAGACATTGATGTCTGTTATTCAAGTGGTGAAGGCGGTTCGTGCTGGAGAAGAGCTGTTCTTCACATTAGTGGAGGCTGTAAAGCCTAAGTCCACTTTGGATGTTATCCCAATTGTATGAGAGTACCCCGACGTGTTCCCAGACTATCTTCTAGGAGCCCCACCGCAGCGAGAGATCGAGTATCACCATCGAGATAGAGACAGGTGCCAAACCTGTGTCACGCGTGTGGGAACACCCTATTACTAATTTGGGTAAGGATCACTATGTTTGTCTTAGGAATCCAGTTTGACCTAGATGTATAGTTGGAAAGGTCAACATTAGAATGAGTCTAGGGCTTAGAATTTAGGTTTGAAGCTGCCCCCAGGACCATTCAAGGAATCAGACTTAAAGCTGAGGCAAAGACAATTATCGTCGAGCTTAGGTCGACGAAACGTCGAACTCCGTTCGATGCTCTCTGAGCTCAACTTTGCAGAATCTTCGAGCTCCGGTCGACGATCGTCTAGCTCAGATCGACGATCTTTCTTCTCTTATTTCTTCAGGTCGCTGAGCTCCGGTCGACGATCTTCGAGCTCAGGTCGACGCCTTCTATCTGATCTTCATTCCTATCTCTGAGCTCAGGTCGACGATCGTAGAGCTCAGATCGACGTTTTTCCTGAGAGATCGACGTTTTTAAGGATTCAAATTCAGTCAGACTTTGGAATGTTTTTCAAATTCTTTCAGCATTTATGTCAAGAGATCTGCCAGCCATTTTCATTTATTCTGGAGCAAGTTTCAAGGAATTCTTTTTGAGAATGTTTTATTGGACTTTCCTCTAGAAGACAAAATTTTATGGAAGACATTTAATGTCTGCTAACGGCTATCTTGGATGAAGAATCTTCAGAGAATAAAAACTGCTTCTCTTCTTTTCTCTAACTTAGATTTAGATATACATACATAGACAGAGACAGAGATAGTGATATACACAGATAAGAAAGAAAAGAACAAGTGATTCTCAGGACAGTCTGATCAACACAAGAGAACTCAAGTAATCAACCCTGGAGAATCAGTTGAACTTTTTGGCGTACTGAAAAAAAGTGATCTTAGCTTCATCTCAAGGACTCCAGACAACTCATCCTTCAGCATCTGCTGAAACCATCTTCTGCTGGAGATTTAAAGCTTCTGAAGACCTATCACCCTGAAGCAAAGCTTCCACTCCTGAACTAGTCAACATCTCAGGGGGAGCTTTGACAACACAAATCCACTTGTGCTTCTCTCTTTGATTGAGACAGAGAAGACAACTTCACTCTTTTTCTTTTCCCTTTCCCTTTGCAAAAGGGTTTTCAAAACTCCCTTCAAAAGTTTTGATTCTGGTTCTGAGAACCTTGTCAAAACTCAGTGGTGGCAAGACACCTGATCAAAAAATCTAGTTTGGTTTTTGAGCACCTTATCAAAAGCTCATTGGTGCCAGGACACCTGATCAACCCTTCCTGCAGTGGATTCCTACCAAGGGTGGTAGAAGAGTGGATGTACCCAGGTTTTTGGGGAACCACTATAGCTCCTTGTGTTTTCTGGTTTGCTTGTGTGTTTTCTTTGCTGTGTGCTGTGCTCTCCTTTTTACTGTCTTGTTAATTCTATAGCAGGCACCTTACACCTATATATAAGTTAAATCTTAAAAGTTTTGCTTGTTTAAAATTGTGAATTTAATTTAAATAAATTCTATTCACCCCCCTCTAGAGTTGAGATAGATCTTGTTCCAACTTTCAACGCGCTCCATATAGGTTGGCGCCTAAGGAGATGGCGGAGCTAAAGGTTCAACTGGTGGAGTTGATGGATAAAGGTTATGTGCGTCCAAGTTCGTTGCCTTGGAGCGCACCGGTCCTCTTTCTTTAGAAGAAGGACAAAAAATTGCAGCTGTGTATCGACTACAGAGAACTTAACAAGTTAACGGAAAAGAACAAATACCCAATTCCACGGATTGATGATCTTTTCGATCAGTTCGTCGGGTCATCGGTATATTCAAAATTGGATCTGATGTCCGGTTACTATCAGCTGAGGATAAGGGAGAGTGATATCCCAAAGATAGCGTTCAACATAAGGTATGGGCATTTCGAGTTTACGGTCATGCCGTTTGGGCTGACTAATGCGCCATCCGTATTCATGGATCTAATGAACCGAACATTTAGGGAGTACCTAGACCGTTTTGTGATCATCTTTATTGACGACATATTGGTGTATTCTCAGTGCGAAGAAGTTCACTTCAAGCATCTGCATCTGGTTTTGGAGACGCTAAGGAGGAATGAACAATACGCAAAGTTCTCTAAGTGCGAGTTTTGGTTTTCCTCAGTGGTGTTCCTTGGTCACATATTCAGTGGAGAAGGGATTGCGGTAGATCCGGCGAAGATTATTGCGATACGAGAGTGGCCTGTGTTGTCTTCAGTAGCGGAAATCTGGAGTTTTATAGGGCTTGCCGTCTATTACAGGCACTTCGTGGAGAACTTCTCGCGGGTAACGTTACCTCTCACGACATTGACAAGGAAAGATCATAAGTATGTATGGACGCAGAAGTGCGCACAAGCGTTCAAAGAGTTGAAGAATCTATTGACCACGGCGCTAGTGCTAAGTTCGCCGAGTGGGACCGAAGGCTTTGAGATTTACAGTGATGCCTCAGGCAGTGGTTTTGGCTGCGTGCTACTGCAGCATGGTAGTGTTATAGCATATTTCTCGCGTCAGCTGAAAGTGCATGAAAGAAATTATCCGGTCCACGTCTTGGAGTTGGCGGCCATGATTTTTGCGCTAAAGTTGTGGAGGCATTATTTGTACGGCGTAAAGGTCGATATTTATACCAACCACAAGAGCCTGAAATACTTGTTGGATCATAAAGATTTGAACATGAGGCAGCGGAGATGGATGGAGTTCCTGGGGGACTACACGTTCAAAATTCATTATGTACTAGGGAAAGGCAATGCAGTTCCGAATGCATTGAGTCGCAGGGCTCCCGCCCAAGCCAATTGGTTGTCGGTTCATGATGAGAAGTTAATTCGGGAGTTGCAGGTGTTAGAGATCTGTTGTGTGGACAAGTAGACTAGCGCTAATGCGATATTGAACTGGATGGAAGTTTAGTATGACCTGGCTGATCGCATTCGGCAGGCTATGGAATTGGATAGCAGCGCGAAGGAGCTCATGGATGAAGCATTGGATGGGTCAAATTCCTAGTTTTCAGTTGAACGACGGCTACTAAGGAAGGACAATCGTTTGTGCGTCCCAAACGTGGGAAATCTATGGGCGAAGTTGATGTACGAGGCTAATCATACCAAGTACTCAATCCAACAAGGGAGCAATAAGATGTATCGGGACCTAAAGAAGTTATTCTGGTGCAAGGACTCAAGAAGGATGTGGCACTATATGTGGCTAAGTGCCAGACTTGCGCCTTAGTGACGTCAGATTGCCAAAAGCCAGGGGGTTTCTTGAAATCTTTGCCTATTCCGGAGTGGAAGTTCGACGACATTTCGATGGTCTTTGTGCATTGCTTGCCAAGGTCGCAGAAGTGAAACGATGCCATCTGGGTGATCGTAGATCGGTTAACAAAAGTGTCGCACTTCATTCCGCATAGGAAGGATTATTTTGTGGAGAAACTGGCGAAGTTATATGTGGATAATATTGTTCGGCTTCACGGTATGCCCCACAACATCGTGAGTGACCGAGATGGGTGGTTCACGTCCAATGATTGGAGGTTGATACAACAGATGCTCAGAACTAAGTTGAAGTTATGCACAGCCTTCCATCCGCAGGCAGATGGGCAGACCGAGAGGGTCAATAGAACCATGGAGGACATGCTCCGCATGTGTGTTCTAGACTTCGGAAAGCATTGGAAAGGCCACCTGTATCTGGTGGAATTTGCATACAACAATAGCTACCAGGCGAGTATACAAATGGTGCCAATCGAGGCCCTATATGGTAGGAAGTGTTGCACGCCGTTGTCATGGCTAGAAACGGGTGAGGCAAGGTTGTTCAAAAAGCAAGAGGTGGAAAGCGCTACTTCAGTTGTACGAACTATTCAGGATCGTTTGGTGATCACTCAGGATAGACAAGCTAAATACTACAATGCCAACCACCGGAACGTGGAGTTCGCGGTTGGCGATTGGGTGTATCTGAAGATAAAGCCGTTCAAGGGTGTTTCACGGGTGCGACGCTTGATGAAATTGAGCCTGAGATTCCTTGGACAATTTTAGGTCTTGGAGCAGATCGGTGAAGCAGCTTACTGTCTAAAACTATCAGTGGAGTTGTGTGATCTACACGACGTATTCCACATATCAGTGTTGCGGAAGGCAGTATAAGAGCCTAAGTAGGTGATAGAAGTTGATCAAGTACCGGTGGATAAAGGGTTGACAACTAGGGTCAAGCCCGTTTGTATTGAGGACTCTGAAGTCAAGCGAATTTGTAACATGGAGATTAGAATTGTCAAGGTCTATTTGGACAATTGCGGTCGTGAGGAGCTTTCTTGGGAACGGGAGCAGACCATGCTTGAGGAGTACCCAGAGTTATTTCACTCAAGTACCGCTTTTGGTTTTCTGTTTTCTTTTCCTTTGGTAATTTCGTGGACGAAATTCTTTTAAGAGGGAGAGAGTTGTAACGCCCCGAAACTCAAAAGGGTGATGGGTGGCATTTTGAGCCAAATGATTTGGTAGAGGTGACACGGCCTAGGACACGGGCATGTCCCATGGCGTGTCGTGCTCGGGTTCAGCGTTGGTCGCGTGTTCGACGATTTTGGAGTCAACGGTCGTATGGGGGTGAACATGACCTGGGACACGGGCCTGTGCCAGGGCGTGTCAGTCACTAAAAGCCTTTCACTCGACGATCGTTGAGTGAGGATGCACGGCCTGAGCTCAGGCATTTTCGGGTCCGACACGGACGTGTGAAATTCGACACGGGCGTGTCGAATACCCGTGTCCTCCTCGGGTCGTTTGGCGGATTGTGCTAAGGCAGCTACACGGCCTAGGTCACAGGCGTGTCCCAGGGCGTGTCTTGCACATGTCATGTGACACGGGCGTGTCACATGGTCGTGTCGTGCTCTGGTTGTTTTGGACCTGTGTCGTTGGAGGAACACGCCCAGCTACACGGGCGTGTACTGTATGACACAGGCATGTCAAGCCTGATACGGGCATGTTGAGTGCCATGTCCTTTTTGGGCCGCGACGGTTTCGACGGTGAATGAGTTACACGGCCTTGGACATAAGCGTGTCGCAACCCGTGTTCGGCCCAGGTTTTGAAATTTTGGGCTTAATCGCATCCGTTCATTTCCTTGCTTTGGGATCAAATGGCTCAAGGCTATCCTAGGTAGGTTTTATTCCGGGAATAGGGTTCAAACCCTCATTCCATTTTCATCTTCTCTCTCTAAATCCTAGATTGAAGGGAGAGCAAGGAGCTTGGAGGAAGAGGAAGATCCGGTCGCCAGAGGAGATTCGTAGCGCTAAATCGCAAACCGAGCCCAGATCTGCGGTGGAGAGATCATAGCGTGCTTTTCATCCTCGTAGTTTTCCATGGTGGAGAGGAGAAATGCTAGGGTAACGATTTTCATTTTTAGCATGTCAAGCTCTTCTTCCTTTGCATGGAAAAACCCGCTCCCGCGAGTGTGCTGTGAGTTTGCGGTGTTCCTTGGTGGTAGATATGTAAAGTCCACCTTGTTAGCATCTGGAATCGTAGTACGGACCTAGGCATGATGTGTGAAGCCTACCCGGACAAGTTGGTCTGGATCAGTGATGTTGTATTGCATAGTAGCCGGAGAAGACTCTGTGCCATTGATTGTTTTCGGGATTATACAGGGAAGATTGCTGCAGGGATCCTTGGGGATTAACCCCAAGGCGCACCTAAAAACTGGGCGGAAATGCATTTTTTCCATTTTGGTGTCCTGGGAGCCCACCTTAAACATAAATGGGTTATGTGCTTGTGTGATTGAATTTTGGGATCCGGGAGAAGCTTGGCTCGCGCGTACGTCTTAAAGTGACTAAGCGGTGTGAGCAACGGGCACGTGGATCCAGACCCAGGCTATGTGGTTTGGTGTCAGATACCTAAATAATTGACTGGCCATTGGAATGGTCGTGCGATTCTTAGGCTTAGACCGGAAAGACTTAAAATGCTCACGAGATTTGTCGTCTAAGGGATGGTGGTGAAACCACGATTATGACCGGGTTCACGGAGTTAGTGCCATGAGAGCACGGGGTGTGTGGCCGTGTGAGCCTGCACCTGTGATGTTATGCTTATTCTCTATTTTACTTGCTATGCTAACAAGTGCAGGGAAGAAGCTTTGCCGCCCTGAGTTTGGGGGCGGAATCGTTATAATTTGGTCAGCTTTAGTTGACCGTTATTCTTGTTTGCCACCATTGCGGTAATTTGTGCTTGAGGGTGCTGCGGAGCCGAGCGGAAAATAACGGGCCAAAGCCCAAGTTGCTGAGCCGGCCCTCGAAGTCCTTGTGTGTTTACTTTATTAATTCTTGTGTGGCCGACCTACGAGTCGAAGTTTGTAAAACACAATTTTTTTCAAGTGAACTATTTTAAGGCCTTTAGGCCAGTACTTTTTGGTACTTTGTATTTCATTCCTGTTTGGTTTGCTAGTGGACATTCATGCTTGTTGGTTGGGTTCTTATTGTTGTAACTTAACAAATTGCTTCTGCTAGATGCTCTGTGTAGGACGTGTGTATTAGTTTCATTGAGTAACACGCCGGTCTGTCCGTGGTATATGGAGCCGGACCTACTGCTATATGCTATGTGATGGATAGGGTTGATACAGGCCGGCCTGCGCACGGATGTTTGTAAACCATACCTTTTGTTAAGAGAAACTTGTAAAGCCATAAGGCTATGCACCTTGTGTATTTGGTTGTATACATTCCTAATTGGTAGTAGTGGACATTTCTGTTCTTATTGAGTTCAATTTTTCAACCCTGAAGCTTCCGCTAGAATGATCTGTGTTAGGTTTCGATTTTTTGATATTATTTAGTAACTTCTCCGCCTGTTTGTGGAATATGGTGTGGTGGCCCCAGCCGGACCCTTTATAATATTACACGTGACGAGTAGAGGTGTTACATGTCCCCTTCGGGTAGTAGTGTGAGTTTTGTATGTTGTGTATGGGGCTTTCCACTTGTGTAAATAGTAAACCATTGTGTGGTATGGTAATGTGGAAGGGTTGGAAGTGTGTGTGTGCTTACCACACTGGAACGATGTGTCGATAAGAGACTCGGTGTGGAACCCTTGCGTGCTATTGAGAACGGGATGAGAATAAAAATAAGGGACTCATTATGGAGACCTTAGATGTGAAATTGCATGCGGTGAGTTGACACACAGTATCGTAATCCTTGGTTAAGGATAGTGTGGCAGGTCTACAGGCTCGCCATTCATCACACCGAAGGGATTTGACAAATAGACTTGCACGGTTGGGCCTTGGTCCTCGATGTTTTCTTCCTGAGGCACCCTCCATGCTAGTGGATGGTTGGGCTAGGTCCATTGGTGATACGCTCCCATAGGTTCCTTCCATGCCATGACCTAGGGCAGTTGGGCTTGTTCCTCATTGCACATCTACCCGAGGCTCCTTCTAAGCCGTAGTACGTAGGGAGATCCGATGTTGTGATCTTAGCTTTGAGGCGTACGGAGGCCTGGGCTAGGTAGTATGGATGCCAGCCTAGTAGTGGAGATGTCTGCTCTACTGTCACCGTCTGACCACGACGGATGACACCTAAGAGGGCTACCTGCTTGAAAAGTTAGAACTGCAAGTATGTGTCGACATAGCAGTTGCATGTGTGTGAGCATGGGTGAGTCATTGCATTCCATTTATATGATTACATTATATTACTTACACAAGATCCTTATCGTATAAGTTTGTATGGGCACTATTTTACGATGAGTTACTTTACTGTTGAGCCGATCCTTAACTAATATGTTTGTATAAGCATTCAAATAAGTTAGGTTATTTCTTATTGTAGATTCATACTTATATACAGTTGTTGATGGTAAAAGTGCTAGAGTAGATCGATATACTCATTTGTTGTAATTACTTTGATATACACTGATATTGATTAATCCCATACCACCTATTTGTACTACTGTTATATATATATTATACCCTTGTCCTTTTCTCCATCTGGTGGCTAAGAGTCGTCGGGGGAGCGGATGTGATAACCACTTAGTATTTTGACAAACGGTTGTTACGTCTTCATTTTTAGGAGGAAACCCCGCATATAAAACAACAGCAGATTATGCAGGAGGACAGCAAGGCCAGGGCTACAGGGCTTGAAGTGACGGTATTATCACTGCTGTCAGTGACTGATGTGAGATTTTGAGAGATTCATATTGTAGATTTTTTGCCTTTTGTACTCTGATATTATAGAAGCTTTGGTTTCTTCTTTTATTTATTGTACTTATGGACCTATATACTAGTGTGTAATTTTGAATTCTGCTTAATCTTTATGATGGTTTGGCATTAATGATATGTTTAGCCGGCAGGATAGGCGTCTTATAGTACATATTGGCCCGTGTGCTAACTCTACCGCAAGGCAGATGTTCTGGGCATAATGCTCCCCTTAGCCGTGTCTTGTGTTCCGTGAGGGGAAGTCTTACAAACTGTATCAGCTTGATATGATCCTCAACTGAAGAAGTCATTGAATAATGGTGCCACCACCGTTCGACTAGTCAGTTTGGGGACAAACTAACTTAGTGGAAGCAGTGGTGTACCCATATGTAATTCACACTAAGTATGTCCAATTTTGACCCTACGATTATGTTGGAACCCTAGGTTTTGATTTGAGTTCAGTCCTCTCTTTCTGTCTCTTGACCCAAGATTTATTTATGGTCAAAGGTTAGGTGATATGTTAGATTCTCTAGTTGTGTAGAATTGCTTTTCCAGATGAATATTTGGTTAAGTTGTTTTTCGTTCGACTATGGTCGAACGCCGCTCGACTATCGTCTATCGGCTGATCGATGATCGTCTATTAGTTGGTCGACGTTCTGTCTGCGTTGATAGCTCGACTATCTGTTGATAGGTCGACTATCTGTCCGCTTTGATAGTTCGACTATCTGTTGATAGGTTGACTATCTGTGTTGCTTTGATAGTTCGACTATCTGTTGATAGGTCGACTATCTATGTTGCTTTGATAGTTCGACTATCTGTTGATAGGTCGACTATCTGTATTGCTTTGATAGTTCGACTATCTGCTTGGATAGTTCAACTATCTGATAGTTCGACTATCTGTTGATAGGTCGACTATCTGTTTTGTTTGATAGCTCGACTATCTGTTGATAGGTCGACTATCTGTTTTTCTGTGATAGGTCGACTATCTGTTTGATAGGTCGACTATCTGTTTTGTTTGGTAGTTCGACTATCTGTCTTGATAGATTGACTATCTGATAGCTCGACTAACTGTTCTGATAGATCGACTATCTGCTGAGGTAGTTCGACTATCTTCTTTGATAGTTCGACTATCTGGATCGTTCGACTATCTGTCTGATAGGTCGACGATCTTCGAGGGTCATTCGACGTTTTGTTGTATGTCTTGAGTAGTTTTGTCGTCTTCTATGATGTGATTAATTTCATAGTTATTTTGGCATATTTTATAAAAGATTATCTGAATAAATTGTGATATTATTTCCATGCAATATCAGTTCCATTCTTTATGCATGAGCTAATCTTTTTCTGATAAAGTCGTTTGTCTTATAGCTGAGATATGTTTTCTGCTTTATCTGCCAGGCTGTCCTTTATAGCCGTTAGACTCAAAAAGTCTTCTTTGCCTGTAAAGAGTCTTTTCTGATGTGACTTTCTATAGTTTTATTTCATCAGAGTAATTTGCAGCTTCTTAGAAAGCTTTATCCTTTTATATGATATCTGCCTGCAGTATTTGTTTTGCTTTATGCTTTTTGCAGCCCAGCTTGCAGAGTTCAGTAGAAGACAAGATTCAAACTCAAGTAAGAGCCGTTGCTGCTACTGCTATATAAAGAACTCCTTGAAGAAAGAATTTAACTAGTTCATATAGCAAAAATCAAGTTCATTCAGGAAAAATGAGTTCAAAAGCTAACAGCTACATTCAAGCTTAAGAACTTATAGTTTCCAACTGCTCTCAGCTCATTCACATCTAACTGAGAAGGAGTTTTAGTTCTTCACTCTTCTTCAACCTGAGTTCTCCTGCTTACAGGAAGATCTTCACTCAGAGGCCAGAGCCTTTTGAAGAAGAAGAAGAATAAGATAGCTGCCTAAAGAAGAAATTTTATTTCATATTATTTATCTTCTTGTAGCTTTTTCCTTCAGTATTTTCTGAAGTGATTCTGCACTGAAGCAAGACTTCACCTGGACGTTCTTTTAGCCAGGGGGAGCCTTGATTCTTTTAGAGCTTTCTAGCTCAGTGCAAGTTATTGTGCTTCTCTAATCTATTGTAAAATAGAGAAGACACCTTAACCTCCTTTCCCCCTCCTATAAAGGGTTATTACTCCCTTTAAAAGTATCCCTTGGTGGAAGGGCACCTGATCAAAAACCTGTGTTGGTTTTTAGACACCTGATCAAAAGTCTAAAGGGTTTCTGGATCTACCTGAAGCAGATCTTGTTGGTGGCAGGGCACTTGATCAAAAATCTGAGTGGATTCCTACCTTGTTGGTAGAAGAGTAGACGTACCCAAGTTGTTTGGGGAACCACTATAAATTCCTTGTGTCGTCTGGATTGCTTTAATTAATTACTTGCATTGTGGCTGTGATTAGATCTTAACTAGGATTGCTAGTTGCTGTTTAGGTTTCCAAGCCTTAACTGTAATTATAGTTGGCTGCCTTTTGTGCACAACACTTGTGTTAAGCTTTAGGATTTAATTTCAAATATCTATAATCTTCATTCCGCAATTAACTCCAAGGGAGTTGAGTAGAAAGTCAACTTTGCTAGTGCAATTTTTGATTACTCTATTCACCCCCCCCCCCCTCTAGAGTAGTATCTATCTCCTTTTCTTTCAATTGGTATCAGAGGGAGGTTGACTGATTGAATAGGCTAACACCTAAGTCATAAGATCCTGATAGATACCAAGGTTCATAGATATTCACTTTCACTATCATGGCCCAGTCCAAGGATTACTCTAGCACCAGACCTCCAGCATGCAACTTGGCTAAGTTTGGCATCTGGAAGGAAAGGATTAAACTATATATGAACTCTATTGATGAAAGTATTTTTGCTTCTATTTTGACAGGACCACCAAGAGCACCTGCTGCAGCTACTGCCTCATCATCAACTGATATGAGTGCAGTGCCTCCTCCAGACTACAATGATGAATACAAAAAGGCAAAGATAGCAGATGCTAAGGCAATGAACATTCTGGCTCAGACAATGTCTGATGAAGTATTCCAGAAGGTTGCTGACTGCTCCTCAGCAAAAGCAATGTGGGATACACTGAACCAGATTGTAGCTGGTTCAGCTGATGAAAGGAAGGACAGGAGGTCCAACCTTATCTCACATTATGAGAATTTCAAGAAAACTGATGCTGAATCAGTTGAAGCTATGTACACAAGGCTCAGCTCAATCATCAATGAGCTGAGGACCCTTGATAAGGATATTTCATTGATAGAGGTCAATGATAAGATTCTTATGTGCTTCCCTAGCACATGGGATCTGAGGATCTGGCCTATCAAGGAGGCCAGAAGCACAACAGAAATCTCAACAGAAGCCCTTCTCGGCAAGCTCAAGTCTTTTGAGCAAGTGCTGAAGTCCAGGGAAGCTGAGGCTGAAGAAAAGACTCCAACTCCTACAAGAAAAGAGCAAACCCTTGCTCTCAAAGCTGCTGAAGCTTCTGAAGGAAGCCAGTCCAATGAGGAACTGATGGCATTATTTGCCAAAAGGTTTCTCAAGATGGGAAGGAAGGAATTCAGAAAGAAATCTTCAAAGTATGAAGATAAACCAAGGTATGATCGTACTCCTTCTAAAGAAATAATCTGTTATGGTTGCAGGAAGCCTGGACATATTCTTCCAGATTGCCCAGAGGAAAAGAACAAAGATAAAAGAAAAGACAAGGATCAACACAGGAAGCATTCCAAGCCATCCTCCTACAAGAACAAAAAGAAGGAGAGAGGCTTTGTTGCTGAAACCTGGAGCGATTCTGATGAGGAATCTTCCTCCTCAAGCTCCAGTGAGGATGAGGAAGAAAAGAAGGCAAAGGAAGTTTGCCTGATGGCAATTGATGCCTGCAGCAATCACTCAGCTGTAGAGAATTCAGATTCTGATGAAGAAATGCCAACTGAAGATGAGGTATTGTCTTCTTATGACTTTACATCTGCTGAATTTAAATCTGATTTTAAATCTTTATGTTTAGATTTAATTAGTTCTGAAAAAGAAATAAAAGAGCTTAGAATTAAACTAGCTGAATCTGAATTGATTGCAAATGAAAACATTAGGTTAACAGCAGAACTCACTAATGCTAATGAAGAAATAAAATTCCTTAAGAATGAATTAGCTAAGTCCAAAAGGTTAGAAGAGTCTTTGAATGGTAGAAGCCTTAAGTTGCTTGAAATAACCAGCATGTCCAACACTAGGTCAGGCAATAACAAGTTAGGCTTAGGGGCATCTTCTAGTGAGCCCCCAATCATTCTTAAAAACCAACTTTCAACTCCAGTGAATTTTATTTCATCTAGTGGAATAAAAAACACTGAGCAAGTTAATCAAGTTAATAGAGCTTTAAATAAAGCTAAAAGAGAGAAAAGAAAACAGAAATTTAAGGAATTACAAAGAGCGTCGAACGCTGCTCGACGATCGCAGGCCTAATGGTCGAACGGAGATCGACGATCTGGGTACCAATCGTTGAACGCCGATCGACGCTTTCAACAAGAATTTCAAAATTCCAACCAGAACTTTAGAAACCCAAATATGAATAGAAACCCTAGGTTCGTTGACCCATCATCTGCATGGAGAATCCCACCTAGGAGATCTTACCCATTAGGTTATCACCCTCAGCCTGCTTATTCATTTATTTCCAGTTTTTCTTATGTGAAAAACAAGGGACCCAAGGTTACCTGGGTCCACAATGTTTAAATTGATTTATTTGCAGGTGAAGACCTATCCTATCACTCAAAATAAGTGGTATTTGGATAGTGGTTGCTCCAAGCATATGACAGGAAACAAAGAACATCTGTCAAGGTTCAAGGCAAAGCTTGGCCCAAAGGTAATCTTTGGAGATTCAAGCTGTGGTCAAACTGAAGGCTATGGCAGGATGACAATTGGAGCTGTAACATTCAAGAGAGTTGCTTATGTGACTGGACTGAAGCATAATCTAATTTCAGTAAGTCAGTTATGTGATGCTGGATACCAGGTATCATTCTCTAACTCTCTTTGCAATATTACTTTAAATAATAATGTTGTATTAGTAGGTATTAGACAAGGTAACATTTATTTAGTAGATTTTAACTCAACTCACTCTGAAATCTGCTTGTTTAATGAAGTAACAAATAACAAAACTTTATGGCATAAAAGGCTTAGCCATGTTAACCTCAAGAATATATCTAGGTTATCTAAACACAACCTTATTAGAGGTTTACCTTCTTGCCCCTACAAGAAGGAGAGCCTATGTAAGGCTTGTCAACTAGGCAAGCAAACCAAGAATTCATTTAAATCAGTAAATCAAAGTGATTCTCCTAGAATCCTGTATTTATTACATTTGGACCTATTTGGCCCAATAAATGTACAGAGTTTAGGAGGGAAGTATTACACCCTAGTAATTGTAGATGACTTCTCTAGGTTCACTTGGGTGTTCTTTTTTAGAACTAAGGCTGATAACTTCAAAGCCCTTACAGATTTTCTATTATGTGTGCAGACTGAGTACTCTACTCATGTGGTCTTGATCAGAAGTGATCATGGTACTGAGTTTGACTCTCTTCTCATGCAAGAATTCTGTGAGAGAGAAGGTATCAAACATAGCTTCTCAGCTCCTAGAACTCCCCAACAAAATGGGGTAGTTGAAAGGAAGAACAGAACACTAATTGAAGCTGCTGGCACATTATTGGCAGATACTAATATGCCTCTTTCCTATTGGGCAGAAGCTGTTAGTACAGCCAACTATGTCTTGAATAGAAGTCTGATACACAAGCTTAAGTGTAAAACTCCTTATGAGTTACTTAAAGGAAAGAAACCTAAAATAAATTATTTTAGAGTTTTTGGCTGTGTAGTTTATATTCATAATAACAATAAAGAATACCTTAGAAAATTTGAAGCAAAAGCTTCAATGGGAATTTTTCTTGGATATTCCCAAGTAAGCAAAGCTTATAGGGTATTTAATAAATCATCTTCTAAAATTGAAGAGTCAGTTCATGTGTCCTTTGATGAATCCCAAATGTTTTACAAGGAGAAGGAAACTTCCCCTTCCTCAAGTTCATTACAAGTACCAGAATCTACCAAGGATGTCACTCAAGAAATCCTCCATCTTTCAACTCTTCATATCACTGAATCAGACAGTGATGAAGACATTGCAGAATTTGTTGCTGTACCACCAATAGTAGATCAAATTCCTCCTGAGGAATTAATCCCAACTATTGCTGAAGATCACATCCCACCTGCTGGTATTGTCATACTTAGAGATCATCCTACATCTCAAGTGATAGAAGACATATCAGCTGGTGTTCAAACAAGACATCAGTTAAGACAGGATGTGATGCATGCTTGTTTCCTTTCACAGATTGAGCCCCTCACCATTAAAGATGCTGAGCTAGATCCCCACTAGATCATTGCCATGTAAGAGGAACTCAATCAGTTTGAAAGATGTAAAGTATGGACTTTGGTTCCAAGACCTAAAGGCCAACTGATCATAGGCACCAAGTGGGTGTATAGAAATAAGTTGGATGCAAATGGAATCATTGTAAGGAATAAAGCTAGGCTTGTAGCTCAGGGCTACAGACAGGAGGAAGGTATAGATTATGACCAAACCTTTGCTCCTGTTGCAAGGCTAGAGGCAATAAGGATCTTCTTAGCCTATGCAGCCTATATGAAGTTTAAGGTTTTTCAAATGGATGTCAAGAGTGCCTTTCTTAATGGTGAGCTAAAGGAAGAGGTATTTATTGAACAGCAACCCGGTTTTGTTTCTTCAACTCAGCCCTCACATGTATTCAAGTTGCAAAAAGCTCTCTATGGACTCAAACAAGCACCAAGAGCCTGGTATGAGACTCTAGCTAGTTTCCTGTTAGAGCACAACTTTGTTAGGGGAGTAGTTGATAGAACCCTCTTCGTCAAGCACCACAAGGACACAATCCTGTTAGTTCAAGTGTATGTGGATGACACTATTTTTGGTTCCACTGATCCCAAACTATGCAAAAAGTTCTCCAACTTGATGCATTCTAAGTTTGAGATGAGTAGTATGGGTGAGCTGTCTTACTTTCTTGGTCTCCAAGTAAAGCAAGATGCTGATGGCATCTTCATCTCCCAATCCAAATATGCCAAGGAATTGGTAAAGAAGTTTGGGATGGCAGATGCTTCAGCAATGCATACACCTATGGCTACTAATGTAGTTATTGATTCTGATGATTAAGGAAAGCCTATTGATCAAAAGAATTATAGGGCCATTGTTGGTTCCCTATTGTATTTAACTGCAAGTAGGCCAGACATAATGTTTGCTACATGCCTTTGTGTTAGATTCCAGGTCAACCCCAAGGAATCTCATCTGATTCTTCTCAAGAGAATCTTGAGATACCTGAAGGGATGTCCAAATCTAGGACTTTGGTACCCAGCTGAGTCAGAATTTGAATTAATTGGATATTCTAATTCTGATTATGTTGGTTGTCGAGTTGACAGGAAAAGTACCCCAAGAACTTGTCAGTTCCTGGGAGAGAGATTGGTCTCTTGGTTCTGTAAGAAGCAGGCCTCTGTCTCAACTTCAACTACAGAAGCTGAATATATAGCAGCTGCTAGTTGTTGTTCACAGATCCTGTGGATACAAAACCAACTTTTGGATTATGGGTACTCACACAAGAACACTAAAATCATGTGTGATAGTACAAGTGCTATCTCCATTGCACAAAATCCAGTGCACCACTCTAGAACGAAGCACATTGAGATTAGACACCATTTCCTGAGAGATTGTGTGGAAAAGAACAAGATCAGCCTTGAGTTCATATCCACAGACCTTCAGAGAGGTGATATATTCACCAAGCCCTTAGATGAACAGAAGCATCTGTTCTTTTTGGTTCAACTAGACATGATTAATGGAAGAGACTAAGTGTGACGTCTGCCTTGTTGAAACCTGTTCAAAGATAGTCGAACGACGTTCGAAGATAGTCGATCGGATTAAGCCTATCGTCGACCTATGGTTGAAGATAGCTTATCTGCTTGAAGATCGTCGACCGGCGTTCGAAGATAGTCGAACAGGTCGAGCCTATCGTTGATCTATGGTTGACGACAACTTGCTGTTTGTGAAGACAGAAATAGTCGAACGATTGATCGACTACTCTGCTTCAGGACCAATCGTCGAACGACCGTTCGACCATCGTCTCCAGTATCTTTTAAATAGATCGACGATCGCTACTTTAATATAAAGCCGATGGTCGACCTAGGTTAAGAGATAGTTGCTTTTATCGTCGACGGAGATCGTCTTTTCGCATTCCATCTTCCCGCTTGCTCTTTGTCTTGCATTCTCTGCCGCTCCGTCCTCGCCATCTCTCTCTCGTCTTCTCCAGCTCTTTCGATGGCGATTGCTCCAGCGCTCCTAGCAGTAGTGAAGTTTGATGCAGGATTCAGCGTAGATTTCGACGCCTTCAGCTGCTGCGAACCAGGAATAGTGGAAATTCTAAATCTGTGCAAAGATCAAGGGTTAGAGAAACTCATGTCCTCCAGAATAAAAATAAACACTCAAGAGATCAAAGAGTGGGCTTTCACTTTATCTTCAACTGATGATTCGATGACTGGAACTATTAGCGGAGAAGAGGTAACATTGACTCCCGCTATTCTGACTGAAATTTTTGGATTGATTAATGGGGAAGAAGAGTATGAGAAAGATACTCCTGAGTTTGGAAGGATGTTAACAGAGCTGGGACATGCCGAAGGCATTCCCTCTAAGCTGCTCAAAGTGAATTTTCCATTTAAAATTAAGTTTCTTGCTGAAATAGTTGGAAAAGTGCTACTGGGAAAGCACTCCGCCCACGATAATATTACAAGGCAGCAATTTGCACTGATGTGTGCAATTGTAAATAAGAAACAGATCAATTGGGCAGGCGTTCTATTTGATTTGATCAGGAAAAAGAATGGCAAGAAAGAAGTTACCCTGGGAAGGGTAGTTGGGATTTTTCTGAAGGAGAAATATCCCCATTTGCTAGTGTCAGCTGCCACCTCCATCAACGCCAGCAAGAAGATGGATCCATCCCTGTTCGCTAAATGGAAAAGGACCTTCCTGAAGCCCGCTCCCGCAGGGGTTGCTCCAGTTATATCTGAGAGCACCAGGACTGTCTCAGTCACTCCCCCCTTCTAGTAGCTGGCTCAGCAAATCCATCCCTTCCATCTTCTTCATCAGTTGTGCCTACTTCAGTTGAAGTTCCCTCAACTTCAATTGAAGTACGACCTTCTGCTTCTCCTCTTGCATCTCCTCTCCCGACAAATCTTGCTGGGATCTCTCATCCCAGTTTTGATTTGTTGGTGTCTGAGATTTCTACTCCAGTTCATTCTCCAATTCCCTCTTCTGATCACATTAATCACCCTGCATCCACTCATCCATCTCCAGTTCATTCTCCAGCTCATCTTGAATATACCATCCCTGCTGATCTTCCATCCTCTGAAATTCCTCCACCATCATCATCATCATCCTTTGAAATAACTCCAGCATTTATCTCTAGCATTGTGGAGTTAATTACCCCCTCAATCAAAATTATGATTGAAGAGGCGATTGCTCCCCTTGCTTCCTCTATCTCCTCTTTGACTGCTGCTATTCAGAAACTCTCAAAGTCTGCTGAGCCCTCTTCTTTTAGGGGCCTGGTTTAAGTTTCTACTAAAATCAGGCAGGGGGAGATGCTTGATGAAGATGTCTCTGAGCAGCCTTTGGCCTCCCCTCCAGCAGATCATCATGCAGTGGCAGAGAAAGCAAGAGATGATTCAGATCCTCCTTTTTTATCTGAAAAAGAAATTTCTGTTGCTTTGTTGAAATCTGAATTTATTATCAAAGCTTGTTTAGAAGAATGTTCTACTCCCTTGGTTGCCCTATACCTAGAAGGAATTATCACTTCCTTTCTAGATGAATTATGGGAGTTAGGACACGCTGTGGTCGATTCTGAAGGTATTCCCTTTACTTACTTTTTAGACTTGATAACTGATATGATAGTTTGAGAATATCTGAAAGGGATGATTAGATGTCATTTAGAAAAATTTTATTCATAATACTACAGATAAATTGGAAGAAATTCTAGATGTTCAAGAGCCCGTTATCCAACCTGCTCCAGAAGTTCAACCAGGACCAGCTGTTCAAATTGATGAATTTGCTCAGCCAGAAGTGCAAGCAGAACTGGTCACTATGACAGTTTCTGATCTTCAAGAAAAAGCTACAGATGCCCAAATTGAAAAATCTACTATATGGGATGATTCCCCGAGCTTGGATTTAGATGCTCTATTGGCACAGGATGCCATAGAAGAAGAACTAGAAAAGGTGCTTTAAGGAAAAGGAAAGGACTATACAAGATGCATTTGATCCCGATGATCTGCCCATCTCTTCTAATTCTGAAGATGAAATCGATTCTGATGAGTCTGCTGAGTCTAAAAGAAAAAGAATTGCTAAAAAGAAAAGAAAAGCTGTAGCTCCTCCTCCTGCTAATCCAGTTAATGATACCCTGTATTATATACTGAAAGGAATTGATCCTAAGTCAAAAGACTTCCAACATTGGATGTTATTTTCTAAGAACCAGCAAAAGCAAAGGAAAAAGTCAAAGAGGTATGACTCTCCTGTCCCTAGATGGAATCCTAGAGGTCCTCCTCCTCCACCTCCCAGTGCAGGAGCCTCAGGAAACTTATCTGGAAAACCTACTGCTCAGTCCGAAAGATCAAATCCATCTCAGTCAGCTCAAAGGAGAAGTTCACAAGGATTCTAAGGTAAAAGTCAAACTGGCTATCAAAGACCTGATGCTGTTAAGGAACAGGTAAAGGAGGTAGTGTATCAAAGACCAACATTTTCTCCTCCTCAGTCCAAAGAACTTAAAAGCTCTACCTCTCCTAAGCCAGATCACTCTGTGAAGGATGTTTCAAAAGGTAAGCAAATTATTTTATCTGAAAATTCTAGCAAGATATTTGCTAAGTCTGCTCCCCTTTCTTATCTAGTTATTCAGGATAAAGAACCAGTTGATACTTCTTCTGAGATTGTTTATGAAAGCCCAGAGCTTGATCCTAACTTTAGGATGGCTCGTTTTCTTGAACTGGTTGGAGCAGCTCAAATTAAGAAAGCAAAAGCAGAAGGAAAGGACACTGCAGGATTGACCACAATATCAAAATTCAGAATGAAGGAGCTCGACAAGTTCCAGGTTAGACCTGAGATATTTGATCCTTCAAAGAATATGGAAAAGCATCCTGAGTCAGTGGTCCGAAGAACAACAGAATTGAAAATTATTGGAGAACAAGACCTGAAGCTATCAAGAAAAGAAGCTCTAGATCCCTCAAGGAAGATTACTTTTGTTTCTAGCTCTTTTGATCCTAAGCATAACTCTGAAGCACCTTAATTTTTTCATTGATTGACAGTTAATTTCTTATCTGTTTGATTGATGATATCTGCTTAGTTATTTCTCTTTATGCATTTTATTTTACTTTCAGTAATTAGTTTTGTATGTTTTAATTGTTGAGAGACTTAACTCAAATAGGGGGAGATTGTTGGAACCCTAGGTTTTGATTTGAGTTCAGTCCTCTCTTTCTGTCTCTTGACCCAAGATTTATCTATGGTCAAAGGTTAGGTGATAGGTTAGATTCTCTAGTTGTGTAGAATTGCTTTTCCAGATGTATTTTTTGTTAAGTTGTTTTTCGTTCGACTATGCTCGAACGCCGCTCGACTATCGTCTATCGGCTGATCGACGATCGTCTATCAGTTGGTCGACGTTCTTTCTGCGTTGATAGCTCGACTATCTGTTGATAGGTCGACTATCTGTCCGCTTTGATAGTTCGACTATCTGTTGATAGGTTGACTATCTGTGTTGCTTTGATAGTTCGACTATCTGTTGATAGGTCGACTATCTATGTTGCTTTGATAGTTCGACTATCTGTTGATAGGTCGACTATCTGTATTGCTTTGATAGTTCGACTATCTGCTTGGATAGTTCAACTATCTGATAGTTCGACTATCTGTTGATAGGTCGACTATCTGTTTTGTTTGATAGCTCGACTATCTGTTGATAGGTCGACTATCTGTTTTTCTGTGATAGGTCGACTATCTGTTTGATAGGTCGACTATCTGTTTGATAGGTCGACTATCTGTTTGATAGGTCGACTATCTGTTTTGTTTGGTAGTTCGACTATCTGTCTTGATAGATCGACTATCTGATAGCTCGACTATCTGTTCTGATAGATCGACTATCTGCTGAGGTAGTTCGACTATCTTCTTTGATAGTTCGACTATCTGGATTGTTCGACTATCTGTCTGATAGGTCGACGATCTCCGTGCTTCGGTCGACGATCTCCGAGGGCCGTTCGACGTTTTGCTGTATGTCTTGAGTAGTTTTGTCATCTTCTATGATGTGATTAATTTCATAGTTATTTTGGCATATTTTATAAAAGATTATCTGAATAAATTGTGATATTATAACCATCCAATATCAGTTCCATTCTTTATGCATGAGCTAATCTTTTTCTGACAAAGTCGTTTGTCTTATAGCTGAGATATGTTTTCTGCTTTATCTGCCAGGCTGTCCTTTATAGCCGTTAGACTCAAAAAGTCTTCTTTGGTTGTAAAGACTCTTTTCTGATGTGACTTTCTCTAGTTTTATTTCATCAGAGTAATTTGCAGCTTCTTAGAAAGCTTTATCCTTTTATAGGATATCTGCCTGCAGTATTTGTTTTGCTTATGCTTTTTGCAGCCCAGCTTGAGACAAGATTCATACTCAAGTAAGAGCCGTTGCTGCTGCTGCTATATAAAGAACTCCTTGAAGAAAGAATTTAACTAGTTCATATAGCAAAAATCAAGTTCAATCAGGAAAAAGGAGTTCAAAAGCTAACAACTACATTCAAGCTTAAGAACTTACAGTTTCCAACTGCTCTCAGCTCATTCACATCTAACTGAGAAGGATTTTTAGTTCTTCACTCTTCTTCAACCTGAGTTCTCCTGCTTACAGGAAGATCTTCACTCAGAGCCTTTTGAAGGAGAAGAAGAAGATAGCTGCCTAAAGAAGAAATTTTATTTCATATTATTTATCTTCTTGTAGCTTTTTCCTTTAGTATTTTCTGAAGTGTTTCTGCACTGAAGCAAGACTTCACCTGGATGTTCTTTTAGCCAGGGGGAGCCTTGATTCTTTTAGAGCTTTCTAGCTCAGTGCAAGTTATTGTGCTTCTCTAATCTATTGTAAAATAGAGAAGACACCTTAACCTCCTTTCCCCCTCCTGTAAAGGGTTATTACTCCCTTCAAAAGTATCCCTTGGTGGCAGGGCACCTGATCAAAAACCTGTGTTGGTTTTTAGACACCTGATCAAAAGTCTAAATGGTTTCTGGATCTACCTGAAGCAGATCTTGTTGGTGGCAGGGCACCTGATCAAAAACTTGAGTAGATTCCTACCTTGTTGGTAGAAGAGTGGACATACCCAAGTTGTTTGGGGAACCACTATAAATTCCTTGTGTCGTCTGGATTGCTTTAATTAATTACTTGCATTGTGGCTGTGATTAGATCTTAACTAGGATTGCTAGTTGCTGTTTAGGTTTCCAAGCCTTAACTGTAATTACAGTTGGCTGCCTTTTGTGCACAACACTTGTGTTAGGCTTTAGGGTTTAATTTCAAATATCTATAATCTTCATTCCGCAATTAACTCCAAGGGAGTTGAGTAGAAAGTCAACTTTTCTAGTGCAATTTTTGATTACTCTATTCACCCCCCTCTAGAGTTGTATCTATCTCCTTTTCTTTCAGATTAGCAAACCTGACAATAGGTTTGTACCTAAAGTGTAGATCCTAGTGCATGTAAAGCCACTAGGGGAACTCCCGCCCCTTCCGTAACTACTCAATTTCAGTAATCAGAGCTGGGAGAGATGCTCACGGCTATTCTGGACGTCTTTAAGTCTCAACAGGCCCCAGTGCAGCAACAGGCTCCGGGCTCAAACTGGTTGAGCACTTTTCGATCTATCTCCCCTCCTGCCTATCTTGGGACATAGTCGACCGTGTGTATGTAAGAATGGCTCGATATAGTGCAGGAACTGTTGGAAGGAATCCGTTGTCTAGCCAATATGGCGGTGACCATAGCAGTCTCAGTCCTACAACTACATGCGAAGAGGTGGTTGAATTCCCTCATGGGTTAAACCTTCTAGGGCCAGTTATACATAGATATATTGAACTAAGTTCTCTGGAGCTTTCTTGGAACATTTCATTCCTTCGACTGCTAGAGACGAGCTCGGGGAAAGATTCATGCAGCTGAAGAAGGGATCCAAGTCTGTTCGGTCCGACATTCCTTCACTTGACCCGTGGCGCAATGCTACTTATTTAATAAATTAACTAGCGCCCTTTCCAATAGTCTGGGATTTTGGAACAGTTGGGTATGCGCTTGATCCTACATTTGGTATCTGAGGGTTCACCGGTTCAAGACCGGGGGGGGTGCTATTAAATCCTGATTTTTCCCTTCTACCTATATGGGTCTGGCGGGTCAAGAAACCATGGACTTGTAGTAACCCCACCACTGAGCCATGTGGGCCATGTAGTAACCCAACAACTGAGCCGACGGGTTGTGCTGGATGTCGGGGGGGATTGTTGGGTCCGACGTTCCTTCACTTGACCCGTGACGCTTTGCTACTTAATTAAGAAATTAAGTAGCGCCCTTTCCAATAGTCCGGGCTTTTTGAATAATTGGGTATGCTCTTGATCCTACAAAGTCAGTTACTGAGTATCAGCGAGAGTTTAAACATCTGACAAGGTTTGCTGACCCCTATGAGTTGGACGACCGAGGTTATGCTAAATGGTTCTACAAAGGATTGTGAGATCCCCTGAGGCAAGCGCTTTTGTTTATAGAAGATTTGATCCTAGCGGAGATAATTGACATGGTGAAGAGACTTGAAGAGGATCACTTGGGGGTATACACTAGTAATAAGAGACCCGCTAAGGGTGTGATAGAGCTCGGTCCCAATTATAGAAGGAGGCGGGATAACAGAGGGAGAGGAAATAATAGAGGCGGGGTTCGCTTGCGTCGGAATTTTAGGATGGAGCATTCGACCCTGCAGCCAGCTTTACCTCCACCGTAACAACTGTACCTACAGCCTAGGGTGCGGTACGATCGTGTTTGCTTCAAGTGCAACCAGTCGGGCCACATTCGGCGCTATTTACCATAGCTAGGTGGGAATGCTCCCCCTGCTCTTCCTCTGGCAGCTCCGCGAGGACGGGTATATGTGCGGGGATGAGGGTGAGAACCACGGGGAAGGAATCCCAGACCTGCTCGGGATATGGTGTTTGCGCTGGATATGGCATAGAAAAGTAATCCTCAGGAGGTGATTGCAGGTATGTCGTAATTTGATTAATATGTCATAAGCATTTCTTTTTGATTGCCTAGGTTATGTTAGGAGTCTAGCTTTGAGTATTTGTAATTGGTACCTAGGCACCATGATGGTTGGTGGGAAAACAGCTTACACCCTATTCAACACTAGTGCCACGCACTTATTTTTCTCGACATACTTCGTTAAAGACCTAGAAGGAGTGCAATATTTCACAGGTATTACTCGGAGAGTAGGCCTCCTGGACGGATCCGAGATAACGTCATCCGCAAAGTGGGACCTGGAAGTATACATTGTAGGAAAACCCTTTGATACCGCTGCAATGGTGTTAGGAATATCGTTGCACGGGGCGTGACCAACCCGAGATTTTTGCCTATAAATACAAGGCCACCCCTTGTATTCCAGAACAGTTTTTGGGTTGAGAGGGGAGGTGGTGCCCATTTATTTCCTAGTGTTTTCTTTGCTTTTTCTCCCTCTCTCTCTCTTTCTTATTATAGTTTTTCTTGATCCTAGTTTAGTTATCCTTTTGTATTAGCTTTTATTATAGTTTTTGTACTTGCTCTAGTTGATAAGTGTAGGCTAGCATATGTTTTTCATTTCATTGCACGTTTAATTTTCTTTTCCAAGTTGTATCTCTCTTTAATATTAATATAGTGCCCTTCTTTATTCTTGGTGTTCTTAATGCTTTTCTACTCATCCTCCTCATCCACTTTGCTATGATTAACTGATCCTCCTTGTACTCGATCTTGATGATCCGTGGTTCGAGTTGATTAAGTTATGATGCTTTGATTTACTTTTTCTTTTTAGGGTTTAGGCGTTCGATTTACTCTTGATTATTCATGTTTGGAGTTATATGATCGATATATAATTTCAATTTCTATTTTCACTCTTAGCTAGCCGAGAGGCTCGTAGTTTGAAGTGAACACTTATGATTAAAGATAGTTGCATGCACCCCTCTAGAGAGGCAGACGTCCAAATCTCCCGTATTGAAGTGAAATCCAATAGCGGGGTTCACCGCGTAAAGCGAGCTTTAGGCCTCCGATTTGGACGAGAGTTCGGTCGGACCTTCCCAAACTCAGTTGGTCACAACTTTGAGAGAAGTGTGTTCAAGCTTTAGGAACTTCCACGGTCAAGGACCTTTATCATATTAAGTTAGGTTTTTTATCGCATTTTTTGTCAACTCTTGCCGTGGTGATTCTCGATCGAGTGCTTTTCCATTTCATTGTTCCAACCCTTCGTTGTAATCGTTTTTATTAGCTCTCTATTTAACTACAATTAGTTCTATTTTTAGTGTAATATTTCCTTTCTTAAGTGCATATAGTTTTATCTTAACCCTAAAGCCATCCTTCGATCAGATAATAGTTTTCGTTTGAGTAGGTTTACTCAACAGCTCCCGGATTTCAATACGACACTTGTGTCCCCTTGCTACAGTTCGATAGGTATACTTGTCTAGTTGGATTGCTAGTTCGGCTCTCTTTTCTTAAGCGGAAAGAGATCACCAGGCATCGCGCTAGTATTGATTGCGCAGCAAAGCAAATCATGCTGAGGCATGAAAATTCTGAGGTAACCTTCCAAGCTATTAGATTCGCACCTCGTATGTTGTTATCTTCAATTCAGCACTTAAATCCCACATGAAGGGAGAAGAAGTTTAAATTATTTTTTTCGGGTTGAATGAGATGACAACAGATATAAAGGATGTGCGGGTTGTGAGGGATTTCCGCTAGGTATTTCCTGAGAAGCTGTTGGGATTACCCCCGCATCAAGAGGTGGACTTTCAAATTAAGTTAGTACCGGGTGCCAAGCCCATCTCCTGGACCCCTTATCGAATGCCCCCGAAGGAAATCGCCGATTTTAGAGTTTAGTTGAAGGAATTTGTAGTGTCAGGGTTCGTTCACCATAGTTCATCACCTTGGGGAGCCCCTGTTCTATTCGTTAAGAAGAAGGATAAAACACTGTTATTGTGTATAGACTATTAAGAGCTCAATCGATTAATGGTGCGGAACACCTACCCTTTACCCCAGATCGATGAGTTATTCGATCAGCTGGTAGGAGCGCATTGGTTCTCCAAGTTGGATATAAGCTCGGGGTATTATCAATTGAGGATACAATAGGAGGATATCCAGAAAAAAGCATTTAGCTCAATGTATGGTCTATACGAGTTCACTGTGATGTCGTTTGGGCTAACGAATTCCCCTATTGTGTTCATGAGTTTGATGAACAAAGTGTTTGAGACATATCTAGATGACTTCGTCATCGTCTTCATCGATGACATTTTGGTCTATTCAAAGATAGAGGAAGAGCATGTTGAACACTTGACTTTGGTACTGAAGAAGTTAAAGGAGCATACTTTATTTGCTAAGTTCAGCAAGTGTGAATTTTGTCTTCGATAAGTTGCCTTCTTAGGCAATGTGATTAGTGGTGCTAAACTAGCTGTAGATCCGGCCAAGGTGTGTGCCGTGAAGGAATGGTCGCCTTTGAATTCAGCTATCGATGTGCGTAGTTTCTTTAGACTTGCTGGGTATTATTGCAAGTTCATAAAAGGATTCTCAAAGATAGACCTTCCTCTCACTGCCTTGACAAAGAAAGGTGTGTCGTATGAGTGGACACCCCAGTGTGAAGCTGCGTTCCAAGAGCTGAACGATAGACTTATCTCCGCATCCATCCTAGGACTTCCATCTAGAAAGGAAGGATTTCCAGTCTACACTTATGCATCATATCAAGGGATGGGAGCAGTACTGATGCAGCATGGGCATATGATTGCATATGCTTCCAGGCCACTGAAGAAGCATGAAGTCAATTATCCGGTTCATGATTTGGAGTTGGGGCAGTGGTGTTCGCCTTGAAGGTTTGGAGGCACTACTTATATGGCGTACACTACGAGATATTTTCATATCATAAGAATTTAAAGTATGTTCATACCCAAAAGGAATTGAACTTGAGACAACGGCGGTTGTTAGAATTTTTGTGTGATTACGAGTTTACCTTGAACTACCACCCCTAAAAATCGAACTCCGTGGCTGATTTTTTGAGTAGAAGGGTACTGAAATCGAGCCCTGAGTCTCAATTGATGAGTATGGAATTAGCTCGGATTCTCGAGATGATGGAGATCACGTTGGTGTATAAAGATCATTCTGAGGAGTATTCTGAATATTTATCTGCTATGAGTATAGTATGTTACATTCGAGATCATATTCGAGCAGAGCAAGAGAAGGATGCTGCTCTAGCTCTTGTAATTATGTCAATTGAAGATGGGACTACTGAATAGTACACACTAAATGATGGCCTTGTGCATTTTCGTGGCCGAATCTACATTCCCAAAGGCAGGGAAATCCAGGAATACATATTGAGAGAGGCACATTGTTTGAAGTTTTCGGTGGATCCTGGGATTTCTAAGATGTATAGAGACTTGCGGAAGACCATGTTTTGGCCAGGAATTAAGAAAGCTTTCAAGTATTTTGTTACACACTGTGAGGCCCATCAGAAGGTGGAGTGCAAGAGCCCCGGAGGATTATTACAATCGTTGCCCATCACCGAGTGGAAGTTCAAGAATATCTCTGTGGACTTCACTCATGGATTGCCTCTCTCACGCTCTGGGAATAATTCAGTTTGGGTAATCGTGGATCACCTGATGAAGGTAGCCAGGTTTATCCCTATGAAGAAGGAGCCACATGTGGATGTTTTAGTGCGCCTCTTTGTGGAGCAATTTGTATGATACAATGACATGCCAAAGACGATTATTTATGTTTGGGATGGTAGTTTCACCTCCAGAGAGTGGAAGGCAACACAAACATATTTGGGCTCATGCCTTACATTCAATACGAATTTTCATCCTCAGACGGATGGGCACTCGATGTTTGATTTTGAGAAACGGGTAAGTGAAATTTGTCTGATATCGCTGATGATATCCGACGAATTCGTCGAATATGGTGGAGAAGAATTCGGCGGGAGAAAACTTAGGAAACTCGTCTATTGTTAATTCGTCAAATATCAATAAGGATATTCGAGAATTAAACAAACATCACTTGGAAAATTCAGCGAGGCTAGTCTTGAATTCGATGAGATTACATGCGTTCATCCGCCGATTCGCCTAATATGGAAGAGGTTACTCGCCGATTCATCGAGTATGCAAGAGGATACTCGCCAAATTTGACTTGGTGCATTTTCGTGCAAGGCAGAATCCGCAATCTTATGTAGGCAGATAAAACTGGGTTTCAGGATGAGTGCGGCTTGGTTTCCTTTGACCGGTCATTTTCAATAAGACTTAACGTAAGCAATAATGGGCGGTCCACTCAGGTGATGATACATGGCGGAGTGAGTCAACCCTAATAACTTATTATAAAAAGGAGTATTCGAACCTTAACTGTCAATATCCTTCACTTTACCGAGCAGTTACTGTACGAAACTATCTAGAGAAAAGCAGATCACCGGTGTCGGATTTCTAGGGGAAAGCTTCCTCCGTTTCCCGTGAAGAACATCCCCAGCGAAGAAGAACCATGCTGCCAAGGAGCATAACAAGATCCTTTGTCGAAAATGCCGGAAATGAGATGAGCTTCCTACCCTCTCCCTTAGTGTTTGATCTCTAGTTATTTATAGGAGAGATATCGACTCAAAATTGTTTTGATATGTGAGAGGAAGATTTTTCTAAAAAGAGACCATGCTAGGATATGTGTCCTTGAGATTAGATGTCTTCAACCTCTCCTTCCTTCCAAGATAAGATGGGGACTTGGTTTCACGAAGAGAAGTGTCCTATTGAGGGTGAATAAGGGAGGAGGAATTTTGGATGTAGTTTTGGAATAATGGTGAGAGGAGGAAGACGAACCGATGTCATTCATTTTGCTTTAAGATGTGTTCAGAAATCTGTTTTCTGCGCGCAGCAAACTTCGAGGCTTTTTTCGAGCAGGTTACGACAAGAATTGGATCTTGGGCTTAATATGAAAGATGTAGCCCTCGGAAAGACCTTCCCAACGGATGGTTACACGTTGTCATAGTATTTATGTAGCCTCAGGAATCCCCGACAGAATTTGTTGTACAGTAATGTCTTTAATACATATTGACTACGAGTTAGTGTAGATCCGGGTCTATAGTTGGTAAAAGAATGTATCACCTTGATGCTGAAGTTTAAGTGTGATCAGTCTATATGTAATCATGATAAACAAATGATTAACGGGATTCGTGGATAAAACCTTGTGCAAACAAAGGGATTGGTGAGTCATAGTTGAGTAAATTGTTTGGAGGAGTTCGATAAACAATTGGTTGGGGAAACAAGACTATACATGATTATAATTAGGGAGATGGAATTGGTTTTGGAAGTGGATATGATGGGCAATTGAATAAGTAATCCATAACTATTTTGCTGATGGGACTACCATAATGGGAGCATACATACTAGTGCAGGCTTGATCCTTGAGAAGGAATTTGAAAGAGGTTAATGCTTGGCCACGAGATGTGATAAATAAGGGAAGATATATAGTGGCCCACTGCTTAGAGTCGTGCCACCCCTTCGGGTAGTAGTGTTAGTTTGGTATGTTGTTTAAGGTGGCTTGCCACTAGTGTAAATAGTAAATACTTTTGTGGTATGGAAATGTGGAAGGGTTGGAAGTGCGTGTGTGCATACTACACTGGAATGATGTGTCGATAAGAGACTTGGTGCGGAACCCTTGCGTGCTGTTTAGCACGGGATGAGAATTATTATAAGGGACTCATTATGAAACCCTTAGATGTGAAATTTCATGCAGTGTGTGTTGACACGCGGTGTCATAATCCTGGGTTAAGGATAGTATGGCAAGTCTACGGGCTCGCAAGTCATCACACCAACCGGAGTTGACACATAGACTTGCACGGTTGGGCCTTGGTTCTCGGTGTTTACTTCCCGAGGCACCATCCATTCTATTGGACGGTTGGGCGTGGCCCTTTGGTGAAATGCTCCCATAGGCTTCTTTCATGCCACGACATAGTCTAGTTGGGCTTAGTCCTCGGTGCACATCTAACCGATGCTCCTTTTGGCCCATAGTACACAGGGAGCTCCGCTATTGTGTTCTTAGCATTGAGGCATATGGAAGCCTAGGCAAGGTAGTGTGGATGTCAGCCTAGTAGTGTATATGCCCGCTCTACTATTACAGTCTAGCCACGATGGATGACATCTGAGAGGTTAGCTACCTGCTCGAAAAGTGGGAACTACAAGTCTGTGTCGACATAGCAGTTGCATGTTTGTGAACTTGGGTGAGTCATTGCATTGCATTCATATCATTACATTACATATACAAAATCCTTATCGTATAAGTTTGTATGGGCACTCTTATAAGATGAGTTACTTTACTGTTGAGCTGATCCTCAACTTATATGTCTATATGGGCATTCATATAAGATAAGTTACTTCATGTTGTAGATTCATAGTTATATAATGTTGTTGATAGTAGAACTGCTACAATAGATCAATATACTCATTTGTTATAATTACTTTGATATACACTTATATTGATTAATCTTATACCACCTGTTTGTACTACTATTATATATAAATTGTACCCTTATCCTTTTCTCCGCCCGGTGCCTAAGAGTCGTCGGGGAGAGTGTAACATCCCTCAAACAACTAGACCCCTAGGTTTTGTTTTGTCATGACTAGGTCATAACAAAACCATAAGAAGCTCAAGGGTCAGGTGAACAAGGGCCAAGGTGATGATCATCTTGCTCTGCCTACAGCACAACCTCACCACCATACCTAGGGTTTTGACTTTAAGGCTCCAAATTGACCCCATGACCCTACCACAATACCCTTAATCCCCTTGGGAGGTCCATAGGGTCACCAACGACCCATTGGGGTCAACCCAAGAGGTTAATTTGACCCAAGTCAACTCTAGCCCCAAAGTGGTCAAAGTGACTTTACTAAGGGTTATGTGACCTCCAAGTGTCAAGTCAACCCTACCCAACCCTACCTATACTTTAAGGGAGACCAATGGGCCACCAAGGACCAATTTGGGGCAACCCAAAAGGCCATTTTGACCAAGGTCAACTCAGTCTAGTGTTAGGTCAAACTTAGCTCAAATGGGCTAACTCAAGCTCAAGCCCAACCCACTTGGGCTAGCCTTAGTTTAATGGATATTATGAGCTAATGGGCTGCCATTAGGCTGGAGTGGTCATCAAATTCAGCCTTAATGTCTAGGAGAGAGAAAACTCCATTTTCCCATTTAATGGAGGAGAGAAAAAGTGGGGAAATAAGGGGCATTCATGGCATAGGGAGTGATGCAGTGGCCCAGAGCCACCCCGCTCTGTCGGAGTCACACCGAGCCAGAGGAACACGAATGGCACCCACTGCCGGACTGCAGCCCAAGCACCCCACCCATGACCGCACCTATTCTCAGCGCGGAGGGATGTTGAGGCGAGGTCTCGAACCCAGCCCCCTTGATAAAGAGCTTTCCTAACAGCTCTCATCAACTCAGTTGGTGATGAGAGCTGTTAGGAAAGCTCTTTATCAAGGGGGCAGGGTTCGAGACCTCGCCTCAACATCCCTCCGCGCTGAGAATAGGTGCGGTCATGGGTGGGGTGCTTGGGCTGCAGCCCGGCAGTGGGTGCCATTCGTGTTCCTCTGGCTCGGTGTGACTCCGACAGAGCGGGGCGGCTCTGGGCCACTGCATCAAAAAAGTGCACTTTTTTGATGCAGTGGCCCAGAGCCGCCCCGCTATGTCGGAGTCACACCGAGCCAAAGGAACACGAATGGCACCCACTTCCGGGCTGCAGCCCAAGCACCCCACCCATGACCGCACCTATTCTCAGCGCGGCAGGATGTTAAGGCGAGGTCTCGAACCCAGCCCCCTTGATAAAGAGCTTTCCTAACAGCTCTCATCACTAACTGAGCTGTAGCTCAGTTAGTGATGAGAGCTGTTAGGAAAGCTCTTTATCAAGGGGGCTGGGTTCGAGACCTCGCCTCAACATCCCGCCGCGCTGAGAGTAGGTGCGGTCATGGGTGGGGTGCTTGGGCTGCAGCCCGGTAGTGGGTGCCATTCGTGTTCCTCTGGCTCGGTGTGACTCCGATAGAGCGGGGCGGCTCTGGGCCACTGCATCAGGGAGGCCAAGAGCTCCTCTCTTCATGCTGGATTCGTTCCCCCTTCATTTTTGAGAATATCAATAACTTTAACCAGCCACCTAGGGGCTGGATTCATTGGAACCAAGCATTGGCCGAAATTCAAGCTTTCAAGGCCATTAATGTCTTTGAAGCTCTATCCTCTCAAGTCCCTCATCAATGGCTGGATTCAACTTCCATAAGGGAGAGGAGGAGTTTCCACCCATTTCTCAGCCTAATTAAGCCTAGGTTCACACCCCCCCCCCCCCATCATGGCCGAATTCTCCACTTCAAGGCAATTAATTGTGGAGCAAAGTTAGGCCCTTTCTCTCCCCCATATAGCCCTCATAAAAGCATCACTGGACATCAGGGAGTCATTTCCACCCTTTCCCCGGCGGTTTTGAGCCACTTGACTGTACTATTGCAGAACTCCGGTGATACCTCCACAACAAATGGAAACCCGGCAATCAGCTCGACTCAAGACCACCAATAAGGTCCTCCTTTACTCCTTCTATGGGCAGATCATAGGACTAATTAGGGACAAGGATCGGGCTCAATTGAGCCTGATAAAGGGATCGTTTTTCTTGGTTTTTTTGATAAAAATGAGATTGGCGGGATCACCAAATCTGGCCCCTCCGACGACCGTGCCGCCGCCCAGCGATGGCCACCACCTCGACTAAGGTGGTGGTGGCGGTGGCCTACAAGGTAGGTGGTCGGGTGTGTAACGATCCGATTCACGCTAGTCCCCTTGTGCGCGCTTTTGAGTCAGGAGAGATGATTTAGGCTCCGAGAGTGCAGGAGATCAGGCGCGCACTCATGGGAAAAAGGAAATAAGTTGAGTACCAGTGTTGAGTATGACACGGGTAGGGACACGGGCATGTCCCTACCCGTGTTCTGTGGCATTGAATGACTGTGGTGTTGAGTGATTTTTGCATGGCGTTGAGTGGCTTGTCCCGAGAAGGACACAGGTAGTGACACGGGCGTGTCCCTACCCGTGTGGCGTGGCGTTAAGTGCCATGGATTTGAGTGGCACGGCATTGAGTGGACTGTACTGAGGAGGACACGGGTAGAGATATGGGCGTGTCCCTACCTGTGTGCCGTGGCGTTGAGTGTCATAACTTTGAGTGGCACGACATTGAGTGGACTGTCCTGAGAAGGACACGGGTAGAGACACGGGCGTGTACCTACCCGTTTGTCGTGGCATTGAGTGGCATGTCTTTGAGTGGTATGGAATTGAGTGGAAGACATGGCTGACCAGAGAAGGACACGGGTAGATACACGGGCGTGTCCCTACCCGTGTGCTCCAAGGCAAGCAAAACGAGAAGTGTCCTGAGCAGGACACGGGTATCGAAAAGGGTGCAGACACGGGCATGTCACCTGGACACGGGTACAGACACAGGCGTGTCAATACCCGTGTATGAGCACGAAATGACAGTCAAACCATGGATGACGTTTTGCCAGAGCAGAACACGGGTAAGGACACCGCCGTGTCAATACCCGTATCACCTCTATATAAAAGAGAAAAATGAAACCCTAGCCATCGTATTCTCTTCCAAACCATATTTTCTGGAGAGGAACTTCTGATGGAGATAGATCTTGCTGGAGCCAACCAACCCCGTGAGGAAACGCCACCGCCGTCAAGGGAAAAACGATGCAAATGAGAAGGATGACGAGATCCATGGCCGGAAATGTCGGAACCACTCGAAATGAGGTGAGCTTCCCCCCTCCTATCCCGTGGTGCTAGATCCATAGTTATTCTTAGGCGAGACATCGATTGAAATGAGTCTTGATGTGTGAGGTGAAGGTTTTTAGGAGGGCCTTTCTAGAACTTGTGTTCTAATGTTTAGTCATCTTCAACCTCCCCTTCTTCAAAGTTATGATGGGGGTGGATTCGTGAAGAGGAATGGCCTTAAGAGGGTGAATAAGTGTGGAGGAACTTCTGGTTGTGATTTGGTAGGATTGGCTTGAGGAGGAAGATGAACCGATGCCGTTCATTTCGCTTCAAGATGCGTGCAGAAATCTGTGTTCTGCACGCAGCGACCTTCTTGGCTCTCTTCAGGCAAGATATTGTCAGATATGGGCTTTTGACTAAACATGAGAGTCGTAGCCCTTGGATTTAACTTTCCAACTAGTTGTTACACGTCTTCGGGTGAAGTCTGTAGCCACGGGAATATCGGATCGAAGTAGAGGGTTGTCGGACTAAGCGTGTAGAAATTGTATTATGTACGCAGCAGGCTTTGGAGCAAAATTCATGTAGGACACAGTCTGATATGGGTTGCGGACTGAACATGAAAGTTGTAGCCCATGGAAAGACCTTTCCATCGAGGGTTTACACACGCTCACCGGATTCTTGTAGCCATGGGAACCTTCACTTGAAGTTGTTGTCTAGCAGGATTCTACACCTGAATTCCTGGGTTAGTTATATAAATGAATTGGAACTTGGAGGAGGTTTTGTAATGACCCGACATTAAGCTGTAGGCGAATCATTATATATAAACAGTGATAATTCAATACATGATGATAGTATTGGAATAGACCCCACATAAACAAAGGGTGAATGATATGCGGTTGAGCGAAACAACTTGGTGAGGATTAGTGAACGAATGCTATTTAGCCATTTAATAACAATGATTACTATAGCTTGAGTAATTGCTCATTGTTGATTGATATGAACTTGTGTGATGATGATCAGATGAGTAACTCATGAGCTCACGAGTGATTAGGTAGAATAAATGTTGTTGGTGTCATGAGATTAGTCATGAATTAGAAAGTTGGGCTTGGTCCTCAGTGTTCATGCCCCGAGGCTCCTTCCGTGCCAAGTGAACGGTTGGGCTTGGTCCTCGTGCTCATTTTCGGGGCTCCTTCAGTATCACGATGTGTATATAATGTATGTGGCGTTAGTAGACGCATGGTGTGGTAATCTCGGGTTATGGATAGTGTGGCAGGTCTACGGGCTCGCCAATCGTCACACCGATGGGAGTTGAAAGTTAGATCTTTGGCGGTTGGCCTTGGTCCTCGGTGTTCCCGTCCTGAGTCTCCTTCTGTGCCAAGTGAACGGTTGGGCTTGGTCCTCGTGCTCATTTCCGAGGCTCCTTCCATATCACGCCATAGGCCAGTTCGGGGCTAGGATCTCGGTGCACATCTACCCGAGACACCCGCTGAGTCGTAGTACGCATGTGAGCTCCGCTTTTGTGTTCTTAACGTTGAGGCGTACAAAGGCCTAGGCCAGGTAGTGTTGAGACCAGCCTAGTAGTGGAGATGCCCGCTCTACTATCACCGTCTTGCCACGACGGGTGACGCTTGAGAGGTTAACTACCTGCTCGAAAACTGGGAACTGCAAGTCTGTGTCGACATAGCGATTGCATGTGCGTGATCATGGGTGAGTCATTGCATTGCATACATACCATTACACCTCATTACATACACAAGACCCTCATGGTATAAGTTTGTATGGGCACTCCTATACGATGAGTTACTTACTGTTGAATGATCCTCAACTTATAAGTTTGTGTGGGCATTCATATAAGTTGAGTTACCTTCTGTTATATCTTTATTCATATGCTGTTGTATATGGTAGAAATGCTAGAACTAAATGTTACTTGTTTATACACTTATTTACATACATAGTGATATACCACCTGCTTGTACCTATGTTTATATATATTGTACCCGGTTCCTTTCTCCGCCCGGTATCGAGGAGTCGCCAAGGAAGCGGATGTGAAACCACTTAGTCTTTATGACTAACGGTTGCTACGTCTTCCTTTTTAGGAGGAAACCCCGCAAGTGGAGTAGTAGGATATGCAGTCGGACAGCCAGGCCAGGATGACAGGGCATGAGGGGACGGTACTGTCGCTACCGTCAGTTTTTGATGTGAGTGTGTGAGAGCCTTTTGTTGTACCCTTTTTGGGAAGACTATTTTTGTACTCATATAATATAAGCTTGATTTAGCTTCTCTACTATTGTTATATTATGGACTTTATGCTTGCTGTGGATTTGACTTCTATTCTATAATCTGGTTAGGTTGGCAATAAAAGATATTGGTTGTAGCCGGTAGAATAGGCATCTTGTGGTACAGACTAGCCCGAGTGTTAGTAATACCGCAAGGCAGCTGTTCTGGGCATAAGACAACTCTCGTGTCGTGTTCTGTGTTCTGGGAGGGGGGTCTTACAAATGCTATCAGCTTGCTCCCATCCTGAACTGATGAAGTCATTTAACAGTGGTGCCACCACCGTTCGATTAGTCAGTTTGCGGAGAAAATGACTTAGCGGAAGCAGCGGTGTGCCCATATGTAATTCACACTAAGTTTGTCCATCTTTGACCTTAGATTAGCCAACCTAACCTTAAGTTTTTACCTTACGTGCAGATCCCAGTACATGTTGAACCGGTGAGGGGCACCCCCGCCCCGTCCGTACCTACACAATTCCAACAATGAGAGCTGGGGCAGACGCTCACAGCTATCCTGGACGCCTTCAGGTCCAAATCAGCCCATGTACAACAAAAGGGTCTGGGATCCAATTGGCTAAGCACCTTCCGAGCTCTCTCCTCTCCTGCTTACCTTGGGACGGAGACGGCGGTGCGTACAAAAGAGTGGTTTGACATTGTACAAGAACTGTTGCCAGGAATAAGGTGCCCAAAAAATATGGCGGTGACCCTTGTAGTGACACTCTTAGAGCTGCACGCCAAAAGGTGGTGGAAGTCCCTCATGGGTTCCACCTTTCAAGGTCGGGTGTACCCTGATATCAGTTGGAGCGAATTATCTGAATCCTTTTTAGAGCATTTCATTCCCTCGGCTGCTCGGGATGATCTTGAAGAGAGATTTTTGCAACTGAAGCAAGGGTCCAAGTCGGTGACAGAGTACCAACGGGAGTTTCAGCACTTGGCTAGATTTGCTGACTCTTATGAGTTGGATGATAGAGGATACGCCAAACGATTCTACAAAGGCTTGCGAGTCCCCCTTAGGCAATCCCTTTTGTTTATAGCGGACTCTAGTCTAGCCGAGATTATTGACATGGTGAAGACGTTGGAAGCGAACCACTTGTAAAGTGGTAAGAGGCCCGCTGAAGGCGTGATTGAAGCCAGCCCCAACAATAGAAGGAGATTTAATAATAGAGGAGGAAGAGAATATCGAAGAGGTGGCAGACAGTTCCCCTAGAATTTTATAATGGAGCGCCCGATTCTGCAAACGCCAGCATTGCCTCCACCTCAACAATTTCAATAACCCGGTGGCTGACAAGAGCGAGTGTGCTTCGAATGTAATCAACCGGTCCATATTCGACGCTACTGCCCGCAACTATTTGGAAATGCGCTTCTCGCTTTCCCTCCAGCAGCTCCTCGAGGGCATGGGCACTTGCGTGGTCGAGTACGAGGACCACAAAGAGGAAACCCCGAGCCCGCTCGGGATCAGATGTATGCGTTGGAAATGAATCAAGAGCGGAAACCTCAGGAGGTGATCTCAGGTATGATTACAGTTAATCATTTTATTTTCATTAATACCCTCAAGTTGCTTAAGATATACTAGATGCCTAGCTTGAGAATTATAATTGACACTTAGGCAACGTAATGGTCGGCGGGAAACCGGCCTATATGTTATTCGACGCCGGCGCCTCGCACTCTTTTGTGTCTAAAGACTTCATCAAAGATATATATGGAGTGTAATAGTTCACTGGTATTGCTCGAAGGGTGCGCCTTCAAGACGGATTGGAGATGACGGCAACCGCAAAGTGCGAGTTTGAGGTTCTCCTTGAAGGAAAGCTCTTCGACACCCCTGCCACAGTCTTGGGAATGCCAGAGTTCGACCTCATTTTGGCATGGTGTGGCTGGATCAGCACTATGCGAAGATTGACTGCGTGCAAAAGAGCATCTCATTGAGACATGGAGATTCGAAGGTCATCTTTCAAGGTATTAACTTCGCGCCCCGTATGATGTTATCTTGAGTCATGGCTTTAAAATCCCACATGAAGGGGGGGGGGGGGTGAAGTTTTCATTATTTACTTCGAGCTGAAGGAGTTGGCGTTGGATGTTGGGTACAATGGAAAATGTGTATTAGATTTGGAGAAGTGACAACTTAGTCAATGATATGCATCAATTTGTATTTGATAGGAGTTTGAGTTTCTTTGTACAGGTTTAAGTATTTGAAAGAAAAATTTTCGAAGTACAAGTGTCGACACTTGTGAAGAAATTGTGTCGACACTCAGGAAACTTGTGTCGACACTCAGGCAACCTGTGTTGACACACAGGTAAGTGGTGTTGACACTCAGGGAAGTTGTGTCGACACCCAGAATTTGTGTCGACACTTATAAAGAAATGTGTCGACACTCAAAGCTTTGTCGACACCTAAAGAAGCAGTTGTGTCGACATCCAGAAATGTGTCGACATCTGAAGCAGGACTTGTGTCGACACTTAAAACTGCAGCTATGTCGACATTCAGGTGGTGTGTCGACACCTGAAGTAATTGTGTCGACACACAGGACTTGTGTCCACACACCAACTCTCAAAAGGTTGTGTCGAGTTTAGAAGTAATTGTGTCGACACATTGGACTTGTGTCGACACACACTCAACGCCATTTGACAAACACTCAACACCAACTGTCTGCAATAGAAATGTCGAGATAAGAAGCTGCTGTGTCGATACACAGGACTTGTGTCGACACATACAACATAAGTAGTGTCGAGAAGTAGAAGTATGACTGTGTCGACACTTGTAGTAATTGGTTCGACACCATAAAGACTTGTGTCGACACTTAGTCTATATGCGTCGACACATGTGAAGCAGTCTGCTGAGTGTTGTGTGCTAAGTTGAATAGACATTGAAGAACCTGGTGACGTGACTGGTGACTTGACAACTGTCATAACTAGCCGGTCTGACACCACTGTCAGAACTATCAGAAGTTTGTTATGAACCGGATCAGCTGGTAACCATGAGGTAAGCTTTATATAAGAGACAAATCGGAAACGAAAATAAAGAATATATATATGAACAACAACGTGCGGCATCATAAGAAGAATTCTGACAGATCAAGGGCTGTCTGCAAGAAAGATTCAGAGTTCTATCATAATTTAAGGAAGAAGCTGATTGAAGATCATCTTCATCAACAGAGAAGATCCAACTTATTTTGTTCTAATCAAGAAGCTTTGAAAAGCTAAGTTAGGTTGTATCAGAAGGATCAGTCAATTCAAGAACTGATAAAGAAGAAAACATCAACAGAGAAATCTAGCTGCTGAAGTTTTAAGTTACTCTTTACTCACAAATTCTTGTAGGATCTTATGTTAGATCTGAGATTGTAAGCCTTAAATTATAAAGGCTGAGGTAGGGCTGTGCGCCTGAGGTAGGACTTGTGGAAAGTCTAAGTTGTAAGCCTAATTAAAAAGGCTAAGGTAGGGCTGGAGCCTGAGGTAGGATTCTGGAGAAGAATCTGAGTTAGGACTTTTGTTAAGTCTGAGGTGTAGGAACAATTTTGGTTCTGAGTTTGTAAGATCTAAGGATCTGAGCCAGTGGAAGGAAGTTATGTTGAATCCAGTTATCTGATGGATAGGCGAAGGGGGAAAGTGGATGTACCCATATCTTGGGGAACCACTATAAGTCTGTTGTTTAATGTGATGTGTTTATTTTCTATAGATTGATTAATCTGTGCTGAAAGTAGTCTTATAACTGTTTGCCTAAGAATTAAAAAGACACAAAAAGATTAGAACCTATTCACCCCCCCTCTAGGTGTTTAGGCTCTTGAAATAAAGTCTTTCAAGTGGTATCATAGGGAGGTTCCTCAAAATTTTACCTAACAGTCAGAGGATTTCTCCAAGGCAAATAACAAATAACAAAATTGGTTTCAAGTGAAAATCAAAAGGAATTTGGATCTATGAAATTGCCCATATACAGGAAAGAATCTTTTGGCATTTGGAAAGAAGGGTCAGGCTGTTTATGGAAAAATCTATTCCAAGAATTTATATCACAGTATAGGAAGGCCCCTTCATCCCAATAAATGTTTCAGTTCTTGATGCAAACATTCAAACTCCAAAGAGTTATTCAGAGATGATTAAGGATGAAATCATCATGGCTACATTAGAAAAAAGAGCTCAGAATCTAATTGTAAGTTCCATAGATGATGCAACATTCCAGAATCTTGTGCACTGTAAAACTTCCAAAGAAATGTTGGATACATTGATTGTCTATATGGAAGGCACAGAAGAAGTCAGAGAGGACAGAAAGTCTATGCTAAATTAGGAGTATGAGAGCTTTAGGCAGACTAAAACTAACAGCATAGCTGAATGCTATAAAAAGTTTTTACGAATAGTGAATGAACTGATGACATATGGAAGAGTCTTCAGTACTTATGAACTGAATGACAAGTTTCTTAGGTCATCTATAACTACTAAAGTGTAAGATTTTCCTTCTAGGCTTTGTACAGAAATGGGTCCAAATAGATCCATATGTAATAAGTACAAAATCTTAGGTGAATCCCTCTTATTAAGTGACTTAAAACTGTTTTTAGTTTGCTTACCTAACTGACAATACCTGCAGAGTCCTTCCTTCTTGTAGGGGCAAAAAGGTTGTCATCTAATAAGGTTGTCCTTGGATAGCCTAGCAATGGTTCTAAGGTTGATATGTCCTAATCTCTTATGCCATAATTCATTAGGTTTGCTAAGAGAATTAAATAAGCAAATGTCTACCTTGGTTGAATGAAAATCTACTAGATAGATGTTACCTCTTCTGTTACCTGTCAACACAGTTGTGTTGTCTTCTGATTCGATGAAGCATGAAGATTTGTTGAATATGACCTGGTAGCCTTCATCACACAGCTGACTGATGCTTATAAGATTGTGCTTCAGTCCTTCCACATATGCTACCTTCTTGAATGTTACTGATCCTATTTGGACTGCACCAAATCCTTTGGTCTGTCCAAAGTTTGGATCTCCAAACATGACTTTGGGTCCATGTTTAGCCTTAAAGGATGTCAGGTTATCCTTGCTTCCTGTCATGTGCTTGGAGCACCTACTATCCAGATACCAATGCTTGTCCATGGTTGGATATGTCTTTACCTGCATAAATAGCATTTCATTTATTTTTGACCCAGTTTACCTTGGGTATAGCTTGATAACCTTTTAAATCAGAAATGAAAGACATCTCTGGTTGACACTTATACCCTTTAGGATGATATCTCCTAGGAGGAATTATCCATTCAGTATAAGGGTTGAACCCTTGAGATGTAGGATACCTAGAATCAACTTTTGATGTACCCTTTGAGAATTGGTCAAATCTCTGAGCTCCGAACGACGAACGTGGACCTGAGTTCGATGATCTTGGGTCAGATCATCGAGCTCCGTTCAGCGATCGATCTTACCTGTGTTCAGAGATCAGAGATCGTCGACCTGAGTTTTACGATTCAGCATGAAAACGGTGAGCTCTGTTTGAAGATCGTCGAGCTCTGTTTGAAGATCGTCGAGCTCTGTTCGACGATATCTGTTGAACTTTGTTCTTTTTTGGTAGATCAAAATTTTTTCTAGCTACCTCCACAACTCCTTTTTCATTATCAGAGATAAACTTAATGGGAGTTGTTAACACAATGGCTTGGCTGGATGAAGCACCCAAGCCCAGTATACTATTGAGTCTTGAGTTCACTGTACTTGTGATGTCCATCAGCTTGATACTTCTCCCATTGAGAGTTTCTTCAAACTTCTTGGCCTCAGATAGTTCACTTTTCAGTGAAGCTATCTGCTCTCTACAACATTCTAACTCATCTGAGAGTTTGAGGTTATCTGAACTTAAGGTACTGTATTCAGATAATTGATTTCTGAGAGAGATAATTTTTTTCTCAGAATTGAGTAGATCTAAACACAGTGCTTTAAATTCAGACTTGAAGTCCTCAGAATTAAAATCAAATGAATCAATTACCTGATCTTCTTCTAGCTATGGTTCAGATTCAGATTCAGATTCATGTTCTGAATCAGTGTTGTTCGAAGATGCATTGATTGCCATCATGTAGAATTTTTTTTCTTGTGCATCATCTTCATCATCACTTGAGCTTGATGATGCATCAGATTCTTCTTCTGTTGCACTCCATGTTTCAGCAACAAATCCCTTCCTAGTGTGCTTTTTCTTGCTGGAAGAGGACCTGTCATGATAATTTCTTCTAGAGTCTTTGTCTTTTCTCTTTTTCCTCTTGTCCTTTTTGTCCGTATTTTTATTTTCTGGACAGTCAGGCAGTATGTGGCTTGGTTTCCTGCAATCATAGAAAATAATCTCTTTATTATTTGATTTATAATACCTTGGCTATTCTTGGCCTCTGGATGATCTTTTTTTGAAGTCCTTCCTGTCAATTTTGTAGAACCTCTTAGCTAGGAGGCTTATCAGTTCTTCATTTCCTATGACTTTGTCTTCAAGCTGTTCTTCTGTGGCTTTGAAAGCAATTGATTTCTCCTTTCTGACTGCTGGAGAAATTGTCTTTTGTTCTTCTTCTCTATTTTTGATGAGCTGCTCATAAGATTTGAGCTTGCCCAATAGAGCTTCTGTGGTAATCTCATTCAGACTTCTGGCATCATTGATTGGCCAATTTCTTTAATCCCAAGTGCTGGGGAAGCACATTAGAATTTTGTCATTGATCTCCGTGAGAGAGATCTCCTTGTCAAAAGTTTTGAGTTCACTGACAATTAAGCTTAGTCTGCTGTACATGTCAGCTACTGACTCATTTTCTGCCTTCTTGAAATTTTCATATTGGGTGATGAGATGAGATCTTCTGTCTTTCCTTTCATCAGCTGATCCTGATACAATTTCAGATAGCTTGTCCCAAATTTCCTTAGATGAGTTGCATTCAGCTACCTTTTGAAAGATATCATTAGATATTGTCTGTGCCAGGATGTTCACAGCTTTGGCATCAGCAACCTTCCATTTCTTAATATCTGCATCTGTTCCTGAAGGAGGTGGAATAGCATTTGCACTTGTGCTTGCAGGAGGCTTTGGGCAATCTGTCAAAATAGAATTAAATATATCTTCATCAATAGAATTCATGTATAATCTAATCCTTGCCTTCCAAAGTGCAAACTTGGAGAGATTGCACACTGGAGGTCTGGTGCTAGCATAATCCTTGTTTTGTGCCATGAATTTAAACTAAAATAAATATAATAAAAATAACCCTCTATAAGGATGGATCTTAAGATAGATCTTAAGATAGATCTTTTGGTTCAGACGATAGTCTGAATTTAAAACCAATTTGGCTGAGCAACCAACCTGCCTCTGATACCAATTGAAAGTGAGGTAAAGATCAATCCTTCACTCTAGAGGGGGGTGAATAGAGTGATTTAAAATAATTTTGGTAAATTAAAAATTATTTTAGCAGTGGAAGACTTGATTTAATGAGTGTAAAGTGCTAAGCAACAACTGAAATAAAACAACTACAAATGGATTAATTCACAGCACACAGCACAAGAAAGAGCAAGCAATCCAGAAGACACAAGGGGCTATAGTGGTTCCCCAAAACCTGGGTACATCCACTCTTCTACCACCCTTGGTAGGAATCCACTGCAGAATGAGTTGATAAGGTGTCCTGGGCACCAATGAGCTTTTGATCAGGTGCTCAAAAACCAAACCAGATTTTTTGATCAGGTGTCTTGCCACCACTAAGTTTTGATCAGGTCTCAGGAACCAAATCAAAAATTTTGATGGGAGTTTAAAAACCCTTTTACAGGAAAGGAAAAGAATAGGGGGTGAAGTTGTCTTCTCTTTCAACTATCAAAGAGAAGCACTAGTTGATGAAATGTTGTAAAAGCTCCCCCTGAAATGTAGCAGAAGTTAAGGAACTGGAAGCTTTGCATGGGTGATATGTCTTTAATGAAATGATTGCTCCATCACTAGATGATTTCCACAAAGCTGAAATGTTTGTTGTCTGGAGTGTGAATGATGAAGACTTTAGAAAGCTTTTGATCAGCAGGAATCAGAAATGAAAACTTGTTCAGTTTTTCTGAGTTATTGATCTTCTTTTTTTCTCTGTGTCTCTCTGTATGTTTTTAATATACTGTGTGTATGTTATTTTGTTCTCTCTGAATGATGAAGATAAGAACTCCAGTTGTCAAATCTTGAAACTAGCCGTTAACAAAGTCATAAATGCTTTCCTTAATTGTCAACTGTCTCTGGAGGAAACCACCTAAGTACATTCCTTCTTTGTTTCCTTGAAACTTGCTCCAGATTTATTATAACGGCTAGAAATCTTCTGTAATAAATGCTCTGATTTGAAATTCTCAACAAGCTGACAAAATCCCAGAAATCATCGATCTCAAAATGAAATCGTCGATCTTAGCTCAACTATCGTCGAACAGAGCTCAGAGAGATTGGAATTTTACTTGGACAGAAATCGTCGATCTAAGCTCAGAGATCGTCGAACTGGGTTCGACGCCTCGTCGACTTGAGCTTAGAGATCGTCGAACTGAGGTCGACGCTTTCTTAGCCTGAACTCACAGATAGTTTAACTAAGTTCGATGCTTCATCGATTTTAGCTCGACAGAAACTTCAATTCTTCTTCTTGGCTTCTGTATCTGAACTATGAGGTCTTGGGGAATCTTCAATCCTAAGTCCTAAGCCTTAAACCTAACTAGTTGACCTTTTCTATATACAATAAGGTCAAAGCAACAATCCTATTGAAATAGTGATCCTGACCCAAATTAGTAATCGGGTGTTCCAACAATCTCCCCTTATTTGGGTTAGGATTAATATTTACATGAGTTATAGAAAACAATAATCAACAGAAGTACAGAAATAACATTGCAGAACAACAGATATGATTATATCACAGCAAGAAAATAGTTCAGCAGAGATATAATATAGTTTTAAGCTTAAATCGAGATTAATGCTTGTCATCAGTTCTTTTCTTGAAGATGATCTCTCTGTTTGGATTTTCTGAGTCTTTCTTTGATCTGAAATCATCAGCAGCACCAAGAGTCCTTTGGCGTTTTCTCCTAGGAACTACAGCTTCAGGATGTAGCTGCATGTTTTCCTCAGTATTGAAGAATATCTTAGAGCTGTATCTTTCAAGTTACTGTCTTCTTTGTTCTGATAAAGTAGATATATTTGATGTATCTTGGCCCTTCTCTCTTGCTTTCTTAATCTGATCTAGAGCAGCCATTTCTTTATGTATGGCTATCCTGGAAGCTGGATTGTTCTCTGGATCTTCAAAAGGTACTGGTGGCTCATACCTATTCATGGTGTCAGTAGGAGGAGCTTTTGAATGAAAACTTTCTTTGAGTTTGTAAGGAAAGGGACCAGTAGTTGAGTCAATTTGTCCTTGTCCTTTCCTTTAATAAGGTTGCTGTCTGGGCTGTCCCCTTGAATAAACTTGAAAGTCTGTTTGATTTCCTCTATACTGTCTTCCTCTAGGATTATTTCCTCTTTGCTGATAACCTCTGGATTGAGATCTTCCGTGATAGGTTTGCTAGGGTTGAGAAATGTTGGAAGCTTGAAGAGCTGAGACTCCACCAGATCCTGTACTTGGAGAAGGAAGAGGAGGAGGATGAGAGGTTCCTTTGTCATAATTTCTTCTCTTCTTCATTACTTTAAACTGGTTCTTAGAATATTGCATCCAATGCTAAGTAATAGGGCAATTGTGTAGAATGTAATATGGTATGTCATGATTAGTTGTAGCTTTGGTCAATTAACCTTTTTCATAGCCTTGCTTTTGGCTTTCCTCTTCTTTGCAATAGTTGCAGAGGAATCATCTAAGTAAGTTCTGAATTCATCATTCTCATCAGAACTCTTACGCTCATCATATAAGACATCTATTTCATTGAAAGCTGCTTTGGTGGTGGAAACAGGAGCAGAAGAAGAAAGGGCAGTAGAAGGAATAACAACAGAAGCACTAGAGACAACAGTTGAAATGACAGGAATAACAGTAACAACAGGAACACCAACTGAATCAGTGGCCTCAGTAACTGAACAAACATGTTCTTCAACAGTTTCTAAAGAATCAACATCAGCAGCAGCAGCAGCAGACTCAAGAACTAGAGAATCACTCTCTACAGATTTAATAGAATTTATGTACAGCTCTATATAGTGAGAGGTGCTGGAGGACAACAGTTATAAATTGAATCAAATAAAGATAATAAGGAATGTATATCTACTATGGGACTGATGGTTGGAGCTGGAGCTAAAGCTGGAGCTGAAACTTGTTCTGAAGCTGGACTCTCTTAAATCTGCATTTCTGAAGCAAAATCCTTTGAAGACATCACTACTTTATAAGGCATCTCCCCCTGCCTAGTTTTAGTGAGAACTAAATCTAGGCCCCAAGAAGAAAGGGTGGCCTGAAAGGAAAAGGAAGAAGATAGTCTAACAGATAAATCAGTCAGATTCTTTACTAAGGAAGCTAAGGCTGAATTCAGTAAGAGTGTTATCTTGAGGGCCAACAACTCATACAATCTATTTGCCAGAGGAAGAAGGTCTACTTGCTCAAGGTTAACTTGAGTAGAGGTAGAGGGGTGAGATGCAAAGATGGATTGAATGGATGCTGGGTGAAGTGGTATGGAGGGTTGAGAGATGGGGATGGATGTAATAGACGAAGTTGGGATGGTGACTAGAGGTAGGAAAGAGGAGATGGTAGGTGAAAAGGATGGTTGATAGATGATGGTTGAATGATTTTGAGGTGGATGGGATGTCTGGAGGTGAAGAGGGGGAATCATCCATGAATGAATCATCTAGGAGATTGAAGGATGGAAGATGGGAGGATGATTCTAAGTCAATGGAGGAGAAGAAAGGTAGAGATTGGAAATCTTCTTGGAAAGTGGCTAGAGGAGGTGAAGAAGCTATATGAGATGGAGAAATGGATGAAGTAACTCTATAGGGGGGAGAGTATATGGAAGATGAAGCTAGATGGGAAGATAGAGGAGAGGAAATTTAAGTGGATGCCAACACTTCTGCTGGGATAGTGGTCTGAGGAAGAGTGACTGAAATAGACCTTGTGCCTGAAGAAGTTTGTGCTACAGGACCTCTGCTTGGATTGACAATCTACCCCTCCCATTTGCAAAAGAGTGCAGAGGAAAGTCTCTTGAAAGCATTGATATGCATTCCATTTGACACTAACAGCTGAGGGCACCTATTTTGCAGGTATAGACCCAGAATTCTCCCAAAATTCACCAAATTCTTTTTGATTTTCTTCTTGTCAAATCAAAGAAGATAGCTCCCCAATCCAAATGCTTCTTATATACTAAGGCAGCCATTTATAAGAACTGATGTCTTGATATTGTGTCATGAGCTGAGTGTTTGGCCAAAATTACTTTGCCTACAATGTCTGCTAAAAATCTATACTCCATAGACAAATGTTTCTTCAATAACTTATTAGGGTTTTGAGAATTATGACCCATTCTGTCTAAAATCTCAGTAAATTCTACCCCTGATAGGTCTATGCTATCGTGTCCAGTACTTAACCCAAAAATTTCTGTAAGAATGGCCGGGGTTAGGGATACATGAGTTCCTGAGATGGTGCCAATGACTGTATGTTGATCCAGATTGTGGGCAGTATAGACCCACTCTTTGATTTCATCTGCTCCTAGTTTGATTCTGTTTGTCATGATATTCACAAGTTGTTGCTCCTTAAACAGTTCAGGAATGTCCTTGAACATTTTATCAGTCCCTTCTAATGAATACATATCAATGTCAAACCAAGTATCGAACTTCATTGTTGCTAAAACGGCGACTTAAACCGACATATTTCCTGCAACAACAAACACTATCAAGTGTAGAGGAGTTTGGAGGGAAAGAAACTTCTTGCAGAAAGTATGAAAGTGCAAAGGAGAACGATGCCTAAAAAATGATTTTATATTAGGGTTCGACCCTGAAAAGGAAAGATCATTGAACTCAGTTCGACAATCGACGGCTCTAGGGGAAACTGAAGTGTCTCAACATCATCGATCTTCGTTCGATGATATTTAACATCGTCGACCGTCGTTCTACGATGATCGAGATCGCTGACTGAAAAGGATAGTCCAGCCCTATCTGGAAAATGCCGAGCTCCGTTCGACGATTCCAAACATCGTCGATCTCCGTAAACAAAGATAGTTAAATACTATCTGGAAACGACGAGCTCCATTCGACGATCTTTAGGGAAATCATCGAGCGAAGTTCAGAGACCTAGAAAACTTATAGACACTAGGAAATCCCAAAAAAAAAATTTTTACCTAGTCTTGTCTCTTTTTAGGTTTAAAGGTCTTGGAACTTAATTAAGACTTCCGCCATCTAACATTCCTAACTTATTAAGGAAGAAGGTGTGTTTCTTTTCATCCAAGGGCTTGGTGAAAATATCTCCCCATTGTAAATCAGTTGGGATATATTCCAATTCAATTTTATTCTTCTCTACATTATCTCTTAAAAAATGATGCCTAATCTCTATGTGTTTTGTCCTACTATGGAGGATTGGATTTTGAGCTAATGAAATAGCACTAGTGTAATCACAAAATATTTTTGACCTTTCTAAGTTATAGACATTTTCTAGGAGCTAATTTTGAATCCACAATATCTGTGAACAACAGCTACCTGCTGCCATATATTCAGCTTCAGCAGTTGAAGTAGACAAAGATGTTTGTTTCTTGCAAAACCCTGAGACAAGTCTGTCACCAAGAAACTGACAAGTTCCACTGGTTCTTTTCCTGTCTACTCTACATCCAGCATAATCAGCATCTGAAAATCCAGTTAGATCAAATCCTGAATCAGTTTGATACAAGATACCTAGATTTGGACAACATTTCACATACCTAAGAATCCTCTTAACTAATGTAAGGTGTGACTCTCTAGGGCTGACTTGGAATCTAGAACATATGCATGTAGCAAACATTATATCAAGTCTACTTGCTGTAAGATACAATAAGGAGCCAATCATTGCTCTATATGTTGTTTGATCAACTGGTTTCCCATATTCATCAGCATCTAATACAGCATTAGTAGGCATAGGTGTTTTCATAGAGGATGCTTCAGACATAGCAAATTTCTTAACCAATTCTTTTGCATACCTGGTTTTAGAAATAAAGATGCCATCAGCATGTTGTTTGACTTGCTTCGTCGATTAGCTCGACGACAACTTCAATTATTTTTCTTGGCTTCTGCATCTTAACTAGGAGGTCTTGGGGAAATCTTCAATCCTAAGTCCTAAACCTTAGACCTAACTAGTTTACCGTTTCTCTATACAACAAGGTCAAAGCAACAATCCTATTGACATAGTGATCCATACCCAAATTAGTAATAGGGTGTTCCAACAGCATGAACCTATTACTTTTATCATTTCTCTTTCTCATCCTCCTTCTAAAAAATAAAAAAAATCCAATTTTTTTTTATTATCGCTCTTAATAGAGACCCAATTCACAATTTTTCTACACCACCTCATTCTCTCGAAAAGGGCAAAGGGCTTTAAGTGACACTATCTCGTCTAGTACCTTGTGAACCCTTAATTGGGTAGCCCTTAAGAAGTTCGGGAGTTAAAATATTAAAAAAATCTATTTAGAAAAAAAATCTAGCTTTCTTCTAGTTTTTTTATTTCTCTTTTTTATTTCTCTTCTCTTCTTTTAGTGCATGAACCGCGGGAGTCCGTCGGTTATTTTGGACTTAGACTACGAAATTGAGTGTACTCTTTAGAGAAGATCGCGATTTAGAGGCTCTACTCTCAAAATACCGGTTGAGGATTCCGAGTCATTTTCTACTATAAGAATGGAAGAACCCCAAGTGTAGGAAGCCGTGCAAAGGCCTATGTCCTATTATGCACAACCGAATCTAGAGGGAATAGAATCTAGTATAGTGCGCCCTGCGATAGCTAATAATAATTTTGAACTGAAGCATAGCATAATTCAAATGGTGCAGCAGTATGTGCAATATGACGGACTTCAAGATGAAGATCCAAACGCACATATAACATGCTTTCTAAAAATTTGTGAATCTCCCCCTCAGGTATAGGAATCTTCAACTCCTGCGCCCAAACAAGTAGATTTTGTTAATAATATGCCTAGAAATGCTTTTAAAAATATTTTAGCTGCGAATTTTCTTGAACTTGGTTTTATTTTTCCAAATAGTTATAATCCTGCTTTAAGAAATCACCCGAATTTTTCGTGGAGTAATCCCTCGAACGCAATGCGCCCACCACCTCAAAATTATTTTTCTGCACCAACACTACCTCTTCAAAACTATCCAAAACCTCCAAGCTTGGAGGAGTTACTTTCTAAATATTTAACCATAAATGACGCTATTATAAGAACCCTAACTAGAAGCGTTAAAAGTCTTGAAAATAAAGTAGGACAGCTAGCAAAAATAATTTCTGAGAGACCCGTAGGGTCTCTTCCTTCCAATACCGAGCCCAACCCGAGAGACCAAGCGAAATCTATAACTCTTCAGAGTGGGAAGCAAGTTTTCCGTAGGGTTAGTGAAGAGCCCGAGGCAAGCTCCGCACCCATTTTAAAAATTCCACCCTCTGCTGAAGAAGTTATCACCCCCATTTTAGAAAAAGACCTCACTCCACCACCCATCTTTAAAAATAATCCAACTCCACCATACCCTTACGAACTTAATAAGCAACGTCAGGATGATCAGTACTCCCGCTTCTTAGAAATGTTCAAGCAAATCCACATAAATCTGCCCTTCCACAAAACAATCTCCCAGATGCCGAAGTACGCTAAGTACCTTAAGGACCTCCTGACTAACAAAAAGAAGTTAGAGAACCTTTCGCATGTCACGTTAAATGTCGAGTGCTTTGTGGTCTTGACAAACGGTTTACCAAAGAAAATCAGTGACCCGGGTAGTTTTTCTATTTCGTGTGTCATTGGTGATCTTTTTGTCAAGAACGCATTGGCCTACTTAGGTGCGAGTATAAACCTGATGCCCCTCTTGTTGTTTAAGAAGTTAGGAATTGGTAGCCTCAACCCCACACACATAAGTTTCTTGCTCACTGACAGATCTGTCAAATAACTGTTAGGAATCATGGAGGATGTCTTAGTTAAAGTCGACAAGTTCATCTTCCCGGTGGACTTCATCATATTGGAAATCTAAGAAGATGTCGAGGTTCCCCTAATCCTTGGCCGACCCTTCCTTGCCACCTGATAGGCCTGCGATCAGACTCTTATTGTGGTTGGTTCGATGAGTCGACCGTCGCGGACTGATAGAAAATCGATGTTTGTTACGAAAGGAGGCAAGTGCACCTATCGCATGTAGTACTCGATATTCGGGAGAATACCGCGGTCGTATTGTTCTCGGGGTCGTGTTGATTATTCTTACTCCTCCGGGAGGTCTATTATTTTACTAAAAGTAAGGTGGATTTTTGTTTAACTAAAAGGATATAAAAAGAAGGAAGAAAATTTCTTAGATTATTCGATGACGGGTTAACGCTCGGCATCGAATCGGATTAAGACTAAATAATTCTTAACAATTATTGAACTTATTTATTAAATTAATAAAAGGCACTTGGCCATGGAGGTTCCATAAATATGAGTGCCTTTCTCTGTAGGAATATTACTCACCTTAACATTAAGACTATTCGACCGATCGTTTGACCGACGAAGGATTCCTATTAATGCCCGCTTTACGCTAAGAACCCCTTTATTGAGTGGGGAACCCAATTCGATAGAACTACGCACGTCCTCTTTCGAGGGTATATACGCAATTCTATTTGCCAAAGGGGGATCGGTCCATACGTGCAGCCTCTTGGCATTGCGTATGCATAACGGAAATAGAGCCCACACATCGATTATGTGGTCTTATGCATCGTTTACCCGGGGCAAACCTTAAGTCCTTAAATTAAAATAAAAATAAAGAATATTAATTATTTTCAATCATTTTATATGTCCCAATACTCTTCGATGCCGAGGGCTAATAATGATTAGCCACTCATCGATATGGGGACGGCTTTAGGGTTTTAACGAGGCGTGAGTACGAAATTTAACACTAAACAGTTATAAGATGGAGACAAACAAAACAACATTTAGAAAAATTGCAATGCAAATTATAATTAAAACTCACGCACACTTCAAAACCATAAATAATGAAAAAGACAAGTCCTACTCAAACAAGTAGGCGGTAAATTAAAACAATGCGCCATTTAACTCTTCACGAGTATGCAGAAAAAAATGCATGTACAAGTTCTACTCAAATGAGTCGACGGTAAATGACGAATCCTACTCAAACGAGTAGGAGGAAAATTTAAGCAATATAAAGACAAGTCCCCTCAAACAAGTGTACGGGAAATGAAAGCGAGCCATTATACTCTTAACGAGTAGGCGAAAATAAATGCGCACACGCACACATACTCTTCATAACTGAAGAAAGCAAGAAAACAAAGCAATAAATTATCACCTATACGCACGCACTCTACAAGATTGAGAAAGCGATAAAATTGCAAGTCCCAGCTCAAATGAGTGGGCGGGAGAAATGAAAGCAATAAAATCAATCCTCATACACTCACACACACTAACATGAAATTAAAAGAACATAATGAAAATCCTAACTCACACACTCACACACACTAAGTAAAAACAAGAAAGACAAAGTTATCTAAAAATTAAAACGACTTTATTTCTATTCTTTGAACATGCTAAAAACACATAAAAAGATGAAATAAAAGTTAAAGAAGCAAAAGTTTTTTGAAAACAAAGTTAAAATCAAAGTTGTTGAAAAATTAAAACGTTTATATTTTCATTCTTAGGACTCCATAAAAGTGATGAAAAAGTGAAAAAGAATTGAAAATTAAAGGAACAAAAAAAGGGTTTTACAATCCTAAAACAAAGCTAAGCAAAAAATTCAAACATCACTTTAAAACCTCTTTCACAATTCATAGGAATTAAAATATAAGAATTTTAAAAAGTTTTCAATACAACATTTCATTTTGAAAAGAAGACTTAAACAAAATTTTTGCCATTATAACAATTAATTTTTTACATAAAAACCAATAATGAAACCTAATATGAAAATAATTTAAAAGCATGAAAAATTACAACAAGTTACACTAATTGATAATTTTCATAAAGGGAAAGACAAGGTAAAACAAGAGGACAAAAAGGAAAGAGATGAGCCACCCAAAATGAATTTTTATACAAGGAAGAGAGGGAAAAACTACTACTTTTATTACCATAATGAAACAATTACAAAGCTATTACAAGGCAAAAGGAAAAGCTAAAACAAACATGAAAAGGGAGGGGGGAGAAAGCCTCCTTACATTGGATGGAATCACCAAGGGCAGCCCACAAGAAGACACAAAATTGGCTCAAAAGTGTGAACCCTTGGACCTCACAGAAAAGTTTTATTTATAAGCAAATTTTACGGGTGTGACACGCCCTAGTCACGGGCATGACATGGGGCATGTCGAAGGTTGCGTGTTTGACTTGGCGAAATCCGACAGCTGGATTGCTTCTGGAACCTTAGGGAAGTGACACGTGATGGTCACGGGCATGTCCGGTATCAGACATGGGCATGCCGGGTGGGAGTTACTAAACAGCTGGCGGGAGTGGCGTTGAGTGGCGATGACATTGAGTTGCGTTGAGTGGCATTGAGAGGTGAACAGTGAAAGCGTTGAGTGGCATTGAGTGTCGTCATTGAGTGTCGACGACGTTTAGTGTCGACACGGGCATATCGAGCTTGGACATGGGCGTGCCCTGCTCGGTTTGAAGGCGTTGAGACGTGAATAGTAAAAGCATTCAGTGGCTTCCGACTTGATGGCGTTGAGTGTCTGACACGGGCATGTCGGCCATGTGATACGGGTGTGTCAGGTCAGTTTTGACCATTTTCTGGAATTTTTCTGAGATAAAAAATAAACTAAGTTAGAAATATTATTTACAAAAAAGAAGAATATTTTTTAATAAAACAAACTTAAAAAGGACAAAACTAAATTTAAATATCATAGTAAAGACACGGAAAAGTGTGTATATTTACAACCTATCAAATACCCCATTACTTACGCTTTTGCTATTCAAAAGTAAAAGTTTGAGGTGAATTTATAAGGAATAAAAAAACTCTAAGTCTAGCTACCGTTTTAATTTAATTGTAAGAGAGATTGAAATAAATATACGAGAGATAAGAGTTAAGTCCTAAAATTATATAGATGATTTAAATAGGGCAAAGATTTTTGGCCAAAAGACTTCTTGATGTAATCAAATAGAAAGCAATAGTTGTACTGGTTAGCTTAACAAAAATAGCTTGGAATTATATGAACTTTTAGCTAGACTCTGATTTGGATGATTAGGAAAATGAAATCTTATTTTTCTAATATTATTTCTTTTTCGTTTTTTTCAACTTCATAAAATTAACCAAATGTATATGTATAGGAGTAATGAATTTTATCCTCTTACTCTGTAACATATAATCTTTTAATTATTGGGTGCCTATGTTTACGGAATGAAATCTTATTCCCATTAACATAGGATCTTTTATAGGAGTAATGAATTTTTTTATCATGCCGAGTTGGACATGATAAATAAGGGGAAGAGAAGAAAACAAGATTTTTTTTAAAAATCATTTGAGAGCAACCATTATAAATTGTACGTTCCAATGTTTCAGAAAGCTAAAAGTAAGCATAATTGAATTCTATAGTCGTTATTTTCTAACATAATACAAGTGCTCCTATCTATGAAAAATTAGAAGTAGTGCCTAAAACAAGTCTCCTATTTTTAACAAAGCATAATGAATTCTTTTAAACTTAACCCCGACTATTTAAAATTTTCAATCAATAATTAACAAACGAATAGTGAACAAAGAATTAAAAAAATTCACATATAAATAAACTCAAAACAAAATTTTTGGATAGCAAGAAAATTAAGAATGATATATTTGATTTTTATGTTTCATAATGTATTTTTTTTTGAATTTTTAAAGTTATTATCTTTTTTTTTGTATTTTTGTATTTTTTTTCTTTAATATATACATAGTAAAAAAAGGAAAATGCGAAAATAATTTTTTTTTTAGATTTTTTTGTTTTGCAAATTTTTTTGTATATATATATATATATTTAGAAAATTTTCATTCTATTTACAAAAAAAAGAAGTTATTTACAAGGATGAGAGAGAAAAGAAAAGGGGAAAAGAGAAGAGTATTTACAAAAAATATTTACATGAATTTTCTAAAAGAAAAAGTATTTGCAAAGTAACATTAAATATTTTTTGAATTTTTTGTTCTAAAAATTTTGAAGTTTTCTTAAAAATATTTTGTATTTTAAGTAAAATAATTTTTGAATTTTTGTTTTATAAATTTTTTTGTTTGTTTTTGTTTTGGAAATAAAAGTGCAAATAAGAGAAGTGTAGAAAAGAAAGTAGGGAAGATACGAAAACACCCTCATACTTAGTTCCAACATTTTTTCCAATGTTGTAAGATAAGTATGCGGTACGAGAAAGGAAAAAAAATGTTATACGTACAAAAAGAAAGAGGGAGGATAGAAGCGTCCCTGATGCGTGATCGGGGAAGCCTGTTTAGAAACCCAGCATTTATTAGAAAAGGTAGCAAACGTAATAAATAAAGAGCGAAAAAGATAAGCGTGGGGTGCCTCCTAGGAGCGCTTTGTTTATAGTCGCGTAGCTTGACTATATTGGCGGGTTTATAAGTCGAGGAGGGATATGCTTACGTTATACTCGATCACTGGGTCGCCTGTTATGTACGACTTTAACCTATGACCGTTTACTTTAAACGGGCCTTTTTCCGGGTGGGAGACGAGTACGGTACCATATGGAAAAACTTCTTTAACTAAGAAGGGACATCACAATCGAGATCTGATTTGCCAGGAAAAAGTTTAAGACGAGAATTATAAAAAAGGACAAGATTGCCCGGAGAAAAAAATTTTGGGGACTTGATTTTTCGATCGTGATATAACTTAGAACGCTCATTATAGAACCTATTGCTCTCATAAGCGTTCGCATGCCATTCAACGAGCTCGTTTTGTTGCTGTTTTCTATTTTGAGCCGCTAAGTTAGCTTCGAGGTTTAAAAGTTTTAAAGCCCGAAGTGCGCGAAGTTCTAGTTTTACGGGTAAATGACACGCTTTGCCATAGAGTAATCGAAACGAAGTACAACCAGTGTCGGTTTTGTATGCCGTACGATATGCCCATAACGCGTCATCAAGTTTAACGGACCAATCTTTCCTATTTATTGAAACGGTTTTTTCTAATATGCGTTTTATCTCTCGATTTACAACCTCCACTTGGCCACTTGTTTGCGGGTGGTAGGGGCGGCAAGTTTGTGCGTGACTCCGTATTTAGCTAATGTCTTAGCCATAAGAGCGTTACAGAAATGCGTTCCCCTATCACTAACAATTGCGCGAGGCGTGCCGAAGCGAGAAAATAGTTTTTTAAGGAATGTAACGATGACTCGCGCATCGTTGGTGGGGAGAGCTTGCGCTTCCGCCCACCTTGATACGTAGTCGACCGCCCCTAAAATATACAAAATTTTGAAAGACGGAGGTAGGGGGCCAACAAAATCTATGCCCCATAAATCAAAGACTTCGCATTCTAAAAACATGTTTTGGGGCATCTCATCTCGACGAGAGATGTTACTCGACCGCTGACAGCTATCGTGTAACACCCCGAAACTCAAAGGATGGACGGGTGACGTTTTAAGCCAAGTTTGGGACTTGGAGCAGGTGTCACGGTCGTGTCACGGGCGTGACACGGGCATGACACGGGCGTGACACACTTGGGAGTTTTCTGAGTCATGTACACGGGTCATGACACGGGCACAGACACGGGCTTGTCACATGTGACACGGGCATGTTAGGTGCCGTATCGCTGGCCGTGTCCTTCTCGAGAAACAAATTTTGGCAGTTGTGCACGGGCCATGACACGGGCCCAGACACGGGCGTGTCACATGCGACACGGGCATGTCGGGTGCCGTGTCGCAGACCGTGTCCTTCTCGGGTTGGGAAAGCTGGCCGATTGTACACGGGGGGCGTGACACGGGTCTCGACACGGGCGTATCACATGTGACACGGGCGTGTTAGAGGTCGTGTCGAATGTCGTGTGCTGGTTTTCGAGTCAGTCGAGAGGGCGAATGGGTGACACAGCCAGGCACACGGCCGTGTTGCAACCTGTGTTCGGCCCCAGATCTTGTATTTTAGGCCTAATCGTGGCCGTCCGTTTTCTTGTCTTGGGATCCGATGGCTGGGATTGGTCCTGAGGGGCTTAAGTCCGGGAATAGGGTTTAGAATCCCTCATTTCCCTTGGTAGACTCTCTTTCTAAAGTTAGAGAGAGGAGAGAGCTTGGAGGTGGAAGGAGAAGCTAGATCCGGTCAACGGCGGGGCTTCGGAGCTCCAACTCGCCAGCCGTCTTCGGATCCACGGAGGCAAGGAGATTGCGGTGCTTTTCATCCGCGTAAATTTTCATGGCGCCGCGGAAGAATGCAAGGGTAATGATTTCTCATCCTTGGGCATGTGAAGCCCTTTTTCCCTTTGCATAGGAAGCCCTCTCTCGCGAGTGAGCGAAGAGTTGGAGCGTTCCTTGGGGTAGATATGTAAAGTCCCCCTTGTATAGAGTCCGTATGCAAAAATGGGCATAGGAATTGTGTGTGAAGCCTATCCGGACAAGTAGAGCCGGATCGGTGATGTTGCATTGCATATGAACCGGGGAAGACTCCGGGTGTTTGGGCATTTTTCGGGTTTTCTACGTGGTAGATTGCAGCAGGGAGACTTGGGGATTAACTCCAAGGTGCACCCGGAAAACTTGGCAAAAGCGAGTTTTGCCAACATGATGGTCGGGGAGCCAACGTGGACATAACCGAGTTATGTGATTGTTGTGGCGGAAATGGGACTCGGTGAGTCTTGACCTGTGCATATGGCTTAAATTGCCGTTGCGGAATAAGCATGGGTCAGGCGGAACCGTACCCGATCTATGTCGTTCGATGGGACCGTTGGCATGGATGAGAGTCTTCGGCGGTCTATGGCTTAAATTGTCGTGACCAAGGCCAGGAAGACAAAATGCTCATGTGATTTGCCGTCCAAGGGGAGGTGGTGGAACGAGAACGTCTATGGCTTGAATTGACGTGACATTGGCCGGTTTGCCGTGAATGTGCCCTGTGTGCACGAGGTGTGTGGCCGTGCGAGCCTACGCCTGTGTTGAAGTGTGTTTACACTATGTTGATGCTATACTAATAAAGTGCAGGGAAAGAGCATCGTCGCCCCGATTACGGGGGCGGGATCGTTTTAATTTGATCAGCATAGCTGACCATTGCTTTTGTTTACCACCGGGTGGTGGATTGTGGCTTGCAGGTGCTGCGGAGCCGAGCGGGAAATAGCGGGCTAAAGCCCATGTTGCGGTGCTAGCCCTCAAAGGCCTACCCTTTTTATGTTTTCCGTTTATCTCATGTATGGCCGGCCTGCGAGCCGAAGTATGAAAGACACTCTTGTATGAGAGAACTATTGTAAGGCCATAAGGCCGGTACTTTTGTATTAATCATTCCTATTTTATCTAAGTAGTGGACATTCGTGCTTGGCAGGGTTCTTTTATTTTTGCAACTTAAGAAATTGCTTCCGCTAGAATGACTCTGTGTAGGACGTTTGTGATTGGTTGTATGGTTTCAACGCGTAACCAACCGGTCTGTCCGTAGTATATGGCATCGGGCCCCGGCCGGACCTACTGCTATATGCTATGCGACGGATAGGGGTGTTACAAATTGGTATCAGACTACTGGTTTCGGTCAATCTTAAATGAATTCGTGGGCGAATTCACTTTAAGGAGTGGTGAGCACATGTGTGTGCGTCATCGTTATAACATGAAAAGAACCCTCTATTGTCCACATAGGAATAAAAATACACATGTTTGAGGAACCTGCGTGTTCCTATAATTGATGTTTGTAATAATATTTGGTCGCTTATCAGTGTTTTGCACGATTATAGGTGACCAGAAGTGGTGCTGGGCCGTCAGAACGGCCGGGTTCTAAGGCAAGCAGTGCGCCAAGTGAAGCGCCTGCAACACCTGCGTCTGCCGAGACCATTAGGTTGGTGGCAGAAGCTGTCATGGCGATGATTAATGCGCAACCTGCAAGACAGGTGCAGCAGCCTGCTCCTGCGGAGGAGCCAGTACCGCTCAAAGCGGCGGAGCCTAGAAGGGTTGAGCAGGTGGCGGTGGAGCCGGAGTTGCCACGAAGAGCAACTGAGAGACAGCTTAAGCATGTGATGGGCTTCCACCCACCGGTGTTCTCGGGAATGGGAACCCCAACCCAGGATGAATATTGGCTCTCAAGAGTCAATAGGGTGATGACAGCAACTAAAACGGAAGAGTGGCAGAAGACCATAATAGCGACATTCCTATTGGATGGGGACGCAAGGTTATGGTGGGAAGGTCTAGAGCTACACCAGTTGAGGGGAAGGCCGTTGGCCGAAGTATCTATGGAGGAATTTTCAAGACTGTTCATGGCTCGATACCTCCCCTCAGCGCAGAGGATCGCACTAGAGAACGAGTTCCAAAAGTTGGTGCAAGGAGATAGCACTGTTGACGAGTACCTCCACGAGTTTACTCGGTTGGGGAGATATGCTAGCGCTACCTTTGCCGATGAGGAGCGAAAGATTAACCGCTTCTATGAAGGGTTAAGAGATGAGCTGAGGTTGCTACTGTCAGGGCCCATGGTGCAAGGTTTCCTAACCTTGGTCAACTCGGCCCGATCCTTGGAGAAGGACATGAGAAATGTGCAAGCTAAGAAGGAATCTGGTGGGAAGAAATCGGAGTTCAAAGCGCCAACTACGTCGAAGTCGGGCTATCGAAGATTCTATAAGAAGGCTAGGACGTCAGGTCCAGCTTCTTCTACAGGTGCCTCGGGGGCAACTACCAATCGAACCCCAGGCGCTTTTTCACGTGTGGAAAGACGGGGCACTTTGCCCGCGATTGCTGGAGCAGACGCCCAAAGTCCGAGAGAAAACAAGGAGCTTCTTACGAAGAGAAGGGCAAGGGGGTGGAGTCAATCGCGTCCCACTATGCTCCGACTCAGCCTAGAGTCTACAACTTGGGGATGCAGGAGGCCATTAAACAAGCGGATGTGGTGACAGGTACGAGTTAATTTATAACAAGTTAACTTAGATACTGTTGTTTATTGCTTGTTAGCCTCATATGGTTTGCATAGGCTTTGTTTTGATTAGCGATAGTCCGGCACGGGCACTGTTCGATACGAGAGCTTCACACTCCTTCCTGTCCGAAAATTTTATATCGCGCATCGGAGTCCCTTCTTCGATGGCGAAGGACAAGTTTGATGTGCTGCTACCGAATGGGTGCTCGATGCCTGCAGACAGAGTGTGCGCCATAAAGGTTCACATTGGGAGCCAAGAGTTCGACTTGCTAGCGTCATTGCTGCTGCTAGTAGAGTTCGACGTTATCTTTGGGATGGATTGGCTTTCAGAGCAGAAAGCTTGGATTGACTGCGACCGGAAGGAGGTTAAGCTAGGTGTTGGGAGGGGGACAACATTCGAGGGACTCAAGGGGTCGAGCAAGACGTTGATGTCTCCTCTTCATGTGGTAAAGGAAGTTAGCGCTTGTGCAGAGCTGTTCTTTGCAATAGTGGGGGCTGTGGAGCCAAAGTCCACGTTGGATAGCATCCCCGTGGTTTGTGAATACCCCGATGTGTTCCCGGATAGTCTTCCCGGAGCCCCACCAGAGCGGGAGATTGATTTCACCATCGAGCTTGTACCTGGGGCCAAACTGGTGTCACGTGCTCCATATAGGTTGGCGCCTAAGGAGATGGCAGAGTTGAAAGTTCAGCTAGAGGAGCTGATGGAGCAAGGTTATGTGCGTCCAAGCTCGTCGCCTTAGAGCGCACCGGTCCTCTTCGTTAAGAAGAAGGATGGGAGTATGCGGTTGTGTATCGACTACAGAGAGTTGAACAAGCTGACGGAGAATAACAAGTACCCGATCCCGAGGATTGATGATCTGTTCGATCAGTTAGTCGGATCGTCGGTATATTCTAAGTTGGACTTGAAGTTGGGGTACTATCAGTTGAGGATAAGGGAATGTGATATCCCGAAGACGGCGTTCAGCACAAGGTATGGGCATTTCGAGTTCACGGTCATACCGTTTGGACTGACGAATGCGCCATCAGTGTTTATGGACTTAATGAACAGGACATTTCGAGATTTCCTAGACCGCTTTGTGATTGTCTTTATTGACGATATATTGGTGTACTCGCAGTGCGAAGATGATCACTTCAAGCACTTGCATCTGGTGTTGGAGACTTTGAGGAGGAATGAGCTATATGCGATATTATCCAAGTGCGAGTTCTGGCTACCCTCAGTAGCGTTCCTTGGTCACATTGTTAGTGGGGAAGGTATAGCGGTGGATCCGGCGAATATCATTGCGATACGGGAGTGACCTGCGTTGTCTTCTGTCGCGGAAGTCCGTAGTTTTCTCGGGCTTCCCGGATATTACAGGCGCTTCGTAGAGAACTTCTCGCGGATAGCGCTACCTCTCACAAAGTTGACAAGGAATGATCAGAGATTCTTGTGGACGCAGGAGTGCATGCAAGCTTTTGAGGAGCTGAAGAGACGGTTGACCACGACACCAGTGCTTAGTTCGCCGAGTGGGACCGAGGGCTTCGAGGTTTATAGTGATGCCTCGGGTAGTGGGTTGGGCTGTGTGCTGTTGCAGCATGGGAGAGTGATAGCTTATGGATCGTGTCAGCTAAAAGTGCATGAAAGGAACTATCCGGTCCACGACTTGGAGTTGGCGGCCGTGATATTTGTACTTAAGCTGTGGAGGCACTACCTATACGGCATAAGAGTCTATATATATACCGATCACAAGAGCCTGAAGTACCTGTTGGATCAGAAGGATCTTAACATGAGGCAGAGGAGGTGGATGGAGTTCCTGGGAGACTACACCTTCAAGATTCATTATGTACCCGGGAAGGGCAATGCGGTTGCTGATGCGTTGAGTCGCAGGGCTCCGCCCAAGCTAACTGGTTGTCGGTGCATAATGAGGGCTGATACGGGAGTTGGAGGAGCTTGAGATCTGTTGCGTTGACAAGCAGACAAGCGCCAAAGCAATGTTGAACTGGACAGAGGTCCAGTATGACCTGGTTGACCGGGTTCGGCAGGCATTGGAGTTAGATGAATCCATGAAAGAGCTTATGGAGGCAGCATTGGATGGGTCAAATTCCCAATTTTTTGTGGAAGATGGGTTGTTAAGGAAGGATCATCGGTTGTGCTTCCCAAGCGGGAGTAACCTACGGGCGGAGTTGATGTACGAGGCTCATCATACCAAGTACTCGATCCATCTAGGGAGCACAAAGATGTACCGTGACCTCAAGAAGCTGTTTTGGTGGTCGGGGCTTAAGAAAGACGTAGTGTTGTTTGTGGCTAAGTGCCAAACGTGCGCCTTGGTGAAGGCGGGGTGCCAAAAGCTGGGAGGATTTCTGAAGTCCTTGCCTATACCGGAGTGGAAGTTCGACGACATATCTATGGACTTTGTGCATGGGTTGCCAAGGTCGCAGAAGGGGAACGACGCCATCTGGGTGATCGTAGATCGGTTAACTAAGGTGTCGCATTTCATTCTGCATAGGAAGGACGACTCGGTGGAGAAGTTGGCGAAGCTATATGTGGACAATATAGTTAGACTGCATGGTGTGACTCGCAGCATTGTGAGTGATCGCGATGGGCGTTTCAAGTCCAATGATTGGAGGTTGGTACAGCAGATGCTGGGGACAAAGTTGAAGTTCAGCACAGCCTTCCATCCGCAGACGGATGGGCAGACCGAGAGAGTCAATAGAATGATGGAGGACATGCTCCGCATGTGTGTTCTAGACTTCGGGAAGCATTGGGAGGACCACCTGTATTTGGTGGAGTTCGCGTACAACAACAGCTACCAGGCAAGTATCCAAATGGCGCCCTTTGAGGACCTATACGGTAGAAAGTGTCGCACGCCATTGTCTTGGTTAGAAGCGGGTGAGGCAAGGTTGTACAAGAAGCAGGAGGTGGAGAGTGCTATCTCGTTGGTGCGATTTATTTGTTTGCGTGCAGGTGGTAAGTTTTCCCCCAACTCCAAAATTCAGACTTGTGGAAAACGCACGACTGTGCTTTTTCTTAGCGCACGTTTTCTTCCTAATAGAGCATTTTCTGCAGGTTTCTCTGGAGGATTGACCAACCTGTTTAATTTCTTCACACACGGTTTCTTCGAAACCGTGCGCGAAGGAAAACACGGTTTTCCTGTAGCTGCCTTGATTTTTTGTGCTCTATGGTTAATCGTGTGATTTTCTCATGCGCGGGGATAAGTGCCTGTGCACGAGTAAAACGCACGGTTCTACCAGCTTGTTGAAAATTTCTGCTTTCTGTTGTTAGCCGTGCATTTTTATTCACACACGGGAAGAAGAGTCCGTGCGTGAGGAAATGCACGGGTCAACGCTTCTTCTTCTGCAAGCTTGTTCTGAAATTGAATATCGTACGGTTAACGCACGGTCATGCGCCAAACCGTGCGAGACCATTATTTCTGACTTCTCTACTTAAGTCGCAGGTCTCATTCGCAAAGGGGATCCATCCCGCCATTTCCGCTCCTCTGAGCGGGAAAACCTTCCTCCTGCTATTTTCTTCTCTCTCCTCCTTGGAGAGCTCATTCGACAATCGTTCACCCTCCAAAATCTCTTAATAGCTTCATCTTCGGCCGCCATAGTCTTCTCCAACCTCAAAGCTTAGTTTAAAGCTTTTAGGTGCTGCATACGTGGAGTTCTCCGGTCATGTTTAACCTGACGGCTATTCACGAAGAAGACAGGTTATTAGAAGGAAGTGACAGCCCTTCTTCACCCCGGATGTCATCTATATACCAAGGACAGACAAGGCCCGACAACCCTTGACTCCGGCCGCGAATCTTCTAAAGTCTTTGTGTCTTTGGTTGTATCTCTCACCCTTCTCTTAGAGTAACTTTGTTTTTGATTGCGTGGTTATTGGATTGATGAGTAAGAACTTGATTTGTTTAATGATTTCAGTATGTCTATGTGTTGACACATTTTAGTTCTAGATTGTGTTGGTGCGCTTCCATCTTTTGTGTTCTCGACACGATAGTGTCATCCTAACAATTTTTAGAAGAATGTATGGCGAAGAGGTGACTGCGACCCTCAATGGTTTGTCCATCCTGCTTATTACTCACTTGAGTAATCCACCAGAGAGACGCGGTGAAGGCATCCCACAATAGTTTTATTAGTGTTAAAATTAGGAAACCAAAAATCAAAACAACTTGTTACGTTGATACTTGCCATTCCTCTTTCAATAGCAAGATAACACTCCCTACCTGCACTACTCGAGAGATCGATATCCGGGTATTCAACTCCTCTACTTTATTACTTGACTACGATCGATACACATGTCGAAAGTGCATCAAGTTTTTGGCTCCATTGTCAGGGAGTTCAACAGTTGTGTGTATTTTTCTATGATAAAAGTTTTTCAAGTGTTCTTAGCACTTTGATCATTTTTTTAGTGTGCTGTATGACAGATCAGAACCTAATTGATAGAGGTGAAGATCTTGGAGTAGATATTGAAACTGCACGAGCAAGGCGAGCTCGCAAGTGTGCTGCTGCTGCTGAATAAAGAATGGAAGATTTAGGTAAAGGAGGAAATGTCCTTGGTGAATGTGTCGCTGAGGAACAGGAGGTGGTCCACCCCATATTAGGAAAATTTGAGACTTCACGGCTCCTACCGCATGAAGTGTTTACCCTGGCTTCGGCCCGCCCATCGTAAACAACCACTTCAAGATAAAGCCTGCCTTCCTTAACATGATTCAAAGTAACACACAGTTTTTTGGCTTGCCAAGTGACGATCCGGAGCTCCATCTGGCGGAATTCTCGAAGATTTGTGGCACCTTCCACTACGTCAACATTAGTGATGACGTAGTGAAGCTAGGCTATTCTCCTTTTCCCTGAGGGATAAGGCGAAAACCATGCTCCACACTATTACTCCCGGTACTACAACTACGTGGGAGACTCTTTCCACAAAGTTCCTAGCTAAATTCCACCCAGTGGACAAGATAGTGAACGCCCGAAGGGAGATAGCCACTTTACGACAGCTGGACCTGGAAACTTTGTCTGAGGCCTAGGAGAGATTTGTTGATCTGCAACGTTGATGGCCCCAGCACAGCTACGAGCCATCGAATTTAGTGGAAATATTTTATTTTGCTATTGAGCCTAATTACAGGGCTATGAATTACGCGGAGGCTAGAGGCACTATCATGAACCTGACTCCTGATAAGGCATTGTGGCTCCTTCGCGACACCGCATCTCATAGAACGTATTGGACTACTAAAAGAAATACACCTAGGTCTGCAAGAAATTTGTTCGAGGTGAATGTTGTGCAGTCGCAAGCTTAGGCGAGCCATCCTACGATTGATGGAATGATGATGCTGACAAGATCGACCCTTCCCACAGCTCGGGTGATGGATATTTCGTGCCAGGGTTGTGGAAACCTCGGCCATCATATATATCAATTCCCAGCTGTAGAAGCTTTTGCTGATCCCTCAGGTATATCTACTGACAAGAGTGTAAATTTTATAAATAATCAGAATCGCGCAGCTCCTTATAACAATACTTATAACCCGAATGCGAGAAATCATCTGAATTTCTCCTGGAACTAAAATGCTCCCAGTCAAAGGTGGTAGGATGGCCAGCATTAGTTTGATGCTCAAGCCTCTAATAGCCAACTACGATTGCCGCAACCGAGTTATAATCAGAATGTGTCCGGAACGTGAAAGAGTGTGTTAGAAGAGATAATGGAGAAATTCGTGGACATGGCACAATCCAACATGACCACTCAGACCGCCTCCATAAGAAACTTGGAGACGCGGCTGGGGCAACTAGCCCATGTGTTCTCTCAGCATACTCGTAGTTCCCTCCCGAGCGACACGAAAAAAAATCATTGTGAGCAAGGGAAGAGTGTCGGGGAGGCGGATAAGTGCAATAAAAATTAAGTGGCTGTAAAATGTGAGATACATGAGTTTGATACGGTGGCCTGATTCTGGATCTTCTTGAAGCATTCTTGCTTTGTAATATGTTGAGAAATTTAATTTAAATATTAAGTCGAATGTCCGGAACTCGCTCGTGCTAGCCGACGGGTCGGTTGTGATGACTGATGGTGATATAAATGAGGTTGAAGTGATCTTGAACGGGGCTTTAGTGATCACGGATTTCAAGGTGTTAGGACCATTTTGGAATAATTCAAAACCCATTTTAGAGGTCCCCTTCCTAAAAGCTGGCGAAGCAACGCTGCAGTTTAATGCGAGCGGCATCACCTTGGCATCCAAGGTTGCTTTTCCTTTATTGCCATCCCTTCTCCCTATAATTCAAAATGAACTTGGAAAACTGTTGAAATTGAATGCCGTGTTATCTGATGGTTTGCCTAGTGCAATTTAGACAGGTTTGTTGTAGAAAGAGGAAGACATGGTTATGAAAGTGGAAGAAATGCTGATGATAGCAGAAGAAGAGACAAAGACGGAGTTGCTTGGAGTGAAACAAGATTCAGATGAGAAGAAACGTGAGCGGAGCACGACTGTTGATAGCGTGCATAAAATAGATTTAAGAACTTTTATTGAGCAGAATAAATTTTGTAAAATTGCTAAACAGGTTACTTGGGCTGATCCCGCAGCGGGTGAGGAAAGGATACCTCCAGACGAAAAATCCAAAGCTACCTCTAAAGTGGATGGGGTGGTTGTTCCACCATAGCGATCCCCATCCGTAGATAAAAAAAGAGAACTGAGAAAGCACAAGGTGCTGGATTTTTCCTACCGGCGTGAGAAGGAAGAGGCTAGGGGTAGGGGAGATTCGTCTTCCCGTTGCCCTAAAGCATTCGCTTCTTCCTTATCTCGTGTGACTGAGGGGATCTATCACAAGTCAGCATTTAGCTAAGAAGTGAAGGATCTTCGGGGCCCTCCCCCTTTCTTTTAATTTAATTTATGCTTAAAGTTGTATGTGACTTAAGACTTTATCATTGCGTAATGTACTTATGCTCTAAACATTATATAAGACTGCTAATACAGGTTTTTGGTCCACCTTAAGGACGGTAAAGAAAAGGGCTTATGGGAGACACCCCAGTTTCACTGCTTTTAATTTGTTCAATTATGCTGTTGTGATTATATGTTTATACTATTCGTGCTTGGAGCTATTCTCTTATACAGGTGGAGTTTGTTTGGGTTGTGGACTTTCTACTGAAAATAATGTCGATCTTCTTGTATGCTTAATTGTTGAGCACGGGGTAACCTCTCCCCCAACTTTTATTTCATTAATTTTAATGCAAATCTTGTGTTAGGTTGTTTAGATTGTCTGGTGGAGGAGAGTTATGCGAGTTACCTGTGCACGTGCAACACTATCACTTTCATACCAAAAGCATATTTTTATTTTCTCATTTCATGAGATCACATCCACATTGTGCACCTACACCCACATGAGCGTGATCTTAACTACCCGTGCGGCTCGAGTCAAATGTATTTCTTTTGTGTTAACATTAAAATAGCGGTGCTGGCTTAGGATTTTAGAATAGAGTAGTGTGAAACTCGTGTAGTGCTCCTAATCGACTGCTCGTGATCTGTGTAGAAATAGTATAGATTTAATTTTTCTTTATGCTCGTGGATTTATACTTTTTATACAGATGTAAATATTATTTGTACTACTCAAAAATGTTGAATCTGGTGTAATCGAACGATAGTGTATGGATGTGTGTTGCCGTCATTAGATTCATTTTGCTCGAGTCAGGAGGAAGAATCATCTTTCTCGATGGCTAAGAATTTGCCCCAAGCTACTCTCGAAACATTGGTGCATGGTTAGTCAAGTGTGAGAGTGATGTAGGCCATCATTTTGGCCCGGTTGAGACTTGTACCCCGTCCTAACGTAATCATTGTTTGCCTATGTTGTGCCAATCTATCTTGTTGATTTTTCCCTACTCCGTGATCACCAAAGCCCTAAAGCTTTTCCCAGTCGCACACCCCAATCTATAAATAATAGTTGATTACTTCTTGCATTTGGTGATGTTGTTGTTTTGCAATTTTGTGATTGTGAGTTGGAGTTTTCATTTTAATATGTGCTGAATGTGGTTTAAAAAAATAAAAAAATTTGGAAGAAGAAAAGAAAAGAAAAAAAAAATATTGTTTGATATGAAATTAGAAAGTGAAAAAGAAATTCCATTTGTGATTTTATTTCTGAAGCGGTAAGAGGTGCACACACCTTTGTTGTCAAGTTCAATTCTGGTGGTTTGGTGCACCTGCAATTTTTGGTTGGCAGGAAGATAATCTTTTGTATGAGCTCATTTGGTTTGTGCGTATTTGCTGTTTTTACTCTTTTTGCATCCTTACCTACGTATACACACAAGCACCAATATTATCCTAAAGTCCTACTGATTCACGCTTGAGTAAAATTAGCATCGTGGAGAGAGTGTGAACGGGCAAGCGTATGGTCCCCGACATTGATGGATTTCTTTGGAGGTGAACACGAGCCCTGGTCTTTGGCAATGCTCATCTGAGTGGCCTGCCAACTTTCTTCCAATGTATGACTGAACGATTCTCTATAATTCTAATTTTGAGTATAAAAAATATTTATTTATGCTTGTCAAAAAGTATAAACTCCGTAATATAATTAAAAAGTTTACCTATTATATTTTCTATGCTCATGATGTATTTGATTTCTCGCAATACTTTATTTTGAAATTACTAAGCCAGCTAACTATTTTTTATTCCACGGGGTGATGATTTTCTCGGGACGAGCAAATCTTTAAGTTTGGTTGTGTGATGACTCTGATTTATATAGGGTTTTTCGGACACATTTAGGCATGTTTTCTCACTCGTGCATGACATTTCAACCGGTAATCAGTTATATTTTCTTCATTTAATTAATGACCACTCTGTGCACTGCTTTGGCCTGAGGGTGTGCAATTGCGCATTCTGTTGTCGGGGGTAAGCACATGGTGCTCCCAATGGCTCTTTTCGTCTATTTTTTGTTGCATTTCTGGGATGTTGGAGTGTCCCCTTGTGATTTATTTGTTTGCGTGCAGCTGGTCAGTTTTCCCCCATGTCCGGAATTTAGACTTGTGGAAAACGCACGACCGTGCATTTTATTAGTGCACGTTTTCTTCCTAGTCATGTGTTTTCTGCAGGTTTATAGTACTCTGTGGTTAATCGTGTGATTTGCTCACACACGGGCAGAAGTGCCCGTATGTGTGTAAAACGCACGGTTCCACCTGCTTACCGGAAATTTCAGCTTTCTATTGTTACCTGTGCATTTTCCTTCACGCACGGGCAAAAGCGTCCGTGCACGAGGAAATGCATAGGTTAATGCTTCTTCTTCGACAAGCTTGTTATGAAATTTAATATCGCATGATTGACGCATGGTCGTGCGCCAATCCGTGTGTGACTATTATTTCTTACTTCTCTATTTAAGTCGCATGTCTCATTCGCCAGGGGATCCAGCCCGCCATTTCCCCTCCCCTGAGCAGGAAAACCTTCCTCCTACCATTTTCTTCTCTCTCCTTGTTGGAGAACTCGTTCAACCGCTGTTCTCCCTCCAAAATCTCTTAATAGCTTCATCATCGGCCGTCATCGTCTTCTCTAACCTCAAAGCTCTGTTTCAAGCTATTAGGTGCTGCATACGTGGATTTCTCCGGTCAGGTTTAACCCGACAGCTATTCACGAAGAAGACGCGCTAATAGAAGGAAGTGAAAGCCCTTCTAAACCTCGGATGTCTTCTGTAGATCGAGGACGGACAAGGCCCGACAACCCTTGACTCCGTCCGTAAATCTCGGAAAGTCTTCGTGCGTTTGGTTGTATCTCTCCCCCATCTCTTGTTGTAACTTTGCGCTTGATTGCGTGGTTGTTGGATTGATGAGTAAGAACTTGATTTGCTTAATGATTTCAACATGTCTATGTGTTGACATATTTTAGTTCTAGATTGTGTTGGTGTGTTTCCCTCTTTTGTGTTCTCGATGTGATAGTTTCGTCCTAACAATTGTTGGGAGCGTGCGTGGCGAAGAGGTTACAATGACCCTCAATGGTTTGTCCATCCTCCTTATTACTCACTTCAGTAATCCACCCAAGCGATGCGGTGAAGGCGACCCGCAATAGTTTTATTAGTGTTAAAATTATGAAACAAAAAATCAAAACCCCTTGTTACGTTGATACTTGCAATTCCTCGTTTAATAGTAAAGTCACACTCTCTACCTACACTCCTCGAGAGATCGATATTCGGGTATTCAACTCCTCAACTTTATTACTTGACTAAGATCGGTACACTTGCCAAAAGAGCATCAAGTTTTTGGCACTGTTGCCGGGAGTGCAACCGTTGTGTGAATTTTTCTATGGGAAAAGTTTTTCATGTGTTCTAAGCACTTTGATCTTTTTTTAGTGCGTTGTATAACAGATCCAAACCCCAGGGATAGAGGTGAAGATCTTAAAGTAGATCTTGAAACCGCACGAGTGAGGCGAGCTCGCCAGAGTGTCGATGCTGCTGAAGAAAGAATGGAAGATTTAGGTCAAGGAGGAAATGGCCTTGGTGAACGGGTCAATAAGGATTAGGAGGTGGTCCAACCTCGAATTAGGACAATGCGAGACTTCACGAACCCTAGCGCAGAAAGTGTTCACCCTGGCTTCGGCCCGACAATCGTAAAAAATAACTTCGAGATAAGCATGCCATCCTCAACATGATCAGAAATAATACGTAGTAAACGGGCTTACTAAGTGAGAATCCGTAGCTCCATCTAGCGGATTTCTCAGAGATTTGTGGCACCTTCCGCTACGCTGGCATTACTGATAATGTGGTGAAGCTAAGGCTGTTCCCGCTTTTGCTAAGGGACAAGGAGAAAACCTAGATCAACATTATTACTCCCGGGACTACAACTACATGGGAGACTCTTTCTACGAAGTTCCTAGCTAAATTCCACCCGGTGGACAAGATAGTGAATGCTCGAAGGGAGATGGACACTTTCCGGAAGCTGGATCAGGAAAGTTTGTCTTAGGTCTGGGAGAGATTTACTGATCTATAGCATCGATGCCCCCTGTACGGCTGTGAGCTGTGGAATTTAGTGGAAATATTTTATTTTGCTATTGAGCCTAATTACAGGGCTATGATAGACGCGGTGGCTTGAGGCACTATGATGAACCTAACTCCTAATGAGGCATTGCAGCTCTTTCGCGACACCTCTTCTCATAGTACGTATTGGACTGCTGGAAGAATCACACCTAGGGGTGCAAGAAATTTGTTCGAGGTGAATGCTGTGTAGCCGTAAGCTGAGGCGAGCCATCCTACGATGGAGTGAATGATGATGCTGAACAGATCAACCCCTCCTCCGGCTCGAGTGATTGCTATTTCGTGCCTGGGTTGTGGAAACCCCGACCATCATATATATGAATGCCCAGCTGGAGAAGCTTTTACTGATCCCTCAAATATATCTACTAACGAGAGTGTAAATTTTATAAATTATTAGAACCGCAGTGCTCCTTATAACAATACTTATAACCCGAATGCGAGAAATCATCAACATTTCTCCTGGAACCAAAATGCTCCCAGTCAAAGCTAGAAGGGAGGCTCGCATCAGTTTGATACTCAAGCCTCAAATAGCCAGTTGTGACCGCCGCAACTGGGTTATAATCAGAATGGGCAGGGGATGCGAAAGAGTGCTTTGGAAGAGATGATGGAGAAATTCATGGAGATGGCCCAATCCAACATATCAACTCAGACCGCCTACATGGGAAACTTGGAGACACAGCTGGGGAAACTGGCCCATGTGTTCTCTGAGCGTACTCACGGTGCCCTCCTGAGCGACACGGAAAAAAATCCTCATGAAGAAGGGAAGAGTGTCAAGGAGGAGGGTGAGTGCAATAAAAATGAAGTGGCCGTAAAGTGTGAGATAAATAAGGTCGAGACGGTAGCCTTATGTGATTCCAAATCTTCTTGCAACATTCTTACTTTGCAAGATATTGAGAAATTTAATTTAAATATTGAGTCGAATGTCTGGAAAGTGCTCTTGCTTGCCGACGGGTCGGTAGTTAAGACCGACGATTAGATAAAGGAGGTTGAAGTGATCTTGAACGGGGCTGTAGTGATCACGAATTTCTAGGTGGTGGGACCATTGGGGAATAATTCAAAACCCATCTTAGGGGTCCTCTTCCTAAGAGCTAGCGAAGCGACATTGCAGTTTAACGTGAGTGGCATCACCTTGGCATCCAAGGTTTCTTTTCCTTTAACGCAGTCCCTTCCCTCTATAATTCAAAACTATCCTAGAAAACTACTGTAATTGAAAGTTATGTTATCTGATTGTTTGCCTAGTGCATCTTAGATAGGTGTACTGCAGAAAGAGGAAGATAAGGTTATGAAAGTGGCAGAAATGCTGATGATAGCTGAAGAAGAGATGAAGACGGAGTTGCTTGGAGTGAAAAAAGATTCGGATGAGAAGAAACTTGAGCGGAGTACAACAGTTGAGAGCGTGCATAAAATAGATTTAAAAACTTTTATTGAGCTGATTAAATTGTGTAAAACTGCTAAACAGGTTACTTGGGATGATATATCACCTACAGCTGGTGAGGAAAGGATGCTTCCAGACGGAAAATCCAGAGGTACCTCTAAAGTGGAAGGGGTGCTTGTTCCTTCTTGGCGATCCCCATCCGTTGATAAAAAAAGAGAACTGAGAAAGCACACGACACTAAATTTTGCCCCCCAGCGCGAGAAGGAAGAGGCTAGGGGCAGGGGAGATTCGTCTTCCCTGGGCCCTAAAGCTTTCTCTTCTTCGTCATCTCGCATGACTGAGGGTATCAATCACAAGTCAGCATTTAGCTGAGGAGTGAAGGATCTCCGGGGCCCTCCCCCTTTCTTTTAATTTAATTTTTGCTTAAAGCAGTGTGTGACTTTAAACTTTATCATTGCGTAATGTACTTATGCTCTGAACATTATATAAGACTTCTAATATAGGTAGTTGGTCCACCTTAAGGACGGTAAAGGAAATGGCTTGTGGGAGACAACCCAATTTCACTGCTTTTAATTTGTTCAATTATGTTGTTGTGATTATATGTTTATAGTATTCATGCGTGGAGGTATTCTCTTTTGCAGGTAGAGTTCGTTTGGGTCGTGGACTTTCTACTGAAAATAAAGACGATCTTTTGGTTTGATCATTTGTTGAGCATGGGGTAACCTCTCCCCCAACTATTATTTCATTAATTTTATTGCAAATCTTGTGTCAGGTTATTTAGATTAAGTCTAGTGGGGGAAAGTTATGTGAGTTATCTATGCACGTGCATCACTATCAATTTCATACTAAAAGCACATTTTTATTTTTTGTTTTCATGAAATCATGTCCGCATTGTGCACCTACACCCACATGAGTGGGATCTAAACCGCACGCGCGGATCGAGTCAAATGTATTTCTTATGTGTAAACTTTAAAATAGTGGTGCTGGTTTTGGATTTTATGATAGAGTAGTGCAAAACTCGTGTTGTGCTCTTAATCTAGTGCTCGTGATCTGTATAAAAATAGTATAGATTTAATTTTTCTTTATGCTCGTGGATTTATACTTTTTCTGCAGATGTAAGTATTGTTTGTACTACTCAAAAATGTTGAATATGGTGTAATCGAACGGTAGTGTAAGGATGTGTGTAGCCATCACAAGACTCATTTTTCTCGAGTCATGAGGAAGGATCATCTTTCTTGGTGGATAAGAACTTGCCCCAAGCTACTCTTGAAACATTGGTGCATGGTTAGTCAAGCATGAGCGTCATGTAGGCCATCATTTTGGCCTGGTTGAACCTTGTACCCTGTCCTAACATAATCCTTGTTAGCCTACATTGTGCATATCCATCCTGTTTATTTAGCCCTACTCCGTGATCACCAAAGCCTAAAAGCTTTTCCCAGTCGCACACCCCAAACTCTAAATATTAGTAGATTACTTCTTGCATTTGGTGATGTTGCTGTGGTGTAGTTTTGTGATTGTGAGTTGGAGTTTTCATGTTAATATGTGCTGAATGTGGTTTAAAAAAAAATCGGAAGAAGAAAAGAAAAGAAAGTAAAAAAGAATGTTGTTTGATATAAAAAAAGAAAGTGAAAAATAAAATTCCATTTGTGATTTTATTTTTATGGTGGTAGGCGGTTCACACACCCTTATTGTCAAGTTCAAGTCTGGTTGTGTGGCGCACCTACAATTTTGGGTTGGCTGTATGATAATCTTTTGTATTAGCTTATTTGGGTTGTGCGTATCCGCTGTTTTTACTCTTTTTGCATCCTTACCTACGTATACACCCAAGCCCCATTATTATCCTAAAGTCCTATGGATTCACGCTTGAGTCAAACTAGCGCCGTGGAGAGAGTGTGAACGGGCAAGCGTATGGTCCCTGACATTGATGAATTTCTTTTGAGGTGATCACGAGCCACGGTGTTTGGCAATGCTCATCTGAGTGGCCTGCCTACTTTATTCCTATGTATGGCCGAACAATTCTCCAGAATTCCAATTTTAAGTAGATACAATATTTATTTACGCCTGTCGAAAAGTATAAACTCCGTAGTATAATTAAAAAGTTTATCTATTATATTTTCTATGTCATGATGTATTTGATTTCTCGCAATACTTTATTTGGAAATTACCAAACCAGGTATCTGTTCTAGTCCACGGGGTGATGATTTGCTCGGGACGAGCAAATGTTTAAGTCTGGTGGTGTGATGAGTTCGATTTATATAGGGGTTTTCGGACTCATCTGAGCCTGTTTTCTCACTCGTGCACGACATTTCAACCAGTAATAGGTTATATTTGTATTGTTTGGTCAATGACCACTCTGTGCACTGCTTTCACCCGAGGGTGTGCAATGGAAAATTTTGTTGTCATGGGTAAGCACATGGTGCTCCCCATAGCTCTTTCCGACTATTTTTTGTTGCATTTCTGTGATGTTGGAGGGTTCCCTTGTGATTTATTTATTTGCGTGCAGGTGGTCAGTTTTCCCCCATGTCCGGAATTCAGACTTGTGGAAAACGCACGACCGTGCGTTTTCTTAGCGCACGTTTTCTTCCCGGTTGTGCGTTTTCTGCAGGATTCTTTCGAGGATTGACCAACTCGTGCAATTTCTTCACGCACGGTTTATTCGGAACCATCAGCGAAGGAAATGCACGGTTTTCCTATAGCTTCCTTGATTTAATGTGCTCTGTGGTTAATCATGCGATTTGCTCACGCACAGAAAGAAGTGTCCGTACGCGAGTAAAACGCACGGTTCCACCTGCTTGCAAGAAATTTCTGCTTTCTGTTGTTCCCGTGCATTTTCCTTCATGCACGGGCGGAAGGGTCCGTGCGCGAGGAAACACACGGGTCAATGCTTCTTCTTCCGCAAGCTTGTTCTGATATTTAATATCGCACGGTTAACGCACAGTCGTGTGCCAAACCGTGCATGACCATTATTTCTGACTCCTCTATTTAAGTCGCAGGTCTTATTCGCCAAGGGGATCCCACCCGCCATTTCCGCTCCTCTTAGCGAGAAAACCTTCCTCCTGCAATTTTCTTCTCTCTCCTCCTTGGAAATCTCATCCGACCACCGTTCTTCCTCCAAAATCTCTTAATAGCTTCATCTTTGGCTGCCATCGTCTTCTCCAACCTCAAAGCTCCGTTTCAAGCTCTTAGGTGCTGCATACGTTGAGTTCTCCGGTCAGGTTTAACCTAACAGCAATTCACGAAGAAGAAGGGCTATTAGAAGGAAGTGACAGCCCTTATCAACCCCGATCGTCATTTGTAGACCGAGTATGGACAAGGCCCTACAACCCTTGACTATGGCCATGAATCTCTGAAAGTCATCGTGCGTTTGGTTGTATCTCTCCCCCTTCTCTTGTAGTAACTTTGCTCTTGATTGCGTGGTTATTGGATTGATGAGTAAGAACTTGATTTGCTTAATGATTTCAGCATGTCAATGTGTTGACATATTTTAGTTCTAGATTGTGTTGGCGTGCTTCCATCATTAGTGTTCTCGATGTGATAGTGTCGTCCTAACAATTGTTGGGAGCATGCATGGCGAAGAGGTGACTATGACCCTCGATGGTTTGTCCATCCTCCGTATTACTCACTTGAGTAATTCCACCCAAGCGACACGGTGAATGCGGCTCGTAATTATTTTAATAGTGTTAAAATTAGGAAACCAAAAATCCAAACCCCTTGTTACGTTGATACTTGCAATCCCTCTTTCAATAACAAAGTCACACTCCCTACCTGCACTCCTCGAGATATAGATATCCAGGGATTCAACTCCTCAACTTTATTACTTACTTATGATTGGTACACTTGCCGAAAGTGCATCAATCTGTCGGTTGGGCCTCATGTAATTATCCTTACCCTTGATGACTTGGCTTACTTCCTGCATGGCCTCATCCAGTTCACACTCTAGCAAGTCATCATCTTGCTGTTGATGAACCGAAGATGCTTGCGGAGTTGGGGCTGGCAATAGTAACAATTGATTTCAGGCACGATCTTTTCCTGGGAAGGGGTGTCGGTGACGTTGAAATCTTCTTCCCTTCCTTAATTGAAAATCTTTCCGACGAGACATCGGGGGTTGCTTGTAAGAAGAAGAAGAATCTTTCTCTGATACAAGCCTGGAAATGAAGTTGGGATTGCTCTTTTCACCTCGTATGTATGAGTTGGATAAGACAATTAACTCTTGATATGTCCTTAGCGCTCGGACGTTAGCCTCAAACTTAAGTGGTCCTTCTCACAGACTATGTATAAGAGCCACTCGATAAATTTCTTGATCGATGATCTCAATGTCAAATATTTCTCTTTGGAAACGATCCACAAATTGAGACCAAGTCTCGTTCTCTTGTTTCCTGTTCTCGAAGAAGGCTTCTGGACCGCCCTTTCTCATTGTTGAGGTAGAAAATCTGAGAAGAAACTCTCTTCACAAATCAGCAAAGGAAGCGATGGATTGAGGACGCAGTCCAATGAACCACTCCCTCACTTGTCCATCAAAGGATATCACAAAGAGTTTGCATTTGGTAGCATATGAAAGGGTCCTGAGAGGTACGATTGATTCAAATGCTTAATGGTGCTTCATTGGATCAGTTTCTCTAGTGTAAATTGGCAACCGCAGCTCTCTGAAGTTAAACGGAGTTTGTTCATGCCAAACATTCTCTAAAAATGGTGACGGCTCTTCCTGCTCTCCCATAACATAAGGAAAAAAGGGAACATAAGTTGTAGCTATAAAAGGAGTAGGAGGATAGAAGGTAAAACCTACTACGGGAGGAGCAAAGGCAGGAGCTACTGAGTAGGGATGACTTCCCAAAAATTTAGAAATCTTTTTTGGCTTCCTCGGGATGCTTCCCGGAAGAAGTTTTGGCGAGCAGCAAACTCATCATTTTGAGACCGCAAGGAGCTGCAGGCCCTTGCAGAAAGGTTTGTGTGTAAACAGGAGGATAGATGGGCAAATAGGCCGGTGGACAAGTTTGCGGATTCTCCAACGCTTTTGTTGGATTGACTGGAGGAACTGATGCTGCTAGAGATTGCATTTCTAATCACTGCATGGTAGCCGCTAGAGTACGGTTGATTGCTTGAAACTAATTGGCAGTTTCTCTACGTGATGGCTCCGAGGCTTCCTAGAGAGGATCTTCACTAGGATATGAAGGAGCAAGGTTCTCGTTTGGTACAAGTTCTGACATGAGTAACCAGTGATTTTCACCTTTTTTCGAGATTTGAATGTCGCGTGTTAATGTTGATGTGGAAAATGCGCTCTTCCGCTAGCTTGCTCGAGAGTGGATCATGATCGATCCGGGATGCAAGGATAAAAAAGAGGTTGTTTAGGAACTGTCGAGCAGACGGTTACTTTGACGGTTGGGATTGATGGTTGAGATCGAGAGAGGGAAAAAGAGAGGGAAAGGGGGCTTCTTGCAGTGGAAACAACAGAGTTCGCTCGCCGCGGCTTAAATGCCACTCCTGTGACGGGATTTCCTTTGATTATGAATCAGATATTATAGCTTGAGATTTCACCTTTACATGGAAAAAAATAAAGGACACAAAGAGGGAAGTTGGCAGCAAGAGGGAAGAGGGCGCCAGAGTCCGTGCTGTTTGACATAGCAGGTCGATAGACCGTGTGGAAAGATAATCCCGCAGTTCGCTACTCTAGGCAAAACATACTGCGCATTCATGCTGGGAGAGCAGCTGAGGGTGCTGAAGCCAAGGCTGGCTGCAAGCGCTTGACCGAGTAGGCCGCGTGGACTGAAAGTTTGATTCCGCAGGTTTTGATGTCTTGGCTGACTGATGTGTCGTCCTCGGTGTCTGTGTGTCCAGAATGAGAGGTATGGGGGCCTATTTATAGGCTCGGGCCTGATACGGTCCTAGTAACATTACACCCGATAGAGCGGTGAGCTTTGACAAATTCCGCGACATGCTTCGGGCTGAAGAGGCAGGTCAGCCTCTACTGGCGAGCTGGAGGAGCTGGCTGCCATCTTCTGGCAGACTGAGTACCGAGTCTGCCTCTACTGGAGGCTTGTCATTCCTACTGGGCGACAAGAGCTTGGCGATCTAGCAGACTGAGGAAGCAGGTCATGCATGTTGGCAATGTGGAGCAGGTAGCCATTGCTGGCTGGCGGCCTGGAGGCAGGTCGCTATTCCTGACTGGCAGCTTGGATTTGAGTCCGTGCCGTGTTGAGCGGGCTAGGAGGATACAAGGTCGGAGTCTTGCAAGACTTGATCAGAGCTGGGAAATCTAGACAACCATTGGGCGGACAGAGGGGTAGTCCGCCTCTGTTAAGTGGGCATGGTGAATTGGAGCTCGCCTCCGTTGATCAGGGAAATAGGAAGTCCGCTCCTGTTAAGTTAAAACATCATTACGCGGTTAGCCGACCTAACCACGCTACCTGTCGGGGAGGGCTGTGGAAGCAGTCCACAGCCACTCCAGAACAAACGGCTGTTGCGCGACTTGGGTGGTTTGACCGGGGAGACCGCCCTAGCCGCGCAGCCTTAGCGGATAGCGGAGTCTATTCTCCATACCAAGAGAAGGGGGAAGAGATAGGCCGCGACCTCCAGGTGGAACCTGGATCTAGCTTGAACTTGCAAGCTGGCTATCTTGAGAGGGATCGCCGATTTTTGGGTTAAAAGTAAGTTCCCGTGGAGAAATCGCCTGCAAATGGTAATCTTTGGAAAATGGAAGTCAAAAGTAGGAAAATAAACATACTACGCGAGTTCCCGAGGAGAAATCGTGAACACCTTCTATTCTCTACAAAAGAGAAGAGAAAAGCATGTAAAAAACATATAATGTGAGTACCTGAGGAGAACTTGCGAACACCTGCTAATCTGTGCAAAAGATAAGTCAAAAGCAGGTAAATTGAAATTATAACGTGATTACCTGAAGTGAACTCGCAAACATCTGCCAATCTCTTCAAAAGAGATGTCAAAAGTAGGTAATTTAAAAAAAATGCGAGTACCAGAAAAGAACTCATGAACACCTGCTAATCTCTGCAAAAGAGAACTCAAAAACAAGTAAATAAACATATAATATGAGTACCTGAGGAGAACTCATGAACTCCTGCTAATCTCTATAAAAGTGAAGTAAAAAGATTGAAAATGAACATATAATGCGAGTACCTAAGTTGAACTTGCGAATATTTGGTAATCTCTGGAAAAGAGAAGTCAAAGGAGGTAAATTTAAAATACGAAGCGAGTACTTGAAGAGAACTCGCATACATTAACTAATCTTTGTAAATATTTAGTCATAAGAGGGTAAATAAACGTATAACGCGAGTACCCGTGGTAAACTCGCGAACATATGTTAATCTCTACAAAAGAGAAGTCAAAAGCAGGTAAATTTAAAATATAAGGTGAGTACCTGAAGAGAACACGAAAACACCTAATAATTTTAGCAAAAGAAAAGTCAATAGCAGGTAAATTTAAAATATAATGCAAGTTCCTGAAGAGAACTCCCGAACACCTATTAATCTCTACAAAAGAAAAGTCAAAAGAAGATAAATTAATGTATAACCCGAGTACCTAAAGTGAATTCACTTACATCTGCTAATCTCCGCAAAAGAGAAGTCAAAAGCAGGTAAATTTAAAATATAATGCGAGTCCCTGAAGAGAACTCGGGAACACCTGATAAAATCTACAAAAGAGAAGTCAAAGCAGGTAAATAAACATATAACTCGAGTACCTGAGGTGAACTCGCGGACACCTGCTAATCTCTCCAAAAGAGATGTCAAAAGAAGGTATATAAACATATAACACGAGTACCAAAGGTGAACTCACGAACACTTGCTAATCTTTGCAAAAAAAGAAGTCAAAAATTGGTAAACATATAACGCGAGTACCTGAGGAGAACTCGTTAACATCTTTTAATCTCGGCAAAAGATAAGTCAAAAGCAGGTTAATTTAAAATATAATGTGAGTAGCAGAAGAGAAAACGTCAACAACTTCTCAACTTTACAAAAGAGAAGTCAAAAGCAGGTAAATAAACATATAACGCGAGTACCTATGGAAAACTAGCAAACACCTGCTTATCTTTGTAAAATATAGTTCAAAAACAGGTCAATTAACATATAATGTGAGTACCTAAGGAGAACTTGAAAGCACCTGCAAATCTCTATAATTTAAAATTAATGCGAGTCCCTAAAGAGAACACACGAGCAACTGCTAATCTCTATAAAAGAGAAGTCAAAAGTAGGTAAATAAACATACAATGCGAGTGATTTGGGAGAATGCGCGAACACCTGCTATTCTCTGTAAAAGTGAGGTCAAGAGCAGATAAAAAAACATATAGCATGAGTATCCAAGGAAAACTCGTTAACACCTACTAATCTCTGCAACAGTGAAGTCAAAAGCAGGTAAATAAACATATAACACGAGTACCTATGGTGAACTTGCGAACATCTGCTAATCTCTGCAAAATAGAAGACAAAAGAAGGTAAATTTAAAATATAACACGAGTTCCTTAAGAGAAGTCACAAACACCTGCTAATATCTGCAAAAGAGATGTAAAAATTACGTAAATAAACATATAACACAAGTACCTGTGGAGAACTCGCGAACACCTACTAATATCTGAAAAAGATAAGTCAAAACAGTTAAATTTGAAATAAAACGTGAGTACTTAAATAGAACTCGCAAACAACTTCTAATCTCAACAAAAGAGAAGTCAAAAGCAGGTAAATTAACATTTAATGCGAGAACCTGAGAGGAACTTGGGAGCATCTCCTAATCTATGCAAAAGATAAGTCAAAAGAAGGTAAATATAAAATATAACGCGAGTAGCTTAAGAAAACTCGCCAACACCCGCACATCTCTAGAAAAGAGAAGTCAAAAGCAGGTAAATAAACATATAATGCGAGTACCTATAGTGAACTCGCAAACATCTGCTAATCTCTGCAAAAGAGAAGTCAAAAGTATGTAAATAAACATATAACTCGAGTGCCTTAGGTGAACTCGCGAACACCTGCTAATCTCTTCAAAAGAGATGTCAAAAGCAGGTATATAAACATATAACACGAGTACCTAAGGTGAACTCACAAACACTTGCTAATCTTTGCAAAAAAGAAGTCAAAATAGGTAAACATATAACGTGAGTACCTGTGGAGAACTCGCGAACATCTTCTAATCTCGCCAAAAGATAAGTAAAAAGCAGGTAAATTAAAAATATAATGTGAGTAGCTGAAGAGAACTCGCCAACAACTGCTCAACTTTACAAAAGAGAAGTCAAAAGCAGGTAAATAAACATATAACGCGAGTACCTATGGAAAACTTGCAAACACCAGCTAATCTTTGTAAAATATAGTTCAAAAACAGGTCAATTAACATAAAATATGAGTACCTAAGGAGAAATCGCAAACACCTGCTAATCTCTGTAATTTAAAAATAACGTGAGTCCCTAAAGAGAACACACGAACCCCTGCTAATGTCTACAAAAGAGAAGTCAAAAGAAGGTAAATGAACATATAATGCGAGTGTTTGGGGAGAACGCGCGAACACCTGCTATTCTCTACAAAAGTGAGGTCAAAAGAAGATAAAAAAACATATAGCATGAGTATCCAAGGAGAACTCGTGAACACCTACTAATCTCTGCAAAAGTGAAGTCAAAAGCTGGTAAATAAACATATAACACGAGTACCTACGGTGAACTTGCAAACATCTGCTAATATCTGCAAAAGAGAAGACAAAAGAAGGTAAATTTAAAATATAACACGAGTACCTTAAGAGATGTCACGAACACCTGCTAATCTCTGTAAAAGAGATGTATAAATTATGTAAATAAACATATATCACAAGTACCTGCGGAGAACTCGCGAACACCTACTAATATCTACAAAAGAAAAGTCAAAAGAAGGCAAATTTAAAATATAACGTGAGTACCTAAAGAAAACTCGCGAACAACTCCTAATCTCTAAAAAAGAGAAGTCAAAAGCAGGTAAATTAACATTTAATGCGAGAACCTGAGAGGAACTTGGGAGCATCTGCTAATCTATGCAAAAGATAAGTCAAAAGCAGGTAAATTTAAAATATAACGCGAGTAGCTTAAGAAAACTCACCAACACCTACTCATCTCTACAAAAGAGAAGTCAAAAGTAGGTAAATAAACATATAAAGAGAGTACCTTTGGTGAACTCGCAATCACCTTCTAATCTCTGCAAAAGAGAACTCAAAAGAAGGTAAATAAACATATAACTCGAGTACCTGAGGTGAACTCGCGAACACCTGCTAATCTCTCCAAAAGAGATGTCAAAAGAGGGTATATAAACATATAACACGAGTATTAAAGGTGAACTCACGAACACTTGATATTCTTTGCAAAAAAAGTTGTCAAAAATAGGTAAACATATAATGAGAGTACCTGAGGAGAACTCGCGAACATCTTCTAATCTCGGCAAAAGATAAGTCAAAAGCGGGTAAATTTAAAATATAACGTGAGTAGCTGAAGAGAACTCGCCAATAACTGCTCAACTTTACAAAAGATAAGTCAAAAGATGGTAAATAAACAATAACGCGAGTACCTATGGAAAACTCGTAAACACCTGCTAATCTTTGTAAAATAGTGATAAAAAATAGGTCAATTAAGATATAATGTGAGTACTTAAGGAGAACTGGCAAACACCTGCTAATCTTTGTAATTTAAAATTAACTCGAGTCCCTAAAGGGAACACACGAACACCTGCTAATCTCTACATAAGAGAAGTCAAAAGAAGGTAAATAAACATAAAATGCGAGTGTTTTGGGAGAACGCGCGAACACCTGCTATTCTCTGCAAAAGTGAGGTTAAAAGAAGATAAAAAAACATATAGCATGTGTATCCAAGGAGAACTCGTGAACACCTACTAATCTCTGCAAAAGTGAAGTCAAAAGAAGGTAAATAAACATATAACATGAGTACCTACGGTGAACTTGCGAACATCTACTAATCTCTACAAAAGAGAAGACAAAAGAAGGTAAATTTAAAATATAACACGAGTACCTTAAGGGAAATCACAAACACCTTCTAATCTCTGCAAAAGAGATGTCAAAATTACGTAAATAAACATATAACACAAGTACATGTGGAGAACTCGCGAACAACTACTAATATCTTCAAAAGATAAGTCAAAAGCAGGTAAATTTAAAATATAACGTGAGTACCTAAAGAGAACTCGCGAACAACTGTTAATCTCTACAAAAGAGAAGTCAAAAGCAGGTAAATTAATATTTAATGGGAGAACCTGAGAGGAACTTGGGTGCACATGCTAATCTATACAACAGATAAGTCAAAAGCTGGTAAAGTTAAAATATAACGCAAGTAGCTTAAGAAAACTCGCCAACACCTGATTATCTCTACAAAAAGAGAAGTCAAAAGCAGGTAAATAAACATATAATGCGAGTACGTATGGTGAACTCGCAAACACCTGCTAATCTCTACAAAAGAGAAGTCAAAAGACGGTAAAAAAACATATAACTCGAGTACCTGAGGTGAACTCGCGAAGACCTGCTAATCTCTCCAAAAGAGATGTCAAAAGCAGGAATATAAACATATAGCACGAGTACCTAAGGTGAAATCACGAACACTTGCTAATCTTTGAAAAAAAAGAAGTCAAAAATAGGTAAAAATATAACGTGAGTACCTGAGGAGAACTCGCGAACATCTTCTAATCTCGGCAAAAGATAAGTCAAAAGCAGGTAAATTTGAAATATAACGCGAGTAGCTTAAGAGAACTCATCAACAACTGCTCAACTTTACAAAAGAGAAGTCAAAAGCAGGTAAATAAACATATAACACGAGTACCTATGGAAAACTCGAAGATACCAGCTAATCTTTGTAAAATATAGTTTAAAAATAGGTCATTTAACATAAAATGTGACTACCTAAGGAGAACTCGCAAACACCTGCTAATCTCTGTAATTTAAAATTAATACGAGTTCCTAAAGATAACACACGAACACCTGCTAATATCTACAAAAGAGAAGTCAAAAGAAAGTAAATAAACATATAATGCGAATGTTTGGGGAGAACGCGCGAACACCTGCTATTCTCTACAAAAGTGAGGTCAAAAGCAAATAAAAAAACATATAGCATGAGTATCCAAGGAGAACTCGTGAACACCTACTAATCTCTGCAAAAGTGAAGTCAAAAGAGGTTAAATAAACATATAACACTAGTATCTACGGTGAATTTGCGAAAATCTGCTAATCTCTGCAAAAGACAAGAAAAAAGAAGGTAAATTTAAAATATAACACGAGTACCTTAAGAGAAGTCACGAACACCTGCTAATCTCTGCAAAAGAGATGTCAAAATTACGTAAATAAACATATAACACAAGTACCTGCGGAGAACTCGCGAACACCTACTAATATCTGCAAAAGATAAGTCAAAAGCAGGTAAATTTAAAATATAACGTGAGTACCTAAAGAGAACTCGCGAACAACTCCTAATCTCTACAAAAGAGAAGTCAAAAGCAGGTAAATTAACATTTAATGGGAGAACCTGAGAGGAACTTGGGACCATTTGCTAATCTATGCAAAAGATAAGTCAAAAGCAGGTAAATTTAAAATATAACGCGAGTAGCTTAAGAAAACTCGCCAACACCTGCTCATCTCTAGAAAAGAGAAGTAGAAAACAGTTAAATAAGCATATAAAGCGAGTACCTATGGTGAACTCGCAAACACCTGCTAATCTCTGCAAAAGAGAAGTCTAAAGCAGGTAAATAAACAAATAACTCGAGTACCTTAGTTAAACTCGCGAACACCTACTAATCTCTCTAAAAGAGATGTCAAAAGCAGGTATATAAACATATAACACGAGTACAAAAGGTGAACTCACGAACACTTGCTAATCTTTGCAAAAAAAGATGTCAAAAACAGGTAAAAATATAACGCGAGTACATTAGGGGAACTCGCGAACTTCTTCTAATCTCGGCAAAAGAGAAGTCAAAAGCAGGTAAATTTAAAATATAACGTGAGTAGCTGAAGAGAACTCGCCAACAACTGCTCAACTTTACAAAAGAGAAGTCAAAAGCAGGTGAATAAACATATAATGCGAGTACCTATGGAAAACTCGCAAACACCGGCTAATCTTTGTAAAATAGTATTCAAAAATAGTTCAATTAACATATAACTTGAGTACTTATGGAGAACTCGCAAACACCGACTAATTTCTATAATTTAAAATTAACGCGAGTCCCTAATGAGAACACACGAACACCTGCTAATCTCTATATAAGAGAAGTCAAAAGCAGTAAATAAACAAATAATGTGAGTGTTTGGGGAGAACGCGCGAACTCCTGCTATTCTCTGCAAAAGTGAGGTCAAAAGAAGATAAAAAACATATAGCATGAGTATCCAAGGAGAACTCGTGAACACCTACTAATCTCTGCAAAAGTGAAGTCAAAAGCAGGTAAATAAACATATAACATGAGTACCTACGATGAACTTGCGAAAATCTGCTAATCTCTGCAAAAGAGAAGACAAAAGAAGGTAAATTTAAAATATAACACGAGTACCTTAAGAGAAGTCACAAAGACCTGCTAATCTCTGCAAAAGAGATGTCAAAATTACGTAAATAAACATATAACACCTGTGGAGAACTCGCGAATACCTACTAATATCTGCAAACGATTAGTCAAAAGCAGGTAAATTTAAAATATAACGTGAGTATCTGAAGAGAACTCACGAACAACTGCTAATCTCTACAAAAGAGAAGTCAAAAGCAGGTAAATTAACATTGAATGCGAGAACCTGAGAGGAACTTGGGAGCATCTGCTAATCTATTCAAAAGATAAGTCAAAAGCAGGTAAATTTAAAATATAACGCGAGTAGCTTAAGAAAACTCGCCAACACCTGCTCATCTCAACAAAAGAGAAGTCAAAAGCAGGTAAATAAACATATAAAGTGAGTACCTATGGTGAACTCGCAAACACCTGCTAATCTCTGCAAAAGAGAATTCAAAAGCAGGTAAAGCAATATATAACTCGAGTACCAGAGGTTAACTCGCGAACACCTGCTAATCTCTCCAAAAGAAATGTCAAAAGCAGGTATATAAACATATAACACGAGTACCTAAGGTGAACTCACAAACACTTGTTTATCTTTGCAAAAAAAGATGTCAAAAATTGGTAAACATATAACACGAGCACCTGAGGAGAACTCGCGAACATCTTCTAATCTCGGCAAAAGATAAGTCAAAAGCAGGTAAATTTAAAATATAACGTGAGTAGCTGAATAGAACTCGCGAACAACTGCTCAACTTTACAAAAGAGAAGTCAAAAGCAGGTAAATAAACATATAATGGGAGTACCATGGAATACTTGCAAACACCTGCTAATCTTTGTAAAATAGTGTTCAAAAATAGGTCAATTAACATATAATGTGAGTACTTAAGGAGAACTCACAAACACCTGCTAATCTCTATAATTTAAAATTAACGTGTGTCCCTAAAGAGAACACACGAACACCTGTTAATCTCTAAAAAAGAGAAGTCAAAAGCAGGTAAATAAACATATAATTCGAGTGTTTTGGGAGAACGCGCGAACACCTGTTATTCTATTCAAAAGTGAGGTCAAAGGCAAATAAAAAAACATATAGCATGAGTATCCAAAGAGAACTCGTGAACACATAGTAATCTCTGTAAAAGTGAAGTCAAAAGCAGGAAAATAAGCATATAACATGAGTACCTGCGGTGAACTTGCAAACATCTGCTAATCTCTACAAAAGAGAAGACAAAAGAAGGTAAATTTAAAATATAACACGAGTACCTTAAGAGAAGTCACGAACACCAGCTAATCCTTGCAAACGAGATGTCATCATTACGTAAATAAACATTTAACACAAGTACCTGCGGAGAACTCGCGAACCCCTACTAATATCTACAAAAGATAAGTCAAAAGCAGGTAAATTTAAAATATAACGTGAGTACCTGAAGAGAACTCGCAAACAACTATTAATCTCTACAAAAGAGAAGTCAAAAGCAGGTAAATTAAAATTTAATGCGAGAACCTTAGAGGAACTTGGGAGCATCTGCTAATCTATGAAAAGATAAGTCAAAAGCAGGTAAATTTAAAATATAACGCAAGTAGCTTAAGAAAAATCGCCAACACCTGCTCATCTCTACAAAAGAGAAGTCAAAAGCAGGTAAATAAACATATAATGTGAGTACCTATGGTGAAATCGTAAACACCTGCTAATCTCTACAAAAGAAAAGTCAAAAGCAGGTAAATTTATATAAAACGAACTACCTGAGGTGAACTCGCAATCACCTGGTAATCTTTACACAAGATAAGTCAAAAGCATGTAAATAAACATATAACGTGAGCACCTGAGGTGAACTAACGAACACCTGCTGACCTTTACAAAAGAGAAGTCAAAAGTAGGGAAATTTAAAATATAACGCAAGTACCTGATGTGAACCCGTGATCACCTGCTAATCTCTACAAAAGAAAAGTAAAAAGTCAGTAAATAAACATATAATGTGAATAACTGAAGAGAACTCGCGAACACCTGCTAATCTCTGTAAGGGATAAGTCGGTAAATTTAAAATATAATGAGAGTAACTGAAGATAACTCGCGAACAACATCTCATCTCTACAGAAGAGAAGTAAAAATTAGTTAAATAACCATACAATGCGAGTACCTATTATGAGCGCACAAACACCTTGTAATATTTGAAAAATAGACATTAAAAGCATGTAAATTAAGATGTAACGCGAGCACCTGAGTAGAACATGAAAACACCTGCTAATCACTACCAAAGAGAAGTCAAAAGCAAGTAAATAAACATACAATACGAGTACCTGAGGTGAACACACGAATACCTGCTAATCTTTGCAAAAGTGAAGTCAGAAGCAAGAAAATTTAAAATATAACGCGAGTAACTAAGTAGAACTCAAAAAAACCTGCTAATCTCTACAAAAGAGAAGTCAAAAGTATGTAAATTTAAAATATAATGCGAGTACCTAAAGATAACTCACAGATAAATGTTAATCTCTGCAATAGAGTTATCATAAGCAGGTAAATAAACATATAACATGAGTACCTTAGGAGAACTTGCGAACACCTGCTAATCCTTACAAGGGTGAAGCAAAAAGCAGATAAATAAATATACAACGTGAGTACCTGAGGTGAACTCGTGAATATTTTCTTATCTCTGCAAAAGTGAAGTTTAAAGGAGGTAAATTTAAAATATAATACGAGTACCTGAAGAGAACTCGTGAACACTTGCTAATCTCTGCAAAAGTACAGTCAAAAGCACGTTAAGAAAAACATATAGCGCGAGTACTTGAGTTGAGCTCATGAACATCTGGTAATCTTTGTAAAAGAGAAGTCAAAAGCAGGTAAATTTAAAATGTAATGCGACTACCTGAAGGGAACTTGCAGACACTTGATATTCTATACAAATAAGAAGTCAAATGTTGGTAAATAAACATATAACACGAGTACCTGACGAGAACTCGCGAACACTTGCTAATCTCTACAAAAGATTTTTCAAAAGAAGGTAAATTTAAAATATAACAAAAGTATATGAAGAGAACTCGCGAACACCTGCTAATCTCTACAAAAGAGAAGTAAAAAACAGGTAAATAAACATATAACGTGAGTACTTGAGCTGAACTCGCGATCATCTGCTAATCTCTGTAAAATAGAAGTCAAAAGCAGGTAAATTTAACATATAAAGCGTGTACCTGAAGAGAACTTGCAAACACTTGCTAATATCTGCAAAAGAGAAGTTAAAAACAGGTAAATTAACATATAATACGAGTACCTGAGGTGAACTCATGAACACCTGCTAATCTCTACTAAATGGAAGTCAAAAGCAGGTAAATAAACATATAATGAGAGTACTTGAGGTGTACTCAAGAACACCTGCAAAACATTGAAAAAGAGATGTCAAAAGCATGTAAATTTAAAATATAATGAGAGTACATGATGAGAACATGTGAATTCCTCATAATCTCTGCAAAAGAGAAGTCAAAAGCAGGTAAATAAACATATAATGCGAGTACAAGAGGATAACTCGTGAACATCTACTAATCTTTGCAAAAGTGAAGTCAAAAGCAAGTAAATAAATATATAATACGAGTACCTGAGGTGAACTCTCAAATATTTGCTAATCTCTTGAAATGAGAAGTCAAAAGGAGGTAAATTTAAAATATAATGTGAGTACCTGAAAAAACTTTCGAAGACCAGCTAATCTCTTAAAATGAAAAGTCAAAAGCAGGTAAATCTACATATAATGTGAGTACTTGAGGTGAACTCGCAAACATCTGCTAATCTATGCAAAAGAGAATTCAAAAGCAGGAAAATTTAAAATATAACGCGAGTATCTGAACAGAACTCACCAACACCTGCTAATCTCTGTAAAATAGAAGTCAAAAGCAAGTAAATAATCTTTAATTCGAGTACCTGAGGAGAACTCACGAACATCTACTAATCTTTTGAAAAGATAAGTCAAAAGCTGGTAAATTTAAAATATAACGTGAGTACCTGAAGAGAACTCGCCAACACCTGCTCATATATACAAAAGAGAAGTAAAAGTAGGTAAATAAACATATAACACGAGTACCTGTGGTGAACTTGCAAACACCTGCAAATCATTACAAGATAGACTTCTCTTTTGCAGAGATTAGAAGCTGTTCGCGAGTTCTCTTCAGGTACTCACGTTATATTTTAAATTTACCTTCTTTTGACCTCTCTTATTGAGATTAGCAGTTGTTCGTGAGTTCTCTTTAGTTTCTCACGTTATATTTTAAATTTACACGCTTTTGACTTCTCTTTTACAAAGATTAGAAGGAGTTGGCGAGTTCACCTCGGGTACTCGCATTATATGTTTATTTACCTGTTTTTGACTTCGCTTATGTAGAGATTCGCAGGTGTTTGCGAGTTCTCCATAGGTACTCACATTATATGTTTATTTACCTGTTTTTGAATTCTCTTTTGTAGAGATGAGCCGGTGTTTGTGAGTTCTCTTTAGGAACTCGGGTTATATTTTAAATTTACCTGCTTTTGACTTCTCTTTTACATAGATTAGAAGATATTTGCGAGTTCACCTCAGGTACTCACAGTTTATGTTTACTTACCTACTTTTGAATTCTCTTTTGTAGATATTAGCAGTGTTCGCGAGTTCACTTCAGGTACTAGCATTATATTTTAAATTTACTTTCTTTTTACCTCTCTTTTGTAGAGATTAGAGTTCTCCTTATTGACTGCATTATATTTTAAATTTACCTGCTTTTGACTTCCCTTTTGTAGAGATTAGAAAGTGTTTGTGAGTTCAACTCAGGTACTCACTTTAAATATTTATTTACTTGCTTTTTACTACTCTTATGCAGATATTAGAAGGTGTTTGCGAATTCCCTATAGGTACTCATATTATATGTTTACTTTCCTTCTTTTGACTTCTCTTTTGTAGAGAGGAGTTTGTTTTGGCGAGTTCTCTTAAGCTACTCGCATTATATTTTAAATTTAACTGCTTTTGACTTCTCTTTTGCAAAGAATAACAGATGTTCGCAAGTTCATCTCAGATACTCGCATTATATGTTTATTTACCTATTTTTTGACCTCTCTCTTGTTGATATTAATAGGTGTTCACGAGTTCTCTTTAGGTACTCCTGTTATATTTTAAATTTATCGGCTTTTGACTTATCTTTTGTAAAGATTAGCAGATGTTAGCAAGTTCACCTCAGGTACTCGCGCTACATATTTATTTACCTGCTTTTTACTTCACCTTTGTAGAAATTAGCAGGTATTCCCGAGTTCTCCTCAGGTACTCGCATTATTTGTTTATTTACCTGCTTTGGACTTCTCTTTTATAGAGATTTGTACGTGTTCATGTGTTCTCCTCAGTGTTAAACCCAGAATCCGCAACATGTTTAACAAGGACCCAGGTCATCCTCTTTCATATAAAGACTCAGTTCTACAGTCTGCTCAGGTCGGTAGGACTCGCCTCAGTATTAGAAAGATCCAGGTCTCTCTGGAGGCAGACTCAATTTCCAGTCTGCCCAAGTCACCCAATTTCGGGATTCCAGCACCAGCCTCCTTTAGCGACAGACTCAATCCTGCAGTTCGCCCAGGTTGTATAGCCTCAGGAGATCTTGGATCGCACTGCTTCATTTTCAAGCAGACACTACCATTAGCCCGCACAGGTCGCGGCCCTCCAGCCAAGATCGTTCCTTGTAGCAATAGACGGAAGCTCCAGACCAAGAGCCCAGTCTGCCCCTCTTGTATGGACTGGCTTGTCTTCTCTTTTTTATTTCTCGTCACAGCTGCCCGGTTCTCCCGTACCCTTAGTAACCGATTATTTTAGCCCTGACCGTTTGGGAAGGCCCCCGAACCTATAAATAGTGTGAAGCGGTGCCCCCAAAGCACGCTAAATCGAGCCCAGGAGCCTACTTGTTAAAGGTTGCGGACTTGAATCTCTGGCTTTGTGGTCTCCAGCTTCCTCTTCTTTCAGTTCTCTTCCTCTGCTTATAATACACCATTTGCAATAAAAGGAAAGCCCATCATAAGAGTGGCATTTAGGCCGTGATGGGCGTTGTCTGGTGTTATCATGGCTCACGGATCTACTGTCTTTTTAACTCGTTCACTAGTAGATAGTTGCTTGCAATCGCCTCTTTTCCCTTCCTTTCCCCCTCAATCGAGCCATTAGCTGGTGGTTCCCGTTTCTGCGCATCAACAGTTAACATGCGACCTTCAGATCTCAAGAATTTTTTGAAATTAGCGAACAAACATGTCAGACCTACGAGATCGTCATTCAAACCGCTCAAAATCATAAAAAGACTCACTGTGGGATGCAATTGAACACTCTCGTTGGGAGGCAGAACGATCTCGCAGGGAGACCGATCATCTCTTGGATATAATTATTCAGGATTTGAACACACTTACTCAGCATCTTATGCCTTTGGCCGCAGTAAATCTTGCTGACACTCTAGTCCGCCAGACTTTGCTCCACCAGTCTCCGGCAGTCACGCCTTCTCCCCAAGCTCGCCCTCTAGCTCAGACTACAGTTCCTCTGTGGCCCTAAGAAGATAAGTTCGCCTCTTATATGGACTTCTTCAGGGAGGTGGCAAGGAGCACTCCTGCCCGCCAGCTCGACTTTGCCGATCGCTAGTCCGCTCATCCTGCGAATGCTCCAGCTCCAGTCCGCCCCGCATATCTTGCTGAACATGAAGCACCCTCTCCCTTCGTGAATAGAATACGATTGGATTCCGTGCCGAAAAACTTCTTAGAACCTCATCTGCCTCTATATATAGGGGAGACCGATCCAGTTGCCCATCTACAGGCCTTCGAAGGGGCAGTAGCTTTGAGATGCCTCTCTGACGCATTTAAGTGCAAACTCTTAGTTACCACCTTCGATGGACAAGCAAGAGAGTGGTTCTATGAGTTGCAATCTGGCATGATTTCTTCTTTTGCAAAGTTCTGGCTCAAGCTCCTTTTGAGGTTTGCAACCTCAAAGAAGAGGAAAGATGGACCGGTTGCCCTCTTCGGTATCAAGCAAAGAGACAACGAGTCAGTTTCCCGATTCATTGACCACTTCTAGAAGGAGATTCAGGGGGTGCAGAATGTGAACCCCGAATACTACAAAGTTGCTCTATTTTACGGCCTCCGGGAAGTCCCTCTTAAGTTCAAGGCAACAACCAAGGTGCCAGCCACTTATCAGGAGTTGATTGCCCTGGTTAATCGGTTCATTAAAGGTGAGAATGGCAACCCAACATACTTTTTATCCATGACAGCCAAGGCTGAAGGAATGGATATTTCTAGTTCTTCTGTTGATCATTGCCACACCAAGCCTCCTCGCCCCGACTATCAGTTTCCTGCTCAGAGGTGGCGACACTTCCATCATAAGAAACCATTTATTGGCCATCAATAGTTTCGAGATCTGAAACTATTGTTGGCCACCGCTCCCGCCTTACAAGCTCAAGTTCTACCCTTCCACCAAGATGCTCTGCCCGCTCCAAGGCAGCATTCAAGTGACTCCGCAGAGGATTTTGCAGATTTGGGCCTGAGCATTGATGAGGTCGTCCAGACCTTGCCGAGGAGGTTTGATGATAGGAAGCAAGGACCTCAGAACGAGTGGAAACCAAGGAACTCTTATCTATTTTGTGTGTTCCACAAAGATAAGGGACATTTGACAAAGAATTGTAGAGCCCTTTATGAACTGGTTGAGAAGTTGATTGCTGAAGGCAAGATGAATGATCTGGGAAAGAAGGATGCCTCATCCAAACCATCCACCTCCAAGGGAAAGCAGGTGGCCGAGGCCCACGTGGAATATGAGAGATTGAGGATGTTGACCGTCTGGGGCCCTATCAACATTAATAGTGAATGCATTGACACAGATGATGAAGGAGCCTTGGGGTGGCTCTTCTAAATTCATGGTGGAGTCGTGACCTAATCAACTCACAAATCTTCAATTGTAAGGGACTCTTGGGCAGAGGTCGCCTCTACTTCTTCTTCTGCTCCATCAAGGGGAAATGTCACTTTTGGCCAGGATGATCTTCCCCCAACTGCCAACCCATTCAATGATGTTGTGATGATCAAGGCAGCTATCAAGGACTATACAGTGGACAGGATTCTTATTGATACAAGCAGTTCTGTCAAACTTCTTTTCAATTCAACCTTTGAGGCCCTGAAGAATGGAAAGCCTCCGCTTTCCCATGAAGGGCCACTCTACGGCTTCTCTGGAGAAAGAAAGGAGGTCTAAAGCTGTGTCACACTTTCAGTGAGACTTGGGTAGTAACAAAATTGATCCAGTTAATGGTAGTCGAAGCTCCAAGTATCTATTATGTTATCTTTGGGAGGCCTCTCCTCAATAATTATCAAGCGGTAGTGTCAACCTACCATCTCGCCATAAAGTTCAATGTTGATGGACAGCAATATAGGGTCAGGAGCGATGCAAAGAAAGCTTGGGAATGCTATGTTTGCACAATCAACATGATTGAAATCAATCCTCCCGCTTTACAAGCTGCATCACTAAAAGTTTCTTCTTGTTCAGATGTAGCTGATGATAGAGAAGGAGCTCACTTGAAACCTTCCCCGGTGACTCAAGGAGTCCCCATTGCTAAAGGGGAGGAGAGGAAGCTCTCCATCAACTTGGAGCTACCGGTAGATCATAAAGCCGAGTTGATCTCTTGCTTGCTAGAGAACCTAAATGTCTTCGCTTGGTCAGTGGAGGACATTTCGAGAATTGATCTAGATGTCGCTTTCCACCATCTCAACATCGATCAAAATTTCAAGCTTGTGCATCAAAAGAAAAGAGATGTGGAAACCAAGCTTGCTGATCCGATCAGAGAGGAGGCTGCAAAGTTCCTCAAGATTAAATTTATCCATGAAATTCAATATCCCGCCTGGGTATCTAACGTTGTAATGGTTAAAAAACCATGGGGAAAATGGCGAATGTGTGTAGATTTCACGTGATTGAATAAAGCATGTCCTAATGATTGTTACCCCTTTCCTCAAATAGATTCTTTAGTTGATTTTGCGATTAGGGATTCTTTTATGAGTTTTTTAGATGAATTCTCTAGTTACCATCAACTTAGAATGCATAAGCTCGACGTGCCTCATACTTCCTTTATCATGAATGACAGTTGATATTGTTACCTCGTGATGCCTTTCGGGCTTAAGAACAATGGTGCGAGTTATCAACGAATGATGGATCATGTGTTCAAAGAACAGAAAGGGAGAAACCTTGAAGTGTATGTTTATGATCTCTTGATATAAAGTAAATCTTTCTCTTTGCACCTACATGACCTAGTAGAGACGTTCTCTACTCCGCGAATATACAAGATGAATCTTAATCCATTAAAGTGCACATTTGGGCCGAGTAAGGGAAATTTTTTTGCCATCTCCTTATTCAAGAAGGACTAGCCCCTAATCCTAATAATGTAAAAGCTATTCTCGATATGGCACCTCCTAAGTCACCCAAAGAAGTTCAACAGTTAAGAGGAAGGTTAGCAGGCCTTGCAAGATTCATCTCTCGAGTCGGAGATAAGAGTACCTCTTTCTTTAATACTCTTCGACGAGCGTACAAATTTGAGTGGACTGAAGATTGTTTAGAAGCCTTTGTGCGGCTGAAGAAACAATTAACCTCAACACCTTTGCTATAGAGCCCCTGATCAGGGTAAATATTGTTCTTATATCTGGGAGTTGGCCTGGAAGCGGTTAGCTCAGTTCTTGTTTGGGAAGAGAACAGAAGACAGTTTCCAGTTTACTATATTAGCCATATCTTCAAAGCGCAGAAACAAGATATCCGATTTTTGATAGGTTGGCTTTAGCACTTGTAATGTCATCTCGGAGTCTCTATCCGTATTTCAAGGCAAATGCAATTTAAGTTATGATAGATCTATCTTTGAGAAGCATGCAAGAAAAGCCAGAGAATTCAGGGAGATTGGCTAAATGGGCAATAGAGCTGAGTGAGTTTGAAATCTCTTATGTGCCCAGAACTGCCATCAAGTCTCAAGTACTGGCATACTTCTTGATTGATACAGCAGAATCTAGCTCTGGTCAAGCAGAAAGATCTCCTTTTGCTTGGACCATCTATATTGATCGTGCCTCAGGAAGAAACTCCTCAGGAGCAGGAGTAGTTCTTATTAACCCCAACAACATCAAGTTTGAGCAAGAGATAAAGTTTTTCTTTCCAACTATAAATAATCAGGAAGAATATGAAGCTTTATTTGCCAGCTTGAAGCTTGCGAGGGAACTTGGGATCGATCACGTTCACATAAAAACTGATTCTCTGGTAATTACATCACAAGTCTTGGGAAACTTTGAGACCTGAGAGCCAATCTTGAAAAAGTACCTTGCCCTAGTAAAGATTGAACACGGCAAATTCAAGATCTTTACAATAGAGAATATCCCGAGGATTGTAAATAAAGAAGCAGAAGTTCTTGCCAAGCATGGACTTCCATCTAGAGGAACAACTTCCGAACTCTTGCACCCGGCAATGGATTAAGAAGAGCTGATGCAAATGATCAACGCTCATCCTGGATGGATCCATTCGTCCTTTATCTATCTTCAGGAAACTTTCTTCCTTCAATCAAGGATAAGAGAAAATTCAGAATCAAAGCAGCTTATTACAATCTGATATCAGGCATTCTGTATAGAAAGACCTTCCTGTCAACAATGGCAAGATGTGATTCAGAAGAAGAGGCTCCTACTATGCTTCAAGAAGTTCATGCTGGTGATTTTGGATGTCACTCAGGAGCAAGGACCCTCGGAAGGAGAATCCTCCAGCAAGGATATTTCTGGCCCACTATGAAGAAGGATTCAGAAGCTTATGCAAGGAAATGTGCTCGGTGCCAAAAGTTCGCTCCACTTCAACATCAATCAGCTCAACTGCCCAAATAAATTGCAACACCACGGCCCTTTGTAGTATGAGGAATGGATATCTTTGCTCCTTTTCACATGGAAAGCAGACAGTGGCGCTTCATCATAGTAATGATTGATTAATTCAGCAAGTGGATCGAGGCCAAGGCATTTGCTAAAACAACAACTCAGGTTATAAAGAGCTTCATCTGGGGGGAAATAGTCTGCTGGCACGAAATTCCAATGGCAATTATCATAGACAACGGGCCATAGTTCAACAAAAATGAGATGGTTGATTTTTGCAAGCAGATTGGAACAGAGCTGAGTTTTGCATCAGTCCATCATTCTAGGAGAAATGGCAAGGTTGAGGCAGTAAACAAGCAGATTCTCAACTTGCTTAAGATGAAAGTGCATAATCTCAAATTTAGTTGGGCTGATGAACTTCTGTCGGTTCTCTGGACCTTGAGGACACACCTTGATCAGAACCTAGAGAGACTACTTTCAAGCTCTCTCATGGTTCAAAGGCTCTCATTCCAGTTAGGTTCGAAGTTCCATCACCAAGAGTTCTGCTTGCTAGTCAAGGCATAGAAGTTTGACTTGAGCTGAACAATGAAGAGATGAAATTCAGCTTGGATCATATTGAGGAAATTAGAGATAAAGCAGCCATAAGGTAGGAAGAAGTAAAGAGAAGAATGGACAGATACTTTGATAAGAATGTAAGGATCAAACACTTTCATATGGGAGATCTTGTTCTTAAAAAAGTTGATGCTGCATCAAGTACCGACTTTGTAGGGAAGCTGAATCCGAATTGGGCTTGTCCATTCATTATCAAGGAAGTACTAAAGAATGGAGCTTATCATCTGCAAACTTATGAAGGAAATGATGTACCACATACGTGGATTGGGGATGATCTGAAACGGTTATATTCCTTAACCAACTCCTCTCTCATTCTTCCTTTGTAACTTTTCAATGATTATTTTTAATCAAAGGCACCTTACTGACTTTTTTCCAAGCATTTTCTCTGTCTCATGCACAACTCAAAAGCAAGGATAACTGACACCAGGAGACATTGTCGAGTTCAGCTTGGACCCCACTTGAATCGTTGTCATTAGCGTAACACCATGATGACCATATGTTGCGGTGAGATTTTGCATCGTGTAGTGTGATCTTGTAGATTCTAGGGCGGTGGGCTACTGAATTTCGGATCCTGGCTGATATCTAACCACACCTCTACATTTTGGAGGGAAAGGGTGAGTACTAGCTATACCTTGCCTTATAAGGTATATTGTTACAACTTTGATGATCACATAAGGAAAGCAATGCTATTTGAACCAGCCCATAGATCATCCTCGCTTATGACCCTCGAATACTCTTTGGTACCCTCAAGCAGTGCCTCCAAGAGACCCACACCTGGGTTGATCTCAGAGGAAAGCAATGGGCTTTAAGCGCACCTGCCCAAAAGATCAACCTGGACTGTACTCCATGCAAGAGGGCAGTAAACTTTCTCTTCTCTTTGGGTGAGGATTGAGTGTAAACCTTTTGTGACCCTGTGAGGAAAGCAATGGGCTCTGCGCGCACCAGCTAGCTTGGTCACCTAAGTTTGTAGCTCATTCTCATCTCGCAAGTAAAATTTAGGCAAGGAGCGGATTGTATATTGGTATCCGCTCAGTCTACCGATTTTTAGTGGGTTAATTGCACCGCTTTTGTGACTCTATGAGAAAAGAAATGGGCCTTGCGCGCACCTGCCCGCTTTGTCACCTTAGTTGTGAATCATTTCTTTTCAGTGCGGACTCAATGTTGGTATCCGCTCAGTCCGCCAGTTTTTAGTGGGTTGATCGCACTGTTTTAGTTACCCTGTGAGGAAAGAAATGCAATATGCACCTGCCCGCTTGGTCACCAAAGTGGATCATTTCTCAGTTCATACACTATTATTCGTTTTCAGTCTACAAAGCTTGATCTATTAGGCCGCAAAGATACTTGGGTGATGTGCTTTACAGTTTTGTGACCCTGTAAGGAAAGCAATGGGCCCTGTGCGCACCTGCCCGCTTGGACAGCTAAGTCTATAACCCATATTTCTAAGCTCTAAGAGTTTATCTATAATTCTCTCTCATTTCGCAACATCTACCATCTATCTTTTCTTAGCTCGCAAATTTTTATCATAAGAATCTTGGTTAATGAAATAGCGGACTGGAATTAGTATTCGCCAAAGTCCATGTCAACTCGACAATATCCAAATCTTTTTGGCGAGCTAGAAAATCATATTCGTATCACGTTCAAGATATTACGGCGAGGTACAACTAAATCATTTTCCAGTTGTTATATAACCTTGGCGAGCTGTAAAATCAATAGTTGCGGCCTAGATTATTATTAATCTTGGTCATCTTCGATCTAAGCTTATCTCTAAGCATGCAGCCTAGATTCTAAATGGCGCAGGTTGGTTTTCACTAAACTACAGTGGCGATCATTGATCATGCACATTTCAGACCATTGAAATACAAGAAATGGATAATGAAAATAGCAGAAGACGCGAGCTGATCAAAATATACTTTATATTTAATCAAGTCAAATTTATAACTTTTGAAAAGTTGGCAGCCTCTAAAGTGAGCCCGCCACTTCCTTGCAAAAATTAAACATAATACATTCATTCTACCGAACCCTTGCGCATTTTTGCCACAGGAGCATTGGGACTTAAGGATTCATCAATATTGACATCGGGAGAGTAGCCCTCCGAGACGCTTTCTCGCCATGCGGGCTTTCATCATCGGAGCTAGACGAAGAAGAGTCGGACTCGACGGACTGATCTACTACCCGCTTGCTTGAACCAGCATCTTTAGCAGCTTCATCTTCAGCTGCTTCTTCTTCTTTTTTCTCTTCTTCTTATTCTTCCTCTTCATCCTCATCGATCACTTCTTTTCGTTTTGTAGCTCACTCCATTGTCACGACCTTGTCCTCCAGCTCAGGGAAGAGATGGAGAAAAGGCACTCCTTCCACATCACCCTTTGCGAAGCCGCCTTCAAAGAACTATCAGATAGCGATCTCGATGCTTTCGTTCACATAAGGAGACATGGCTTATAGGAAGCTACGATTCCCGAGGTCGTACGCGGTCTGCAAAAAAAAAATCAAGTCAGGTCTCCACGGACATAATATAAAGACTGCTGCGAATATAAAGATTACCGTCGCATCCTCCTTCTAAAGAGCAACCTTCTTTTCTAATCGCTTATTTCTTTCTTTCAGCGATTTCATTCCCTCCTGAAGTTGCTCATTCTCCTTGAGCAAATCTCTTGTCAAGAAGCCCAGGTAGTGGCTCGTCACCACGTTGTTCGCGCTAGTATGTATGGCTAGCAGAGGAAGCTTGGTAAGAGGGAACTTTTTTACATCCCACAAGTTGCTCTTCCCGTAGAGCGCAGAGATCGCAACATGTGTGTGGTGAGATACTCTTGGACTCCTCTAAGAGGGAAGCGTATTGGAGAGGCGTACATGATTATTTTTTCTATGCCAGTGGATCATCGGGTTTCCCCGCAGATTTTTCTGGCTTCTTCCAAAGCCATGCATATCAAAGCTTTTAGAAGAGGAGGTGCCCGCGGTGCGATTTCACTCCTGTATTCTTTTTCTTGCAATCTCTTTCTTCCTTTCCCTTTGTGTAGGGGTCAGGCCGCTTGGCGATTTAGGCGGATTTGCGGGTGCCTCCAAGATCGCTGCAAGAAAAGGAAAATTCAATTAGTTCACTACTGGTCGCGGCAACTACAGAGGTAGGTCGTAGAGCATATAGGTTACTCTCTTGGAGAGCTACGTTGTCTAAACTTGCCAGTATTGGGATGTAGTGTTCAATTTCAAGCCTTGCTCCAGCAAAGAACTCAACAATTATGTTCTCCACTGCATCAAGCTTTACACTTTTGAAGGCGGAGTCCGCGCGCTCCTGCGGATGAGTATGCGCAAACCCTAGTTCGCCTTCAAAGATCAGATACCTTGAGATCCAGTTATGGATCTTGTTCGGCAGGCCCATAACCTTCATGCATCTATAGTAGAAGTAAATCACGCCATTGTACCGGCGGCCTCCGGTCGGTGTTATTGAGCGGACTGAAAATATTTTCCTGAAAATGTTCAAAGAGAAGGCGATCTTCATAGACCGAAAATAATATATATAACTATAAATGGCGGCAAGGGTGTTCGGTGGGAGCTTCCCTTGCACCATGCTATAGTGTTTGAAAATTTCAGCAATCTCCCATAGTAAAGGGAACTTGAATCCACAGTTAAAATGATCAATAGGCACTGCGATCTTAGTTGTTGTGGAGAAGTTGATTCTTTCTTGATCCTCTGGAAGACAGACTTGAACAGACATGCCCGCCATTTATTTCGAAACAAAGTCCTCAAAGTCGACCTCTGTCAGCTTACACTTTTTGTGGTCGGCAGCTTGGAAGGCAAACGCTGCATCAGTACATGCGGACATAATTTTTTGAGACTGCAAGGACTTCTACTTCGATCACTTTTCCCGCATTAAAGAAGCAATGAAGCTCTATTTATAGAATTTTAGGTATGATAACTATCGACCAGATTGCTCTATTTTATCCTTCAGTCCGCCCAGCTCGCTATGTTTTTAGTGTTCCTAAAAGAAATTTTCAAGCACTTTTCAAATCAAAATATGCGGACACAGAATTAGTTTGCACGGTTCGCATTCAACAACATTATCCTGCAGAAAGATTCATATCACGCGGACCGCAGGATTGTTCAAATCACAGTGCAATATAATACGGATCACATAGATCACATCACAGTTCAATAAAAGACAAAGCAATGTTCGAGCAGACAAATTATACATCTAATATAAAATTGTTTGTGCCCATAAGAGGACTTAGCGGTCTCTATGATCAGGTCGCACAGAGCGCTCCTTCCTATCTCTACATAGACGCATCGCTTGGTCACATCCTTGAAGTACTTCGCCGTACAGCTATTGGATGAGAGCATGGAGTTGAACGTGCAGTGCATATGCGCAGCCTCCCGATCCACCAGGCTCAAAGGAACCACGGGCTCGGTATCCAGCCTCGGCACCTCGTCCGTAGCGGGCTGCCCTCCTTCAGCTGAAACCGGAACCTCTGTTGGAGTAGTGCGATCTAGCAATCGCAGCCTCTCAACAGGGACTTAGACACCTCGTTGGCTCCTTCCTTCTCGCACCAGATTCAAGTATTTCTCCTTGTAGTGGCGTACGTCCTCACCAAGCCTCCTCTTCTCCATGTCTCTCTTATCAAGGACCATCGAAATGCTGGCGATCTGGTATTCCAAAGCCTTTTCTCGCTCTATCTTCTTTTTCAACTCAGCTTGAATACTTTCAATTTTCTCTTCAAACTTTTTCATTTCTAACATTACCAAGTTATCCAGGTTGGATTTCTCACCTTATACGGACTCACCAAGAGAGATCGCGCTAGGTCGCTCTGAAATGTTTGCTTATGGAGATGGCACGATCTTGTCAGGTTCAGCAGGTCTAGGTGGCGACTTCCGTCCTCAAACAAAGGAAGAAAAGTTCAATTTTTAATACAGGTCGCAGCAGACTCAAAATGCAAAGATTAAAATCAGATTTTTGGCATTAATCGCGGCGATTAGGCGACTATCTAAGATAGGCCGCATTATCCTCTCCGGATCGAAGGCACTTTGTCATCTTCTCCATTCTTGATGGACTTTTGCTCTTTTCTCGGCCGCCGAGCTTGCTTAAACTACTATGTCATCGGTTTCTGTGATTACCTTTATCGTCTTTGACTTCCACTTGGGCTACTTATAGATCCACTGACGCTTAAAGTGCTTAGGCGCCGATTGGGGTTTACCTGACCGCAACAGCTTAGTAGAAATCCGCAGATCATCAGCTTGCTTGTCCGCCGTGATCTGCTTTGAGGTTGCCTCCACTTTGGCCTTTTGGGCGGCGATCTTTTCCTTCTATGCGGCGATCTTCTCCCTTTACTTCTCCTTCTCATCTCCTTCAATTGCAGAGGTGGAAGGGTGGTCGCCACCCTTAACCCCCAAAAACTCGACTTCAGGTTGCAACACCTCCAACAAAGATAGATTAGTGGCAACAAGTTTGTCGTTATCTATAGAGTTGAGTATCTCAACAGTAGATAAGCTGACCATGGATAGGGAATCATTTCCCATGATTGTAGCCTTCGGAGTAATGAAGTCGGTCTTGGGAACTTCCTTTTCTCGCGAGCTGTGCTGCCAGCTCACAGCCCTAGTCTGCGTGGAGACATTCTTCTCCTTCATGGCACGCAACTTCTTCTATACTCGCACAATAATGGAAGACTTGTCCCTCTTCCTTTTATTCTTTTCAGAGGGGCCTTCTTTCTAAGGCAAGTCCGTAGTAACCTGCTCTAAGTTCGGCTGACTCTTGCAGACTACCTCTGGGTTTATGACAACAAAGGTCTGAGAAGGAACCTCTTTCTCGGCTTCTTCTCCAGCATATCGATTATCTTGATCTAGATCAATGACAGGCTGCTGGACAACTAATGAGGAAAACACATTTTCCGTGTTTATACGCAACATGAGTGTTCCCGAAGTAGACGGGTACACGACCATGTCTATAGAGTCCGCTGGTATCTGATTATTAGTTATCGCTAACAAATTCAGTGCTTCGTCCGCATTTTTTGATGGCACCTCATTATGGGAAGTGGTGGCTTCCGCTAACTTCTCACAAGCAGGTTCATCAATTTGACGTACTGTCTCAACTACTGACTTATCCCTTCGGTAACTTTCTCCAACAAGGTGAACAGTCGCTCCACTACTTTTCACTACTTTCTTCGTCTTCATCGGCGGATTGGGCTTCTCTCCTGCTGAAGAAATGTTGTCGAAGAATGCTCCTAGCCCAGTCATTGTAGACTATAATGCGTACACCACAAGTGGTGAGAAACGATCAGTGGAGGTGAAAGCTATTGTAAATGCAGAGCTTCCAGCGATATTTATAGCACTGACAACATTAATGAGGTTTGCAGAATCCTTTATTAAGCAAACATTTTTGAAGTTTTCTGAAACATAAAAATGTGTGGGGATTATGTTAACCCCAGAATCTGCTATATGTTCAACAAGGACCTAGGTCATACTCCTTCATAGGAGAACACATTTCTCCAGTCCGCTCAAGTCGGTAGGACTCGCCTCAACATCAGCAAGATCAAGGTATCTCCGACTGCGGACTCAGTTTCCAGTTTCCCCAGGTCTCCCAATCTCGGGATTCCAGCACCAGCCTCCTTCAGTGGCGGACTCAATCCTCTAGTCCTCCCAGGTCATCCTGGCTTAGGAGATCTTTGATTGCCCGGCTTCCTTTTCAGGCAAACTCAAGCTTCAACATGAACAGGTCGCGGCCCTCGATCCAGGATCTCATCTTATAACAACAGACAGAAGCTCCAGACCGAGAGCCCAGTTTGCCCCTCTTGTGCGGACTGGCTTGTCTTCTCTTTTTTGTTTCCCTTCACCGCTGCACTGTTCTCTTGTACCCTAGGCAGCCGGTTATTTTAGCCCTGCCCATTTGGGAAGGCCCCCGAACCTATAAATTGGGGGAAGTGGTGCACCCAAAGCATGTTGACTTGAGCCCAGGAGCCTACTTTCCAAAGGCTACGGACTCAAATCTCAGGCTTTGCGGTCTCCAGCTTGCTCTTCTTTCAGTTCTCTTCCTCTGCTTGAAAGAACCCATTTGCAATCAAAGGAAAGTCTGTCACAAGAGAGGCATTTAGGCCACAATAGGAGATGTCTGTTATTGCCGTGGCTCACGGCTCTGCTGCCTTTTTCACTCGTCTGCTAGTAAATAGTTGCTTACGGTCGCCTCTTTTCCCTTCCTTTCCCCCGTGATCGAACCGTTAGCTGGTGGTGCCCTTTTTCGCTCATCAACAGTTAACACACATCAACACCCAGGTACTCACATTATATGTTTATTTACGTGCTTTTGACTTTTGTTTCGCAGAGATTAGCAGGTGTTCATTAGTTCTCCTCAAGTACTCACATTTAATTTCATATTTACCTGCTTTTGACTTCTCTTTTGCAATAATTAGCATATGTTCGTGAGTTCACCTCAGGCACTTTCATTATATCTTTATTTACCTTCTTTTGACAACTCTTTTGTAGATATTAGCAGGTATTCGCGAGTTTTCTTCAGGTACTCGTGTTATATTTTAAATTTACCTGCTTTTAACTTATATTTTTCAAAGATTAGTAAGTGTTCGCTAGTTCTCCTACGTTTTGTTTAGTCGTGTTATATTTTTATTTTCCTGCTTTTGATTTCTCTTTTGTAGAGATTAGTTGGTGTTCAAGAGTTCTCCTCAGGTACAAGCGTTATATTTTAATTTTAACTGCTTTTGACATCTCTTTTCTAGAGATTAGCAGGTGTTCGCGAGTTCTCCTTTGTTACTCGCATTATATTTTAAATTTACCTACTTTTGACTTCACTTTTGCATAGATTAGCAGGTGTTCATGAGTTCACCTCAGGTACTCACAGTATATGTCTACTTACCTTATTTTTACTTCTCTTTTGTAGATATTAGCAGGTGTACGCGAGTTCTCTTCATGTACTCGCGTTATATTTTAAATTTACCTCCTTTTGACTTATCTTTGGAAAAGATTAGCATGTGTTCACGAGTTCTCCTCAGGTACTCACGTTATATGTTTATTTATCTGCTTTTGACTTCTCTTTTGTAAAGATTAGCAGGTGTTCGTGAGTTCTCTTCAGGTACTAACATTATATTTTAAATTTGCCTGCTTTTGACTTCTTTTTTGTAGAGATTAGCAGATGGTCTTGAGTTCATCTCAGGAACTCGCGTTATATGTTTATTTACCTCCTTTTGATTTTTTTCTTTAGCACTAATTAGCTGGTGTTCGCGAGCTCTTTCAGGTACTAGCATTATATTTTAATTTTACCTCCTTTTGACTTATCTTTTGCAGAGATTAGCAAATACTCACAAGTTCACCTCAGGTACTCGCATTATATGTTTATTTACCTATTTTTGAATTAACTTTTACAGATATTAGTAGGTGTTCGCGAGTTCTCCTCAGATAGTCACGTTATATGCTTATTTACCTTCTTTTGACTTCTCTTTTGCAGAGATTAGCAAGTGTTCGCGAGTTCTCCTCAGGTACTAACATTATATGATTATTTACATGCTTTTGACTTCTCTTTTGCAGATATTAATAGGTGTTCCCGAGTTCTCCTCAAGTACTCACATTTTATTTTAAATTTACATGCTTTTGACATCTCTTTTTCAAAGATTAGCAAGTGTTCGCGAGTTCACCTCAGGTACTCGCATTATATATTTGTTTACCTGCTTTGACTTTTCTTTTGCAAATATTAGTAGGTATTTGTGAATTCACCGCATGTACTCGCATTATATTAAATTTACCAGCTTTAAACCTCTATTTTGCAAAAATCTGCAGGTGTTTATGAGTTCAACATCGATACTCTCGTTATATGTTTATTTAAGTGTTTTTATTTCCCTTTTGTAGAGATGAGCAGGTGTTGGCGAGTTCTTTTCAGGTACTCTCATTATATTTTTAATTTACATGCTTTTGACTTCTCTTTTGCAATGATTCGCAGATCTTCCTGAGTTGACCTCAGGTACTCTCTTTAAATGTTTATTTACCTGCTTTTGACTTCTCTTTTGTTGATAATAGTAGGTGTTTGTGAGTTCTCTTCAGGTACTCGAGTTATATTTTAAGTTTACCTTCTTTAGACTTATATTTTGCAGAGATTAGCAGGTGTTCACGAGTTCTTCTCAGGTACTCGTGTTATTTGTTTATTTATCTGCTTTTGACTTCTCTTTGGCAGAGATTAGCAGCTGCTCGCGAGTTCTCTTCAGTAACTCGTGTTATATTTTAAATTTTCCTTCTTTTTACTTCTCTTTTACAGAGATTAGCAGATGTTCGCGACTTCACCTTAATTACACGCATTATTTATTTATTTACCTGCTTTTGACTTTTCTTTTAAAGAGAATTGCTGGTGTACGAGAGTTCTCTTCTAGTACTCGCGTTATATTTTAAATTTACCTCCTTTTGACTTCTCTTTTGCAGAGATTAGTAAATATTTGCGTTCACCTCAGGTAATCGCTTTATATGTCTATTAACCTTACTTTGACTTCACATTTAAAGAGATTAACTGGTGTTTGCAAGTTCTCCTCACGTACTCACATTTTATGTTTATTTTCTTGCTCTTGACTTTTATTTTGCAGTGATTAGCAGGTGTTTGTGAGTTTTCTTCAGGTACTCGCATTATATTTTAAATTTAGCTTCTTTTGACTTCTTTTTTGTCGAGATTAGCTGGTGTTCCCAAGTTCTGCATATTTACTCGCGTTATATTTAAAATTTACCTGCTTTTGACTTCTCTTTTGCATAGATTAGCAGGTGTTGGTGAGTTCACCTTCGGTACTTGCAATATATGTCTATTTACCTTGTTTTGACTTCTCTTTTCTAGATATTAGGAAGTGTTTGCAAGTTCTTTTCAAGTACTCGCATTATATTATAAATTTACCTGCTTTTGACTTATCTTTTGTAAAGATTAGCAGGTGTTCATAAGTTCTCCTCAAAAACTCATCTTATGTGTTTATTTATTTTCTTTTGACTTCTATTTAGAGAGATTAGCAGGTGTTCACGAGTTCTCTTTAGGTACTGGCATTATATTTAAAATTTACATACTTTTGACTTCTCTTTTGCAGAGATTAGTAGATGTTCGCGAGTTCACCTCAGGTACTAGAGTTATATGTTTGTTTACCTCCTTTTGATTTTTCTTTTGCTGAGATTAGCTGGTGTTCGTGAGTTCTCTTTAGTTACTAGCATTATATTTTACTTTTAGCTCCTTTTGACTTCTCTTTTGCAGAGATTAACAAATATTTGTGAGTTCACCTCAGGTACTCACGTTATATGTTTATTTACCTGCTTTTGACTTCACTTTTATATAAATTAGCATGTGTTTGCGAGTTCTCCTCAGGTAATCGCATTATATGTTTATTTACCTTCTTTTGACTTTTTTTGCAGAGATTAGCAGGTGTTCGTGAGATCTCCTTTGGTACTCGCATTATATGTTTATTTACCATCTATTGACTTCTCTTTTGCAAAGATTAGCAAATATTTGCGTGTTCACCTCAAGTACTCGCATTATATGTTTATTTCCTTGCATTTGACTTCACTTTTATAAATATTAGCAGGTATTCGGGAGTTATCCTCGGGTATTCGCATTATATGTTTATTTACTTGCTTTTGACTTCACTTTTACAGAGATTAGCAGGTGTTCATGTAACGCCCCCATTTTTTTTTCCTGTGATTGTTAATCCTTGTTTGGCATTACATTGACTTTTCTGCCATTTTTCATTGTTAGAGCAGGCTCTTAGCTCTTAAGGCTCTCTGAGTGGCTTGTGTTGTAGCCTGTTTGCAAGGTTCCCTTGCGAGCCAGAGTCTGTTTTGGTGACTCGGTGGAGCCTCTCTAGGAATGTTTATGTTTTGGGCTTCATGAAGTGTTAGCCCGAGTTTTATTTGTCGGATGATGATTCCGACTTCGCCACTAGATTCGTAGCATGGGTATTTAGCTACGGTGTGAATTTCGTTAAATTCTGAGATAGTTGGATTTTCGCATCGTTTTGGCGTTTTATTTGGTGTTATTTAATCTTTAAATAGTATTATATTAATCTTTATTATTTTATAGTGGTAGAATTTTATTTGACTTAAGAGTCTTAAGTTATAGTATATTATAGCTTTTAGGTAGTGGCTGCCTTTTTATGGGTGGCTGTGATTTTTATATGATTAGATTTTATCATATTTTATAGCTATAGTGGAAGACTTGGTAATAATTCATTAGCTTGGTGGCTGGATATAGTATAATATAGCTTATTTTAGTATATTTCCTTCATCTTCCCCAAGCAGAGAGAGACGAAAAAGCTTCCAGCGGAAGACTTTGGGCGACGGAAGTGTTGGAGCTTCGACCAGCGATTTTCTGGAGGGTTAGGGCTCGGTTTTCTCGGGTAAGGGCAGATCTGGACTGCTCTCACTCAGATCTTCCTTCCTAGGTAAGTTTTTCTTGCTCTAGAGCTGTTTTAGAAGTTATGGTCTTTTCGGGTTTGCTTATTTTTCCCTCTTAAAGCTTCAGGTTTGCTGTTTTTGTGGCCGATCTTGCCGCCAGTGCCGGAGTTTGGTAGGGCAGTTGTTGTTTCCTGTAGGTAGAGGCAAGTGGTGCTCTTTTCCCTTGACAAGCTTGTTCATTCATGCTATTTATTTTATTCTTTCTTTCAATTTTTCCTGGAGGTAGAAGCTAGGACTGCTGCAGGCATTGTCTCGAGCTAGTTTTGTCTAAATCTTACCCATATTTCAATATTTTTTCTCTCCCTAATTGTCATTTTGTGTCTAAGTAGGGGCTAGAGGTAGGAAATTAGTGTACTAAGTTTAGCCCAGCTTAGTTGGTAGCTGTTGCTGGGTAGAAGGAGTATAAAGAGTAGTTTAGAATTTTTTTTAGTTAAGTTACAGCTCTCTGTATAGCAGGCGTTGAGTGGTTTGTAGGCTAAGTCCAAAGGCATTGAGTGTGGTGGACACGCTCAACGCCTAACTGTTTTGATTTTGAGGCTAAGTATAAAAGCGTTAAGTGTGGTGGACACACTCATTGCCTAACTTTTTGGTCTATAGACTAAGTCCAGAAGCGTTGACAGCGTTTAGTGAGGTGAGCTCACTGAACCCCGTCTGCCTTTTGGCGCTGAGTGAGTTGAGCTCACTCAATGCCGTCGGCCTTGGAAAATTTCTAAGTTTTTTGGCATTGAGTGAGTTGAGCTCACTCTTGGTCGTCAACCTTTTGGCGTTGAGTGAGTTGAGCTCACTCAACGTCGTCTGTGTTTGGCGTTTAGTGAGTTGAGCTCACTCAACGCCGTCTTGCCAGAGACTTTTTCCAGCTAAGTCTTTTGGCGTTGAGTGAGTTGAGCTCACTCAACGCCTCCTGCCTTAGGAATTTTTCTAAGTCTTTTTGTGTTGAGTGAGTTGAGCTCACTCAACGTCGTCTGTCTTTTGGCGTTGAGTGATTTGAGCTCACTACATGCCGTCTGCGTGTGGCATTGAGTGAGTTGAGCTCACTCAATACCGTCTAGTCTGGCGTTAATTTTCTCTTAAGTTAGAAGTGTTGAGTGTGGTGGAGTCACTCAACGCCTTAGGCTATTAGCGTTGACAGCGTTAAGTGGGCTGAACTCACCCAACGTCGTTGGCTAGTGAGCATTTTGCGGCTAAGTCTTTTGGCATTGAGTGAGTGGAGCTCACTCAATACGGCGTCGAGTGGACTCGACGGCTTCCTTGCATAAATTTGGCATTGAGTGAGTTGCACTCACTCAACGCGGCATCGAGTGGACTCGACGCTTTTCCTTAGGCTGATGTTTTTCTCCCGAGTTGGATAGTGTGGGTTTGCTCTCGGTTTGGTGATGTTTCTCGGCTAATTTTGAATGCCGATTCGTGAAATATGGCAGGTGGTTTTGTTTGGTTTCTCTGAAAGGGGTGGTTTGGCTTTAAAGCTGTGGTCACCACCATTTTGGCCCTGTTTGAGCTGGTTGTGTTGGTGTGTTGGACCCTTGTGCTGCCACTTGTCTTTTTCACCCTGGAGAATTTTGGGGATCTAGTTGTTGGGGTGAGGTCTGTTTTTGGTCACCAACCAAGATCACAGGTTTTTACCACTGCTAATGATTCACAAGTTAGGGCTGTTAGTTCCCTTTCCTTTTAAATCGTTATTTTAGCATATGTTTGCCTTGTTGCTGCTGCAGGTTTTCTTACTTTTAGCAGGGCATATTGCTACTTTCCTGCATTAGGTGCGTTTTGATTATTCCTTGGAGAGTGCTTCTTTTGCCTTCTTGTTTATTTCCTTCTGCTAAATTTGATAACATCTTTGTTACAGGGTTTGGTAACCCCTTCTTTTTATCTGATTATATACTTGCTGAGTTGTTCTCTCTTTGAATGCCTAAGGTTCAGAGCAGTAGACGGTTGAGCGGCTAGTTGTCTTTTGGGGGCGTGCTGGGATCCACTTTGATGTTGTGACTCACCTTCCTCAGACTGTGAGGTAGTTGTTTTCTTTTTATTTTTATAGACATGCATGCTCACTAGTGGGTTTGTGTCAGGTTATTGACGCCCACTGGTGGTTTTCTTGTGATATTAGATATGAACTGAAACTGCTATTTTATTTACCTTTTGTGGAGGTTGTTTACTTGCTCTCTGGGAATGCTTTATGTTAGGTTGCATGTTAGGTATTTTAAACCTAAAATAATTACTATATGTACCTATGTATGTCATGTTTATAAAACTAAAACACTATTTTCCAATGTAACGTAAAGATTATAGTTTTGTACTATGCTAAATTTAGATTATTGCATATCATGAGTTGTCCTTTGGGGACGTTTACACTCATGTAGGATGTCAAATCACCTTAACCAAAGTATTTTTCTACTGCGTATAAATATATGTTTTTGATTTGGACTAGCTGATCCACTGTGCCGAGGGATACGACCATCTAAATTTACTACATTCTCTTTCATAATAAGAAATGATTCTCTTGAAGCTTTTGAGTCTGGTGTTTTGCCTGAGCATCTGCAATTATCTCCTGTATGATGTAGCATCACGACACTCTTTTCTTGTACTCTGATATAATTTTATTGTTGAGGAAATGCGGTTCGTGACAGTTGGTATCAGAGGGAGGTTCCTTGACAATTGGTCGGGCAACTTTCCCTTGTTAGTGTTAGTTATTTAGTATCATATCATACACACATCGATGTGTCATCAGTACATCTTGGCTGAGGCATGAGAACTACATTCATAAGTATGACAAGAAGTATACAGGGCATATTATGTAGTATGGGATGCAAAATATGAGTTTGTATATGGATCTACCAAAGGTGCCAACATGTGAGGGTTATGTAGTATGGGATGCATAACCTCACCACATGAATGCCCATTAGCACGTTTTATCTTTTCGTTGCATGGAATGTTATGTAGTATGAAATACATAACATTGCATGTGTACGCCACTCATAACATGCATTAGGGCCTTTTTAGAATGCATAGCACGACGTGCATAGCATAACATAGCATAAGCACAACGTGCCAAGCTGAAGATTTACATGATGACATATGTACCCACATGAGTTTTGAGTCAAAAGGAATATAAATTCATGCATTAATGGTCTAAGCACATGAGTTAGTGTGATGATGATGAATCATCCCTAGTAAAGCATAACATCATTTTCGAAATATCCCAGAGCAAGTTAGCATTTGAAGCTCATATTTAAGTATGTTTTGTATGTACTCAATTGTCTTGTTCTAGCAGTTAGGCTAGGTTCTGACTAGTTGTTTGTATGTTATTAGAATGTCAAAGTATCCTTCGACGAGGATGACTCCCCAATCTGAGTGTGAGTCTTCGGGTGTACAGAGTAATGCGATGATAGAGAGTATGCGGTAGAGCAATGAGTCCTTGTCAAGGCAGATGGTTGATGTGTAGTCCCAGATCCAGTCTATGATATCAGTTATGTCTAGGATAGCTCTGAGAGTGCAGGACACTACTGTGGGTCTAGCTGTTCCTGCCCCTCCTACTCCTCTGGTGCCTCCGGTAGTGGTTCCACCAGAGATGGCATTTATCACTTAGTTTCAGCGACTCGGGCCTCCTATTTATGATGGGAGGGAAGATTTCATGATCTTAGATGATTGGCTGATATAGATTGAGGAGATGTTTTCCTACTATGGAGTTACTGACGATCAGAGAGTGATGATCACCGCCTACCAGCTCAATGGGTAGCAAAAAGTTGGTTGTTGAGGGAGAAGGAGAGCATGAAAGAAGGATGCTCTTGGGAATCTTTTAAGGAGATGCTACTGGTAAAGTTACTACCCTCGGTCGAGTGGGACCGCCTAATGAATGATTTCTTATATCTAAAGTAGAGGAACCTCACAATCAGTGAGTATGAGGTTGAATTCAGCAAATTAAGTCGGTTTGCTCCTGGGTTGGTGAATGTGGAAGTAGATTGAGTTAAACAATTTCTTGTTGATCTAAGAAGTGACATCCAACAGCTAACTGGTGCTTATAGAGCATTGAGTTATACCGGTGCGGTCGAAGCTGCCTTGAAGGTCGAGGCAATCGAAATTGTGAAGAATAGAGGCCAGTAAATGAGAAGAGACAAAAGGAAATCTGTTGAAGGAAAGAGCCCCCAGCCCTTCGGTTGTAATTCAAGAAAGAAGGGTAAGGAAGTGTGTAGTTTTTGTGGCCAGCCTGGACACCCCTTTGAGAGGTGTTACAAAAGGATGAGAATTCAGAAGAAAGAACAGGTTCATGCGATCCAAGGTGCTCCCATGAAAGATTTATTTTGTTCTGCATACAAGCGGCCAGGGCATGACGCTGCCCACTGCTGGGGAAAGAATAAGACAAGAAGTTGTTTTCTGTGTTGCCAAGAAGGGCATATCAAGGCTCAGTGCCCGCAGCTCCAGCCTGTGTTACAGCTAGTGCAACTCCAAGCATTTCCACCGCCTCAGTGATTGGATAAAGGCAAGGGAAAGCTGAATATGATTTCTTTAGAGGAAGCTCAGACTTCGACTCAGGTTATTTAAGGTTCGACTTCTCCCTAGTTTTTAATGTTTTGGTTTATAGTTATTATTGTAGCAATTGTTTCCTTAGAGGCATGCGTAATCGCGTAATCTTTTAGGAAGATTTAATGTGAAGAACCGCTGGGCGCGTGTTCTCTTCGACTCTGGCGCTACCCACTCGTTTGTGGCTAGAGCCTTTGTGGATCGGTACTGTTTGGATCTAGATCGAGTTGGGGATGCCTTTTGCGTCAAGTTCTCTTCTGGTGATTCTGTGGTTTCAGATCAGGGCATTAAGGACTGCCGATTGTATTAGGAGATTTTCTAGCAAAGGCAGATCTGAAGGTGATCGACTTGGAAGACTTTGATATTATCTTAGGCACGGACTGGTTGTCCAGGTATGATGCTGTTATCCAGTGCAAGGGTAAGCGCTTGTACTTAAGAAAGTACAACGGTCAGCAAGGGATTGTTTATGGTGATCTGCGCCAGGATTCTCCAGTCATTTCAGCAGTATGTGCTCGAAAGTTGCTAGTTTCCGGCTGTTTTGCTTGTTTGGTCTCAGTTTTGGGGACTGTTGGTAGTTTGACGCGTTTAGAAGAGATTCCTTTTGTACGCGAGTTCTCAGATGTGTTTCCTGATGATCTTCCGGGTCTTCCACCTGATAGAGATGTTGAGTTTGTGATAGATTTCGAGTTGGGCACACGTCCTATTGCGAAGGGTTTGTATCAGATAGCCCTGCGAGAGCTAGAGGAGTTGCATAACCAGCTGGATGGGTCTTTAGAGAAGGGTTTTATAAGTCCGAGTTCATTGCCTTTGGGTGCTCATGTTCTTTTTGTTAAGAAGAAAGATGGATCGATTAGGCTTTGCATCGACTATAGAGAGCTGAATAAAGTTACTATTAAGAACAGGTATCCCCTGCCCAGTATAGACGATTTGCTCGATCAGTTGCGCGGTAGCGCGGTGTTTTCTAAGATTGACCTTCGTTTTGGCTACCATCAGCTCAGTATCAGTGAGTCAGATATTCCACGTACTGTTTTTCGATCGAGGCATGGACATTTTGAATTTCTAGTAATGTCATTTGGTTTGACCAACACACCCTCAGTCTTTATGGATATGATGAACCGTGTGTTCAAGGATTTTCTAGACAAATTCGTAGTCATTTTTATAGACGATGTTCTGGTATATTCCCTCAATGCTGAAGAGCTTGACCAGCATCTATGATTAGTTTTATCTACTTTGAGGGACCATAAGTTGTTCGCCAAGTTGAGCAAGTGCGAGTTTTGGTTGCCTCAGGTTTCGTTTCTGGGCCATGTGGTTAATAGGAATGGGATTTCAGTCGACCCAGAGAAAATTGCTCTTGTGATGGATTGGATTAGTCCGGGCACACCCAAAGAGATTCGAAGCTTCTTAGGGTTGGCCGGCTATTACAGGAGATTTGTGGAGCGTTTCTCTACCCTAGCTGCACCTTTGACTAAATTGACTCAAAAGAATGCGGCTTTTGTTTGGAGCGAGAAGTGTGAGGAAGTCTTCCTAGAGCTCAAGAATAGATTGTGTACAGCCCATTTTGACTCTGCCTACAGAGGCCATGGATTATGATGTTTATGTGGATTCATCGCATGTTTGGCTTGGTTTCGTGTTGATGCAAGAAGGGAAAGTGATTGTGTATGGGTCAAGTAAACTGAAGACTCATGAGAGGAACTACCATACACATTATTTAAAGTTTGCAGCCGTGATTTTTACGCTGAAGTTGTGGAGACATCTGCTTTATGGCACGCAGTGCAAGATTTTTACCGACCATAAGAGTTTAATGTATGTCTTCACTCAGAAAGAATTGAATCTGCGCCAGCGGAGATGGTTGGAGTAAGCTACTGACTAAGATGTTGAGATCCAGTACCATCCGGGCAAGGCTAATGTGGTGGTCGATGCCCTAAGTCGGAAGACAGGGAAGATTTTTAATCTCTACGCCGAGCGATTAGTGTAAGAGTTTCTTTTGATGGACATTTTTGTTGGGAGATGCGACTTGCAGAGTAGATTGGTAATAACAGAGCCTTCTTGGATTGCGCTAACGAGATTACATCAGAAAGATGATCCAGATCTGTTTCATTTCTATCTTAGAGCTGAGAAAGGGGAGTTAGCAAATTTCTCGATTGATGATGCGGGTACTTTGAAGTACCGCGACAGATTTTGAATCCCCGCCGTTATGGGTATCCGAGTTATGTGGTGCAGAGAAGCGCATGGGTCTAGCGTTGCCTATCATCCAGGATATACTAAGATGTATCATGAATTAAAGCAATTTTCCTAGTGAAATGGGATGAAGGGAGACATAGCTAGGTTTGTTTCAGAGTGCTATACTTGCAAGCATTTTAAGGCCGATCATGGAAGGCCTAGTGGCAAGCTGAGTCGGTTGGAAATTCCGACCTGGAAGTGGGAAAGCATATCAATGGATTTCATCATGGGTTTACCGAGATCTCCTAGAGGATATGATTCAGTTTGGGTGATTGTGGACACATTAATGAAGTGTGCGCATTTCGTACCTTATAAGATCAACTATCCGACGACGAAAATAGCTGAGCTATATTTGAATGAAGTTATCTGATTGCATGGTGTTCCAGTCAGCATTATTTCAGACCGAGACTCCCGGTTCACATCTCTCTTCTGGAAGAGTTTTGAAGAAGGTTTGGGTACGGATTTGAGATATTCTACCGCATACCACCCGCAGACCAATGGTGAGACAGAGCGAGTTAATCGGATAGTGGAGGACATGATCATATGCTACATTTTAGACTACGGAGGAGCGTGGGATGAGCGTTTGAGGCTTATGGAGTTTGCTTTTAATAACAGTTATCAAGAATGCTTTCAAATGGCTCCGTTCGAAGCTCTATATGGGAAGTTCTGCAGGACTCCCTTATTTTGGACTGAGGTTCGCGAGGGATCTTTGTTGGGTCTGGATACGCTTCAAGAAATAGAAGTGGTTGTAAAGCTTATTCGAGAGAAGCTTCGGATAGCTCAAGAACGTTATGAGAAGAATGCCAACCGACGTAGATCGAATTTGGAGTTTGCTGTGGGGGACTTGGTGTTTCTTAAAGTTTCCTCGATGGTTGGAATCAAGATGTTTGGTAAGAACCGGAAGTTAGGCCCAAGGTTTGTGGGACCGTTTAAGATTGTTGAGCGAATTTGTGTGTCAGCTTATAGGCTGGATTTGCCCGCAAACTTTCCGGGTGTGCATATTGTTTTCCACGTAAGCCAACTACGGAAGTGTATGCTAAGCGACAGACAAGTTTTGGGTTATGTGCCTCAGTTTGAGCCAAATATATTTATGTGGAGATGCTTGTCCGCATTTTGGTTATGCAAGATCGTGAGTTGCGTAGGATGACCATTCCAATGGTAAAAGTTTTGTGGAGAAACTAGGGCGTGGAAAGCGCGACCTGGGAATTGGAGTCGGCTATGAGGGAGGCTCACCCTCATTTATTTCCCTGAGTTTGCTTGATATGTATTCTTCTGTTGAACTCTTGGTTTGTTATTTCCCTTCTATGGAAGAAGTGTTGTGCGTAAAGATTCGGGGAGAAACTTTTTTTAGGGGGAGTGACTGTAACGCCCCTGGATTATTTTTTCTATGATTCTTTAATCATTGTTTGGCGTTACGTTGATGCATTTTCAGCCTTTTGCCGTTATTAGAGCATGGTCTAGCTCTTAAGGCTCTCTGAGTGGCTTGTGTTGTAGCCTATTTGCAAGGTTCCCTAGCGAGCCGGAATCTGTTTTGGTGACTCGGTGGAGCCTCTCTGGGAATGCTTGTGTTTTGGGCTTCGGGAAGTGTTAGCCCGAGTTTTGTTTGTCTGATGACGTTTCCGACTTCGCCACTATATTTGTAGCGTGGTTATTTAAATACGGTTTGAATTTTGTTAAATTCCGAGATAGTTGGATTTTCGCGTGGTTTTGGTGTTTTATTTGGTGTTATTTAAACTTTAAATAATATTATATTAATCTTTATTATTTTATAGTGGCAGAATTTTATTTGACTTAAGAGTCTTGAGATATAGTATGTTATAGCTTTTAGGTAGTGACTACCTTTTTATGGGTGGCTGTGATTTTTATATGATAAGATTTTATCATATTTTATTGCTATAGTGGCTGACTTAGTAATAATTTATAAGCTTGGTGGCTGGATATAGTATAATATAGCTTATTTAAGTATATCTCCTTCATCTTCACCAAGAAGAAAGAGACGAAAATGCTTCCAGCGGAAGACTTCGGGCGACAGAAGTGCTGGAGCTTCGGCCGGCGATTTTCTAGAGGGTTAGGGCTCGGTTTTCTCGGGTAGGGGCAGACCTGGACTGCTCTCACTCAGATCTTCCTTACTAGGTAAGTTTTGCTAGCTCTAGGCTGTCTTTGAAGGTAGGGTCTTTTCGGGTTTGCTCATTTTCACTCTTTAAGCTTCAGGTTTTCTATTTTTGTGGCCGATCTTGCCCCCGATGCTGTAGTTTGGTTTGGCAGCTGCTGTTTCCTGGAGGTAGAGGCAAGTGGTTCTCTTTACCCTTGCCAAGATTGTCAAATCAAGTAGAAGCTAGGGCTTCTGCAGGCATTGTTCCGATCTAGTTATGTCTAAATCTTGCCTAGATTTAAATATTTTTCTCTCTCCCTAGTTGTAATTTTGTGTCCAGGTAGGGGCTGGAGGTAGGAAATTAGTGTACTAAGTTTAGCCCAGCTTAGTTTGTAGCTGTAGCCGGGTAGAAGGAGTAGAAAAAGGAGTTTAGAATTTTTTTTAGTTAAGTTACAGCTCTCTGGATAGCAGTCGTTAAGTGGTTTGTAGGCTAAGTCAAAAGGCATTGAGTGTGGTGGACATACTCAACGCTTATCTGTTTTGATTTTGAGGCTAAGTATAAAAGCATTGAGTGTAGTGGACACACTCAACGCGTAGCTTTTTGGTCTGGAACTAAGTCCAGAAGTGTTGACAGCGTTGAGTGAGGCGAGCTCACTCAACGCCGTCTGCCTTTTGGCATTGAGTGAGTTGAGCTCACTCAACGCCATCGGCCTTGGAAAATTTCTAAGTCTTTTGGCATTGAGTGAGTTGAGCTCACTCAATGCCGTCATCCTTTTGGCGTTGAGTGAGTTGAGCTCACTTAACACCGTCTGTGTTTGGCGTTGAGTGAGTTGAGCTCACTCAATTCAATCTTGTTAGAGACTTTTTCTAAGTCTTTTGGTGTTGAGTGAGTTGAGGTCACTCAACGTCGCCTGCCTTAGGAATTTTTCTAAGTCTTTTGGCGTTGAGTGAGTTGAGCTCACTCAACGCCATCTGTATTTTGGCGTTGAGTGAGTTGAGCTCACTCAATGCTGTATGTGTGTGGCATTGAGTAAGTTGAGCTCACTCAACGCAGTCTAGTCCGACGTTAATTTTCTTCTAAGTTAGAAGTGTTGAGTGTGGTGGAGTCACTCAACGCCTTCGGCTGTTAGCATTGATAGCGTTGAGTGGGCTGAACTGACTCAACGTCATTGGCCAGTGAGCATTTTGCGGCTAAGTCTTTTGGCGTTGAGTGAGTGGAGCTTACTCAATGCATCGTCGAGTTGACTCGACACCTTCCCTGCTTAGATTTTTGCGTTGAGTGGGTAGCACTCACTCAACGCGGCGTCGAGTGGACTTGACGGTTTTTTCTTAGGCTGATGTTTTTCTCCCGAGTTGGTTAGTGTGAGTTTGCTCTCAGTTTGGTGATGTTTCTCGGCTAGTTTTGAATGTCGATTCGTGAAATATGGCAGGTGGTTTTTTTGGTTTCTCTGAAAGGGGTGCTTTGTCTTTAAAGCTGTGGTCACCACCATTTTGGCCCCAGTTTGTGTTGGTTGTGTTAGTGTGTTGGGCCCTTGGGCTTCCACTGGTTGTTTTCACCCTTGATAATTTTGGGGATCTGGTTGTTGGGGTGAGGACTATTTTTGGTCACTAACCCAGATCCATGGTTTTCACCACTGCTAATGATTCACAAGTTAGGGCTATTAGTTCCCTTTCCTTTTAAATTGCTATTTTGGCATATGTTTGCCTTGTTGATGCTGCATGTTTTCATTCTTTTAGCATGGCATGTTGCTACTTTCCTACACTTGGTGCGTTTCGATTATTCCATGGATAGTGTTTCTTTTGCTATCTTGTTTATTTCCTTCTGCTAAATTTGATAACATCTTTGTTACAGGGTTTGGTAACCCCTTCTTTTATCTGATTATATATTTGCTGAGGTGTTCTTTCTTCGAATGTCTCAGGTTTAGAGAGGAAGCCGGTTGAGCGGCTAGTTGTCTTTTGGGGATGTGCTGGGATCCTCTCGGCTGTTGTGACTTACCTTCCTCAGACTGTGAGGTAGTTTTTTTTATATAGACAAGCATACTCACTAGTGGATTCATGTCAGGTTGTTGACGCCCACTGGGGGTTTTCTTGTGATACTAGATATGAACTGAAACTGTTATTTTATTTGCCTTTGTGGAGGTTATTTACTTGCTCTCTTGGAATGCTTTATGCTAGGTTGCATGTTAGGTATTTCAAACCTAAAAGCATTACTATATGTACCTCATGCACGTCATGTTAATAAAACTAAAACACTATTTTCCAAAGTAACGTAAAGACTATAGTTTTATACTATGCTAAATTTATAGTATTGCATTTCATGAGTTGTCCTTTGGGGATGTTTACACTCATGTAGGATGTCAAATCACCTAAACCAAAGTATTTTTATACTGCGTATAAATATATGTTTTTGATTTGGACTAGCTGATCCACTGTGCCGAGGGATACGACTATCTAAATTAACTAGATTTTCTTTCATAATAAGTCATGATTCTCTTTAAGATTTTGAGTCTGGTGTTTTTCCTGAGCGTCTGCAGTTATCCCCTGTATGATGTGGCATCACGACACGCATTTTCTTGTACTCTTATATAATTTTATTGTTGAGGAAATGTGGGTCGTGACAGTTCATGAGTTCTCCTCAGGTACTCGTGTTATATGTTAATTTACCTTCTTTTAACTTCTCTTTTGCAGAGATTAGCAGGTATTTGCGAGTTCTCCTCAGGTACTCCCATTAAATTTTTAATTTACCTGCTTTTTACTTCTCTTTTGTAGAGATTAGCAAGTATTCGCAAGTTCACCTCAGGTACTTGCGTTATATGTTTATTTACCTACTTTTGACTTCTCTTTTGCATAGATTAGCAGGTGTTTGCGAGTTCACCTCAGGTACTCGCATTATATCTTAATTTACCTTATTTAACTTCTATTTTGTAAAGATTAGGATGTGATTGTGAGGTCACCATAGATTCTCGCATTTTATGTTTATTTACCTACTTTTGACTTCTCTTTTTTAGAGATAAGCAGGTGTGGGCGAGTTCTCTTCAGGTACTCGTATTATATTTTAAATTTATCTTCTTTTGACTTATCTTTTGCAGACATTAGCGGGTGTTCGCGAGTTTTGTACTCGTGTGATATGTTTTTTCCCATCTTTTGACTTCTCTTTTGCAGAGATTAGCAATTGTTCGCGAGTTCTCTTTAGGTACTAATATTATATTTTAAATTAACTTGCTTTGGCTTTTCTTTTATAGAGATTTGCAGGTGTTTACGAGTTCTCCTCAAGTACTCGTGTTATATGATTATTTACTTTCTTTTGACTTCTCTTTTGCAGAGATTGGCAGGTGTTTGTTAGTTCTCATCGGGTACTTGCGTTATATTTTAAATTTACTTGTTTTGGACTTCTCTTTTACAAAAAATAGAAGGTGTTTGTGAGTACACCTCATGTACTTGCGTTATATGTTTATTTACCTGCATTTGACTTCTCTTTTCTTGAGATTAGCAGATGTTTGCGAGTTAATCTAAGGTACTCGCATTATATTTAAATTTACTTGCTTTTAACTTCTATTTTGCAAAGATCATCAGGTATTTGCGAGTTCATCGTAGGTACTCACATTATATGTTTATTTACCTGCTTTTGACTTCTCTTTTATAGAAATGAGCCGGTATTGGCGAGTTCTCTTTAGGTACAAACATTATATTTTAGATTTAACTACTTTTGACATCACTTTTGTATATATTAGTAGTTTTTCGTGAGTTCCCCTTAGGTACTCGGATTATAGGTTTATTTACCTTCTTTTGACTTCTCCTTTGTAGAGATTAGCAGATTTTCGCGAGTTCTCATCAGGGATTCATGTTTTATTTTAAATTAACTTTCTTTTGAAATATCTTTTACGGAGATTAGCAGGTGTTCCCGAGTTCTACTCAGATATTGGTGTTATATGTTTATTTACCTATTTTTGACATCGCTTTTAAAAAGATTAGAAGGTGTATGCGAGTTCTCATTAGGTACTAGCATTATATTTTAAATTTACCCGTTTTAGACTTATCTTTTGCAAAGATTAGCAAGTGTTCAAGAGTTCACCTCAGGTACTTGCTTTATATGTTTATTTATATTCTTTTGACTTTTTTTTTTCAAAGATTATTAGGTATTTGTGAATTCACCTCAGGTACTTGCGTTATATGTAAATATACGTGCTTTTAACTTCTATTTTTCAAAGATAAGTAGGTGTTTGCGAGTTCACCGCAGGTACTCGCGTTATTTGTTTATTTACCTTCTTTTGACTTCTCTTTTGTCGATATTTGTAGGTGTTCACGAGTTTTCTTTACGTACTTACATTATATTTTAAATTTTCCTGCTTTTGACTTATCTTTTGCAGAGATTAGCAGGTGCTCGCGAATTCTCCTCAGGTACTCGTGTTATATGTTTATTTACCTGCTTTTGACTTTTCTTTTGTAGAGATTAGCTGGTGTTCGAGAGTTCTCTTCAGGTACTCTAATTATATTTTAAATTTAACTACTTTTGACTTCTCTTTTGTAGATATTAGCAAATATTCACGAGTTCACCTCAGGTACTAACATTATATGTCTATTTACCTGCTTTTGACCTCACTTTTGTAGTGATTAACAGGTATTCGCAAGTTCTCCTCACATACACGCGTTATATTTTTATTTACCTGCTTTAGACTTTTCTTTTGTAGAGATTAGCAGTTGTTCGCTAGTTCTCTTCAAGTACTTGCGTTATATTTTAAATTTCCATTCTTTTGACTTTTTTTTTAAAGATTAGCAGGTGTTCGCGAGTTTTCCTTAGTAACTCACTTTATATTTTAAATTTACCTACTTTTGACTTCTCTTTTACATAGATTAACAGGTGTTTGCAAGTTCACCTCAGGTACCTTCTTTATATTTTTATTTACCTGCTTTTGACTTCTCTTTTGCACAGAAAGGCAAATATTTACGTGTTCTTCATTGGTACTCGCATTATTTGTTTTTATACTAGCTTGTAACTTCTCTATTGTAGAGATGAGCAGGTGTTGGTGAGTTCTCTTCAAGTACTCACGTTTTTTTAAAATTTACCTGCTTTTGACATCTCTTTTGCAAAGATTAGCAGATTTTCGTGATTTCACCTCAGGTACTCACATTATATGTTTATTTACCTGCTTTGACTTCACTTTTGTAGATATTAGCAGGTGTTCGCGAGTTTTCCTCTGGTACTTGAGTTATATTTTAAATTTACCAGCTTTTGACTTCTCTTTTGCAGAGAATAGCAGATGTTAGCGAGTTCACCACTGGTACTTGCGTTATATATTTATTTTCCCTCTTTTGACTTTTATTTTGTAGAGATGAGCTGGTGTTCGCGAGTTCTCTTTAGGTACTCACATTATATTTTAAATTTATCTGTTTTTGACTTCTCTTTTATAGAGATTAACCAGTGTTTGTGACTACACCTCAGGTGTTCTTGAGTTCTCTTCAGGAACTCACGTTATATTTTAAATTTAACTTCTTTTAACTTCTCTTTTATTTAGATTAGCAGGTGTTCACGAGTTCCCTTCAGGTACACGCATTATATTTTAAATTTACGTATTTTTTACTTATCTTTTATAGCGATTAGCAGGTGTTTGTGAGTTCTCCTCAAGTACTCGTGTTATATGTTTATTTACCTGGTTTTGACTTCTCTTTTGCATAAATTAGCAGTTGTTGGCGAGTTTTCTTTATATACTTGCATTATATTTTAAATTTACCTACTTTTTACTTCTCATTTACAGAGATTAACATATGTTCGAGAGTTCGCTTTAGTTATTCACATTATAAGTTTATTTAATTTCTTTTGACCTCTCTTTTGCAAAGATTAGCTGGTGTTCCCTTGTTCTGTTTTGTAGAGATTAGTTGGTGTTCCCTCAGGTACTCCCTAGTTATTGACGTAATATTTTAAATTTACCTCATTTTGACTTCTCTTTTGCAGAGATTAGCAAATATTTGCAAGTTCACCTAAAGTACTCGCATTATATGTTTTTTTACCTGCTTTTGACTTTGCTTTTGTAGAGATTAACATATGTTCGCTAGTTCTCCTTACGTACTCGTATTATATGTTTATTTACCTACTTTTGACTTCTCTTTTGTAGAGATTAGCAGGTGTTCGCGAGTTCTATTTAGGTACTCGCGTTATATTTTAAATTTTCCTACTTTTGACCTCTCTTTTGTAGAGATTAGCAGATGTTTGCGAGTTCTCGTTAGTTACTCGCATTATAATTTAAATTTACCTGCTTTTGACTTCTATTTTACAAAGATTGGAAGGGGTTCGTGAGTTCACCTCAGGTACTCGCTTTATAACTTTATTTACCTGTTTTTTATTTCTCTTATGCAGAGGTTAGCAGGTGTTTGCAAGTTCTCGATGGGTACTTGCATTATTTTCTTATTTACGTTATTTTGAATTCTCTTTTGTAGAGATGAGCAGGTGTTGGCGAGTTCTCTTAAGATACTCACGTTATATTTTTAATTTACCTTCTTTTGACTTCTCTTCTGCAAAGATTAGTAGATGTTTGTAAGTTCACCTCTAGTACTCGCAGTATTTATTTATTTTCCTGGTTTTGACTTCACTATTGCAGAGATTTGTAGGTGTTCGTGAGTTCTCTTCAAGTACTCATGTTATATTTTAAATTTAGCTGCTTTTGACACCTCTTTTATAGAGACTAGCAGTTGTTCGTGAGTTCTCCTTAGTTTATGCATTATATTTTAAATTTACTTGCTTTTGACTTCTATTTTGTAGATATTAGAAGGTGTTCATGAGTTCACCTCAGGTACACGTTTTATATGTTTATTTACCTGCTTTTGACTTCTCTTATGCAGAGATTAGCAGGTGTTTGCGAGTTCTCCATAGATACTTGCATTATATGTTTATTTCCCTACTATTGACTTCCCTTTTATAGATATGAGCAGGTGTTGGCAAGTTATCTTCAGGTACTCGCGTTATATTTAAATTTACCTGCTTTAGACTTCTCTTTTGCAATGGTTAACAAATGTTTGCGAGTTCACATTAGGTACTCGCATTATATGTTTATTTACCTGCTTTTGATCTCACTTTTGTAGATATTAGCAGTTGTTCGCGAGTTCTCTTCAGGTACTCACATTATATTATTAATTTACCTGCTTTTGACATCTCTTTTGCAGAGATTAACAGATGTTCTCGAGTTCACCTCAGGTACTCGTGTTATATGTTTATTTGCCTTCTTTCTACCTCACTTTTGTAGAGATTAGCAGGTGTTAACTATTTCTCCTCAGGTACTAGCGTTATATGTTTTTTTACCTTCTTTTGACTTCTCTTTTGCAGCGATTAGCAGGTCTTCACGAGTTCTCCCCAGGTACTCATATTATATGTTTATTTACCTGCTTTTGACTTCTCTTTTGTAGAGATTAGCAGGTTTTCATGAGTTCACCTCAGGTACTCATATTATAATTTAAATTTACCTGCTTTTGACTTCTCTTGTGCAAAGATTAGCAGATATTAGTGTGTTCACCTCACATATTCACATTATATCTTTATTTACCATCTTTTGACTTCTCTTTTGTAGATATTAGTAGGTATTTGCGAGTTCTTTTCAGGTACTCACGTTATATTTTAAATTTACCTTCTTTTAACTTATATTTTACAGAGATTAGTAGGTGTTCGCGAGTTCTCCTCACGTACTCGTGTTATATGTTTTTTTTTCCCTACTTTTGACTTCTCTTTTGTTGAGATTAGCAGTTGTTCGCGAGTTCTCTTCATGTACTCGTGTTATATTTTAAATTTACCTACTTTTAACCTTTCTTTTATGGAGATTAGCAGTTGATTGTTAGTTCTCCTTAGTTACTTGCATTATATTTTAAATTTTCCTGCATTTCACTTCTGTTTTGCTGAGATTAGAAGTTTTTCGTGAGTTCACATCAGGTACTCGCATTATATGTCTATTTACCTACTTTTGACTTCTCTTATGTAGAGGTTAGCAGGTGTTTGTGAGATCCCCTTAGGTACTTACATTATATGTTTATTTACCTTCTTTTGACTTCTCTTTTATAGAGATGAGCAAGTTTTGGCGAGTTATCTTCAAGTACTAGCATTATATTTTAAATTTACCTGCTTTTACTTCTCTTTTGCAAATATTAGCAGATGTTCGCGAGTTCACCTCTGGAACTCGTAGTATTTGTTTATTTACCTACTTTTGAATTCTGTATTTTTAAATATTAGCTCGTGTTTGCGTGTTCTCTTCAGGTGCTCACATTATTTTTTAAATTTGCCTGCTTTTGTCCTCTCTTTTGTAGAGATTAGCAGGTGTTAGCTAGTTCTCCTTAGTTACTCGAGTTATATTTTAAATTTACCTACTTTTGACTTCTGTTTTGTAATGATTTGAAGGTATTCGCGAGTTCACCTATGGTACATGCTTTATATGTTTTTTACATGCTTTTAACTTCTCTTATGTAGAGATTAGCAGGTGTTTGCGAGTTCTCCACAGACACTCACATTATATATTTATTTAAATGCTTTTTACCTCTCTTTTGTAGAGATGAGTAGGTTTTGGCGATTTTTCTTTAGGTACTCACGTTATATTTTAAATTTACCTACTTTGACTTCTCATTTGCAAATATTAGCAGATGTTTATGAGTTCACCTCAGGTACTCCCCTTATATGTTTATGTGTCTGCTTTTGTCCTCTCTTTTGTAGATATTAGCAGGTGTTCGCGAGTTCTCTTCAAGTACTCAGGTTATATTTTAAATATAGCTTCTTTTAACTTCTCTTTTGCAAAGATTAGCAGATGTTTGCGACTTCACCTCAGACACTCGCGTTATATGATTATTTACCTGCTTATTACTTCCCTTTTTTAGAGATTAGCAGGTGTTCACGAGTTATCCTCAGGAACTCACGTTATATGTTTATTTAATAATTTTTGACTTCTCTTTTGCAGAGATTAACATGTGTTCGTGAGTTCTAGCTAGGTAGTTGCATTATATGTTTATTTATCTACTTTTGACTTATCTTTTGCAGAAATTAGCAGGTGTTTGCGTGTTCTCCTCAGGTACTCATTTCATATTTTAAATTTACCTGCTTTTGACTTCTCTTTTTTAAAGATTAGCAGATGTTCGCGAGTTTACCTCAGGAACTCGTATTATGTTTACTTACGTGCTTTTGACTTCTCTTTTGCATATATTTGAAGGTGTTCTCGAGTTCTTTCAGGTACTCGCGTTATATTTTAAATTTACCTGCTTTTAACTTATATTTTGTAGAGATTAGTAGTTGTTTGCGAGTTCTCCTCATCTATTCGTGTTATTTTTTTATTTTTCGGATTTTTTACTTCACTATTGCAGAGATTAGCTTGTGCTCGCGAGTTCTCTTTAGGTACTCACATTATATTTTAAATTTACCTGCTTTTGACTTCTTTTTTGTAGAGATTAGCCGGTGTTCGTGAGTTCTCCTTAGTTACTCGCGTTATATTTTAAATTTACCTACTTTTGACTTCTCTTTTGCATAGATTAGTAGGTGTTCGTGAGTTCACCTAAGGTACTCACTTTATATAATTATTTACCTTCTTATGACTTCTCTTTTACAGATATTAGCTTGTGTTTGTGAGTCTATAGGTACTCACATTATATGTTTATTTACCTACTTTTTACTTGTTTTTTCTAGAGGTGAGCTGGTGTTGACGAGTTCTCTTCAGGTACTCGTGTTATATTTTAAATTTCGCTGCTGTTGACTTCTCTTTTGTAGAGATTAGCTGTTGTTCGCAAGTTCTCTTCATGTACTTACATTATATTTTAAATTTACCTGCTTTGGACTTATCTTTTGGAGTGATAAGCAGGTGTTCACGAGTTCTCCTCAGGTACACTTGTTATATGTTTATTTACCTGCTTTTGACTTCTCTTTTACAGATATTAGCTGGTGTTTGTGAGTTCTCTTCAGGTACTCACATTATGTTTTAAATTTACATGCTTTTGACTTCTCTTTGCAGCGATTAGCAGGTGTTTCCTAGTTCACTTTAGTTATTCGCAATATATGTTTTTTTTATCTACCTTTGACTTTTATTTTGCAGAGATTAGCTGGTGTTTGGGAGTTTTCTTCAGGTACTCGCGTTATATTTTTTAATTTACCTCCTTATGACTTCTATTTTGCACATATTAGTAAATATTGTGATTTCACCTCAGGTACTCGCATTATATGTTTATTTACCAGCTTTTTACTTCACTTAAGAAGAGATTAACAGGTGTTGAGAGTTCTCCTCAGGTACTCGCATTATATATTTATTTACCTGCTTTTGACCTTACTTTTGTAGAGATTAGCATGTGTTCGCGAGTTCTCTCAAAGTACTCGCGTAATATTTTAAATTTACTTACTTTTGACCTCTCTTTTCTAGTTTTAGTAGGTGTTCACGAGTTTTCATTAGTTACTCGCATTATATTTTAAATTTACATGCTTTTGACTTCTCTTTTGAAGAGATTAGAAGGTGTTCGTGAGTTCACATCAGAAACTCACTTTATATGTTTATTTAACTGCTTTTGGCTTCTCTTTTGTAGATATTAGCAGGTGTTTGCGAGTTCTCCATAGGTACTCGCATTATATGTTTATTTACCTGCTTTTGACTTCTCTTTTGTAGAGATGAACAGGTGTTGGAGAATTCGCTTCAAGTACTTGCATTAAATTTTAAATTTACCTGTTTTGACTTTTTTTCTCCAAAGATTAGCAGATGTTAGCGAGTTCACCTCAGGTACTCGCATTATATCTTTATTTACCTGCTTTTGACCTCTCATTTATAAATATTAGCAGGTATTCGCGAGTTCTCTTCAGGTTGTCACATTATATTTTAAAATTATCTTCTTTTGACTTCTCTTTTTCAAAGATAAGCAAATGTTTGCGAGTTCACCTAAAGTTCTCTTTGTATACTCATATTATATTTAAATTTTACCTCCTCTTGACTTCTCTTTTGCAGAGATTAGAAAATATAAGCGAGTTCATCTCAAGTACTCGTATTATATGTTTATTTACCTGCTTTTGACTTCAAGTTTGCAGAGATTAGCAGTTGTTCATAAGTTCTCCTCGGATCCTCGCATTATATGTTAATTTATATGTTTTTGACTTCACTTTTATAGATATTAGTAGGTGTTCGCGAGTTCTCCTAAAGTACTCGCATTTTATGTTTATTTTCCTACTTTTGACTTCCCTTTTGTAGAGATTAGGATGTGTTCGCGAGTTCTTCTCAGGTACTCAAATTATATATTTAGTTTACCTTCTTTTAACTTCACTTTTGCAAAGATTAGCACAGGTTAGCGAGTTCACCTATGGTACTTGCATCATATGTTTATTTACTCGCTTTTGATTTCTATTTTGCAGAGATTTGTAGGTGTTTACGAGTTCACCTTAATTACTCGCGTTATATGTTAATTTATTTTCTTTTACCATCTATTTCAAAAAGACTAGCAGGTGTTTACATGTTCACAATAGGTACTCGCGTTATATATTTATTTACGGGATTTAGACTTCTGTTTTGAAGAGTTGAGTAGGTGTAGGTAAGTTCTCTTCAGGTACTCGTGTTATATTTTAAATTTACCTGCTTTTGACTTATCGTTTGTCGAGATTAGCAGGTGTTTGGAGTTCTCCTCAGGTACTTTTGTTATTTGGTTATTTACCAGCTTTTGAATTCTCTATTGCAGAGATTAGCAGGTGTTGGTGAATTTTCTTCAGGTACTCACGTTATATTTTAAATTTACATGCTTTTGACATCTCTTTTACAAATGTTAACAGATGTTTGCGAGTTCACATTAGGTACTCGCATTATATGGTTATTTACCTGCTTTTGACCTCTCTAGTAGATATTTGCCAAGTTGGAATGGCCCATCATCATTAGGGGCTGATATTTATTTAAATTCCACTTAATCTTCTAGAAAAAGTGATTAGGAGAGAGAAAGCAACATCTTACCCTTTAATGGAGGAGAGAGAAAGAGAGGCCATTCATGGCCAAGGGCCACTCTATTCATATTAAATGCGGGATTCAACTCCCCTAGGGGAGAGGAGAATTTTCCAGGCATTTCCGGACATAGTTAAGCCTAGGTTCACCCCCCAAGCCATGGCCGAAATGAGCTTTCATGGCCAGTAATGGTCTTTGATGCCTTTGCCTTTCCCCTCACAAACTGAGGTTTTAAACACCTTTAGAGGAATCAGAAGAGTCGTTTCCTCCACTCACCAGAAGAATTCAAGCACTTTAATATAGAAGTTGTAGAGCACCTCACGTGACCACCACTAGCAATGGCGTCACGTTGATCGGCAAGGCTTCAACCCTACCAAAAAGATCAATTTCTCCCCCTCTCCCTCTGTGCTAGCAACTTAGATTGACTGGGGGTGATATCGGGCTCAATTGAGCCCGATCCAGTGAGAGTTTTTGAATGAATTCAATGAGAAATGAGAGGTTGCGGGTTCGCCAGAAACGGCCCCTCCAGTGGCCGTGTCGCCACCCATTGATAGCCACCACCTCAACGGAGGTGGTGGAGGGGATGGCGGGCCAAGGAGCTGGATCGATGGCCGGGAAACTTGGCTGTTAATAGCTCTAGGATGGGTCGATCTGGACCGTTGGAATACTGGGGATGATGAAGGGCAGCCGCTGGATCGCGTAAAGATTCGTGACGCTATCTTGAATAGTTTAGGATTTTTAACAATTCATTTTTATTTGATTTCTATCACACTTAATGCAGTGGATAGTTTTAATTATTAAAAATATCTAGATGTGTTTTCTAGAAAAATTATCAATATCAAAATTATAGCCCTTGAAGTCTATTTTATTCTAAAATAAATTTCAACCCATTTGGGTCAGTGGTCTGACCACAACACTCAAAATGGTGTAGTCTATACATAGTGTTAACTAGAGACTAAATTTAGTGCTTTCATCAATCCAGCCAACCAAATGACTTGACATTTAGACTGGGGGATAATTTGTTCTATACCTATAACAGATCAAAAAAGGGAAATTTTGGAAAACATTTTTCTATAGTTTTTGTAAATATTTAATAAACAATGTATGATTTGAATTTAGGGTCTAATAACCTCATATTTCCCCCAAAATATTGGTGGATGATTACTTGTGACATGATATGACCCTGGTAAAATTTTCATCCCAATTGTTGTTGATTTGATTAGGTATTGGTGTGACAAAAATTTGGTCTCAAAGGGGAAATTAGGTCAAAAGTGCACTAGGTGGAGTGTGACCATTCCTCATCCAAATGTGGTGAAACTTTGGCCACTTGCATGTAGTCACATATAACCCCCTCACAAGTGGTTTTGGGTGGTTTGGGGGTGGATATGCCCACAAAATCTAGGGTTGCCCTTTGTGTATTGAGGACATGGGATCATATGCCCTTGGATTAACTTGAATATTGGTAGACTACTTAACAGGGTGGTAATAAGCCTAGATAATTTTACTAGAATTTTTGGAACATTTATCCCCTCTTAATAAATTAAGGGTTAGTTAAGGCACTTTATTTTAAATTGAAATTTCATGTTTTTATAATCTTGGATGTTCATGAAACTTTGGCAGTGAACTTATATTGATGTTATTGTTCCTTGATAATTTTGTTATAAATTTTGGATTGATGTATTTGGTACTTTATTCACAACACCCAAATGTTGCCCTAATTGCAATAAAATTAATTATGGATTTGTTACTCACTGCAAAATTATGAAACTTGGTCAGAGGACATCTTAGGGCATTATAGTATTCTGTGAATTTTTATAAAATTATTGGAAGATATTTCATTTAGGATCATTCTCTACGTGCCCTATATTTAATATCATTAATTAATTTATTTATGTGATCAAATGTACATAGGAAATTACTATTTTGGGTCAGAAGTCTTTTCTGGTCACCTTCAACCTCTGGTAATTTTATCATGATTTGGTGATAATTAAAATTAATACTTCTTTCTTTACCTTAACATTATGGTAAATTGTTCAATAATTTGTCTGGATGTCTAAACCTTTTTGGAAAAAAGTGAATTCTGGTATTTACCATAATTTTGATGATATTAATCTATCATAAATTTTTTAAGACAATACCTAGTCAGAAAAGTGTTCTTGATGTTCAAAAGCATTGTTGGCCTTATTTTCAGAAAATTAAATAAATGCCAAATAAGTTATGAAAAATAATATCTTCTGGATTTAATCTAAAATATCATGATTGACCCCCTGTAATAATCTTAGGTCATTTGGATGAATAATTGGAGGGGTCACCATTCATGCACACCATATAGCTCATTAGGGCTGCACATAATAAAATTGTAGAGTTACATAATCATGTGAACTTCGGTATGGGATTATGGGGTAGTTCGTGCACCTAGTCTGGTTGAGAAGGATTAAGGTCACCAATGGATGGAAGGTTGTGAGAGCCGGGTTGTCTAAGGGTATGGTTGTACTCAGGATTGGCGGAGGATCGCCTTTCCCTGGAGAAAGAGTCTAAATACACTTAGGGTTAGTTCAAGTGTAATGTCAAGAGGGTTTGGACATGGGTAGTTACCAATAATAATTAGTACCTTACGAAAGGGAGCTTTAAGCTTTAGCCCATCGTAGTTCCTAGTGCCCTCGAAAGCCCTTCACAGGGAATACCCTAGGTAGTCCAAGGTGATGTAGCGTATATCGATAACGGAGATCTACACGAGAGAAGGCTCTATATTTCCATTGAACGCACACTTGATCCACCGCACCTACACAATCATCTATCGCCCTCAATACGTAACCGTTCCGCGCACAATGTATACACACAATCGGAGAATTATCGACTCTAAAAAAGTGATGAAAAATGAGTCGACTCATTCCCAAATATAACGCAAATGTTGCCTATCCTTTTTGAGGGTAAGACCAAGGATATAGGCCAAGATTCGCTCAATCAAAATGGACCTACCCGATTCAAAAAAGGAAACAAAGACAATAACAATTTTATTCAGAGATTTGAAAACGATTGAAATTTAAAATCACGGAGAACACGATGGTTCAACCTCCACAAATCTAAAGAGAAGAAGCACTAGAGAAGGGGAAAAGATTACCCAACCCGTTGGTAGAAAGCACACTTGATAACTTGTGGGAGAATCACTCTCTCCATGACTTCCATCGGCGTCGCATCGAATGGATCTACCGGCGTCGCACTGAGTGGGTTTGCTGTCCTTCTTCCTTGGAGTCGCACCAAGAAACTACGTTAGAGGCTCCACGAGAGGGGAAGCCAAAATGGGGGAAGAGGGAGACAAGGGGGCGGCGGCTAGTCACAAGCCATGGCCAAATTCTCACTTACAGAAACTGATTTTAGGGTTTCGTTTCATCTCCTCATTCACTTAATAAGCCTCCTATATATAGGAGTTACAAAATAGATCCAACCATCAAGATTGTGATGAAACCTCATAAATCTGGATGGTTAATAACACACTAAATTGTTTATATGCACACCAAAATTAAAATAAATTAAAATATTACAAGTTATAAATAAAATAAAGCATTTAAAGTAATTGAAATGGTCTTCAAATAAGTCTTTAAGTAGGCTTCGCGCTCCGCAAATGGAGGTTTTAATGTTGCGATCCGTTAATAGCCAAGGAGTCATCATGTCGCCTGAAATCTTTACGTTATAGCATTTCGGCATCCGGATCATCTTCAAGTGGTGTGGAGAGGCCGCGACATCAATCCTCCCACGCTCAAAGTCACATATCTCCAATGCGTGGTCCAGGAGATAGCGGTAGAAAAGAGCGGCATCCAATTGTCGAAGCACTGTCTCGAATACCCACGAGTCATCAGAAGGAGGGCGTTCACGCCAACGGATGAGAAAGCAGCGGGTAGCATCATTGGTAGTAGTGAGAAGCTCAGCATCCAGTATCCTGTATTGTATAAGAAAGGTTTTGGGAAACCTTGGAAACATCTCAGCAGTTGGAATAAAAGAAGGCAACTTACCATCCGATGTTAAACCTGTGGAGAATAGGGGAGAGAGATCATCCGTACTACCACTCCCCAAACCAAGAATTTTTAGTGGAAGGAGAACACGATAAAGAATTCAACTCTTGTGGAGGCGAAACAAACATCGTCAAATCCGATACATTAAAAATGGGTGAAACATCCCAATCAGCAAGCAAATCTAAGACAAAAGCTTTATCACCGAGTTTCTTTATAATTCGGAAGGGGCCGACGCGCTTTGGAGCTATCTTTCTAATGGTGCCAGTAGGCGGTCGCTCGGGAACTAAGCGGACTAAGACTTGATCGCCGACTTTAAAGTGTGACACTCTCCTACTGTTAACCCCAGAATCCGCAACATTTCCAGCTAGGCATCTTGCCCTTCCCTCGATGAACTTAAGTACTCAGTTCGCCCAGCTCGCCAGTGGACATGGTCCGTCACTTAGGCGGACTCCAGAAATCCGTCCGCTCAGGTCGCCCTCAGTTCCCCGCTCTGCTAGATCGGCGAGTCAGGCTCAGACCGGCAGGCTCCGAGTCAGGCCGCCCAGGTCGCTCAGGTCGCGGCTAGTCTAAAAGTCACGCGCTCAGTACGACCAAGGGAGGTCTCCAGCTTGCTGGCCCAGTCCGCCTGTCCCGCGCGGACTGCTTGTTCCTTCTCTTTTTTGATTCCCGTTACCGCTGCCCGGCTCTTTTGTACCCCGGGCAGCCGGTTATTTTAGCCCTGCCCGCTTGGGCAGGCCCCCAGCCTATAAATAGGGGGAAGTGGTGCACTCAAAGCACGCTGACTTGAGCCCAGGAGCCCACTTGTTAAAGGCTGCGGACTCGAATCTCTGGCTTTGCGACCTCCGGCTTGCTTTCCCCATTGCTTTCCTTTTCCTTTCTTGTAACCGCATCTTTGCAATTAAAAGCAAGCCCGTCGCAGGAGTGGCATTTAGGCCGCGACGGGCGAAGTCTGGTGTTGCCGTGCTCTACGGCTCTGTTGCTTTTCTGTTCCTTTTCTAGTCCGCCAAGTAGACTGCTGCTCGCAGTTTGTTTTTCCTTTTTCTTCCCCAAGTGCTCGAACGGTTAGCTGGTGGTGCCCGAGTCCGTCGCTTTTCGTGCATCAACAGTTAACACGCGACCTTCAGATTCGAGCAGTTTTTCGAAACCGCGGATAGAAATGTCAGACCGCCGAGGTCGCCGCTCCGACCGCTCCAGCTCCCCCGATGATTCGCTGTGGGAGGCGTTGGAGCAGTCCCGCTGGGAAGCCGAAGTATCTCGAAGAGAGACTGACCAGCGGCTCGATACGATCAGCCAAGCCCTGTTAGCATTGACTCAGCGACTTGCTCCCCAGGTTGCTGAAGAAGTTGCTGAGACACCTGTCCGCCAGACTCCAGTCCGCCGGACCCCGGCTCGTCGCACCCCTCCTCAGCAGTCGCCTGCGACTGCGCCTCCGCCTGTCCGCCAAGCTCAGTCCGCAGCTCCCCCGCGACCTCAGGCGGATCAGTTCGCCCCCCTGATGGATTTCTTCAGGGAAGCAGCCCGAGGGACCCCGGCTCGCCGACTAGACTTTGTTGATCGGCAGTCCGCAGAGCTCGCAGAGTTTCGTCCTCCAGTCCGCCCTTCTACCGATTCAGAAACTCCCTCTCCCTTCATCGATCGAATCCGATGGGAGTCAGCGCCAAGCAATTTCAGAGAGCCTCGTCTCCCTTTTTATTCGGGGGAGACTGATCCAATCTCCCACCTGCAGGCATTCGAAGGGGCAGTAGCATTGAGAAGCCTCTCCGACGCCCTGAAATGTAAACTTCTAGTGACCACTCTTGATGGTCAAGCAAGAGAATGGTTTTATGAGTTGCCTCCAGGCACCATTTCCTCCTTCGCTGAGCTTCGCAGCGAGCTGCTCCTAAGGTTTGCAACCTCTAAGAAGAGAAAGGATGGGCCGGCAGCCCTTTTTGATATTAGGCAAAGAGACAATGAATCGGTGGCAAGATTCGTTGATCGGTTCCAGAAAGAAATTCAAGGGGTAAGGAATGTGAACCCCGATTATTACAAAGTTGCCCTGATTCACGGCCTCCGGGAGGGCCCGTTGAAATTCAAAGTGACAACAAAGGCACCGTCAACCTATCAGGAGCTCATCGCGATAGCTAATCGCTTTATTGAGGGGGAAAATGCCAATCCTACCTATATCTCATCCCTGACAGCTAAAGCTGGAGGAAGGGATGTCCCTAACTCCTCTTCCAACAATCAGTACCACAGTAAGCCTCCCCGGCCTGATTTCCACCCTCCACCTCAGAGGGGGCGCAACCTCCGCCATAAGAAACCCTTCCTTGGCCATCAACAGTTTCATGATCAGAGACTGCCGTTGGCCGCCGCTCCCGCCGTTCCCCTTCAAGCGCTCCCCATTCTTCAGAGAACCCTGCCAGCTTCAATCCTCACGGAAGCAGCCCTATGGAAGAGCTTGCAGATCTAGGCATCGACTTTGAAGAGGTTGCCCAAGTAATCCAGAAGAAAGTTGAAGAAAAGAGGCAAGGGCCTCAGAGAGATTGGAAGCCCAGAGACAACTCTCAGTTCTGTAATTTTCACAAGGAGAAGGGTCATCTGACTAAAGACTGCAAGGCTCTTCAGAAGCTAGTTGAGAGGTTGCTCGCCGAGGGTAAACTCGAGGACCTGGGTAGGAAGAATGATTCTTCAAGGCCTTCCACCTCCAAGGGCAAGGAGGTGGCTGAAGTTCACCAGGAGTGCATAGAGATAAGGGATGAGGGCCACCTGGGGCTCATTGATATCCAAAATGAGTTTATTGATGTTGTCGACGAGGGGGCCTTGGGAAGACTCTTTTTCATCCATGGCGGAGCAGGGGCTGAATCTACCCGGAAGTCCTCTTTGTCAAGGCTTTCGCGAACTGAGGTTGCTTCTACTTCTTCTGCCCCACCTTCTGAAGTCGTCAGCTTTGGTTCTGCGGACCTTCCTGCAACCGCCAACCCCTTCGATGATGCCATCGTGGTCCAGGCAGCCATCGGAAACTTCACGGTCGATAGAATTCTCATCGACACCGGCAGCTCCGTGAATCTCCTCTTTAAGTCCACTTTCGAAGCCGTGAGGACTGGAAAGACTCTGCTTTCCACCGAAGGGCCACTCTATGGCTTCTCAGGAGAAAGGAAGGAAGTTGAAGGAAGTGTCACACTCACGGTGACGCTCGGAGGGGTGACCAAAGAAATCCAGTTCATAGTGGTAGATGCTCCGAGCAGCTATCATGCTATCTTTGGAAGACCATTGCTAAACAAATATCGCGCCATCATTTCAACATACCATCTAGCCATCAAGATCTGCAAGGATGGCCGCCAGTGTAGGGTCAGGAGCGACCCGAGGCAGGCTCGAGAGTGTTACCTCCGAACGGTCAACATGACTGAGGTTTCCCCCCCAGCCTTTCCAGCAGCAGCAGAGGTCACTCCTTCAGAAGATGCTGAGAATAGAGAAGGCGCTCACCTGGAACCTGCGCAGGTGACGCAAGAAGTCCCCATCGCAGAAGGAGAAGGAAGAAAGCTCTCCATCAACTCCGAATTGCCAGAAGATCAAAAGGCGGAGTTGATATCTTGCCTATTGGAGAATTTGGATGTCTTCGCTTGGTCAGCGGAGGACATGCCAGGGGTGGATCCCGACGTGGCTTGCCATCATCTCAATGTCGATCCGGCCGCCAAGCCCGTCCAGCAAAAAAAGAGGGATGTAGCTGTCAAGCTAGCAGAGCCCATCAGAGAGGAGGTTGCTAAACTCCTCAAAGCGCGCTTCATTCAAGAGATTCAGTATCCCAAGTGGGTCTCGAATGTTGTAATGGTTAAGAAACCTGGGGGAAAGTGGCGTATGTGTGCAGATTTCACCCGTTTGAATAAAGCGTGCCCGAAAGATTTCTACCCCTTGCCTCGGATAGATTTATTAGTTGATTCTGCGGTAGGGTATCCGTTTATGAGTTTTTTAGACGCATTCTCTGGTTATCACCAAATAAGAATGCATAAACCTGATATCCCTTGCACATCGTTCATCACTAATGACGGTTGCTATTGTTATCTTGTGATGCCCTTTGGGCTTTAAAATGCTGGCGCAACCTATCAACGCATGATGGACCAAGTGTTTAAAGAACAAAAAAGTAGAAACCTCGAGGTGTATGTGGATGACCTTCTGATTAAGAGTAGGTCTCTTCCGCAGCACCTGGTAGATCTTGTAGAGACCTTTTCTACTCTACGAAGGCGCAAAATAAAGCTTAACCCGTTAAAATGCGTCTTTGGGGCAAGTAAAGGGAAATTTCTCGGCCATCTCCTTACTCCCGAGGGTCTAGCCCCCAATCCTGATAAGGTTAAAGCCATCCTTGGTATGACCCCTCCCCGTTCACCTAAAGAGGTTCAGCAGTTAGGGGGGAGGTTGGCAGGACTCGGGAGGTTCATCTCTCGAGTTGGAGATAAAAGTGCACCATTCTTTAAGACTCTTCGGGGAGCGTCCAAGTTTCAATGGACAGAAGAGTGTTCCTTGGCTTTTGAGCAATTAAAAAAGCAGCTAACCTCGACTCCTTTACTCCAAAGCCCCCGAGTGTTGTTCCTATACCTAGGGGTTGGTCCCGAGGCAGTTAGTTCAGTTCTGATTCGCGAAGAAAGCAGGAGGCAGTTCCCTGTTTACTATGTCAGTCACATCCTGAAGGATGCAGAGGCAAGGTACCCCATCCTAGAGAAGCTAGCTTTAGTATTAGTTATGTCTGCCCGCAGACTCCGTCCGTATTTCCAGGCTCATTCAATTCAGGTAGTTACTGATCAACCTTTGAAGAATGTGTTAGAAAAACCAGAGCATTCAGGCAGGTTAGCTAAATGGGCAATCGAGCTGAGCGAGTTTGAAATTTCCTATGTGCCCAAAACAGCTATCAAGGCACAGGTGCTTGCAGATTTCATGATTGATACGACAGAATCCAGCTCGGACCAAGCAGCAAGGTACCCTTTATCTTGGACCATTTATGTGGATGGAGCTTCTGGTAGAAACTCCACGGGTGCAGGAGTAGTTTTGATAAACCCGAATGGTGTCAAACTTGAGCAGGCCATCAAGTTCTATTTTCCAGTGACTAACAATCAGGCGGAATATGAAGCTTTATTAGCCGGCTTGAGGCTTGCACGAGAGCTTGGAATTGATCACGTCCATATCAAGACTGATTCACTGGTAATGGCTTCACAAGTTCTTGGAAACTTCGAGACCAGGGAGCCAGTGTTGAAAAAGTACCTTATGCTGGTAAAGTTTGAGGTTGGCAGGTTCAAAAGTTTTACTATTGAGCACATTCCAAGAACAGAGAATGAGGAGGCCGACGTTCTCGCAAAGTACGGGCTCTCGTCAGGAGGGACAACTTCTGAACTTTTCCGCCCAGCGGTGGAGGAAGAAGGGCTAATGCAAATCGATCAGTGTCCCTCTTGGATGGATCCGTTCATTCTCTACCTGTCAACTGGGAATCTACATCAGTCAGTGAAAGATAAGAAGAGATTCAGGTTGAAGGCAGCACACTATTACTTGATATCCGGCATTCTCTACAGGAAAACCTTCTTATCCACAATGGCGAGATGTGTTTCAGAAAGTGAGGTTCCCACCATCCTCCGAGAAGTGCATTCTGGCGAGTGCGGAAGTCATTCGGGAACAAGAACATTAAAAAGAAGGATCCTGCGGCAAGGTTACTTCTGGCCTACAATGAAGAAGGACTCTGAGGCCTATGCGAGAAAATGTGTTCAATGCCAGAAATTCGCCCCTCTTCAGCATCAAGCAGCTCAATCTCTCAGGTCGATCACAACCCCTTGGCCCTTTGCTGTTTGGGGAATGGATCTTATTGGCCCTTTTCCCATGGCAAGTGGGCAGCGGCGTTTTATTATAGTTATGATCGACTACTTCAGTAAGTGGATTGAGGCTAAAGCATTGGCAAAGACAACAACCCAGGTCGTGAGGAATTTTATTTGGGGAGAGATAGTCTGCCGACATGGAATCCCTATGGCAATAATCACCGATAATGGACCACTGTTCAATAATGCGGAGATGATAGACTTTTGCAGGCAGATCGGAACAGAGCTGCGCTTCGCATCAGTGCATCATCCCAGAAGCAATGGTCAAGTAGAAGCAGCTAATAAGCAAATCCTCAACCTGCTTAAGAAAAAGGTTCAAAATCTCAAGGGCAGTTGGGCTGATCAACTTCCCTCAGTCCTCTGGACCCTGAGAGCAACACCTTCATCTGCAACAGGAGAAACCCCGTTCAAGATTTCTCACGGGTCCGAGGCATTGATTCCTGTTGAGTTTGAAGTTCTGTCGCCTAGAGTACTGCTTGCCAGGCAAGGCACGGAGGATTGGCTTGAGTTGAACAGCGAGGAGATGAGGTTCAGTTTGGAGCATATCGAAGAGGTCAGAGACAAGGCTGCTATCAGGCAGGAGGAAGCAAAAAGAAGAATGGCCCGTTACTTCGATAAGAACGTAAGAATCAAACACTTTCAAGTGGGAGATCTAGTTCTTAAAAAGGTCGATGCTGCTGCAAGAGCCAGCTCAGTTGGGAAGCTTAATCCTAGCTGGGCAGGACCATTCATTATCAAGGAAGCACTTCAGAATGGGGCTTACCGGTTACAAACGTTTGAAAGAGAAGACATGCCGCACACATGGAGCGGAGATGACCTAAAGCGGTTCTTTTCCTGAACTTCTTTTCTAAACTCTTTAAGAGGTTCACTATTAATAAAAAATTCCTTGCCAACACTTTTATCAAGCATCTTTGTGTTTCAAGCGTTGGCAGTTAAATATATGGAGCAAGGATAACTCTAAACGATTCTCTCTGAACTCTCTATTTTATGGTTATACGAATCTCTCAAAATTGATACTTGCCTAAATACTCATACTAACACTTCTTCGAATGCCTCTTCTTTCTTACCTCCTCGAGCAACTCCCGACAGTTGCTTGATGCCAGGAGATATCGCCGTGTTCAGCAAAAAACTCCCCTAGAACCGTTGGTGTCAGCATAACACCACGACGACCACGTGTTGCGGGGAGATTTCGCACCGTGTAGTGGGAGCCTACCAACTCTAGTGCGGTAGGATACTGGATTTCGGATCCCGGCTAGTACCTAACCCCACTTCTGCATTATGGAGGAGCGAAGTGGAGGTCAGCTCTACCACGCCACTTAAGGGATATTGTTACAACCCAGATGATCGAACGGGGAAAGCAATACCGCTCCAGCCGCACCTACCCCCAGATCATCTTAGGGTTGTGACTCTCGAACACTCCTTGGTACCCTCAAGCAGTGCCTGCAGAAGACCCACAGTCTTGTCGATCTCAAAGGAAAGCAATGCCGCTCCGGCCGTACCTGCCCGAGAGATCGACTTAGCCTGTACTTCAGGCAAGAGGGCAGTAATTGAGTTATTGAGTCTGCAGACTCCGAGGTCCAGTGGGGAAAGCAATGCCGCTCCGGCCGCACCTACCCACTTGGCCTCCGGACTGCGGCTTTCTTCTTCACAGGGGTTGTCATTATTGATGAAGTGCGGACTCCAGTTGCCTTATCCGCTCAGTCCGCCGTCACCTAGGTTGATTCTGTAATTCATAACCTCGTGAGGAAAGCAATGTCGCTCCGGCCGCACCTACCCGCTTGGTTGTGAATTACAAGTCATTTCTGATATTGTTCATTAATGAAGTGCGGACTTCAGTTGCCTTATCCGCTCAGTCCGCCGTTCCTTGGTTGATTCGATAAATTCATAATCTTGTGAGAAAAGCAATGCTGCTCCGGTCGCTTCTACCCGCTTATTATGAATTACAAGTCATTTCTGATATTGTTCATTAATGAAGTGCGGACTCCAGTTGCCTTATCCGCTCAGTCCGCCGTTCCTTGGTTGATTCGATAATTCATAATCTTGTGAGGAAAGCAATGCTGCTCCGGTCGCTTCTACCCGCTTATTATGAATTACAGGTCACTTCTGATGTTGCTGACTGAGGCAGTGCGGACATTGGTTTTCTAATTCGCCTGGTCCGCAGAATTTGTTCGATGCATACAATGTACTTGGAAGAAATTCAAGCGCGAATATCTGCAGATGGGGACCCTAGTCCGCCCAGTTCGCTTATTCATGATATTTGGGTTAGCAGATTATGGTTTTTTCATTATCTTTGTTCTCGCAAAAACTGGCAAAAGTTCTGTGAAATGCGGACTGAGAACTGAACTCGTCCAAGTCCGCATCACTCGTCTCTTTCCCAAGGAATACATTCTGTTCATATTATAACAAGATTGTGGTAATGAAATTTCAGCTAGCAAAGATATAAGTGCGATCTCTAAAGTATCAGCAAGAAACAAGCATAAAATCTCAGAAGATATCAAAAATATCCTTTTTTATATATATTCATTCAAAAATTACATGTCCTGGCGGACTCGCGTAAAGTCCGCCCCTCCCCCTTACATTAAAGAAAACCAAAAAATTACAATATATATTCCTATTCTGTCCTCTGCTTCTTGTCCGCAGGCTTCTCAGGGCTTGACCCATCCACATCCACTATAGGCGAGTAGCCGCCTGAGTCGCTGCTGCTACTGTCGTCAGAGTGAGAAGCGGCTGAGGGTTCTGTTCGCGAGCTGCTCTCACCAGAGCTGGAGTTAGCGGACTGATCCGACTGACCTCCTTGCTGCTGGCTTGAGGCCACGTCTTCAGCAGCTTCCTCGTCAGCAGACTCCTCCTCGTCATCCTCGGCGACCGCTTTCCCCTTATCAGCTTGCTCAAACTCGGCAACTTTATCCTTTAGCTCCGGGAAAAGCTTCAGGAAAGGAATAGAGTCTACCCCATCCTTCGCGTACCCATCGCTGATAACGCGCTCGAGCGCGAGCTCGACGCTTTCCCTTACAAAAGGAAACATGGCCTTTTGAAAGTCTGGGTTGGTAACCTCATATGCGATCTGCAAAAGAAATCAAAACATCAGTCCGCGAAAGATAAGCAAGATTAATGGCGATTAACTAAGCACTTACGGCCTTGTCTTCTTTATATTGATTAACTTTTACACCAAGTCGCTTATTCCTTTCTTTCAGCGAATGGCTTTACTTCTTATGCCGCGCATTGTCCCTAAGTAGCTCGCGCGTAAGCCTGCCTAAGAAGTGGTTGGTGACGGCGGCGTTCGCACTGGCCTGCGCAGCGAGAAGGGGGAGGTCATCAGGTGCCACACCTTGCAGATCGCGGAGGTTTTGCTTCCCGTACAAGGCGGACAGGGCGATGTGGGCATGGCGAGATGGGCGCGGGCTCCTCCAAGAAGGAAGAGCCGTTGATAGGCGGACATACTTTTTCTTCTCATGCCAGTGGATCATGGGGTTGCCCCTCAGATCCTTCTGCTTCTCGCCGAAGCCCGCAATGTCGAAGCTTCCATCAGAAGAATAACCCGCGGCGGGGTCTCCGTCTTCTCTCCTCTTTTTTGCGATTTCTTTTCTCCTTTCCCCTTGCATAGGAGTCTGTCCGGCAGGCGCAACGGGCAGATTTGCGGGCACCGCTAAGGTCGCTGCAAGAGAGAAAGTTAGCTAAAATTCCAAGGTTGTTGCGGATACAAGCGAAGGTCGCAAGACTTACTCTCTTGGCGGCTAATAGTATATAGCCCAGGCAGCAGCGGGATGTAATAGTCAACATCCAGCCTCGCTCCGTCAAGGAACTTGACGATGGCGGCCTCGGCATCGTTCAGCCGCACGCTCTTGAAGTCAGCATCTACGCGCAGCTGCGGACTGGTATGAAGGAACCCCAGGTCGCCTTCAAAGATGAGATACCTAGAGGTCCAGTTGTGGATCTTATTCGGCAAGCCCACAACTTTCATTCCCCTACAGTAGAAGTATATGATGCCTTTGTACTCAGGGTCTCCCGTCGGGGTAATAGAGCGAACAGAGAAAATCTTCCTGAAAATCTTCAAGGGAAATTCAACCCTCTCAGCCCGCAGGTAAGCAATGAAACTGCAGATCGCAACCATACTGTTCGGGGCAAGCTGGCCCGGAACCACCCCATAATGCTCAAAGATCTCCGCGACCTCCCAGAGCAGGGGAAATTTGAACCCGCAGTCAAAATGATCTATTGGAATTGCGAGCTGGGTAGCGGTTGAAAAATTCAGTCGTTCGTGGTGCTCGGGGAGCCGCGCGAGTACGGGCGAGTCCGCCATATGAACTCCCAAGAACGCCTCCAGGTCGGCTTCGGTTAGTCTACTCCTTTTATGATCAGCAGCGTGGAAGGCGGCTGCGGCTTCAGTGCGTGCGGGTACCATGTTTTCAGACCGCAAGTCTTTAGCTCCCACTGCTTTCTACACAAACAGAGAATGACAACCCTATTTATATAAAAATCGTCTGACATGACAGCCATCAATCCGCTCAGATCGGTAAGCCAGTCCGCTCAGCTCGCCTCTTCCCTGTTTTCCCTGCAATATCAGATATTTTTCAAGGCTTTGCGGATTCAAAGCCAGTCCGCTCAGCTCGCCTCTTCCCTGTTCTCCCTGCAAATAATTGCGAATTCACAGGAAGCCCACAGGGATCGCAATTTTCTAGTAAACAAGATAAGCAGGCATAAAACGCCAGTCCGTATAACTTACATTCCACAACAGGATTATCCGAAAAAATAATAGTATGCAACAAGCAGAATAGTATCACAACACAGATACAATCACACAACAAAGAGTTTCAGTAACAATATTATACAGCAGCTTAAAAAATAATAGAAAGCGAATGTTTAGGCCTTAGCGCCTTCCGCGGTCTCTCTGAGCAGGTCGCACCTCCTCCTCCATTCCAACATGTGCAGCCAGGACACTTCCTCGCAAGATCTCGCAGTAGAGTTGGGAAACCAGATGGTGCATGTTATTGAAGGTGCGGTGCATATGAGCCATGTCTTTGGCTACCCGCGGAAATGGAATCAATTGAACTGCCAGGGTTGGATCTGCGACCACCGCGGGCTGCCCGCTTGCCGCAGGGGCCGATCCCTCCCCCACAGCAGGCTGAGACGCTTGCGATCTCACCCCAGCGGCTTCGCTTACTTGCTTCTTTCCTTCTCTCGCCAAAGCCAAATATTTGCTCCTATAATGGCGGACATCTCCGCTCAGACGATTTTTCTCCTTGTTCGCACCTTCCAGTGCGGCTGAAAGGCTGGCGACCTCGCTTTCCAGGATTTTTTTCCCGCACTTTGCTTTTCTTTAGTGCAGTTCGAAGCTCGCATAACTCTTCCTCATTATTCTTCGCTAACAGTACACTGTCTTCTTTAGCAGGCAGCTCCTTCTGTGCGAGTTCATCAGCAGTCCGCGCCGCGGCCTCCGTCACATTTGGTGGCGTAGGCACGATCTCGCCGACCTCGACAGAATCGTGCGTGGACTTCTGAACTGCAACAAAGAAAGTAAAGACGCCTCAGTATCCAGGCCGCAATAGCTCCAGAAGAAAAAAGAGAAAAGGGAAAAGGTTTTTATCCACTTTTGGTTATCTTCGCGGCGATCTGACGACTATCAAGGATAGGTCGCCTCACGCGCTCCGGATCAAAAGCCTCTAGGAGACGCCTCCATTCACGGCGGACTAGTGCTCTTGTCTCGGCCAGCGATCTGCTCGAGGTAACTATGTCATCAGTTTCTGTAAGGATCTTGACTGGCCGCGACTTTCGTGGAGGGGATTTGTACAACCAAGAGCTCTGAAACCGCTTGGTCGCCGGCTGCAACTTACCAGATCGCATCAGCTCGGCAGCAATCTAAAGATCCTCAGTCCGCTTATCCACCACGAGCTTCTCCGAGGCCGCTTCAACCTTCGCCTTCATTATTGCGAGTTGCTCCTCGTTTTTCTTCCTCTCTTCAGCTGGAAAAAAAGAAGAAGGGTCGTCAAGATTTTCTCCTCCAGTTGCGGTAACAGGCTGCAGCACCTCCAGTAGAGAGCGATTTATACTCGCAAGCTGATCATTATCTATAGAGTCGAGTATCTCAGTGGTTGATAAGCTGAGCGTGGAAGGGGGATCACCTTCTGCGAGCAGAGGATCGGGGGTGACGAGATCGTCTTGGACTTCCTTTTCTCGCGGCCTATGCTGCAAGCTCGCAGCTCCAGTCCGCTTGGAGATATTTTTCTCTTTTCTAACTTTCAACTTCTTCTCTACCCGCTCGGCGGCATTACCATCTCTTTTCCTCTTTTTCTTCTTCTCAGGAGTCTTCTCTAAATCGATGACAACCGGCTTTGGTTCGGGAACTGAGTTTGGAGCGACAACTTGCTTTTCGATGGAACTGTTGGTCGCGTTTTCAGCGGACTCCTTATCTCGCTCCTCGGCAACCTCCTCTCCCCTTTCCACTATCGTCTCACCAGCAGGAAGCTTCTCCTCGGTCCTTTGCTGCTGGACTTTTGGCGATGAAACTTCCTTTTCCGTTTCTATCCGCAACATGATGGTCCCAGAAGGAGAGCGATGCACCTCCATGCTGGAGGAGTTCGCAGGGTTTTGGTCAGAAACGGAGGGCGGATTCGGTTTCTCCCGTAGAGGACTTGAAGGAGCATTCGCAGTCTTTACAGTATCGCGGACTGGATCTTGCTTCACCTGATCTGAACTCTCCCCCTGGTGGCGGGCAGGTGCATCTTTTCGATGGCTCGATTTCTTAGGCCGAGAACTCGCTTTCGGCTTCTCAATCGGAGCAGCCATGCTGCCAAAGAAGGACCCTAGCCTCGCCATGCCGGACTGGAAAGTCGAGACCGCAAGTGGTGAGTAACGACCCGTCGCGCAGACAATTCTGACAAAAGACAGTGCTTCCGGCAGTATTTATAGCACAAATAACATTAATGATAGTTGCGGACTCAGCGGTTAAGGAAACATTTTCGGAATTTTCCAAAACTCAAAAATGTGCGGGGATTATGTTAACCCCAGAATCCGCAACATTTTCAGCTAGGCATCTTGCCCTTCCCTCGATGAACTTAAGTACTCAGTTCGCCCAGCTCGCCAGTGGACATGGTCCGTCACCTAGGCGGACTCCAGAAATCTGTCCGCTCAGGTAGCCCTCAGTTCCCCGCTCTGCTAGATCGGCGAGTCAGGCTCAGACCGGCAGGCTCCGAGTCAGGCCGCCCAGGTCGCTCAGGTCGCGGCTAGTCTAAAAGTCACACGCTCAGTACGACCAAGGGAGGTCTCCAGCTCGCTGGCCCAGTCCGCCTGTCCCGCGCGGACTGCTTGTTCCTTCTCTTTTTTGATTCCCGTCACCGCTGCCCGGCTCTTTTGTACCCCGGGCAGCCGGTTTTTTTTAGCCCTGCCCGCTTGGGCAGGCCCCCAGCCTATAAATAGGGGGAAGTGGTGCACTCAAAGCACGCTGACTTGAGACCAGGAGCCCACTTGTTAAAGGCTGCGGACTCGAATCTCTGGCTTTGCGACCTCCGGCTTGCTTTCACCATTGCTTTCCTTTTCCTTTCTTGTAACCGCATCTTGGCAATTAAAAGCAAGCCCGTCGCAGGAGTGGCATTTAGGCCGCGACGGGCGAAGTCTGGTGTTGCCGTGCTCTACGGCTCTGTTGCTTTTCTGTTCCTTTTCTAGTCCGCCAAGTAGACTGCTGCTCGCAGTTTGTTTTTCCTTTTTCTTCCCCAAGTGCTCGAACGGTTAGCTGGTGGTGCCCGAGTCCGTCGCTTTTCGTGCATCAACACCTACGTTGATTAGCATGTGTTTGATAGGATTCGTATAGGGAGGTTATGGTTTCCCAGTTATGTGCGTGCAAGTCATGAATGAGTTGGGCGAAGGATTGTGCGAATTGACTTGCTTTATATGTTGGTGGTAATGGAACCAAGTCAAGTGGCACAGGAGCCTTATACCCGTGAACAATCTCGTTAGGGGAAATACCCGTGGACCTATTCTTAAAGTTATTGTAAGCCAATTATGTATGAGAGAAAAGTAGATCCCAAGTGCCCTTGTGATCACTCACAAGACACATTAAAAGATTCCCCAAACTCTGATTGACCACTTTCATCTGCCCATCAGTTTGTGGATGATAGGCAGTGGAAAATAACAATTTGGTTCCCATTAAAATCCATAAAGTTTTCCAAAAATAGCTAGTGAATTTCACGTCCATATCTGAGACAATTGTCTTTGGTACTCCGCGATGACTAACGACCCCTCTAAAATATAATTTAGCTATGTGAGATGCGTCGTTGGTCCTACTATATGGGATAAAGTATGCCATTTTAGAAAACCTATCCACAACTACAAAAATGGAGTCGTGTCGACAAAGAGTGGTGGGAAGGCCTAATATGAAATCCATGCTCATGTCTTCCCAGGATATGGAGGGAATAGGTAGTGGGTTGTATAACCCAACATTGGTTTTAGTGCCCTTAGATACTTGACATGTACGGCATCTACTCACTATCCCTCTAACCATCGCCTTAAGTTTAGGCCAGTAAAATATCTCCTCAATGAGTGTAATGGTCTTATAACTCCCAAAGTGTCCTCTCAGATCTCCGCTATGTAATTCCCTTATAATGTGGTGTCGTAAAGAGGATCACAGAATACACAACTTCTCGTGCCTAAAATGATAACCGTCCCTAAGAACAAATGCAGATATGGTCGTTGGAGAGCTATACTGGGCGGATAAATACAAATCGTGGAAATCTAGGCGAGTGGCGTATTCATCCTTAACTCGTTTGAATCCTATAACATTGACTTGCATGGTAGACAGTAGAAGGGTAAGGCGGCTAAGTACATCGGCAACTCGATTGTCAGACCCCTTAAGTTGCTTAAGATTAAACGTGTACCCTTGCAAGAAAGCTACCCACTTAGTGTGACACAGGCAAATTTTATGCTGACCATTTATAAAACGCAAAGCGTCATGATCGGAGTGGATCACAAACTCCTTAGAGAGGAGATAGTGCCTCGAATGATGCAAACATCGAATAACAACATAAAACTTTCAGTCGTAGTTCGAATAATTCAATTTAGCGCCCGCTAGTTTCTCACTGAAGTAATTGACCGGGTGAACTTCTTGACTTAAAACACCTCCTATTCCCACCCACGATGCATCACAGGTAAGCTTAAAGACCTTGGTGAAGTCAGGTAGACGTAACACCAGTGCCTTGGTCATGATCTTCTTAATACGTTGGAAGAAAAAGGTGGCGGACTTCGTCCAAGTGAACTCCACTTATTCATTCAGTCACTAATATGTGTCATAATGCTACTAAAGTCTCCTATGAAGTTGTGATAGGAAGTAGCAAAACCATGGAAACTACGAACCACTCGTAGGCTAGTCGGTTCGGGCTAGTCCTCAATCACCTTAACTTTTCCAGGATCAACTCGAATTCCCTCAGACCCGACTATATAACCTAAAAACGCTACCTCTGTAACATAGAATATGCACTTCTTAAGGTTAAGGAATAAAGTTTCCTTCCTCAAGGTGGAAAGAGTCACTCTCATGTGGGAGATCTGCTCGGTAGTGGAGGTGCTATAGACTAAGATGTCATCGAAATGGACTACCATAAACTTCCCCAAGTACGGCCGAAAGACGTGTTTCATAGTCCGGGAGAAGGTGATGGGGGCATTGGATAACCTAAAGGGCATAACAAGCCACTCATATAACCCACCCTTAGATTTAAACGCAGTCATCCATTCATCTCCCTCACGGATCCTAATCTGGTGATAACCGCTCCTAAGATCTAACTTAGAAAATATAGTGGCGCCAGATAAAACATCCAAGAGGTCATCTAAATGTGGGATAGGGAACCTATACTTGACTATAATCTTTTTGATAGCCCGACTATCCACAAAAATTCGACATGAACCATACTTCTTAGGGGAAAGCAGAGCTAGTATCGCACATGGAAACATACTAGTCCTAATAAACCCCTTCTTCAACAAGTCCTCTATTTAAACCTACAACTCCTTATGGGCAGCGGGATGGAGTTGATAATGTGGCTTGTCTGGCAAGGAATACCCTAAGATGAGATATATCGCATGCTGAATATCTCTAAGTGGAGGTAACGTTGATGGCAACTCATCCAGGTATGTATTCCTATACTCTTCCAACAATACCCGTACCTCAATAGGGAGATCATCCAATATTCCAGAATCTGTCTTCGCACACAGAAGGACTAGTGCATACATCACTCAATCAAGAAATGGGTACTTAATAAAATCTTTTCTCCCGACAAGGCTCAACGTCTTACTCTCAGCTGGGATCGTGGTGTCCCTAATCGGTCCTACAGGTTCCTTCGGGATGGTCGGCCTCAACGTAATGGTCTTTCCATTAAAATTGAATTCAAACGTGTTTGCTCTGCTAAAATGTGTCACATTACGGTCATAAAGCCAAGGGCATCCTAACAACACGTGATAAGCGTCCATAGGAAGGACAACACGCCACACCTCATCAGTATAGGATTTGAATGAGAGGGTGGTTAGGCATTACTTGGTAACTGGGACGGTAACCTTATTGATCCAATCTACATGATATAGAGTCGGGTGGGGCTCCGTTGTCAAGGTCATATGTGTAATGGCATTCTCAGATATGACATTCACACAACTACCGCTATAAATGATCAACTTGCAGAACTTCTCTCCACTCTTAAAAATTAGAGAAAATATACTTGTCATCTTCAAATCATCTAACATACGAGGAGTGGTCAAGATACAATGCATCACCATAAAGGGGGTGACTGTCCTCTAAGTCATTCGGGACACCATCTGGGTCACCCTCTTTAGTAGCCTCATAAACTAGATCAGAGGGGTCGGAAGTAAAATCTAATAGGGCTATGGCCTTAGTATTTATTGGGCATTCAAAGGCATAGTGGCCCTATATACCACAAGCAAAACACGTGGTATTGGACTTACTAACCTTCCCTATTGGGATACGCACACTGGTGGGATTCCTAGCATTCCTAGCTGTGATAACTACCAATTTAGACTCATTGGACCGAAATTTCCCTTTATCCTGATATATGGAAGAGGATGCTCTGAGTGTAGGCTTACCCTTCGCTTCGTAATAACGCGAGTGAGCCTTAGAGGATAGATGTTTTTCAATGTCAAGGGCAGCATTGAATGTCGTGTTCAAATCCTTATGTCCATAGCGTAGGAGTTTCATTTGGATATCGGAAGATAGCCCCTTTCGAAACCTAGATAAAGTAACATTGAGAACCTCTCTATGGTCACAACGCACAATGTAGTCCTTTAACTCGCCCATGTACTCGGCTACTGATTTTTAGCCTTTTTGTAGGGGGCTAGCTCATCGAACATCTGTGTACGGTGGTACGCGGAGATGTACTTATTTGACAATAAATTTTTCATAATGGTCCATCAAACTAGTGGAACTTCGTTCCCGATCCCTAGCCTACGCTCCTCGTTTAGCCAATATGGCTTAGCATGCCCAGTTAACTTCATCCTGGCAACTTAGACGTTTTGAAGGTCCAAGAGGGTGTGTTATTCGAAGTAACATTCCATGTCTACTACCCAGGTGAGGAAGATCTGGGGATCTCCAATGCCTTCATAGGTGGGGGCATCGATCTACATGGCCCTAATAATATTGAAGTCATGCTCGGGGTGACGATCTTGATGAGGCACTCGGGGAGAGTTCCTATCATAGTCAGAATCGCTTACCAGTTGGTGCCTGGTTAGGTTATCTCACATTAACGGGTGGAGGCGGTGGCCCTTGGTTCAATAAGATTTGGGATATCATGGTCCTAAGCTCCGTTATCTCAGTTCGTAGTTCCTCAATAGCCTCGATAGCACCACCGTGCTCATTCGCAGCCATACTAGACGAAGACGGTGTAGTGTACTCCATTCCTAGTCTAATGAGCATACAAGGTTACAAAAATTTTGAAAGACGATTTTTCCTAGGGCTGGACCTAATGTTAAAACATGATATTTTGAACGAGGAATGTGCAGAAATTTTTTTTTCCCGCAGAGAAATAAAGATTTTAGACAGCTATTTGCAGGCCAGAAAACTTTTTTTGTGATTAATTCGTGCCAACAAAAGAGAGCGAGGTCGTTTGCAATATAGAAGTTGAAATGACCGCCTCTGATACCAAATTGATGTAGCGTATGTCGCTAACATAGATGTACAGGAGAGAAGGCTCTAGAACGCCATTCAACACACACCTGATCTACCGCACCTACACAAGCTTCTATCGCCCTCAATATTTAATCGTTCCATGCACAATGCATACACACAATCAGAGATTGATCTCCTCTAAAACAGTGATGAAAAATGAGTCGACTCATTCCCAAAGATAACTCAAAGGTTGCCAATCATTTTTAAGGGTAAGACCAAGGCTATAGGCAAAGATCCGCTCAAGCAAAATGGATCTACCCGGTCCAGAAAAGTAAACACGGACAATAACAATTTTATTCAGAGATTTGAAAACGATTGAAATTTAAAATCACGGAGAACACGATGGTTCAACCTCTACAAATCTAAAGAGAAGAAGCACTAGAGAAGGGGAAGAGATTACCCAACTCATTGGTAGAAAGTGCACTTGATAACTTTTGGGAGAATCACTCTCTCCACAACATCCACCTGCATCGCACCGAATGGATTCACCGGAATCGCACCGAGCAGGGTTTTCGTCCTTCTTCCTTGGAGTTGTACCATGAGACCAAGCTGGAGGCTCCACGAGAGGGGAGGCCGAAATGGGGGAAGAGGGAGACACAGGGGGGGGGGGGGGGGGGGCGACGGCTAGTCACAACCCATGGCCGAAATTCTCACTTAGAGAAACTGATTTTAGTTTTTCTTTTCATCTCCTCATTCACTTAATAAGCCTCCTATATATAGGAGTTACAAAATATATCCAACCATCAAAATTGAGATGAAACCCCATCAATTCGGATGGTTAATACACACTAAATTGTTTATACGAACACCAAAATTAAAATGCATGAAATTAAAATATTACAAGTTCAGTATAAAATCAAGCATTTAAAGTAATTGAAGTGGTCTTCAAATAAGTCTTTAAGTAGGCTTCGCGTGCCGCGGGCGGAGGTTGTAATGTTGCCTTCCGTTAGCGGCCAAGGAGTCGTCATATCACTTGAAATCTTTACGTTATAGCATTTCAGCATCCGGATCATCTTCAAGTTGTGGTGGAAAGGTCGCGACATCACAATGTTAACCCTAAACTGTAAGATTTTAAGGTTAAAGAGCAAATAGAAATACTATGACATCACTTTCACTCACCCCAATGACTCGGGAGGTTAACTTGATTGGGATTATTCGGGCGGTAGCCTCAGTGGTTGTGGAAATGGGCAAGTTAGCACTGCGAGCCTAAGGCTCGTAAGGTAGTTGTAATAGACAGGTTAGTCCTAGGAGCCGATGGCTTGGGAATTCATGGATGCATGTGTATAAAGTGGTGGGTCTTTCGTGTTTGACGGTCATTCACCCTAACATAGATACGATGATTCGGCGGGCGTGGATTTCACTTAGCCAAGGAAAAGACTGGCGGTTAGTCAACACAATACGTGGTTGTTAACCCCAGAATCCGCAACATTTCCAGCTAAGCATCTTGCCCTTCCCTCGATGAACTTAAGTACTCAGTTCGCCCAGCTCGCCAGTGGACATGGTCCGTCACCTAGGCGGACTCCAGAAATCCGTCCGCTCAGGTCGCCCTCAGTTCCCGGCTCTGCTAGATCGGCGAGTCAGGCTCAGACCGGCAGGCTCCGAGTCAGGCCGCCCAAGTCACTCAGGTCGCGGCTAGTCTAAAAGTCACGTGCTCAGTACGACCAAGGGAGGTCTCCAGCTCGCTGGCCCAGTCCGCCTGTCCCGCGCGGACTGCTTGTTCCTTCTCTTTTTTGATTCCCGTCACCGCTGCCCGGCTCTTTTGTACCCCGGGCAGCCGGTTATTTTAGCCCTGCCCGCTTGGGCAGGCCCCCAGCCTATAAATAGGGGGAAGTGGTGCACTCAAAGCACGCTGACTTGAGCCCAGGAGCCCACTTGTTAAAGGCTGCGGACTCGAATCTCTGGCTTTGCGACCTCCGGCTTGCTTTCCCCATTGCTTTCCTTTTCCTTTCTTGTAACCGCATCTTGTCAATTAAAAGCAAGCCCGTCGCAGGAGTGGCATTTAGGCCGCGACGGGCGAAGTCTGGTGTTGCCGTGCTCTACGGCTCTGTTGCTTTTCTGTTCCTTTTCTAGTCCGCCAAGTAGACTGCTGCTCGCAGTTTGTTTTTCCTTTTTCTTCCCCAAGTGCTCGAACGGTTAGCTGGTGGTGCCCGAGTCCGTCGTTTTTCGTGCATCAACAGTTAACACGCGACGCGACCTTCAGATTCGAGCAGTTTTTCGAAACCGCGGATAGAAATGTCAGACCGCCGAGGTCGCCGCTCCGACCGCTCCAGCTCCCCCGATGATTCGCTGTGGGAGGCGTTGGAGCAGTCCCGCTGGGAAGCCGAAGTATCTCGAAGAGAGACTGACCAGCGGCTCGATACGATCAGCCAAGCCCTGTTAGCATTGACTCAGCGACTTGCTCCCCAGGTTGCTGAAGAAGTTGCTGAGACACCTGTCCGCCAGACTCCAGTCCACCGGACCCCGGCTCGTCGCACCCCTCCTCAGCAGTCGCCTGCGACTGCGCCTCCGCCTGTCCGCCAAGCTCAGTCCGCAGCTCCCCCGCGACCTCAGGCGGATCAGTTCGCCCCCCTGATGGATTTCTTCAGGGAAGCAGCCCGAGGGACCCCGGCTCGCCGACTAGACTTTGTTGATCGGCAGTCCGCAGAGCTCGCAGAGTTTCGTCCTCCAGTCCGCCCTTCTACCGATTCAGAAACTCCCTCTCCCTTCATCGATCGAATCCGATGGGAGTCAGCGCCAAGCAATTTCAGAGAGCCTCGTCTCCCTTTTTATTCGGGGGAGACTGATCCAATCTCCCACCTGCAGGCATTCGAAGGGGCAGTAGCATTGAGAAGCCTCTCCGACGCCCTGAAATGTAAACTTCTAGTGACCACTCTTGATGGTCAAGCAAGAGAATGGTTTTATGAGTTGCCTCCAGGCACCATTTCCTCCTTCGCTGAGCTTCGCAGCGAGCTGCTCCTGAGGTTTGCAACCTCTAAGAAGAGAAAGGATGGGCCGGCAGCCCTTTTTGATATTAGGCAAAGAGACAATGAATCGGTGGCAAGATTCGTTGATCGGTTCCAGAAAGAAATTCAAGGGGTAAGGAATGTGAACCCCGATTATTACAAAGTTGCCCTGATTCACGGCCTCCGGGAGGGCCCGTTGAAATTCAAAGTGACAACAAAGGCACCGTAAACCTATCAGGAGCTCATCGCGATAGCTAATCGCTTTATTGAGGGGGAAAATGCCAATCCTACCTATATCTCATCCCTGACAGCTAAAGCTGGAGGAAGGGATGTCCCTAACTCCTCTTCCAACAATCAGTACCACAGTAAGCCTCCCCGGCCTGATTTCCACCCTCCACCTCAGAGGGGGCGCAACCTCCGCCATAAGAAACCCTTCCTTGGCCATCAACAGTTTCATGATCAGAGACTGCCGTTGGCCGCCGCTCCCGCCGTTCCCCTTCAAGCGCTCCCCATTCTTCAGAGAACCCTGCCAGTTTCAAATCCTCACGGAAGCAGCCCTATGGAAGAGCTTGCATATCTAGGCATCGACTTTGAAGAGGTTGCCCAAGTAATCCAGAAGAAAGTTGAAGAAAAGAGGCAAGGGCCTCAGAGAGATTGGAAGCCCAGAGACAACTCTCAGTTCTGTAATTTTCACAAGGAGAAGGGTCATCTGACTAAAGACTGCAAGGCTCTTCAGAAGCTAGTTGAGAGGTTGCTCGCCGAGGGTAAACTCAAGGACCTGGGCAGGAAGAATGATTCTTCAAGGCCTTCCACCTCCAAGGGCAAGGAGGTGGCTGAAGTTCACCAGGAGTGCATAGAGATAAGGGATGAGGGCCACCTGGGGCTCATTGATATCCAAAATGAGTGTATTGATGTTGTCGACGAGGGGGCCTTGGGAAGACTCTTTTTCATCCATGGCGGAGCAGGGGCTGAATCTACCCAGAAGTCCTCTTTGTCAAGGCTTTCGCGAACTGAGGTTGCTTCTACTTCTTCTGCCCCACCTTCTGAAGTCATCACCTTTGGTTCTGCGGACCTTCCTGCAACCGCCAACCCCTTCGATGATGCCATCGTGGTCCAGGCAGCCATCGGAAACTTCACGGTCGATAGAATTCTCATCGACACCGGCAGCTCTGTGAATCTCCTCTTTAAGTCCACTTTCGAAGCCCTGAGGACTGGAAAGACTCTGCTTTCCACTGAAGGGCCACTCTATGGCTTCTCAGGAGAAAGGAAGGAAGTTGAAGGAAGTGTCACACTCACGGTGACGCTCGGAGGGGTGACCAAAGAAATCCAGTTCATAGTGGTAGATGCTCCGAGCAGCTATCATGCTATCTTTGGAAGACCATTGCTAAACAAATATCGCGCCATCATTTCAACATACCATCTAGCCATCAAGTTCTGCAAGGATGGCCGCCAGTGTAGGGTCAGGAGCGACCCGAGGCAGGCTCGAGAGTATTACCTCCGAACGGTCAACATGACTGAGGTTTCCCCCCCAGCCTTTCCAGCAGCAGCAGAGGTCACTCCTTCAGAAGATGCTGAGAATAGAGAAGGCGCTCACCTGGAACCTGCGCAGGTGACGCAAGAAGTCCCCATCGCAGAAGGAGAAGGAAGAAAGCTCTCCATCAACTTCGAATTGCCAGAAGATCAAAAGGCGGAGTTGATATCTTGCCTATTGGAGAATCTGGATGTCTTCGCTTGGTCAGCGGAGGACATGCCAGGGGTGGATCCCGACGTGGCTTGCCATCATCTCAATGTCGATCCGGCCGCCAAGCCCGTCCAGCAAAAAAAGAGGGATGTAGCTGTCAAGCTAGCAGAGCCCATCAGAGAGGAGGTTGCTAAACTCCTCAAAGCGCGCTTCATTCAAGAGATTCAGTATCCCGAGTGGGTCTCGAATGTTGTAATGGTTAAGAAACCTGGGGGAAAGTGGCGTATGTGTGTAGATTTCACCCGTTTGAATAAAGCGTGCCCGAAAGATTTCTACCCCTTGCCTCGGATAGATTTATTAGTTGATTCTGCGGTAGGGTATCCGTTTATGAGTTTTTTAGACGCATTCTCTGGTTATCACCAAATAAGAATGCATAAACCTGATATCCCTTGCACATCATTCATCACTAATGACGGTTGCTATTGTTATCTTGTGATGCCCTTTGGGCTTAAAAATGCTGGCGCAACCTATCAACGCATGATGGACCAAGTGTTTAAAGAACAAAAAAGTAGAAACCTCGAGGTGTATGTGGATGACCTTCTGATTAAGAGTAGGTCTCTTCCGCAGCACCTGGTAGATCTTGTAGAGACCTTTTCTACTCTATGAAGGCGCAAAATAAAGCTTAACCCGTTAAAATGCGTCTTTGGGGCAAGTAAAGGGAAATTTCTCGGCCATCTCCTTACTCCCGAGGGTCTAGCCCCCAATCCTGATAAGGTTAAAGCCATCCTTGGTATGACCCCTCCCCGTTCACCTAAAGAGGTTCAGCAGTTAGGGGGGAGGTTGGCAGGACTCGGGAGGTTCATCTCTCGAGTTGGAGATAAAAGTGCACCATTCTTTAAGACTCTTCGGGGAGCGTCCAAGTTTCAATGGACAGAAGAGTGTTCCTTGGCTTTTGAGCAATTAAAAAAGCAGCTAACCTCGACTCCTTTACTCCAAAGCCCCCGAGTGTTGTTCCTATACCTAGGGGTTGGTCCCGAGGCAGTTAGTTCAGTTCTGATTCGCGAAGAAAGCAGGAGGCAGTTCCCTGTTTACTATGTCAGTCACATCCTGAAGGATGCAGAGGCAAGGTACCCCATCCTAGAGAAGCTAGCTTTAGCATTAGTTATGTCTGCCCGCAGACTCCGTCCGTATTTCCAGGCTCATTCAATTCAGGTAGTTACTGATCAACCTTTGAAGAATGTGTTAGAAAAACCAGAGCATTCAGGCAGGTTAGCTAAATGGGCAATCGAGCTGAGCGAGTTTGAAATTTCCTATGTGCCCAGAAAAGCTATCAAGGCACAGGTGCTTGCAGATTTCATGATTGATACGACAGAATCCAGCTCGGACCAAGCAGCAAGGTCCCCTTTATCTTGGACCATTTATGTGGATGGAGCTTCTGGTAGAAACTCCTCGGGTGCAGGAGTAGTTTTGATAAACCCGAATGGTGTCAAACTTGAGCAGGCCATCAAGTTCTATTTTCCAGTGACTAACAATCAGGCGGAATATGAAGCTTTATTAGCCGGCTTGAGGCTTGCACCAGAGCTTGGAATTGATCACGTCCATATCAAGACTGATTCACTGGTAATGGCTTCACAAGTTCTTGGCAACTTCGAGACCAGGGAGCCAGTGTTGAAAAAGTACCTTATGCTGGTAAAGGTTGAGGTTGGCAGGTTCAAAAGTTTTACTATTGAGCACATTCCAAGAACAGAGAATGAGGAGGCCGACGTTCTCGCAAAGTACGGGCTCTCGTCAGGAGGGACAACTTCTGAACTTTTCCGCCCAGCGTTGGAGGAAGAAGGGCTAATGCAAATCGATCAGTGTCCCTCTTGGATGGATCCGTTCATTCTCTACCTGTCAACTGGGAATCTACATCAGTCAGTGAAAGATAAGAAGAGATTCAGGTTGAAGGCAGCACACTATTACTTGATATCCGGCATTCTCTACAGGAAAACCTTCTTATCCACAATGGCGAGATGTGTTTCAGAAAGTGAGGTTCCCACCATCCTCCGAGAAGTGCATTCTGGCGAGTGCGGAAGTCATTCGGGAGCAAGAACATTAGAAAGAAGGATCCTGCGGCAAGGTTACTTCTGGCCTACAATGAAGAAGGACTCTGAGGCCTATGCGAGAAAATGTGTTCAATGCCAGAAATTCGCCCCTCTTCAGCATCAAGCATCTCAATCTCTCAGGTCGATCACAACCCCTTGGCCCTTTGCTGTTTGGGGAATGGATCTCATTGGCCCTTTTCCCATGGCAAGTGGGCAGCGGCGTTTTATTATAGTTATGATCGACTACTTCAGTAAGTGGATTGAGGCTAAAGCATTGGCAAAGACAACAACCCAGGTCGTGAGGAATTTTATTTGGGGAGAGATAGTCTGCCGACATGGAATCCTTATGGCAATAATCACCGATAATGGACCACAGTTCAATAATGCGGAGATGATAGACTTTTGCAGGCAGATCGGAACAGAGCTGCGCTTCGCATCAGTGCATCATCCCAGAAGCAATGGTCAAGTAGAAGCAGCTAATAAGCAAATCCTCAACCTGCTTAAGAAAAAGGTTCAAAATCTCAAGGGCAGTTGGGCTGATCAACTTCCCTCAGTCCTCTGGACCCTGAGAGCAACACCTTCATCTACAACAGGAGAAACCCCGTTCAAGCTTTCTCACGGGTCCGAGGCATTGATTCCTATTGAGTTTGAAGTTCTGTCGCCTAGAGTACTGCTTGCCAGGCAAGGCACGGAGGATTGGCTTGAGTTGAACAGCGAGGAGATGAGGTTCAGTTTGGAGCATATCGAAGAGGTCAGAGACAAGGCTGCTATCAGGCAGGAGGAAGTAAAAAGAAGAATGGCACGTTACTTCGATAAGAACGTAAGAATCAAACACTTTCAAGTGGGAGATCTAGTTCTTAAAAAGGTCGATGCTGCTGCAAGAGCCAGCTCAGTTGGGAAGCTTAATCCTAGCTGGGCAGGACCATTCATTATCAAGGAAGCACTTCAGAATGGGGCTTACCGGTTACAAACGTTTGAAGGAGAAGACATGCCGCACACATGGAGCGGAGATGACCTAAAGCGGTTCTTTTCCTGAACTTCTTTTCTTTTCTTCCTGTGTAAACTCTTTAAGAGGTTCACTATTAATAAAAAATTCCTTGCCAACACTTTTATCAAGCATCTTTGTGTTTCAAGCGTTGGCAGTTAAATATATGGAGCAAGGATAACTCTAAACGATTCTCTCTGAACTCTCTATTTTATGGTTATACGAATCTCTCAAAATTGATACTTGCCTAAATACTCATACTAACACTTCTTCGAATGCCTCTTCTTTCTTACCTCCTCGAGCAACTCCCGACAGTTGCTTGATGCCAGGAGATATCGCCGTGTTCAGCAAAAACCTCCCCTAGAACCGTTGGTGTCAGCATAACACCACGACGACCACGTGTTGCGGGGAGATTTCGCACCGTATAGTGGGAGCCTACCAACTCTAGTGCGGTAGGATACTGGATTTCGGATCCCGGCTAGTACCTAACCCCACTTCTGCATTATGGAGGAGCGAAGTGGAGGTCAGCTCTACCACGCCACTTAAGGGATATTGTTACAACCCAGATGATCGAACGGGGAAAGCAATGCCGCTCCGGCCGCACCTACCCCCAGATCATCTTAGGGTTGTGACTCTCGAACACTCCTTGGTACCCTCAAGCAGTGCCTGCAGAAGACCCACAGTCTTGTCGATCTCAAAGGAAAGCAATGCCGCTCCGGCCGTACCTGCCCGAGAGATCGACTTAGACTGTACTTCAGGCAAGAGGGCAGTAATTGAGTTATTGAGTCTGCAGACTCCGAGGTCCAGTGGGGAAAGCAATGCCGCTCCGACCGCATCTACCCACTTGGCCTCCGGACTGCGGCTTTCTTCTTCACAGGGGTTGTCATTATTGATGAAGTGCGGACTCCAGTTGCCTTATCCGCTCAGTCCGCCGTCACCTGGGTTGATTCTGTAATTCATAACCTCGTGAGGAAAGCAATGTCGCTCCGGCCGCACCTACCCGCTTGGTTGTGAATTACATGTCATTTCTGATATTGTTCATTAATGAAGTGCGGACTTCAGTTGCCTTATCCGCTCAGTCCGCCGTTCCTTGGTTGATTCGATAAATTCATAATCTTGTGAGAAAAGCAATGCTGCTCCGGTCGCTTCTACCTGCTTATTATGAATTACAAGTCATTTCTGATATTGTTCATTAATGAAGTGCGGACTCCTGTTGCCTTATTCGCTCAGTCCGCCGTTCCTTGGTTGATTCGATAATTCATAATCTTGTGAGGAAAGCAATGCTGCTCCGGTCGCTTCTACCCGCTTATTATGAATTACAGGTCACTTCTGATGTTGCTGACTGAGGCAGTGCGGACATTGGTTTTCTAATTCGCCTGGTCCGCAGAATTTGTTCGATGCATACAATGTACTTGGAAGAAATTCAAGCGCGAATATCTGCGGATGGGGACCCTAGTCCGTCCAGTTCGCTTATTCATGATATTTGGGTTAGCAGATTATGGTTTTTTCGTTATCTTTGTTCTCGCAAAAACTGGCAAAAGTTCTGTGAAATGCGGACTGAGAACTGAACTCGTCCAAGTCCGCATCACTCGTCTCTTTCCCAAGGAATACATTCTGTTCATATTATAACAAGATTGTGGTAATGAAATTTCAGCTAGCAAAGATATAAGTGCGATCTCTAAAGTATCAGCAAGAAACAAGCAGAAAATCTCAGAAGATATCAAAAATATCCTTTTTTATATATATTCATTCAAAAATTACATGTCCTGGCGGACTCGCGTAAAGTCCGCCCCTCCCCCTTACATTAAAGAAAACCAAAAAATTACAATATATATATTCCTATTCTGTCCTCTGCTTCTTGTCCGCAGGCTTCTCAGGGCTTGACCCATCCACATCCACTATAGGCGAGTAGCCGCCTGAGTCGCTGCTGCTACTGTCGTCAGAGTGAGAAGCGGCTGAGGGTTCTGTTCGCGAGCTGCTCTCACCAGAGCTGGAGTTAGCGGACTGATCCGACTGACCTCCTTGCTGCTGGCTTGAGGCCACGTCTTCAGCAGCTTCCTCGTCAGCAGACTCCTCCTCGTCATCCTCGGCGACCGCTTTCCCCTTATCAGCTTGCTCAAACTCGGCAACTTTATCCTTTAGCTCCGGGAAAAGCTTCAGGAAAGGAATAGAGTCTACCCCAGCCTTCGCGTACCCATCGCTGATAACGCGCTCGAGCGCGACCTCGACGCTTTCCCTTACAAAAGGAAACATGGCCTTTTGAAAGTCTGGGTTGGTCACCTCATATGCGATCTGCAAAAGAAATCAAAACATCAGTCCGCGAAAGATAAGCAAGATTAATGGCGATTAACTAAGCACTTACGGCCTTGTCTTCTTTATATTGATTAACTTTTACACCAAGTCGCTTATTCCTTTCTTTCAGCGAATGGCTTTCCTTCTTATGCCGCGCATTGTCCCTAAGCAGCTCGCGCGTAAGCCTGCCTAAGAAGTGGTTGGTGACGGCGGCGTTCGCACTGGCCTGCGCAGCGAGAAGGGGGAGGTCATCAGGTGCCACACCTTGCAGATCGTGGAGGTTTTGCTTCCCGTACAAGGCGGACAGGGCGATGTGGGCATGGCGAGATTGGCGCGGGCTCCTCCAAGAAGGAAGAGCCGTTGATAGGCGGACATACTTTTTCTTCTCATGCCAGTGGATCATGGGGTTGCCCCTCAGATCCTTCTGCTTCTCGCCGAAGCCCGCAATGTCGAAGCTTCCATCAGAAGAATAACCTGCGGCGGGGTCTCCGTCTTCTCTCCTCTTTTTTGCGATTTCTTTTCTCCTTTCCCCTTGCGTAGGAGTCTGTCCGGCAGGCGCAACGGGCAGATTTGCGGGCACCGCTAAGGTCGCTGCAAGAGAGAAAGTTAGCTAAAATTCCAAAGTTGTTGCGGATACAAGCGAAGGTCGCAAGACTTACTCTCTTGGCGGCTAATAGTATATAGCCCAGGCAGTAGCGGGATGTAATAGTCAACATTCAGCCTCGCTCCGTCAAGGAACTTGACGATGGCGGCCTCGGCGTCGTTCAGCCGCACGCTCTTGAAGTCAGCATCTACGCGCAGCTGCGGACTGGTATGAAGGAACCCCAGGTCGCCTTCAAAGATGAGATACCTAGAGGTCCAGTTGTGGATCTTATTCGGCAAGCCCACAACTTTCATTCCCCTACAGTAGAAGTATATGATGCCTTTGTACTCAGGGTCTCCCGTCGGGGTAATAGAGCGAACAGAGAAAATCTTCCTGAAAATCTTCAAGGAAAATTCAACCCTCTCAGCCCGCAGGTAAGCAATGAAACTGCAGATCGCAACCATACTGTTCGGGGCAAGCTGGCCCGGAACCACCCCATAATGCTCAAAGATCTCCGCGACCTCCCAGAGCAGGGGAAATTTGAACCCGCAGTCAAAATGATCTATTGGAATTGCGAGCTGGGTAGCGGTTGAAAAATTCAGTCGTTCGTGGTGCTCGGGGAGCCGCGCGAGTACGGGCGAGTCCGCCATATGAACTCCCAAGAACGCCTCCAGGTCGGCTTCGGTTAGTCTACTCCTTTTATGATCAGCAGCGTGGAAGGCGGCTGCGGCTTCAGTGCGTGCGGATACCATGTTTTCAGACCGCAAGTCTTCAGCTCCCACTGCTTTCTACACAAACAGAGAATGACAACCCTATTTATATAAAAATCGTCTGACATGACAGCCGTCAATCCGCTCAGATCGGTAAGCCAGTCCGCTCAGCTCGCCTCTTCCCTGTTTTCCCTGCAATATCAGATATTTTACAAGGCTTTGCGGATTCAAAGCCAGTCCGCTCAGCTCGCCTCTTCCCTGTTCTCCCTGCAAATAATTGCGAATTCACAGGAAGCCCACAGGGATCGCAATTTTCTAGTAAACAAGATAAGCAGGCATAAAACGCCAGTCCGTATAACTTACATTCCACAACAGGATTATCCGAAAAAATAATAGTATGCAACAAGCAGAATAGTATCATAACACAGATACAATCACACAACAAAGAGTTTCAGCAACAATATTATACAGCAGCTTAAAAAATAATAGAAAGCGAATGTTTAGGCCTTAGCGCCTTCCGCGGTCTCTCTGAGCAGGTCGCACCTCCTCCTCCATTCCAACATGTGCAGCCAGGTCACTTCCTCGCAAGATCTCGCAGTAGAGTTGGGAAACCAGATGGTGCATGTTATTGAAGGTGCGCTGCATATGAGCCATGTCTTTGGCTACCCGCGGAAATGGAATCAATTGAACTGCAAGGGTTGGATCTGCGACCACCGCGGGCTGCCCGCTTGCCGCAGGGGCCGATCCCTCCCCCACAGCAGGCTGAGACGCTTGCGATCTCACCCCAGCGGCTTCGCTTACTTGCTTCTTTCCTTCTCTCGCCAAAGCCAAATATTTGCTCCTATAATGGCGGACATCTCCGCTCAGACGATTTTTCTCCTTGTTCGCACCTTCCAGTGCGGCTGAAAGGCTGGCGACCTCGCTTTCCAGGATTTTTTCCCGCAATTTGCTTTTCTTTAGTGCAGTTCGAAGCTCGCATAACTCTTCCTCATTATTCTTCGCTAACAGTACACTGTCTTCTTTAGCAGGCAGCTCCTCCTGTGCGAGTTCATCAGCAGTCCGCGCCGCGGCCTCCGTCACATTTGGTGGCGTAGGCACGATCTCGCCGACCTCGACAGAATCGGGCGTGGACTTCTGAACTGCAACAAAGAAAGTAAAGACGCCTCAGTATTCAGGCCGCAATAGCTCCAGAAGAAAAAAGAGAAAAGGGAAAAGGTTTTTATCCACTTTTGGTTATCTTCGCGGCGATCTGACGACTATCAAGGATAGGTCGCCTCACGCGCTCCGGATCAAAAGCCTCTAGGCGACGCCTCCATTCACGGCGGACTAGTGCTCTTGTCTCGGCCAGCGATCTGCTCGAGGTAACTATGTCATCAGTTTCTGTAAGGATCTTGACTGGCCGCGACTTTCGTGGAGGGGATTTGTACAACCAAGAGCTCTGAAACCGCTTGGTCGCCGGCTGCAACTTACCAGATCGCATCAGCTCGGCAGCAATCTGAAGATCCTTAGTCCGCTTATCCACCACGAGCTTCTCCGAGGCCGCTTCAACCTTCGCCTTCATTATTGCGAGTTGCTCCTCGTTTTTCTTCCTCTCTTCAGCTGGAAAAAAAGAAGAAGGGTCGTCAAGATTTTCTCCTCCAGTTGCGGTATCAGGCTGCAGCACCTCCAGTAGAGAGCGATTTATACTCGCAAGCTGATCATTATCTATAGAGTCGAGTATCTCAGTGGTTGATAAGCTGAGCGTGGAAGGGGGATCACCTTCTGCGAGCAGAGGATCGGGGGTGACGAGATCGTCTTGGACTTCCTTTTCTCGCGGCCTATGCTGCAAGCTCGCAGCTCCAGTCCGCTTGGAGATATTTTTCTCTTTTCTAACTTTCAACTTCTTCTCTACCCGCTCGGCGGCATTACCATCTCTTTTCCTCTTTTTCTTCTTCTCAGGAGTCTTCTCTAAATCAATGACAACCGGCTTGGGTTCGGGAACTGAGTTTGGAGCGACAACTTGCTTTTCGATGGAACTGTTGGTCGCGTTTTCAGCGGACTCCTTATCTCGCTCCTCGGCAACCTCCTCTCCCCTTTCCACTATCGTCTCACCAGCAGGAAGCTTCTCCTCGGTCCTTTGCTGCTGGACTTTCGGCGATGAAACTTCCTTTTCCGTTTCTATCCGCAACATGATGGTCCCAGAAGGAGAGCGATGCACCTCCATGCTGGAGGAGTTCGCAGGGTTTTGGTCAGAAACGGAGGGCGGATTCAGTTTCTCCCGTAGAGGACTTGAAGGAGCATTCGCAGTCTTTACAGTATCGCGGACTGGATCTTGCTTCACCTGATCTGAACTCTCCCCCTGGTGGCGGGCAGGTGCATCTTTTCGATGGCTCGATTTCTTAGGCCGAGAACTCGCTTTCGGCTTCTCAATCGGAGCAGCCATGCTGCCAAAGAAGGACCCTAGCCTCGCCATGCCGGACTGGAAAGTCGAGACCGCAAGTGGTGCGTAACGACCCGTCGCGCAGACAATTCTGACAAAAGACAGCGCTTCCGGCAGTATTTATAGCACAAATAACATTAATGATAGTTGCGGACTCAGCGGTTAAGGAAACATTTTCGGAATTTTCCAAAACTCAAAAATGTGCGGGGATTATGTTAACCCCAGAATCCGCAACATTTCCAGCTAGGCATCTTGCCCTTCCCTCGATGAACTTAAGTACTCAGTTCGCCCAGCTCGCCAGTGGACATGGTCCGTCACCTAGGCGGACTCCAGAAATCCGTCCGCTCAGGTCGCCCTCAGTTCCCCGCTCTGCTAGATCGGCGAGTCAGGCTCAGACCGGCAGGCTCCGAGTCAGGCCGCCCAGGTCGCTCAGGTCGCGGCTAGTCTAAAAGTCACGCGCTCAGTACGACCAAGGGAGGTCTCCAGCTCGCTGGCCCAGTCCGCCTGTCCCGCGCAGACTGCTTGTTCCTTCTCTTTTTTGATTCCCGTCACCGCTGCCCGGCTCTTTTGTACCCCGGGCAGCCGGTTATTTTAGCCCTGCCCGCTTGGGCAGGCCCCCAGCCTATAAATAGGGGGAAGTGGTGCACTCAAAGCACGCTGACTTGAGCCCAGGAGCCCACTTGTTAAAGGCTGCGGACTCGAATCTCTGGCTTTGCGACCTCCGGCTTGCTTTCCCCATTGCTTTCCTTTTCCTTTCTTGTAACCGCATCTTGGCAATTAAAAGCAAGCCCGTCGCAGGAGTGGCATTTAGGCCGCGACGGGCGAAGTCTGGTGTTGTCGTGCTCTACGGCTCTGTTGCTTTTCTGTTCCTTTTCTAGTCCGCCAAGTAGACTGCTGCTCGCAGTTTGTTTTTCCTTTTTCTTCCCCAAGTGCTCGAACGGTTAGCTGGTGGTGCCCGAGTCCGTCGCTTTTCGTGCATCAACAGTGGTGACTCTGGTGTGCCCTTCAGAGGCGTACGTAAGGGCTGGGACTGGTAGTGTGAATACCCGCCTAGGAGTGGCGTGGCCCAACCTACTATCTCTGTTGGCCACTACGGAGGCTCCTGGGAGTGAAGCTAGCTTCCAAAAGGTGGAACTAAAGGTTTGTGCGCATAGAGTCGTGTGTGTGTGTTACACTTACTTGAATCACGGCATAACATATCACAACACATATACTTGCATATAACCTGACACCACATCGTATAAACTAGTATGGGATAGGTTATACGATGGGAGCGTTGCAAAAGACCCCTGAACTTATAAGTTTGTATGGGCATTCTTATAAGTTAAGGTTACTTATATCATAGCTTACTTTACTTGTACGTTTATTACTTAATGTGTAGCATGTACTTACTGCTCTATCTTTACCTTATTTGCATTACTGCTCAATTATTATAGAACTGTTAGCTTTCATTTCCTTCTATAGCACTATAAACATTACCATATACCTGCTAGATAAATCCACTATCACCTGCTCTTGTTCAATATCCACTTTAAATATCTTCCAAATCCTCCTCCCCGAACCATGCCTAGGAGTCACAAGGGCGAGGCGGGGATGATAGTTGGCTTAGTATTTATGACCAACAGTCGGTCGAACAAACATTTTGGGGGCTCCAGATGCGGTACAAGGAGCAGCAGTAGGAGATGCAGCACCAACGGAGTATGGTGCGCATGGAGGTGGGCAAGTCAAGTATGGGAGAACCAACCTACGGCTCCGTGAGTGATTAGTTTTTTCTTAGCTTCCGCGAGAGTGTTGTAGTGAGTATTTGATGTACCGGGCATAAGCCCATTTATATTTATACTTTACTATTCAGTTTCAGTACTTATATTATCATGTAGGCTTGCTGTGATTTCTATTTCATATATTATATGTGATTTGTGGACTTGACTTAATTGTCTTCTCTCATTTGTACTTCTACTTCTTTGATGATCATCAATGTCGACAGAATTGGCATTTTGTGGTGGTGACCCTCCCGAGTGTCGGTGTCACTGCAAAACGACGGTTTTGGGCATAAGACCTGATAGCGTAGCAAAAAAAAAACGGTCTTACATTTGTGAGGGGGACTATTTATAGAAAACGGAATTAATGGCTGAGCCGAACAGTCAATCCGGCTCGCCGACCCCGACACGCCAACCACTATAACTCGTTCTATCCTATGGAGAACAAAATCCAAAGAACATAGCATCATGTAAATTCCACAAGCATCAAATGTAAAGAAAATATTCAAAGTTATTACGGACGGGGGTTCTCGCAGTTTAGAAAAAGGAAAGTACAACAAAAGGAGGAAGTTATTTTAGCGCACGCGAGCTGGGGGTTAGGGGGGCGAGTGTCGGTAGGCTCAGTTGGGGAGCAATTTCCTTCTACCCCGGCCTCGCGTCGCCATCCCCGGAAGTTTGCATGAGTTGTTTAACTCGCGGACCATTTCTAGATCGTGATGGATGAATCACAAGTTCTTATTAATCCGATCCATGAGGGGTCCTGGAGAATTCTTCCCTCCTATCGAGCCACGCCGGACCTCATCCTCCAGCAATATGTAGTCCCGCTCCATCGCACACAACCGCTCGCATTGAACCGCTCTTTTCTTTTGGATGTCGCGCGGTGCGAGCCCATGCTTCCGGAGGATCCAAATAGTTCGCCTTCTCTGCTCGGCAGGGTTTAGCGAGGCATCCAGGAAACACTCTAGCACGTTGGGGGAAGGAGGTGGAGAGAGGAGAGTTAGCTCAGAAGATTATTCCGCCCCGGTTTTGACGGGGAGACCAGCAAGTACAATTATTCATGGTGAATGTATAACAGGCGAGTGCTTCAAAGGAATTAAGCAAGATGGTCCTACGAAAATGGAACTTACGAGATACGTGCAGCTACCCTCAGAGGGTATATGAAGGAGGCAAGGAATGGTTCTTACCACGACCTAGAAGTTTAGTTCTCTAAGAGATGAGCTCAAAGCTCGGAATCGAGATGTCCCCAACATTTACCTCTGCGAGTGCAAGAGCAGGTTTGGGTTGCCGAGTCAGTGCGCGAGCCAGTGATTTTGGGTTCAGTGAGTCCAATCATGTGGTGCCAAAGTGGGGACATGGGTCTCACACGCGAGTAATAGGGGGAGTTCGAGGCCGCGAGTCGGTGTGGGGAGAGTCGACTCGCGGAGTGAAGGCTTCGCCGTCGGTCTGATGACTGTCTGGGTCGGAAAGAATCTCGACAATCTCCTTTCCTTTGTGTTCGGGAGCTGGTCCAGAAGAAGAGGCAAGCCCATGATCAGGGCTGGAGGCCAGGTGAAACCGCTCAGTCTGCCCGACTTGTATTTAGTCCCACATATTGTATTGTTCTCTCTCATCTCCCCCGTTTTCTATAAATAAGGGGGCGCACCTATGTATTACTTACTTTTTTTGAGCAATTAAATTTGCGGTTATTTAACTCTTGTTTGTTTTTCTCCTCATTTTTCACTTTTTGGAATCTTAGAAACAACAAACAACAGTAGCATACTAGGAAAGAAAAACATAGGTTCAGTTACCTAACCATATCTAAATAAACAGGAATAGTCATGGTGTGCGGCAAACCTTCCCACACCTTGGTGAATACGGGGGCGTCGCACAATTTTTGCTCTGAGGAGTTTGTAAAGGGACTGGAGGGAGTCAGACATTATTCGGGAGTCGCGAGGAGGGTGCGTCTCACCAATGGGATGGAGGTCTGAACAACTGCTAAGTGCCTCCTAAGGGTGACTATTGATGGTTCGACTCGAGGCTCCGGCTACGGTCTTGAGGATGCCATACTTTGACCTGGTTCAAGGCATGACATGGTTTACTTGGAACCACGCCCAGATAGATTGCCCGATAAATAAGGTTTTACTGAGTTACGACGGCACCTTCACGACCTTTGAAGGTATTACTCTGGTCTCCCGTAGGATGTTATTTTCTATTCAGGACGTCAAGGCCCACATGTAGGGAGATGAGGTCAATCAAGTGTTTTTCGAGATCGCCGAGGTTAAGATGATGGTTTCTGATATATCGGTTGAGTGGGACTTTGTGGATGTGTTCACATAGAAGATACCATGATTACCGTTGCATCGAGAGAACGATTTCAAGATTAAGTTTGTGCCTGGAGCAAAGCCGGTGTCTAGGGCTCCCTTTCAGATGGCTCCAAAGGAGCTGGTGGAGTTTAGGAGTTAGCTAAAGGAGCTGGTGGAGGCTGGAATTGTTAGGCCAAGTTCCTCGCCTTGGGGAGCTCTGGTCTTGTTTGTGAAAAAGAAGGATGGGACCCTCAGGTTGTGCATCGACTATTGTGCACTAAACTGATTGACAGTCTGGAACACATATCCACTGCCAAGGATCGATGATTTATTTGAACAGCTAGAGGGAGCACAATTGTTCTCGAAGCTGGATCTGAGTTCAGGATACTATCAGTTATGTATTCAAGAAGAAGATATCCCGAAGACGACGTTTAGTAGCTAATATGGCTTGTACGAGTTTATCGTGATGCCCTTTGGGCTCATGAATGCGCCATCAGCATTCAAGAGCTTAATTAAATGGGTGTTCGAGTCGTGACTTGACAAGTTTTTCATTGTGTTTATAAATGACATCCTTACTTATTCGAGGATGATGGAAGAGCATGCATAATATTTGGCCTTGACTCAAGAGAAGCTCAGGGAGCATCAGTTGTATGCTAAGTTCAGCAAATGCAAGTTTTGGCTGACGAAGATAGCTTTGTTAGGCCACATTATCAGTGGATCAGGATTGACGGTGGATCCCACGAAGATTCAGGCAGTGCGAGACTTGCCTGAGTTAAAGACGGCAACGGATGTCCGAAGTTTTCTGGGATTGGTCGGGTATTACCAGAAGTTTGTACAGGGATTCTCTCAGATAGCGCTTCCACTTACTTCTTTGATGAAGGACACTCCATTCGTTTCGATGACGCAGTGTGAGGTGTCCTTCCAGGAGTTGAACGGTCGGCTTACGTCGGCACCTATCCTCACTCTCCAGTCTGGGAAGGAGGGCTTCAAGGTGTACACTGATGCGTCGTTTCAAAGGATGGGCATTGTACTGATGCAGCATGGACATGTGATTGCATACGCCTCCCGCTAGCTGAAGAAGCACAAGCATAACTACCCTATGCATGACTTGTAGACGGGAGCAGTGGTGTTCTCTCTGAAGATTTGGTGGCATTACCTTTATGGGGTTCACTACGAAATATTTTAAGATCACAAGAATCTGAAATATGTCGATACGCAGAAGGAGTTGAACATCCTTCAGAGAAGATGGGTGGAGTTTCTATCTGATTATGAGTACACGATACACTATCACCCGGGGAAGGCGAATGTGGTGGCGGACATACTGAGCCGGAGGGATACCACTTTAGGAACAGAGCCCAAATTGATGTCTATGGAGCTGATACAGATGATGGAGGATATGCAGATTACCTTGGTGTCCTCGGATGACTCAGTGATTTTTGAGGAGTATCTGGTCGCGATGAGCACTACCGATGATATTCGAGATCATATCAGGGCTGAGCAGAGGAGGGATGACAAGCTAGAGCCCGTATTCCAGGCGTTGGAGGCTTGCACGACCGAGGAGTATACAGAGAGAGATGGGTTGATATGCTTTAGAGGATGGGTGTACATACCGGCTGGGGGAAGGATTCGGGAAGACATTATGACCGAGGCTCACTTCAGCAAGTACTTGATGCACCCGGGAATCACCAAGATGATGGCCGACCTGAAGAGGACGATGTACTGGCAAGGCATGAAGAGGGACATCACATACTTTATGGCCCATTGTGAGGCTTGATAGTTAGTGAAGGCATAGTGTAAGAATCCGGCCGGATTATTGCAGCCATATACGGTGCTAGAGTGGAAGTTCGAAGATATCTCCATGGATTTCATACATGGTCTTCCTCGGTCACATGTGCGGAACGACTGAATATTGTTGATCATTGATCGATTGACGAAGGTGGACATATTTATACAGATCAGGAAGGGTGCTATTGTGGGTGACTTGGTGCGGAGGTTTGTGGAGCAGTTCGTCCGATACCATGGAGTTCCAAGGACGATAGTTTCCAATCATGATGGACGATTTACCTCTAAGGAATGGTGGTCGGTCCAGGCTTATTTGGGGGCTCGGTTGACATTGAGTACTGCCTTCTACCCTTAGACAAATGGACAGACAGAGCGCACAAATCGGACACTTGAGGATTTGTTGCGTCTTTGCATACTGGACCGCGGAGAGCCATGGGAGAGGTAGCTACCGTTAATCGATTTCTCATACAATAACAGCCACCAGTCAAGCATTCACATGGCCCCTTATGAGGCTTTATACGAGCGGAGATGAAGGACTTCTTTGTCTTGGATCCAGGATGAGGATCCGAAGGCACTTGGCTCAGAGTTCGTCGAGGATACATATGCTCATGTATGGTTGATTCGAGATAGGATGTTGGAGGCCCAGAGCAGGAAGGCCAAGTATTACAATGCTCGACATCGTCAGGTAGAGTTTTAGGTAGCAGACCGGGTGTTTCTTAATATACAACCGATGCATGGAGTCTCGCGGGTGCGTGGTCGGAAGAAGCTCAGTCCGAGATACATGGGGCCTTACAGGATCTTGGAACGGATATGTCCCTTGGCTTACAGACTGGAGATGCCACAAGAGCTAGCAGTTTTGCATGATGTATTCCACGTCTCCTCCCTCAAGATCTCTACTTCGTCCGGAGCAGCATATGATGACTACAGATGAGCCTATTGCCTCTGATCGATCAGTGCGCTTGGAGCCAATCAGGATAGATGATACTGGGATGCGGGTTTTGCATTGCAAGAATGTTCCACTGTTCAAGGTCTTGTGGAGGAATCATGTACAAGAGGAGCACACATGGGAGCAACAAGACTTGATGAAAAAATGATACTTGGAACTTTCACGTCAGGTATTCCCTTTAACATCTCAGAATGTTACATTTTACTTTTCATACCTAAAACCCCGTAGGCCTAACCTGAATTTCGGGGATGAAATTTTTATTTTTATGTATTGGGATTTGTAACATCCATCAGACTTCTAGACCCCTAGGATTGTTTTGTAATGACTGGGTCATGACAAAACCCTAGGAATTACCAAAAGGTTTGGGTGAACCTGGGAATTAGAGTGTGAACCACCTTGGTCTGTAAATAATAGAATTCCAATTACTAGCTTTGGGATGACCATAGGGCATCACCATGACTCCATGACCCCACTACAACATCACTAACCTGTTAGTGGGTCAATTAGAGCCATAGGGACCCATTAGTGTCAATTAAAAAGGTCAAGTTGACCAAAGTCATCACAATTCATGATTTGGTCAACCTAAGCTCACACATGTCCTATTGACCTCCCCTTAGCCAAAGTGACCCACCTAGATCTTCCCAAGCCCTAAGGGAGGCCAATGGGTCACCAAGGACCCATTGAGGTCAACCAAAGAGGCTAGGTTGACCCAAGTCAACCCTAGAAGTAAAAAGGTCAAAGTGCGAAGCCTAAGGGTCAAGTGTCCTACAAAGTGCCCAACCAACCCTACCCAAGTATTCCTAGACCTTAGGGGAGGCCAATGGGTCTCCAAGAACCCATTGGTGTCAACCCAAAAGGTCAATTTGACCAAGGTCAACTCAATCCTTGAAATAGGTCAAACTAGCTCAAATGTGCTAACTCAAGCTCAAGCCCAATCCCCCCTTAGGCTTACCTTATTTCCATGAATAATATGGGGTTTAGTGGGGTGCCTATAGGCTGAAATAATCATAAAAAATTCGGCCATGGTGACTAGGAGAGAGAAAGCTCCATTTTTCCCTTTAATGGAGGAGAGAGAAAGTGAAAAAGAGGCCATTCTTAGCCAAGGGAGACCAAGGGCCTCTCAAATTGTTGGATACATTCTCCCTCATCAGTTTTGAGGAGTTGAATAACCATAGACATCCACCAAAGTTGCTGAATTTAATTTCTCCCATAAGGAAGAGAGAGAAAGAAGAGAGAGAAGGCCATTAATGGCCATGGGAGATCATGAGTTCCTCTCCAATTGATTCCAAAGGATGGATACACTTCCCCTCATCAGTTTTGAGGAGCTGTATAGACATGGACATCCACCCAAGGGGCTGAATTCAGAGATCTCCACTTTAGCTGAATTTCCCCAATAATGGAAATTGAAGCCATGCCCCTTCCCCTACCTCAACTGACCCCTTTATCATCTTCAGAGCATCATAAGCAGTGGGTTTAGGCCTTTACCTCGCTATTTTTGCTCAAGGATAGAGATCGGGAGGTGGAAAATTTTGGAGCTCGGCGGCCATGGTGCACCACCACCAAACACGTCGCCAAGCACGGTTGAAGGTCCTCCTCTACTCCTTTATGGGTTAGATCTTAAAAATCTTTAAAGAATTGAATCGGGCTACGTTGAGCCGATTCCAAGCTTCAAATTCAGTGAATTTTCGTATTTGGGCTTCCTCTCGGGTTCGCTGGAAACCGCCCCTCCGGCGCCCGTGCTGCCGCCCGGCGATAGCCCCCACCTAAACGAAGGTGGTGGCGATGGTGGCCGGCCAAAAAGGTAGCCGGGTGGCTGTCAAATGGGCTTGCAATAAGCTCCAGGTCGGGATCATCTAAGCCGTTGGCTGGAGTAAGAAGAAAACTAGGAGACACTCGATTTTCTTTAAGATCTGTGCTAGATCTAGTATATTAAGTTTTGATTTATGGTTTTTCTATCACAGTTATTGGGCTGTTTTAAATTAATTATTAAAAATACTTAGGCCCCCTACAGTAAAAGTGGTCTACATGGAAGTTGTATCCCTATGAGTCTAGTTTATTTTAAAATTTGTTCAAACAAATTTGGACTTCTGGTCAGACTAAAACACTCATTTTGGTGAGGTCTATACCTAGGCAATATCAGAGATTGTTTTGAGTGCCCCCATAAATCCAGCCATCCAAATGACTTGAAAATTTTGATGAGGGTTACTCTTACCAATACATAGAACATACCCAAAAATGGAAATTTTTGGAAAACATTTTCCAAAAGTGTTTGTAGAAATTTAATAATCCATGTATGTATTATTTAAAGGGTCTAATGACCTTCAAACCCTCCCAAATTTTGTTGAGTGGTTCTTTGTGTCCATATAATCCTTTATATAAAATTTCATTCCATTTTGAGATAGATTGGTATGGAATTTGTGAAACCCTATCCTAGGCCCCAAAAAGGGTAATTAGGTTAATCTGTCCCTTGTGGTGTTGAGTGATCAAATAACCTCAATAGAGATTGAAACTTGGGCAACTGATTTGTTATGACATTAAACACCCCAACATGTAGTTTGGGGTAGAATAGGATGGATTTGCCCTTTGAATCTAGTTCAAAACCTAAGGTTGAACTTGGGGGTTTGTGAAGGACATAGGGTGATATGTCCTTGTATGGACTTGAATTTTAGTTCATGTGATCTTAGGGTGGTGAAATGCCCTAGGACGGGGTTTAGTAGTATTTGACCACATGCAACCCACCTTAGTCACTTGGAAAATTATTAGGTCTATATACCCTATGGGATTAATAAGGGGTCATATGACTTTGGACCTTCATCAGATTTTGATAGGAGTAATCTTATAGTATTATAAACCTCCGAAATTTATTATAGGATATTTAGAAAACAGCAGCTCATACTTGTTAGGTATAGTCTCCACTTTTCCCATTTTGATGATATCAAAGTATTTATGGTTAATTGTCTTTGGATTATATGAAACTCTAGCAAGGTTAATTAAATCTCACTTAGAGGCACTAGTGAATTATTTAGATCATTTGGGCATTTCCTCTTTGTACTTCATATGTAAAGTGAACTAGTGTACCCAATTTTGATAAATAGATAATAAATAGTATATCTTGCTGTAAAATTGTGTTACTTGGCCAGAGAATATTTTAGGGCATAATATAGCCTAGGAAGATTATTACATGTTATTTTGATGAGTTTATAAGAATATTGCTTCACAAAGTGCACTTTAATAGAATTATTTGAAGTATTTTTATACATGGCTCCATGACCTTGGAATTGCATGAAACTTAGTCAGTAGTGTTTTATGATCATTATAAGTCTCTAGTAATTATAACATAATTTTTGGACTATAATTTATGGTCTCCCTTCATTAACTCTAATTACTTGAATTACCTTGATTTAATTATTTAGAGGTTATTACATTTATAAAAGTCTGTGCAATTTGGAAGTTACTAATATTTTGCTATCATACACTGTTCATAATTTTTGGATTGCTATAACATAAGGAAATCTAGTACTTCATGTTCAAAATTACCCATTACCTAACTTTTGTGAAAATCTAATAAATGCTAAATTAATTAGTAAAATTATAAGTCTCTGTATTTTGGCTAAATGTATCAAGATAGACCCACAATAATTATCTTTGGTCATTTTGACGTAAAGTTGGAGTACCTCCTATCATGTATATCATATAGCTTAGGTTGGTCTGTATTTAGTAAAACTGCGGAAACTATGTTAACATGTGGAATGAACATAGGGAGATGGGGATTATTGATTTTGTAACACCTCCCCTGTAAAGACCATATAATATGGGTCCGGCCGGGGCCCCACAACATACGGACGCCACAGCTTTAGTATTAAAAGATGATATAACATTACCCAATCTCAAAACTCCAGACAAACACAGCGGAAACAGAACACTAACAGGCAGAAGTTATCCACTATCAGAAGAGTATCAAATGGCTTAAGGCCTTACACAATATAAGTCCAAATATAAAAGTGCCTAGCACCCCTAGGCTACCTCAGCATGCAAGCCGGACATAGTCAAACAACAATAGCAAAACAAGGAAAAGAAAATAGCCAAGCACAGCAACACTTCATGAGGCTTAGGGCTTTTCGCCCGGCGCGCTAGCTCCTGCATGCGATCCTTGCGCTGTAAGGATTTGAAGTAACGTGGGTCAGCAAAGGCTGACCTCTACTGTATAACAAACACATCTCCTCCCGGCCGTCCCTAACGGACCCCGGGGTACCACTCCACCTGCAAGTTAGCACTTCGTATACAAAAAGAGTATATATATAATAAAGCGGTAAAACAGGCTTGGATGTCTCATACAGCATACATGTTCTCTATGTTTTGTACAAAGTGAAAGGGGCCTACTATGCAACATGAATGCAACCCGGGTTTCACCCAAGGCACCCTAGCTCGTATGCATCTAGCACAACATCAAAACACTGGGTACTTCCGTTTCCCCATTGGCTTAAAGCCGCAAACACAAGGGAACCACCATGTCCCTAACGGCACACACGCCGTCACACAGAACCTTGCAAAGGCCCCATCCGCACAAGGGTCATAACCCCAGGGCTTGCCCGCACAATCTGACTTCGCTCGTCAGGGTTCCGCCTCACACTGACCGATTCTAAGAAGCCTTGCTGGACCCCACCCGCTCATGGCCATAATGCCCGGACTTGCCCTCCGCTCGACATTCTCGTTAGTCGCACACAAGGGGCTAGTCTCGCCGGGACACTTTCCCCACATGACTTGCGCGTCACGGGATAGCCAGCCGACCACAGAGACATAGCCGCGCCTTTGCACAGCACAAACAAAGGTTCCCCCCCCCAATCACCATTCGCACCGTATCTTTCCCGTGCTCCAAGGAAAACATCTATCGCACAAAGCGGAGCTAACCTCGTCCGGTTCTGACTACGAGTGCTCACTCAAATATAAGGGGGAAAACGCACACATACAACGGCGTATTACCGCAACGGATTTCTACCGAATCCTCAAATCTCACTATGCAACATCACCGGGTCGGACTAACGGTCGCGACCCCGGCTTCACCCACAATGCCTAATCCGCTAGCGGAGCGGATCTCTAATGCAAGCATGCCGGGATGAACGTACTCAACCCGGAGGTTCCTCTTGAACCTAGGCTACACGAATCCCTCTCATTTGAGAGATTCGGTGCTCAAAATAAGAAAGGAAGGGGATGCTATTCATGCATCCTAAATCCTAAAAACCGAGAGGAGAAGTGTCGTTACCTTCCGTCCCCTCTTCCTAGCCATGGAGAAGATTTGCTCGGTTGAAAACCACCGCAACGCTCCCACCTTCGCGGATCTGAACTCCGCTCGCGAAACGGACCTCCGAAGCTTTGCCGGTGGCCGGATCTTGGCCTCCTTCCTCCTCCTTGCTCTCCCTTCTCTCTAGAATCAAGAGAGATAAAGCCAAATGGAAAATGAGGGTTTGAAACCCTATTCCCGGCCTTAAACCACCCAGGGAGGCTCCCCACCGTTGGATCTTCCAAAGAAAAGAACGAACGGCCACGATCGGAACCCAAAATAGAAAATCTGGGCCGAACACGGGTTGCAACACGGCCGTGTGCATGGCCGTGTTAGCCATTCGCCGTCTCGACCGATTCGAAAACCAGCACACGGCCTTTGAAACGGCCTTTCACACGGCCTCCGACACGCCCGTGTCAGCCCCGACACGGCCGTGTCGTGACCCGTCTCACGCCTAGCAAAATAAATTCTGCGAACAGCCCGAGAAGGACACGGCCAGGGACACGCACGTGTCCAAGGCCGTGTGCCTTCTCGCCGATCGTCGATCAACACGGCTCGACGACCCAGGCGCAACACGGCTCGACGACCCAGGCGCAACACGGCCTGTGACACGGCCGTGTCACAGGCCGTGTGCCTACCCCCAAAACCCAAACTTGGCCAAAACAATGCCGTCGATTCCTCTTCCATGTTTTGGGGTGTTACAATTCTCCCCCCTTCAAAGAATTTCGTCCCGAAATTTAAAACATGGAAAGGGCACAAATTCTAAACGGTACCTGAGGAGAAAAACTCGGGGTACTCCTCATGGCCTGCTCTCGCTCCCATGAGAGTTCCTCGCAGCCACAGTTGTCCCAACGGACCTTTACGAGTCTGACTTCCTTGTTCCGCAATTGCCGAACCTCTGAATCTTCTATCCCGATTGGACGAACTCGCGTCCTCAAGTCTTCCTCTATCGGCACCGCCATCGGCTCAATCACCACGCTGGCTTCTAACAAAGCTTTCCTCAAAACGGAGATGTGAAAAACGTCATGCAACCCACTTAGCTCTGTGGACAACGCCAACTGGTACGCTGCCTCTCCCACTCGCTCGATGACCTTGAATGGTCCCAAAAATCTCGGACTCAGCTTCTTGAGTCGGCGAATTCGCGAAACGCCTTTGAACGGCTTGATCTTAAGATACACCCAGTCGCCCACAGAGAATTCCACATGCCTGTGGAGAGCATTGAAATACTTCGATTGCCGATCTTGAGCTACCTTCATGCGCTCTTGGATGGTCCGCACTAGCTCACTAGCGTCGGCTACCACTTCTTTCCCCAAAAGCTTTGTGTCTCCCGCCTCTATCCAAGACATCGGTGTTCGACACCGCCTCCCATAAAGAGCTTCATATGGCGCCATCTTGATACTAGCTTGGTAGCTATTGTTATAAGCAAACTACACCATGAAGAGGTGATCCTCCCACTTCTTGCCGAAATCGAGAGTACACATCCTTAGCATATCTTCCAAAGTACGGTTCGTTCTCTCAGTTTGCCCATCGGTTTGAGGGTGAAAGGCCGTACTGAACTTGAGTTTTGTGCCCAAGCTCTTCTGCACCAACCGCCAATCCTTAGACGTGAAACGTCCATCCCGGTCGCTGACTATACTCTTCAGAATCCCATGAAGTCATACAATATTGCAGACGTACAACTCCACCAACTTTTCCACACCGTCCTCCTTCCGGTTTGGGATGAAATGTGCCACTTTGGTCAAGCGGTCCTCAATCACCCAAATGGCATCATTACCCTGCTGCGATCTAGGCAACCCATGCACAAAATCAATGGAGATGTCATCAAATTTCCATTCGGGGATTGGAAGAGGCTTCAAGAATCCGCCCGGCTTCTGACACTCGGCCTTCACCAAGGCACAAGTTTGGCACCGACTCACACACAAAGCTACGTCCCGCTTCATCCCAGGCCACCAATAGGACTTCTTAAAATCCAAGTACGTCTTTGTACTTCCCGGGTGAATGGAGTACTTAGTGAAGTGGGCCACAAACATCAACTCCTCGCGGAGCTTGCCGAACTGCGGTACACAAATCCTTCCGCCCTTCCTCAGAATCCCATCAACCATCTCCCAGGCGCTACCCTCGCACTTTAGAGCTTCCTCCACGAAAGGTTGGAACTCCGCATCTACACGGGTCGCTTCCCGAATACGATCGCATAAGTCACTCTGCATCTCAATCCAATTTAGTCGAGCCACGCTAGACTCGCCTCTTGCCACACATTCCAAACCAAGGGACTCCCAGTCCCGCCTTAACCGCTCATCATGAGCTTCAATCCAATTTCCTTGCCCCGAGTACTTCCTACTCAAAGCATCTGCCACCACATTGGCTTTCCCTGGCGTGTACTGAATCGCCACCTCGTAGTCCCCAAGGAACTCGACCCACCTGCGCTGCCGCATATTTAGGTCCTTCTGATCTAGGAGATACTTCAGACTCTTGTGGTCCGTGAAGATCTCCACCTTTGCACCATAAATGTAGTGCCTCCAGAACTTCAAAGAAAAAATTACCGCCGCCAACTCCAAATCATGGACGGGGTAATTTCTCTCATGAGGCTTCAGCTGCCTTGACCCAAAAGCTATCACGCTACCATGCTGCACCAACACGCACCCTAAACCGCATCCAAATGCGTCGCTGAAAATCTGGAATCCTTCGGTCCCCTTTGGTAGACTTAGGATCGGCGCCGTCATTAGCCTCTCCTTCAGGGTTTCAAATGCCTGATTGCACTCTTGAGTCCATACAAACTTCTAATCTTTGCGAGTTAGTGAAGTGAGGGGTAGAGCTATCCGCGAAAAGTTTTCCACAAACCTTCGGTAGTACCCGGCTAGTCCAAGAAAACTTCGGACTTCTGCCACGGTTCTCAAAATTGGCCACTCTCTGATGGCTTCTACTTTCGTTGGATCTACCGCCACCCCATCCCCACTAATCACATGGCCTAGAAATGCCACTTTCTCCAACCAGAACTCGCACTTGGAGAACTTCGCATAAAGCTGGTTCTCTCTCAATACTTGCAACACTGTCCGCAAGTGCGACTCGTGCTCCGCTTCCGACTTGGAATACACCAATATGTCATCGATAAAGACGACTACGAACCAGTCCAAATATTCGCGAAACACTCGGTTCATCAAGTCCATGAACACGGACGGCGCGTTCGTCAGCCCGAACGGCATCACCGAGAACTCAAAATGACCATACCTCGTACCAAACGCGGTCTTGGGTATGTCTTCATCACGAATCCGCAACTGATAATATCCGGACTTCAAGTCCAACTTGGAGTACAACACCGACCCCACCAACTGGTCGAAGAGATCGTCTATCCGAGGAATCGGATACTTATTCTTGACAGTCAATTTGTTCAACTCTCGGTAGTCTATGCACAGACGCATACCACCGTCCTTCTTCTTTACAAATAAAACCGGTGCACTCCACGGTGAAGAGCTGGGCCTGATATACCCTTGCTCCAAAAGCTCCTGCAACTCAACCTTGAGCTCGGCCAACTCCTTTGGTGCTTCCTAAAGGGTGGTCGTGACACCGGTCTAGCCTCGACACTAACTCGATGGAGAAATCAATCTCCCGCCGAGGAGGTGCTCCCGGTAGCTCCTCAGGAAATACATCTCCAAACTCCGCCACCACGGGCACTTCTCCAAGAGACAGCCTGGAAAGGCTAACCTCCAACAACGCTACTAGAGCTACACCTCCCTGGTTAACAGCTCGCACTAACTGAAGTGCCGAAACTAGGGAACAGGCCACTCCATGTAGGCCTTCAAACTTGACTTCCGCTTGCCCCACGCCCCTCAGGGTTACCACCTTGGACAAACAGTCGATACTGGCACGTTGCTCCGCTAGCCAATCCATCCCCAAAATCACATCAAACTCGGACAACGGCAAGATCGCCTCTACCAATATGAAGTCGACTCCCTCAAGACTCCAACAAATCCGCCCTTTAGCCCTGGTTGTCATAGACGACCCATTGGGCATGCGCACTTTCAACTCGGAGTCTGTCGAGAAAGACTCCACTCCGATCCTCCGAATAAAGTCTTCCGCAAGGAAGGAGTGCGACACTCCCGTATCAAAGAGTACCCTAACGGGGTACCCAGATACCATTACAAAGCCTACACACATGCAACAAACATAAAGGCTTGAAAGACAGGAATCTAAGGTGTAGGTTGAACTCTCGTACCTGTCACTACATCGGGTTGACGGATTGCTTCTTGTTGCCCAAGGTTGTAGGCCCTTGGCTGCACTTGTTGAAACCGAGAAGCACTCGACTCCGCCATCTTCCCTTTCTCTGCGGCACTGGGGCCGGAGCTCACAGTCTGCTCCTGCCTTGGCTCTTGCTCAGCGCCCCCTTGGGTACAAAATCTTGTTATGTGGCCTGGCTTGCCACAACTGTAACACGTCTGCAGTCCCTTAGAGCGTGACCCTCCGGACGTCCAATTACTTTTCTCGCCCGACTTATACGGGGAAGGCTTCTTCTTCCATCGGCTCCCTTCCGTCTTTCCATGGGACTGAGCAGGCTTCTTCTCCTCCCCCTGCTTGGGTGTGAAACCCTTGCGATGCTGGGATCGCTCCATGTCACTCTCCAAAATTCGGGCCGCCTCCACCAATTCGTTGAAACCCGCACGTTTCATCGATATGAGGGGTTGCCTTAGATTCTCCCTCAATCCATGATAGAAGAGATTGTCCCTCTCTTCATCGTCTGCCATGGTCGTCCCTGCATAACGACCCAAGCGAGTAAATTCCTGAACATACTTATCCACTGACTTGTCTCGCTGCACCAGATGTAGAAACTGCCGCTAGAGGGCTAGCCTCGTTGAGGCGGGAATGTACTTCTTCAGGAAGGCATTCCCAAATTCCTCGATGGACGGTGTGCGTCCTAGAAATTGCCGGCCACTGTGGCTCACCCACCATAACTTGGCATCTCCCTCCAACATAAAGGCTGCGAACTCTGCCTTTTTCTCTTCTGGCGCCTCTGCCGCCCTCAGAAGCTCCTGAATTCTAGCCCACCAATCCTCTGCATCTGTGGGCGTGCTGATTCCCTTGAAGGTTGGAGGGTGGAAACTCAGAAAGTACTTCATCTGCCGGTCCCCCTGCCCGACAACCACTCTCTCGGCCTGCGGCTCCGCCCGCCTGGCCTCCTCAACCGGTACGGTCGCTGTCGTGACCGGGGTAGCAGGAGTTGCTACTTGAGCAACGGGAGCAGCTACCTGTGCTGTCGCTGTAGCTTGGGCCGCCACCATCGCTTCTGCAAGCATACGGCAGAAGTCGGCCAGTGTGACCCCCATCCCTAGCGGACCTTATGCAGTCGCACTACTTGCCGAGAGCTCTTCTCTTGGCCTCGAGGTCCCAGCCTCGTTGCTTGCACTCTAAACACAAGCAAGAAAACGCAAATCAGTCTCCAATTGCAAGACTCGAACACAAGGACACTCATGGTCCCGCGATACTCCTATGTGGATAACTTCTTATACGCGACTCGACTTATACTTTCGACCGCGAAACTTCACATTGGACGCGAACCTGGCTCTGATACCAAATTGTAACACCTCCCTTGTAAAGACCATATAATATGGGTCCGGCCGGGGCCCCATAACATACAGACGCCACAACTTTAGTATTAAAAGATGATATAACATTACCCAATCTCAAAACTCTAGACAAACACAGCGAAAACAGAACACTAACAGGCAGAAGTTATCCACTATCAGAAGAGTATCAAATGGCCTTAAGGCCTTACACAATATAAGTCCAAATATAAAAGTGCCAAGCACCCCTAGGCTACCTCGGCATGCAAGCCGGACATAGTCAAACAACAACAGCAAAACAAGGAAAAGAAAATAGCCAAGCACAGCAACACTTCATGAGGCTTAGGGCTTTTCGCCCGGCGCGCTAGCTCCTGCATGCGATCCTTGCCCTGTAAGGATTTGAAGTAACGTGGGTCAGCAAAGGCTGACCTCTACTATGTAACAAACACATCTCCTCCCGGCCGTCCCTAACAGACCCCGGGGTACCACTCCACCTGCAAGTTAGGACTTTGTATACCAAAAGAGTATATATATAATAAAGCGGTAAAACAGACTTGGATTTCTCATACAGCATACATGTTCTCTATGTTTTGTACAAAGTGAAAGGGGCCTACTATGCAACATGAATGCAACCCGGGTTTCACCCAAGGCACCCTAGCTCGTATGCATCTAGCACAACATCAAAACACTGGGTACTTCCGTTTCCCTATTGGCTTAAAGTCACAAACACAAGGGAACCACCATGTCCCTAACGGCACACACGCCGTCACACGGAACCTTGCAAATGCCCCACCCGCACAAGGGTCATAACCCCAGGGCTTGCCCGCACAATCTGACTTCGCTCGTCAGGGTTCCGCCTCACACTGACCGATTCTAAGAAGCCTTGCTGGACCCCACCCGCTCATGGCCACAATGCCCGGGCTTTCCCTTCGCTCGACATTCTCATCAGTCCCACACAAGGGGCTAGTCTCGCCGGGACACTTTCCTCACATGACTTGCGCGTCACGGGATAGCCAGCCGACCACGGAGACATAGCCGCGCCTTTGCACAGCACAAACAAAGGTTTCCCCCCCCCCCCCAATCACCGTTCGCACCGTATCTTTCTTGTGCTCCAAGGAAAACATCTACCGCACAAAGCGGAGCTAACCTCGTCCGGTTCCGACTACGAGTGCTCACTCAAATATAAGGGGGAAAACGCACACATACAACGGCGTATTGCCGCAACGGATTTCTACCGAATCCTCAAATCTCACTATGCAACATCACCGGGTCTGACTAACGGTCGCAACCCCGGCTTCACCCACAATGCCTAATCCGCTAGCGGAGCGGATCTCTAATGCAAGCATGCCAGGATGAACGTACTCAACCCGGAGGTTCCTCTTGAACCTAGGCTACACGAATCCCTCTCATTTGAGAGATTCGGTGCTCAAAATAAGAAAGGAAGGGGATGCTATTCATGCATCCTAAAAACTGAGAGGAGAAGTGTCGTTACTTTCCGTCCCCTCTTCCTAGCCATGGAGAAGATTTGCTCGGTTGAAAACCACCGCAACGCTCCCACCTTCGCGGATCTGAACTCCGCTCGCGAAACGGACCTCCGAAGCTTCGCCGGCGGCCGGATCTTGGCCTCCTTCCTCCTCCTTGCTCTCCCTTCTCTCTAGAATCAAGAGAGATAAAGCCAAATGGAAAATGAGGGTTTGAAACCCTATTCCCGGCCTTAAACCACCCAGGGAGGCTCCCCACCGTTTGATCTTCCAAAGAAAAGAACGAACGGCCACGATCGGAACCCAAAATAGAAAATCTGGGCCGAACACGGGTTGCAACACGGCCGTGTGCATGGCCGTGTTAGCCATTCGCCGTCTCGACCGATTCGAAAACCAGCACACGGCCTTTGACACGGCCTTTGACACGACCTCCGACACACCCGTGTCAACCCCGACACGGCCGTATCGTGACCCGTGTCATGCCTAGCAAAATAAATTCTGCGAACAACCCGAGAAGGACACGGCCAGGGACACGCCCGTGTCCAAGGCCGTGTGCCTTCTCGCTGATCGTCGATCAACACGGCTCGACGACCCAGGCGCAACACGGCTCGACGACCCAGGCGCAACACGGCCTGTGACACGGCCGTGTCACTGGCCGTGTGGCTACCCCCAAAACCCAAACTTGGCCAAAACGACGCCGTCGATTCCTCTTCCAAGTTTTGGGGTGTTACAGATTTACTGGTCTTGGTAAAGTGAAAAAGAAAAGGAGAGCTTCATTAGGAGTCATGATGTGGAGAGTGTTAGGTTGGCTAGTGTTGAGTGGTGCTCGGGATCGACGAAAGGTCGTCTTTCCTGTGTAGAGAAAGACAGTCAAAATACACTAGGGTTAGATCCAGTATAATATTAAAAGGGATCGGGAATTGGGTAATAACCAATAATAGTAAGTGCCTTGCGAAAGGGAAAGATGGGCTTCAGCTACCATCATAGTTCTTTGTGCCTTCTGAGAGCCCTTCACTTGGAATACCTTGGGCAGTCCTAGGCTTACCTAAACCATAAGAATAATGTTTAAGAGCAACTAGTATAACTTGTGATTTACTTTCACACACCCCGGTAACTCGAGAGGTTAGTTTGTTGGGATTAACCGAGCGGTAGGCTCGGTGGTTGTGGAAATGGGCTGGTTAGCCCGGTGAGCCGATGGCTAGGTATATATTTATGACGGACGGGATTGTCCTGGGAGCTTTGGCTTGGTGGGAAAATATAGTAATATTGCATGTGCATAAGATAAAAGGTGGTGGATCTTCAGTATTGGAGAGTCGTCTCACCGACACAAATACGTTGACTCGGAAATTGTGGTTTAGTACTTGGACAAATAAAGTCTAGTGCGCAGCTGACGAGTCCAATATTTATAGGCTTTTCCGGACTGATCTGGGCTTATTTTCTCACTCGTACACCGCCTTTCAACCGGTAATCTGTTATATTTGCTTTATTTGGTCTATAACCACTTTGTGCACTGTTTTGGCCCATGGGTGTGCAATTGCGCATTCTGTTGTCGGGGGTATACACATGGTGCTTCACATGCCTCTTTCTATTTTGTTTTGATTGCATTCTGGTGCTGGGAGCTTTTGCTCCAGTTTGGTTTTATTGTTATGCAGGTAGTCGGGATGTCCTGGATTCCATTTTTAGGTCCTGTGTAAAATGAACGATCGTGCGAATTTGTTCACGCATGGTTTGAGATTAATCGTGCGTTATACACAACAATTCTGGGGACATCTGTGGTTACCTGTGCGTTTTGTTCCTGCACGGTTTCGGCCAAACCGTTCGAGAAGGAAACACACAGTTTTCATGTATCTTTCTTATTTATACCAATCTATGGTTAATCATGCGATTTGTTTACGCACGGACGACAACGCCCATACACGAGTAAAACACAAGGTTCCACCTGATAGACTTGAATTCCAACTTTCTGTTGTTACCCATGCGATTTCCTTCACGCATGGGCAGAAATGTTCGTGGGCGAGCAAAATGCATGGGTCAATGCTTCTCCTTCTACAGTCTTGTTCTAAAATTTATATCGCATGGTGTGCGCACGGTCGTGCGCCAAACCGTGCGTGACCATGATTTCTGATTTTTCTATTTAAGATGCAGATTTCATCGTCTAGAGAGCCAGTCCAATCCAGCCCGCAATTTCCTCTCCTCTGAGAGGGAAAACTTCCCTCCAACCGTTATTTTCTCTCTCATCCTTGGAGAGTTGATTCGGCCACCATTCTTCCTCCATGAGCTCGCAATAGCAACATCTCCGGCCACCATTGTCTTCTCTAAACTCCAAGCTCTGTTTCAAGCACTTAGGGTGCTGCATTCGTGGAGTTCTCAGTGAAAATTGAGGATAAGATCAGTCTGACTCTTGAGGGGGGGGGGGTGAATAGAGGTTGTTAAAATAATTTTTCAAAATAAAACTTTGTAGAGGAAGAGTTTAGTTAATATAGTATGTGTATTGTGCTGCAGCAATAAAACAGAAGTAATAATAAAAAGAAATCAAAAGATCCACATCACACAACAAAGAATACACACAAGCAACCAAACACAAGAAGCTATAGTGGTTCCCCAATCAACCTGGGTACATCCACTCTTCTACCACCCTTGGTAGGAATCCACTCAGGATGAGTTGATCAGGTGTCCTGACACCAATGAGCTTTTGATAAGGTGCTCAAAAACCAAATCTAGATTTTTTGATAAGGTGTCTTGCCACCACTAAGTTTTGACAAGGCTCTCAGAACCAGATTCAGAACTTTTGAAGGGAGTTTTGATAACCCTTTTACAGCAGGAAAAGAAAAAGGAAGAGGTGAAGTTGTCTTCTCTGTCTCAATCATTGAGAGAAGACTTAGTGGATTGATTGTGTTGTCAAAGCTCCCCCTGAGATGTAGATGGTTCAGGAGTGAGAGCTTTGCTAGGGTGATAGGCCTTCAAAAGCTTCAGATCTCCAGCAGAAGATGATTTCAGCAGAGGCCTAAATATGAAATATATGGAGTCTTTGATGTTTAAGCTATGAAAACTTTTCAGTATGCTAATTTTCAATAAAACTCTTCAGGATTGATCACTTGATTTTTCTCTGAGTTGATCTCTCTATCTGTGTATGTCTGTATTCAGTAGTTGTGTGTGTTCGGTGGTTATTCTCTTGATCTGCTATTGTGTATATTATTCTCTGATGATCCTCTTTCCAAGATAGCCGTTAGCAGTCATAAATGTCTTCCATAAATATTTTGTCTTCTAGAGGAAAGTCCAATAAACATTCTCTGAGAAATCTCTTGAAACTTGCTCCAGAATAAATGAAAACGGCTAACAAATCACTTGAAATAAATGCTGAGAGAATTTGAAAAACATTCCAAAAGCTGACTGAATTTGAATCCTTAAAGTCGTCGATCTCTCAGAAAAACGTCGATCTGAGATCTACGATCGTTGAACTGAGCTTAGAGATTGGATTGAACATCAGATAGAAAACGTCGAACTGAGCTCGAAGATCGTCGACCAGAGCTCAGCGATTTGGAAACAAGCTGAAGGCAGATCGTCGATCTGAGCTCGAAGATCGTCGACCTGAGCTCGACGACTTAGCAGAGTTGAGCTCAGAGATCGTCGAACGGAGTTTGACGTTTCGTCGACCTAAGCTCGACGATAATTGTCTTTGTCTCAGCTCTAAGTCTTGATCCTTGAATGGTCCTGGGGGCAGCTTCAAACCCTAGTTCTAAGCCCTAGACTCATTCTAACTTGATCTTTTCAACTATACATCTAGGTCAAACTGATTTCCTAAAAACATAGTGATCCTTGCCCAAATTAGTAATAGGGTGTTCCAACACTCAGGATAGTTTTATCCCAGCAATTATTCAGGAAGAAGATGGGTTATTGGAAGGATGTGATAGCCCTTCTAGACCCCAGACGTCATCTGTAGACCGAGCTCGGACAAGGCCCGATAACACTTGACTCCGGCCGCGATTCTCGGAAAGCCTTCGTGCGTTTGGTTGTTTCTCTTCTCCTTCACTTGTAGCATTTTTCTTCTGCTTATTTGGATGTTGGATTGATGTGTAAAAACACTGTTTAGCTTAAGTATTTAATCATATCTATGTGTTGTTATATCTTAGTTCTTGATTGTGTTGATGAGCTTCAGTTTATCTTGTTCTTGTTGAGATACTGTCGTTCTAGCGATTGCTAGAAGTATGTGTGGCGAAGAGGTGATTGTGACCCGCATTGGCTCATCCATCTTTCATTTTACTCTCTTCAGTAATCCACTAGAGAGACGCGGTGACGGCGACCCGCAATAGGTTTATTATTGTTAAACTTTGGAAACTCCAAACCAAAAACCCCTTTGTTTATGCTAACACTTGCAATCACATTTTCAATAGCGAAATCACACTCCCTACTTACACTCCTCGAAAGAACAATATTCGGGGATTCAACTCCTCAACTTTATTACTTGACTACGATCGGTACACTTGCCGACGCATCAAGTTTTTGGTGTCGTTGCCGGGGAGTGCAACCGTTGCGTGTATTTTTCTTTTGAAAAAGTTTGTAAGTGTTTTTTGGTATATTTGAAAGGATTATTTGCGTTGTATGAAAGATACCAACTCCAGTGATAGGGTTGAAGATCTTGTGTTTGAGCTTGAAACCGCACGTGCGAGGCGAGCTTGCCTGCGTGCTGTTTTTGCTGAAGAAAGGATGATGCAGGATTGCACGTTTGACAACGAATATATCTACGGACTAGCACAAATACATCTCCACAATCCAAATCCTATATTCGCACAATCGCTCTACGCGGCACCATGTTAATTAAGTCTATCAATTATATGCTTGCGTTTGGGTAGCCAAACCGATTAGGATCGAATAGAGGTGATATGCCACTATTCTTTCCGGCTAAAAGGACCTACCCGATCCGAACGAGCGGTGTTGTACCAAAAGAGATCTAACAAATAAAATACGATTTGGAAACGGTAGATTTCTCCAAATAAAAGAAACCGAAGGTTCGCCAAAACCTTTCGAACTTAAATCAAATAAGGATAAAAACAAACTGATCGAAGAAAAACCATGATGAATAAATTCTATCAAAATTCAACGCTAAGAATCTACCACCACAGGAATTAATCTAGGAAGAGAAACACACTATCCGTAGAAAGGATTTGTTACCCTATCGGAATGGATGATTCTTATTTCTCTACTTGGATCGTTCTTCAACAGCTCTGCCGGAGTCACGCCGGTTGGAGAGAAACTTGTCTGTCTTCATCACGTCACACCGGAGTTGGAATCCACAAAGGAAATCTTTGCCTTGGCCGATTTCTTCAAGGAGATGGGTTGAATGGTTGCATTTTTGGAGGTCGGTTTTGGGAAAGGATGATGGAGTAGGAGAGCGTTGTTAAGGGGAGAAAAGAGGAGGGAAAGAGGTGATGAGTCTGGTGGCTGAATTCTACAAGGAGGAGATGGAGGAGCGTGGCTGAAATTGCCAAGGAGGAGGGGGAAAGAGGGGTGGCCGAATTTTGCCAAGGGGAAGGAGGATCTCAAAATATCTTTAGGGGGATTATTTTCTTATTCTTCTTCTCTCTAATCAATCCTTCATAACATGGCTATATATAGCCTACACGACTCAATCTCCCTCCATTCAAAATTCAAATTGAAAATATTATGGTTATATGCACCCATCATAACACATGAAATGAAATAATTAAAACAACACATGATGGTTATAAGCACCCATCATTACACATGAAATGAAAATTAAAACAAACATAAAAATGACTTAATAAGTATTAATAATTATTAATTAATTATTATTAATTATTGATAAATTGGTTTGCGCCCCGGGCGAATATTATCGCGACGCTCCACATGGTCATCACGGCGCCGCAAATATTTATTTGAAGGCGAAGAAAGTTCTTCTATAAGTGCGCCATCACTGTCTTCAATATGTTGAGGGTTGTTGTCTCCATCAATCCTCCCCCGCTCAAAAGTACTCATCATCGATGAGTTGGTCTGAAAGTACCGGTGCATGAGAGCATCATCCTAAAGAAACACGTAGCGGTAAACAAAACCACTTGGAGAAGAGAGCACTTCAACCTGGAGTATCATGTCATGCAAAAAGGTGGTCCTAGAGAACCTTAGAAAAGCATTAGGCAATAAAGGATAACAAATTTCTACATCAACAACTAACGTACCTCCAGTGAAGACCAATGAAGAGAGCGATCCAAGCACAAACTCACTACCCAAACAAAAAGAAAATAAAGTGGACCCAAAGGGACGGACAGATAATTCAAGTGGTGGAGAAACATATAGCGTTAAATTAGAAACATTAAAAATAGGGGTAATACCCCAATCAATGGATAACTTCAAATGATTTGCGTATTCTCCTAATTTCATTAATATCCGAAAAAGGTCCAGTTCGCCATCTCGCCAACTTTCTATAGTGCCCGAAGGCAACCATTTAGGGACGAGACGCACCACAACTAAATTGCAAATCATATAGTGAGATGCACTTTTATGTAAGCTAGCATGAATTTGATAAGATATAATTTGTATGGCTAGCGTTTCACTAATGTGCTTATATAAAATGTTATCAGGATGAGCATAAACTTGTGCAAGCTTATTTAATATATTCGATGGAGGTAACAGAACTAATTAAGAAGGTACCAACGGACCTAAATAAGGTGGCACTAGCGGAACTACATCAGTTGGCACCAATAGTACGAGATCAGGTGGTACCAACGGAATGAAATAAGGTGGCACAATAGACCGCCACACCACTAACGTATACTCATAGATTTGGTTATTCTTAGATAGTCGAGAGGATACAGAGCTATCAAAAATGATATCGTTGCCAAACACAAATTCCATCAACACACTAAAGCTTGTACGATGAGACATGTCCATTGAAGTGGCCCGTAGGGTTGGCAAAATAAAATGACTCAGATCAAACATACCAAACTCGTGTCCATTAGGGTCCACTAAACGTGTAAACGGATCAGGTGGGAGAGTCGGTAAAACTAAAACCGGGAGTGAGTTAAAATCATATTCTATTTCATGTAACAGAGTCAGCATCAGTGGACGCTCATCCGGGTCTACTTCAATAACGTCTTCCAAAAGTATAACTCTCTCATATGGAAATTCTTCTAACACATTAGACATGTCATCCAATTCAGAATCAGTAAAGGCCTTAGTAATGGGCAAAATCGAACCCGACGTAAATTTTAATTCATAGCGAACTTCAGATAATGGAGATAACAATAAAGAACTATCGTTCGGGTTCATAGCGCTAAAGTCATCCAAACATAAACTTATCACATAAGGTGAGTATTCCCAATCAGTTAGGACATCCATTAATTCAGGGTTATAAATAAAAATAGGGAAATCCTGACTCATAGGCTCCTCAGATATCTCTGGTATATCAGTAGGTGTAATCGTAGGCTCTAATACGACGGGGATCGTAGTTTGGAGAGGGCTCTCAATACTAGGGTGATCAGTCACAACGCTAGTAGGGCTACTAATAGGCAATGTACTACTCTCACAGATCAGACTAGCATCATCCCATTCATCGTCGTCTAATTCACTAGGTATTACCTCACTTTCAGACACATCATAATCATCGGGCTCAATCGAACATTACAGAATACTCTCACCTATGGGGTCATCCTCAGGATCAAGAAATATCACGCCTACATCAGCATCCTCATGGGTATCAGTTTTTATCTCAAGTGGATTAGATGTCGAGGCTAATGGAGGGATAACCCTATTGGTAACATCTATCGAGTCCACTGTAAATGACCTATTAGGAGAGGTTTCCCTAACGTGTGGTGGTGGTACTAATACGGTCTTTCCGATCTGACACAAGTGAGCTTTATTCCTACGAAGGTGGTGTTTCTCAATTTCTAATGTTATATTAAAAGCTGTGTCTAGATTGATGTGCCAATAACGCAATAATTTACCCTGGATGTAGGGGTGTAACCCCTTACGAAACCTAGAGAGGGTTGTCCCTGGTAACTCTTTCACACCACTTCTAACCATCATATTCTTAAAATGACGCATATAATCCGAGACTGACTTGTTCCCTTGTTTAAGGTTATTCAAATCATCAGTTACCTGTCGCTTGGTCTGGGCATTTTCTTTATAATCATTCCTAGGGAAGGTATGGGACTAGCGCCATAATGATGTGCTCTCACAAGCTTGGTGTTAGTAGTGTGGAGATAGGCGGGATCAAAATGATCCGAGAGTAGGCTTCGCATTGCCCGCCAAGTGTGTTTATAACTATCAACACGACGCTCTTCGTTCAACCACAATACCTGAGCTTTACCTATTAATCTCTCTCGGGCAAAGTTAACCTTTTTGTGGTCATCCCATAAGTGGCAATTAAAATAAGGCTCTAATCCCTTAAGCCAATCTCTAAAATTTGGGGACATCCTAAACCGTCATAAGTAGGATAAATGTGGTGTGCCCTAGGGGTGTGTTTAGCCATATCCTTAGCATATGAATAGTCTAACCGGGCAGCATATACGTCATATGCCATTTTAGTGAGAACCAGAGAGAAAACTCACCCGGAACTGGTGCCTATGCAATGAGAAATGAACCTTGCCCTATTTAATTTTCAAAGATGGAATTGTTCTCATTTAATAACTAAGGCAATAAAAGATTTTTTGTTTGATTTGCTTGCAGGAAAAAATATGAAGATTATTAAATAATTTCTTTTATATTTTTTTGCTGAAAAAAAAATAATATACACAACTATTTGCAGACCAACAATTAAATTTTTAATACAACTTAATAAAAATAATGACTTAATGAAAACTAATTTTTTTTCCTTACTAAAAGAATGATGGAGAATTTCCAAAATTTTATTTTTTTGAATTTTGAGAAAAACTAAAAATTTTAGACCGTTATTTGCATACCAAAAATTTAAAATTGATTTATATGTTGTGCAATAAAATGTGCAAAGTGTGAATCGGTGCTCAAAGCAAAAGGGGGTGGGTGCCAATTAGGAAATTGACGTGAACCTCCCTCTGATACAAAATTGATGCAGGCTTGCACGTTTGAGAACGAATAGATCTACGGACTAGCACAAATACCTCTCCACAATCCAAATCCTATATTCGCACAATCGCTCTACACGACACCACATTAATTAATTCTATCAATTATATGCTTGCGTACGGGTAGCCAAACCGATTAGGATCAAATAGAGGCGATAGTCCACTATTCTTTCCGGCTAAAAGGACCAACCTAGTCTGAACGAGTGGTGTTGTACCAAAAGAGATCTACCAAATAAAATACGATTTGTAAAAGGTAGATCTCTCCAAATAAAAGAAAACGATGGTTCGCCAAACCCTTTAGAACATAAATCAAATAAGGATGAACACAAACCGATTGAAGAAAAACCACGATGAATTAATGCTATCAAAATTCAATGCTAAGAATCTACCACCATAGGAATTAATCTAGGAAGAGAAACACACAATCTGTAGAAAGGATTCGTTAATCTATCGGAATGGATGATTCCGATTTCTATACATGGATCGTTATTCAACGGCTCTGTCGTAGTCAAGACGGTTGGAGAGATACTTGTCCTCCTTCATCGCATCACGCCGGAGTTGGAATCCATAAAGAAAATCAATGCCTTGGACGATTTCTTCAAGGAGATGGGTTGAATGGTTGCATTGTTGGAGGTCATTTTTGGCAGAGGATGATGGAGTAGGAGAGGGTTGTTAATGGGAGAAAAGAGGAGGGAAAGAGGGGAGGAGTATTGTGGCTGAATTCTACAAGGAGGAGAGGGAGGAGGGTGGCCGAAATTGCCAAGGAAGAGGGGGAAAGTGGGGTGGCTGAATTTTGCCATAGGGGAAGGAGTATCTCAGAAGATCTTTAGGTGGATTATTTTCTTATTCTTCTACTCTCTAATAAATCCTTCATAACATGGCTATATATATACAACACCACTCAATCTCCATCCATTCAAAATTCAAAATTCAAATTTAAAATATGATGGTTATATGCACTCATCATAACACATGAAATGAAATAATTAAAACAACACATGATGGTTATAAGAACCCATCATTACACAAAAAATAAAAATTAAAACAAACATAAAAATGACTTAATAATTGTTAATAATTATTAATAAATTATTAATAATTATTAATTAATTGATTTGCGCCCCGGGCGGATATTATGGCAACGCTCCACATGGTCATCACGACACCACAAATCTTTATTATAAGGCGGAGAAAGTTCTTATGTAAGCGCGCCATCACCATCTTCAATAAGTTGAGTGTCGTCGTCTCCATCAAAGGATGGAGGATTTTGGCCAAGGAGGAAATGGCCACGGTGAACGGGTTATTGTGGGCCAAGAGGTGGTCTAACCACGCATTAGGACAATGCGTGATTTCACAACCCCTACTGCGGGAAGTGTTTACCCTGGCTTCGGACCGGCCATCGAAAACAACCACTTCGAGAATAAACCCGCCATCCTGAATATGATCCGAAATAATACTCAGTTCTCGGGCTTGCCGAGTGATGATCCGTAGCTCCACATGGCGGAGTTCTCAGAAATTTGCGGCACTTCCTATATGCCAGTATTTCTTATGACATAGTAAATCTGAGGCTGTTCACATTTTTGCTGAGGGACAAGGCCAAAACCTGGCTCCATATTATTGTTCAAGGGATCGCTACTACATGCGAGTCCCTGTCATCTAATTTCTTGGCTAAGTTCCACCCAGTAAATAAGATTGTGAATGCCCGTAGGGATATTGCAAACTTTCGGCAGCTGGATCAAGTAATGTTGTCTGAGGCATGAGAGAGATTCACAGACCTGCAGTATTGATGCCCCCACCATGGCTGTGAGCCGTGGAATTTAGTTGAAATATTTTATTTTTCTATTGATCCTAATTTCAGAGCTATGATCGACGCAGCAGCTGGAGGCATAATAATTAACCTATCTCATATGAGGCATTGAGGATTCTTCGCGACACTCCCTCCCATAACACATACTGGACCGCCAGAAGAAATACACCTAGAGGGGCGAGGAATCTGTTTGAAGTGAATGTTGTGGTGCAACAAGCTGAGCTGAGCCATCATACATTGGATGGAAGGATGATGTTGACCAGATCGACCCCTTCTCAAGCTCGGTTTATGGACATTTCGTGCTAGGGTTGTGGTAACCACGACCATCTTGCTTATGAGTGCACTGCTTGAGAGACCTTTGCTGAGTCGTCATGTATAACTTTTGATGAGGGAGTAAATTTTTTAAATAATCAAAACTGCACTACTCCTTATAATAATGCATATAACCCCAATGCGAGAAATCATCCTAATTTCTCGTGGAATCAAAATGCTCCCGGTCAAAGGTGGCAGGGAGGCCAGCATCAATTTGATGCTCAAGCCTCTAGTATCAAGCCGCGACCGCCACATACAGGTTATAATCCGAACTTGCAAGGGACTCATAAGAGTGCGTTGGAGGAGATGATGGAGAAGTTTGTTGAGATGGCCCAATCAAATATGGCAACTCAAACCGCTTCCATGAGGAAATTAGAGACACAACTGGGGCAACTGGCCCATGTGTTCTCTGAGCGTACTCGCGGCACCCTCCAAAGTGATATAGAGAAAAAACCCCGTGAGCAAGGGAATATTGCTGGGGAGGCGGAGGAGTGCAATAAAAATGAAATAGTTATTAAGTGTGAGATTAATGCGGTGGATACGATAGCTTTATATGATCCGGGATCATCGTGCAACATTCTTGCTTAGCAAAGATGTTGAGAAACTGAATTTAAATATTAAATAAAATGTCTGGAGTCACTAGTGCTAGCCGATGGGTCGGTAGTAAAGACCGACGGGGAAATTAAGGAGGTGGAAGTTAAACTCAATCGGGCTATTAAAATCACTGACTTCCAGGTGTTAGGACCCTTGGGAAATACATCGAAACCCATCTTAGGGGTCCCATTCCTAAAAGATAGTGAAGCAACATTGTAATTTAATACGACCGGTGTTACCTTGGCTTCCAAGGTCGATTTTTTTTAACACCGTCACTTCCCCCTATAATTTAAAATGAACCAGGAGAACTTCAAAAGTTGAATGTTTTGTTATCTAATGATTTATCTAGAGATGCTGAGATAGGTGTTCTGCTGAATGGGCAAGATAAGGCTGTGAAAGTGGAAGAAATGTTGATGTCAGTTGAAGTAGAAACAAGTACAAAGTTGCTGGGAGTGAAACCAGACTCAAATAGTAAGGAACGTGAGCTGAGCACGGCTAGAGAGAGCATGAAGAAGATAGACTTAAAAACTTCTATTGTTCCAAACAAATTTTGTAAGACTGTTAAACTGGTGACTTGGGCTAATCTTTCACCTGCCGCGGGTGAGGAAAGGATGCCCCCAGATGATAAAGTTAGACATGCTGCTCAATTGGTTGTGTGGCTTTACCACCCTGGAGATCCCCATCTGTGGATCTAAAATGAAAAGAACTTCTCATGCGCAAGGAGCGTAATTTTGCCCTCCCGCACGTGAAGGAAGTGGTTAGGGGCAGGGGAGATTCGTCTTCCCTAGGCCCTAAAGCTTTCGCCTCACCCTCATCTCGCATGACTGGGGGGATCTATCATAAGTCAGCATTCAGTTGAGGAGTGAAGGATCTCCAGGGCCCCTTTCTTGCTTTTTCTAGTTTCATTTATTGCTTAATGTTGTGTGTAACTTTAGACTTTTTCGTTGCATTTTGAACTTCTGCTCAGAACAATATTTATATAACTGATAATAAATTTATTTGGTCCACCTTAAGAACGGTAAAGAAAAGTGGCTTATCGGAGATAACCCAATTTCACTACTTTTAATTTGTTCAATTATGCTGTTGTGATTATATATTTTTAGTATGCGTGGTTGGAGGTATTCTCTTGTGCAGGTGGAGTTCGTTTGGGTTGTAGACTTTCTGCTGAAATTAATGCCAATCTTCTGGTATGATCATTTGCTGAACATGGGGTAACCTCTCCCCCAACTTTTATTTCTCTATTTTTATTGCAAATCTTGGATAGGTTGTTTAGTTTATGTCTGGTGGGGGAGAGTTTTGCGGGTTACCTATGCACATACACATTAGCAATTTCATACAAAAAGTATATTTTCATTTTCTATTTTTATATTATCATGTCTGCATCGTGCACCTACACGCACATGAGCGCGATCTTAAGTACGCGCTCTGCTCAAGTAAAATTTATTTCTTTTGTGTTTACTTTAAAATAGTGGTGCTAGCTTAGGATTTTAGGATAGAGTAGTTTGAAACTCGTGTAGTGCTCTTAATCGAGTACTCATGGTGTGTAGAAATAATATAGATTTAATTTTTATTTATGCTCGTAGGTTTATACTTTTCTGCATTTGTAAATATTGTTTGTACTATTCAAAAGTTTTGAATCTGGAGTAATCAAACAGTAGTGTAGGAATGTGTGTAGCGGTCACTAGCCTCGTATTGCTTGAGTCGGGAGGAAGGATCATCTTTTTCGGTGGCTAAGAACTTGCCCCAAGCTACTCTCGAAGCATTAGTGCATGGTTAGTCTAGCGTGAGCGTGATGTAGGCCATCTTTTTGGCCAGGTTAAGCCGTGTACCCGTCCTAACGATAATTCTTGTTAGCCTATTTTGAGCCTACCCCTCCTGTTGATTTAGCCCCACTTCGCGATCACCAGAGCCTAAAATCTTTTCACAGTTGCACACCCCAATCTCGATGTATTAGTATGCTAATTCTTCCATTGGTGTTTTGCTGTGGTGTTGTTATGTGATTGAGCGGTGAAGTTTTCTTGAAAATTTTGCTGAACATGTATTATAAAAATCTGTTAAAAGAAAAGGAAAAAAATGTGCTGATTGATATAAAAAAAAGTGAAAAGGAAAAAAAACGTGTTGTCAAGTTCAAGTCTGGTGGTGTTGTGCACCTGCATGTTTTGTTGGCGAGAGGATTTCATTTGTATGAGCTCATTTGGGGAGTGTGTAGCCATGTTTTTATCCTTTTGCGTCTTACCTACGTATATGACCAAGCCATTTTATTTTTTTATAGTCATACGAATTCACGCTTGATTCAAACTAGCGTCGTGGAGAGAGTGTGAATGGAAAAGCGTATGGTCCCCGACTTTGATTGTTTTATTTGGAGGTGATCCCAAGCCCCGGTCTTTGGCAATGCTCAACTGAGTGGCATGCCAACTTTCTTCCTATGTATGACCGAACGATTCTCCAGAATTCCATTTTTGAGTAGTTACAATATACATTTATGCCTGTAGAAAGTTATAAACTCCGTATTATAATTAAAAATTTTACCTATTATATTTTCTACGCCCATGAAGTATTTGATTTCTCTCTTTACTTTATTTGGAAATTTCTAAGCCAGCTAGTTGTTTTCTAGTTAACCGAGAAATGATTTGCTCGGGACGAGAAAATGTTTAAGTCTGTGGTGTGATGAGTCCGATATTTATAGGGTTTTTCGGACTCATTTGCGCTTTTTTTCTCACTCGTGCACCACATTTCAGCCGGTATTCAGTTATATTTGCTTTATTCGGTCAATGACAACTTTGTGCACGGTTTTGTCCCATGGGTGTGCAATTGCGCATTCTGTTGTAGGGGGTATGTACATGGTGCTCCCCATAGCTCTTTCTATTTGGATTTGATTGCATTCTAGTGTTGGGAGCTTTTGCTCCAGTTTGGTCTTATTACTATGCAGGTAGTCAGGACGTTTCGGATTCCATTTCCATGTCCTTTGTAAAACGCACGGTCGTGCGAATTTGATAACGCACGGTTTGAGATTAATTGTGCATTATACACAACAATTCTGGGGATGTCTGTGGTTACCCATGCATTTTTTTCCCGCACGATTTTTGCCAAACCGTGCGAGAAGGAAATGCACGGTTTTCCTGTAGCTTTCTTATTTGTACAAATCTGTGGTAAATCATGAGATTTGTTCACGCACGAGCGACTGTGCCCATGCGTGAGTAAAATACACGATTCCACCTGCTTGACATGAATTCAAAATTTCTGTTGTTACCCGTCCGATTTCCTTCACGTACGAGCGGAAACGTCTGTGCGCGAGTAAAATGAACGGGTCAACGCTTCTCCTTCCACAGGCTTGTTCTGAAAGTTAATATCATACGGTGTACGAACGGTCGTGCGCCAAACTGAGTGTGACAATTATTTCTGATTTTTCTATTTAAGACGTAGATTTCATCGTCCCGTGAGCCAGTCCGATCCAGCCCGCAATTTTCGCTCCTCTAAGCGGGAAAACTTCCCTCCAGCCAATATTTTATCTCTCCTCCTTAGAGAGTTGATCTGCCACCATTCTTCCTCCAAGAGCTCGCAATGGTAACATATCCGGCCACCATTGTCTTCTCCAAACTCCATGATCTGTTTAAAGCTCTTAGGGTGTTGCATCCGTGGAGTTCTCAGGATAGATTTAGCCCAGCGATTATTCACGAAGAAGATGGATTATTGGAAGTAGGTGACAACCCTTCTGGACACCGTACATCATCCATAGACCGAGCTCAGACAAGGCCCGACAACCCTTGACTCCGGTCGCGAATCTTGGAAATCCTTTGTGTGTTTGGTTGTTTCTCTTCCCCTTCATTGTAGTATTTTCTTCTGCTTTTTTGGATGTTGGATTGATGTGTAAGAACTCTTTTTAGCTTAAGTATTTCAGCATGTCTATGTGTTGTTATATCATAGTTCTTGATTGTGTTGATGAGCTTCAGTTTTTCTTGTTCTTATTGAGATAGTGTCATTCTAGAGATTGCTAGAAGCGTGCGTAGCGAAGAGGTGATTGCGACCCTTTTTGGGTCATCCATCTTTAAAATTACTCGCTTGAGTAGTCCACCAAAGAGATTCGGTGACGGCGAACCGCAATAGGTTTATTGTGTTCAACTTAGGAAACTCCAAACCAAAACCCCCTTTGTTTACGTTAACAATTGCAATCTTTTTTTCAAAAGAGAAATCACACTCTCTACTTGCACTCCTCGAGAGATCGATATCCGAGGATTCAAATCCTCAACTTTATTACTTAATTGGTAGTGTTGATACTAGTTTAGAGGCGGGCGAGGCCCAACCCACCGCTTCTGTTTGCCACTACGGAGGTATCTTGGGAGGTTAGGCTCCAGAAAGGGGGAACTAAAGGTCTGTGTGCAAAGAGTCGTGTGTGTTTGTTGCACTTACATGTTCACATCATTGCATACTTGCATTTCATAGCGTCATCATTTCATATAACCCCTTACACTTATTGTATAAAATGGTATGCGACACTTTATACATTAGGCCTTGCAAAATAACCCCGTGGTCTGTAGGTTTGTATGGGCACTCCTATAGGTCATGGTTACTTACTTAGTTTCCTTCTCATACTATACTTGCTCACTTATTCTTGTGTATACTTATACTGCTTACCTACTACTACTTACATATACTTGCTCTGTTTATGAACTAATGAAAGACTAGTTCCGCCGCCATCTACTTACCTTTGTTACTCTCCACCTTCATTACCTTCCCTTTCCTTCTCCCCGCTCGATGTCTAGGAGCCACCATGGGAGAGGGGTGGGAGGGGATAGGAATTTGTCTTTTAGACTAACGGTCATTGACAAAATCATTATAGGGGAGCGTGGAGCCGAACTAGGAGAAGTAGACCTAGAGGTCGGTGCGCTTGATGACGGAACAGTCTAGCACGGGTGTTTAGCCAACAGGGACAGTGAGTCCCGAACTTTAGTATATATTTTAGATTTTCTTCCGCGATTGAGTGATTTGTAGTGAGGATTTTGATGTATCGAGCACGAGCCCTCATTAGCACTTTGCTTTACCATTTTTGTGGACTCTCCCTTCGTGGAGAATAATTTACATATATGTGATTATGGTGGACTAGTATTGAGTTTCATTTTACTCATGTAATCTAATATCTATTCTACTCTTCTGCGATCAGTATGGTCGGTAGGATTGACGTTTTGTAGTGACGACCTCCCCGAGTATGTTGGTGTCACTGTAAAGCGGTGGTTCTAGGCATAAGAACCCGGTTGTTGAAAAGAAAAAAATGGGTCTTATACTGGCGGCCTTCTTCATTTCGTCGGGTTTGGAAAGTAACTGCTCGGCAATAAGTGAAGTGATGGATAGGTTTTCTATAAGTCTCCTTTTATATGAAGAATTAGGGTTTGCTTGCTTTTCCATGTGTCACCCGGACATTGGACCGCCCATTATTATTTAAAATTAAGTTTTTTTCAAAAGGACAGGGTCCAAATAAGTCAATTCGCGTATTTCCCAAAAACCCTATTCATACCTTTTATATGAATCAACAACTAGTCCGGGATGGAAAATATTCTAAGTAAATATCATCGAGTATCATACACTCACTCAACAAATCGTCGAGATTTGTCGTGACGACTAGACACCTAAAAAGTCTAGCATACTTCCAAGTCAACATCTCTATGTATACCATACACACTCGACGAATCATTGAGATTCGTCGTGATCGCTCAATGCCCGTCGAGTGCCATCGAGTTCACTCAACTCCACCAGAATCTTTCTAGGTTAAAGCATCTGGATCGTCAAGTATACATGGAAATTTGTCGAATGGCGTTGAGTTTAATTAGCACACTTGAGGCTTCGTCTAGTGGCGTCGAGTCCACTCGACGCCTGTAAAGTCCAGAATACTTTCAAGTCAAAATCGTTGAGTATACATATACCCACTCGACGAATCGTCAAGATTCATCGTGATCACTCGACGCATATAGAATCCCGAATAATATTCTAAGTTAAAAGCATTGTGTGGCGTTGAGACCACTCAATGCCTCGTTGAGTGCCAAACTTTCTAAGTCAAAAGCATTGAGTGGCGTTGAGACCTCTCAACGCCCCGTTGAGTCCCAAACTTTCTAAGTCAAAAGCATTGAGTGACATTTAGATCACTCAACTCACACGATGCCTCATCGAATGGCATCGAGTTCACTCGATGCCTCAGCATCCAGAATATTTCTGAGTCCAAATTCGTCAAGTGGCGTTGATACAACTCAACTCACTCGACGCTTTGTCGAATCCATGATTATTCTAAGTTAAATTCATCGAGTGACATTGAGACCACTCAACGCCTATAGCATCAAAAATATTTTTAAGTCATATTTACCTTATTAGTCAAGTATCACTCGACGCCTGTTACCAGTACACTTCGAGCTTGAGTCAGCTTTCTTGACTCAAAACGCGCATGTGGTGTCTATCACGAAATGGAACGTTACAAATCCTATAAACAAAATAAAATATTTCATACCCGCAATCAGGTTAAGGTTGTGGGGGAGATAAATCATGAAATATAATATGCTTAAATTTTACCTTGGGGAAACAACTCCGGGTAGTGCTTCCGCATCAAGTCCTCCGACTCCCATGTATATTCTTCCTTCCCATGGTTAGACCGTAAGACCTTCACCAAAGGAACACTCTTCCGACATAAGTTCCTTGTCTCGGTGTCCACTATCTTAACTAGCTCTAGTCGAACAGACCTATCAGTTGTAACTATTCCATTTGTTGTGGGGACATGTTGATCGGGTCGTAGATGTGCTTTCCGAAGTGGCGACACATGGAAGACGTCGTGCAAATTTTCTAGGTCAGGTGGTAGCTCCAGCCGATAGGCCAAAGGGCTGTTTCTCTCCAATATAACATAAGGCCCCACATATCTCGGGTTGAGCTTCTTTCTACCACGCACTCGCCACACTCCATGCATCGACCTGATCTTTAAGAACACTTTTTCACCCACTTGAAACTCTACCATCCGGTGCTTTGCATTGTAGTGATTTGCATGTCGACTCCGAGCCTCAAGCATGTTGTCCCGTATTAATCTACAGTAGAATCGATATCATAAATATATTTGATTGCCAAAATCTTTGGATCCTCATCCTGCACCCATGATAATGGAGTACTACACATCCTCCCATAAAGTGCTTTGTGGGGTGCATTCACGATGCTATCTTGATAAGTTTTGTTGTATGAAAATTCAACCAGTGAAAAAATCCATTCCCATGGCTCTCCTCTATGCAATAAACTCAATCTCAACAGATCTTTCATTGTTCTAATGTTCCTCTCACACATGACATCCATTTGAGGATGAAAGGTTGTGCTAAAGGTAAGGCGGGAACCCAAGTATGCTTGAACTTCCTTCCACTCCTTGGAGGTAAAGCGACCATCATGGTTGGAGACAATCGACTTAGGCGCCCCCTTAGTACCGTATAAACTGCTCCACAAAGAGATGCGCTAAAACATCGACATGCGACTCCTTAATTGGTATGAATCTGGCAAACTACATCTAGCGATCCACAAATACCCAAACTTAATCGTTCCCAGAGCTCGAGCGAGGCAACCCGTGAAAAAAGTCCATGAAGATATCCTCAAAATTCCACTCAGGGATTTGCAATGACTGTATTAATCCTCCAGGTTTTATGCATTACACCTTCACCTTCTGACAGGCCTCACAGTATGTAACATAGTACTTAACATCACTCTTCATTCCTAGCCAGAACATGGCCTTTTGTAAGTCACTATACATCTTTGAAATCACGGGATGCACTAAATACTTGGAACAATATGCCTCTCTCAAGATGTCTTCCCGGATTTCACCGCCCTTGGAAATGTAGAGCCTGCCACGGAAATGAACGAGGACTTCCTTCAAAGTATACTCTTCAGTAGATCCATCCTCAATATTTTTAATCATAAGGGCCAGAGCAACATCCTTCCCTTGGTCTGCCTAAATTCGATCTCGAATGTCACAAATTATACTCATGGCATTTAGATATTAAGTATATGTCTCGGACTAATCCTTACACACCAATTTGATCTCCATCTCCTCGATCACTCGAGCCAATTTCATACTCATCATCCGAGACTCAGGGCTCGACTCTGGTACTTTTCTACTCAAAGCATCTGCAATAGAGTTTGCTTTCCCGCGGTGGCAGTTCAATGTAAACTCATAATCACACAAAAATTCCAACTACTGTCGCTGCCTCAAATTCAACTCATTTTGATTATGAACATAATTCAAATACTTATGATCCGAAAAGATCTCGTAGTGGATGCCATATAAATAATGCCACCAAACCTTTAAGGAAAACACTACTGCTCCCAACTCTAGATCATGCACTAGGTAATTAACCTCATGCTTCTTCAACTGCCTTGAAACGTAAGTGTTCACGTGCCTGTGCTATATCAACACTTCTCCCATCACATGATAGGAGGCATCAGTGTGTTTGGTCCATTAACCCCAATGTTCCAGATTTGAAATAAGTCAAACTGGTCAATGACATGCACATATAATGTATTTGATATATGCTTGAGTTATTGCAGCAGGTTGTCCTTGACTGGACAGGTGAACAGGAAGAGTAAGTTGGAAGTCAAAAAATTTAACTAAGGAATAACCGCTGAGACAGCTGAGAAGAATGTCTCAGCAGAACCACTGAGACAGCTGAGAAGCTTAACACATATCGTTGAGAGAAGTGTTGGTCTCAGCTAAACTGCTGAGAGACAAGACTATCTCAGTCGTGAAGAAGAAATCGCTGAGACTGTTGAGAAGGAACCACTGAGACATAGCCAGCAGAAATCTTCTAAGTCTAGAAAGCGGAGTTCGTCAAGCTCAGCTCACAGATCATCGAGCTCAGGTTAAAGTTTGAAGATTTAGAGTTCATCAACCTAAGCCCGCCTTTCGTCGACCTTAAGATGAAGGTTGAAAATTCAGAGTTCGTCGAGTTCAGCTCACAGATCGTCGAGCTTTGGTTAAAGGTTGAAGATTCAGAGTTCATCGACCTTAGCCTGCCTTTCGTCGAGCTTAGGTTAAAGGTTGAAGATTCTGAAGTTCATCGAGCTCAGCACAGAGTTCATCGATCTCAGATCGACGATCATCGAGCCTAGTCTAAATACTTCATGCCATTGCGGGAAAGCTGCAGTAGCTCAAAAAACTACTGTTTGTGTTCTTCTAAGGGTGGCCGCGGTCACCATACTTGACTGGGCCCACATTCAAATCGTGTCGTTGATTCAAATCAACAGATATAAAAGGAATAGAAGAAAATAAGATTAGGTTCATGAAAAACGAATGAATGTAGAAAATAAATAAGGGGTGGCTGGACTTCATCTTCTTCGACAAGCTTGAAAGCAAAGTCCAGCAGTGAAAGACAAAAGGCAAAGATAGCTTAAGCTTCTTCTAGTTCAACAGGATTGTTCCATAAGAACAAGTTGGCTGATTTAATCTATCAGCAAGAGAAGATAGCTGTGTGAAGGGGTGTAAGCCTTCAACAGCAGATAGCTACTCACCTGTGCAGCAATGAAGAAGTAGGCTGTAGAAGAAGACTCGTCCCTTCTACAGCAAGTGGGCTGGACTGATATCTGCTTGGTCTAGCAAGTTAGATTCAAAGATTTATCTCTGAGTCATTATTTCAATTTTACTTGATTATTTCCTGTTGGATTCAGTTAATCTGAATCTGAGTGTACGACACTTTGTGCCTGAGTTGTAGGTTACTAATTTGTCACTGAGGTGGGTGTCCTGCTTGGGTACTGAGGTAGGATCCAAGTGTGGATTTTAGTTATAGGGCTTATGTGCCTGACGTAGCAGAGATCTTCTCTCTAAGGTAGGATATAAGTGTGGATCTGAGGTAGGGCTGTCCTCCTAGCCTAAGTGTTGGGCCCAGTGCCTGAGGTAGGTGTCTGGTGAGTCGCTGAGCTGTAGGTGACAAGAGTGTCACAAAGTTATAGGAATTGGAGGAGGCTGAGCTGTACGTTCTTGGAAGGGCACTAAGGTAGGTACCTGGAAAGGTACTAAGTTGTAGGAGTGTTGCAGCACTCCGAGATTAGGGTTGTGTGCCAGAAGTTGTAGGGCTGAGAAGCCTTAGCTGTAGGCCTTAGAAATAAGGCTGAGGTAGGTGGTCAATGGACCACTGAGCTGTAGGAGCCTACAAGCCTTTGAGGTAGGAACCTTTGTGGTTCTGATTTTCTATTCTAAAACAAATCCGTGTTAAAGACTGAGGGACTGAGGTGTAAGCTCTGAGGAGCATATTGGTGGAGTTTTTTCCTAGTCCAACAAATCAGTTTAATAAGTGGGAGGGAAAGTTGATGTACCCAATTAGGGAACCATTATAAATGCTTGTGTGCTTGCTCTGTTGCTTGTTTCCTTCTTTTATTGTAAGTAATTAGGACAAGCTCGAGATCCCCAAACTTATAATCAGCAAAAAAGGCTTACGTAATTTAAAAGACCTATTCACCCCCCCCCCTCTAGGTGACTAGCTAACCTTTAAGTTATAACATTCAAGTGGTATCAGAGGGAGGTTGCTCAAAAAGGGATTTAAAAATCTGAGTACACCGCCAAGGTTATCTATAACATATAAGAATGGGGTCTGGTGTAAACTACAAGTAACTGTGGGCCATGAAATTACCAATCTGTAGAAAGGAGGGCATTAGCCTCTAGAAGGAAAGGGTTAGACTATTAATGGAAGCCGCTGACCCTAGAATCTAAATCACTATCAAAGAAGGACCCTTCATACCCATGAAGACCTCAGTTCTGGTTGCCAACATCCAGACACCTAAATCTTATGATGAAATGAACAAAGATGAGCTCCTACTTGCCTCTGTGGACAAGAGAGCTCAAAACATTATGTCCAGTGCAATACATGATTCAACATTTCAAAATCTGGTGCACTGCAAGACCTCCAAGGAGATGTGGGACACCCTAGTTGTGTTCATGGAGGGCTTAGAGGAGGTGAGGGATGACAGAAAATTCATGCTCAACCAGGTGTATGAGGCCTTAAGATAAGGAAAGTCTGATGGCATTGTTGAGTGCTTTGAGAGATTATTTAGAATAGTAAATTAACTGAGAACATATGGAATGGTGTTCAGCACCTATGAGCTGAATGACAAATTTCTCAGGTCCCTCACAAAGGATTGGGAGACAAAGATCTGTGTCATTAGAGAAATGGCCAAGTTAGCTGACACACCTCCTCCAACCCTGTTTGGAAAGTTGCTAACATATGAGATGTAGCTTGCTGTAAGAAAGGACGAAGAAAAGAGCAGTATGTCACAGGCCAAGGAGAATTCTGTGGCCTTCAAAGCTGATGCCCCAACCAGGAGAAGAAGGAAGAACTCTCCACCGAAGAAAATTACTGAGTCAGATTCTGAGAGCTCAAAGACCAGTTCCTCAGACAGCAATATGTCTTATGAGGACTTTGCTGCCTTTTCCATGCAGTTTATGAAATTCATGAAGAAGGAGCATAGGAAGAACAACAGGCCTTCCTCTTCCTCACAGCACAGAAGGAGATCCTTTAAGGAGGACAGGTATGCTCCTACCTCTAGCAAACAAACATTTTCTAAAGTCATTTGTTTTTGTTACAACAAACCTGGGCACATAGTTGCTGACTACCAATTGAAGAGGAAAGAGGAAGGAGAGAAGAAGCACCATAAGGGGAAGAAAAAAGAGAAGTATCTTATGTCTAAGATAGAAAAGACCTGGTCTGACTCCTCCTCTGGGACAGACAATAAAGAAGAAAAAGCGTACATTAGCCTCATGGCTATTGCTGAAGAAGAACCTGAAGAATATCCTGCTGCAATGATAAGAATCAGGGCCCCACTGTCATATTCAGAAAGTGACTCATAGTTGGATGAAGATGAAGAAGAAGATGTTTACTGCAATGGATTAATGGCAATGACAGATGAGGAGAGCTGTCAGGATCAGCCTAGATAGGCTTAGGTAAATCCTAAATCTCTGCCTTTTATATCAAGTCATGAGGCTAGCTCATGGTCTAAAGCTCAATCATCAAGAGATGATGAGGATTCAGAGTCTTAGGATGATGTCAATACTATAATTTACAAGTATGGATAACTTCTTGAAGCATTCAAGAAGTGCAAGCTTTTGCCAAGAGACAGGAAAAAGAGCTTTTTTTCATAGCAGGAAGTGGGAGGGCCAAGAAAAGGATCTCAATGATATGGCTATTGAATCAGCTGAGCTCAAGAGGATCATTGATTTACATTCTGTGGTAAAAATCTCAAATGAGAAACTTATGCAGAAACATAAAGATGATCTTCAAAGGGAGAAACTAATGGTGGCAAAGTGTTCTAAACCAAGCACTGTGCTTCCCATAATTGACACCCTCTTTGCCCAAAAGGGTAAGAAAGGGTTATGTTTTAAGGGATCTGCTAGACCTCCCAATCCAAAAGGAAAGGTTAAGGCACCAGTTGTGCCTATAGCCTCATTTCCTCCAATTTCTTTTCAGAAAGTTCTATTGCCTTCTAACAGGTATGACCATTAAAGCTGTTATGGTCACTGGCAGAATGGTAGATCCACTAGTATAGACCAATGTGGTCATATCCAAGGTGGAAGATATAGCCATGTGAGGGCCCTTAAGGCTGCACATGAGGAAGTTAAAATGGCCCATCCTAGACCATTTGTTTTTGATGCCTCAGCCTCAAAACTCAAGGATATTACTGTTGCAGGAAATCTGAGTCATCCAGCAAAAGTAACTACTCAAGGTGATTCTTTTGGCAAGGCTGGAATGGCAGTTTCTGATGCAATCAGGAGCATGTTAGCTGAAAAGTGACATGCAGCTGGTGGCTCTCAGAAAAGACCAAAACAATCAACGTAAAGAATTATCTTCAGTCAAATAGCTGCTGGAAGGAATCAGAGACATAAAATAATAGATTTACATACTGTTCAAGGAGCAGTCCAGGCAAATGCTATCCCTAAACAGAAAAGAAGATATAATGTCCAAGAGTGCTGGTGGTATGGCAATGTGGGCCACTATGTTGTAGATTGCTGGCACAATCCTTCAGTGTCCAGAGGTAGCCAACCTGTCAGGAATTCTACAGGAAGGCAAGCTTGTTTTTAGACTAATATGAACCTAGGACCTAATATAAATTTGGCTCTTAATGTGAGATAAATTTGGCTTTTTAGGTTAGTTCAACTACTATACCAGTTCCCCTAAATGGTACTTGGACAGTGGATGTTCGAAGAACATGATTGGAATAAAGGAACTATTGAAAGAGTTTACTCTAGTAAAGAATGGACCTAAGGTCATCTTTTGATGCTCTGACAAGGGGATAACCAAAGGTTATGATAAGATCTCAAATGGCATAATTACCATCATAAAGATAGCTTATATAGACGGGTTGCAACACAACCTCATAAGGATAAGCCAGCTATGTGATCTTGGTTATGACATTTCCTTCCACAAGGATAAGTTCTACATCAATAGGTTAAGTGACCAGAGTGTCATCTTAATAGGAACTAGGAGTGGGAATGTTTATTGCTTATACTTTTATTGCTTAGATAGTAGTTCCCCTATATGCCTAGTTACAAATGACAAAGACTCATATTGTATTCAATGGCACAAGAGACTTGTTCATTTGAATTATAAGACCATTGGTCAGCTCTTTAGTGATGAGCTAGTTAGGAATGGTCCCAAAATAAAATGATCCATGGAGGGTATCTGTGCTGCTTGACAAAAGGGTAAGCAGACTATGACCTCCTTTAAGAGCATTGGGACCAAGGACTCAGAGAGATGCTTGTACCTCCTGCATATAGAATTATTTTGTCCTATGCCTATTTAGAGCCTAGGTAAGAAGGTCTACACCCTTCTGGTGGTTGATGACTATTCCAGGTTTGTTTGGGTGTTCTTCCTTAGGAGAAAGGATGAAACCCTTGAAGTCTCATGAATTTTGTCAAGCAGATTAAGAATTAACTTGCAAGCTCTGTGGTCAAAATAAGAAGTGACCATGGAACTGAATTTCAGTATGCTTCCATGACTACCTTCTGTGAAGAGAAAGGGATTCATCAAGAATTCTCCTCTCCACGAATTCTCCTCTTCAAGAATTTTGTCATCAGATGCCAAAACACGCATTAAGGAAACTCGCGATATATCCTCGAGCTTCTTTTTATTAGAGAGTAATGCTTTAAGATATTTTGCGTATTTTTGCATCTGTTTGATTGCCTCGCAGAAATGGACATTAATTATTTTTTCTTTTTACAATTTGTAAAAAAAATTTATAATGCTCGTCTTGTCGCTCATTATTTAGTTTAGAAGGATAGGGTAAAGATGGTGGAGAAATATGCGTTGTAAAAGAAGAAGAAGAAATAATAGGAGGTGGGGTAGAAACTCTTACCTCAGATTCAGATTCTACATTGTTAGGTGACTGTACATCCTTTACACTTCAAAGTGTGATGGTGTGGGCATTCTCCCGCGGATTTGGCTTCGTATTTCCTAGTAAAGCTCCATGTTGGCGCTCCGACAACATCTTTGAAATATGTCCAATTTGAGTTTCCAGATTTTTAAATGATCCAGTCAGGTTCCAGATATAAGACTCGTTTGTGAGGGCATATTTAGTAAAGATTTCATCTATCGAGATGGGCCGTAGTGGCTATGATTGGGGTGGCGGTGGTTATGGTGCAAGTCCAATTTGATTTGCATTAGGCGGGCACTGAGCATTATTGGGGTTACTCCATGATAAATTTGGATGATTCCTATACCCTGCATTATATGTATTATTATACGAATTATTATTTGGGTTAAAAGAAGGAGGTCGAAATGGATTCCCCATAAAATTTACTTGTTCATCTATTATATTATTAGTGGATGTCCAAGAACGGGTGGTAGAGGAAGCAGACATCACCACTACTTGCCTAGTTAGACATTCTACTTGGAGTGCTAAATTAGAAGAAGCGTCGAGCTTGTAAAGCCCAACGGGTTTATTAGGGAGTGACCAAATCCTATTCTATTGGTAGGCATTCATGGCCATTTCCTCAAACAAGGCATGAGAGGCCTCCAGGATTTTATTATTTAACGTTCCCCCGAAGGCAGCATCAATCAATTGTCTAGTTTAGAAATTCAAACCTTTTTAAATGTCCGCAATTGGAGCCAAGCCGGCACTGCGTGATGTGGAAACCTATATAAAAATTCTTTAAAGCATTCCCAAGTCTTATAGAGAGACTCAGAATCGGCTTGAATAAATAAAAAAATTTGCTCACGTAATTTAGCAGTTTTCGCAAGCGGAAAATTCTTTGTTAAAAAATTTTCGGTCATATAAGCCTAGGAAGTGATGGATACGCTAGGTAGAGAACCTAACCACTTCTTGGCTTTCGCCCTTAATGAGAAATGAAATAAATGCAAACAAATTACATCATCAGTGATGCCATTAATTTTAAAAGTGTCACATATTTCTAGAAAATTTGACAGATGCGTGTTGGGATCTTCATCTGGCAATCCATCAAATTGTACTGAGTTTTGAATAATTTGGATTATGCTAGATTTGATTTCAAAATTATTATTAGCAATAGTGAGACGAACGATACTTAGCCCAGTATCATCCAAGTCCGGCCATGCTTAATAACACATAGTCCTTTGCGCAGCCGCGACTGGAATTTGTATTGCCATAGCATCTACGTGCATTGTTTCTATAGACTCTTCTAGATTTAATGTTAAGTCTTGATAACGAGATTGAAGGCGCCTCTGATAGGTGCGGTCGATTTCAGGATCAAAATCGAGATTATGACCAATTAGAGAGTTTCGTCAGGACATGCACTAAAAAACTATTTATAATTTTTTTAAAAAAAGTAAACAAAACTAAAAGTTGTTAAAAAAGTTTTTATAATAAACTATTAAATAAAACACTTTTTTTGTTTTTTTTTTTATTTATACAAAAAGTAATTTTAAATACTAACTAATATAAAAGTAATAGTGATTTCTTTTTTCTTCAAATATCAACACAAATGATCACCAGCAACGGCTCCAAAAACTTGATAAGTAAAAACTTTCTTATGAGATAGTTTAAAATTAAAAACATAGTTGGATATGTAAATTAGGCGTTTGTGTGTTCTATCTCATTTTTACTTATATAATGCGATTAAGTCAAACACACCTATTTACTAATAGTATAGTATTTTAAAATATCAAGGTTGTATTTTCCCATGGATCTACGTCGAGTACTCTACTTTAAGGAAAAGAACTATTATTTAATCTAAAGGAGTTGTTTATATTTAAAAGTAAAAATAAAAGTAATACGTAGGGTTTTGATAATAGATGAGGTAGAGTGCCCTCGATTTTTAATTAGTTTAGAGAATACTTTTTAAACTAGAAAAACTCTACTTTTTTATTAATTAAAATACTTGACCATGGAGGTTCCCTAAATATGAGTGCTCCTCTATCAAAGATACATCCACCTGCGATTAAGTAGTTTTACTAAACTTTAGTATCTAATCATAAATACTTTTAATACACACTTTACGTTTTGAACCCCGCTATTGACCTCCTACTGATATTCGAAGGTTGAACCCGGGAGGCTAATGTTCATCTCTTTTGAGAGTGAGGCATAGTTTCTCTTTACCTGAGAGTGCTCAAATCATGACACGAACCTTTCGGCTACTAGCTATGAATTACGGAAATGAAAACCATCAATCGATTGTATGGTTCCACTCAACTTAATTCTTAGGTAAATATTAAGTTTTTAATTTAGAAAATAGGGTTTTAAATTGCATAATTAATGTTCTCCCCAAAGCTCATCTCAATCGTGTGCTAAAAAGTTCTTAGCCTCTCATTGGGATGGGGGTGGTAGTAGAAAATTTAAAAGACTTATAAAAAAGCAAAAATAATATCCATCCCAATATATCTCGATTGATGGTAACAAGTTCTTAGCCTCTCTATCGGGATATGGGTAGTAGCAGAAAATTTAAAAGACTTGTAAAAGTGCAGAAATAATATCCGCCCCAACCATCTTAATCAAGCGCTAAAAAGTTCTTAGCCTCTCATCCGGGATGGGGGTGATAGTAAAAGAATTGCAAAAAAAGAAAGAAAGTACTTACGCACACACACTGTATCCATAGAAATTGAAGCAAAGTTAACATCAAAAAAGTAGAAGAAATACTTGAAAACTGAAATTTTATTACTTAAAAAAGAGTAGCACACTAGAACCCAAACTAGGGTTAGGAAAATATCACTCAAAAGCTATTCATAAACACTATATAGAACTATTTAGAACTCTACCAGTTCCCTTCTAAACTTCAGCCTTGGCACGCAACCCTAGGTCATGTCACTTGGGCGTGTTGTTGACGTGTCATCTGCATATAAAATTTCCAATGACTTTTGAATTGGGTTGAAAAGTACACGGGCGTTATATGATGGCCACGGGCCGGTAAATTGGGCGTGTCTGCGGGCGTGGTAGATAGACTTCGTCGGGGAGTGACAGCACACTGTTTGCTTAGTCATGGGTGATGTTACGGGCGTGATAGCTCACACACGGGCGTGTAGCCTATGTGTGACTTGAGTTTGATGACAGAAATCTGCTAAACTACTGGTTGTAAAGTTACATGCCCTAGGTCACGGGCGTGACCTAGGGGCGTGGCTTAGGAAATTTTATCGATATGTTCCAAAGTTGTAAAAATACATGTAGAGCACAAAAACTGGTTAAGTTAGAACAAAAAAATAAAAAAGAAACGATTTATTTAGTTATGTGCATAATATAATTATATTTTTTATTAAAACAAAACAAAAAATACACTTAAAATATATATTTTTTGCTACTCATTGAAAGAATTGGTTTCAAGATACCCTAAACACCTAGAGGGGGGGGGGGGGGTGAATAGGTTCATTTCTTATTTTATTTAGGCAGATAAATTATATCACTATTAGACAACCTATGCTATAACTATCACAACACAGATTAAAACAAAAACAGCCAACACAGCATACACACAGATTTATAGTGGTTCCCCAAGAGATGGTTACATCCACTTTCCCCCTTCGCCTATCAAGCAGTATACTAGATTCGGCCTAACTCCCTTCTTTCTTCTCAGATCTTCAGATCTTATAACTCAGAGCCCAGAAGGGTTCCTACAGCTCAGAGTTTAGCAAGTCCTACAACTCAAATTCTTTCAGAGAATCCTACCTCAGAGTGAGTCCACACTCCTACACTCAGGCTAGCAAGCCCTAACTCAGCCCTTATAACAAGGCCAACAACTCAAATTACAAAAATCCTACCTCAGATTTATAAAAGATCTTACAAAATTTGGTTGAGAGAATGATTATTTCTTCACCCAAGAGAAAGATGAATGGATGAAGACTTCTTGATCAATTTTGGAATGAACTGACTCCTTAGGATCTAATCTGTCTTTGCTTCTTCAAAGCTTATTGAATCTGAATAAAGTAATGTTTATCTTTCTTGAAAAGTTGGAGTCGATCCACAATCCAGCTCTCCTCTTCTTTCAGATGTAACTCTGAATTCTATTTATAGACTTGTTCAGGATCTGCCTTCTCTTTAACAGAGACTTGTTGATTTTAGGATGAAACAACTACTCAGTTCTTCTATTTTTTTCCTTGATAGAACATGTCTTTATATAGATCCCATCCGAGGTTACCTGTTGATCTGGTTTATAACTACCTTCTGACAGAAGTGACAGCTTTGTCAGTTACGACAGCTGTCAAGTCTTCACACCTGACATCTGAAACTTTATCATTTTTACCTCAGCAGAAAGTGTCGAGACAAAACTTCATGTGTCTACACAAATGGAACAAGTGTCGACACAATTCTTGATGATGTTGACATAGCTCATAGAATGTCGACACAACTCTTCTTTATTTCCTCGACACAGCTTCTAATGAATGTGTCGACACAAGTCCTATATGTCGACACAATCTGCTTCCAGTCTTGACATAGTTGGTGTCGATAGAATTCTTGAATGTGTCGATACAATCTTCTTCCAGTCTTGATATATTTGGTGTCGACATAATTTTTGAGTGTGTCGACACAGGTCCTGTGTGTTGGACACAATTGCTGTAGACTGAATTTCTGTGTGTCGACACAATTGCTATAGAGTGAATTTCTTTGTGTCGATACAAATCATGTGTGTTGACACAATTTCTATAGACTAAATTTCTATGTGTCGACACAAGTCCTGTGTGTCGACACAAATACTGTAGACTGAATTTCTGTGTGTCGACAATGGTCCTGTGTGTCGACAAAATCTGACTCCTGGTGTCGACACATTTCCTTCACAAGTGTCGATATATGTACTTAGAATATTTTACAGCATTTCTTTATCCTGCACATTGAAACTCAACATCTCATCAAATACATAATGTTGTAAATCATTGATTTAAGTGAGGCTTCTCCAAATCAGGTACACAGTTTCCAATATACCCAACAATCTCACCCTATTTGGAGAAGTCATAACCATTATTCAATGATATACACCACTTATAATAAAACAAGGATTATTATTTAAACAGTCATGTCAAAGACAAGGTTAAATATAAGCATACATAGCATGCAACAATATTATCAAAATATGTTATAATATAGTAATCATGCATCATATAAGTATACAACATCAAATCTTGGCTAAACAAAGGAATTCATTTATATATGTTCAGCAATTCTGAATAACTAGGATTTAGTCCAAAACTATTACATAGACCTAAACCTTGTCAATCTAACCCTAGGATTGATCAGGTTCCTTAATTGCAATTCCTTTGCCAAACTGAATCCTAGCTTGTACTTAAGCTCGAGTGTTCTTAGCCCGCTCCTTCCCTTTAATATCCTTCTTCTTGAGCTCTTCAGTCTTGATCCTTTATCTTTCAAAGTAATTAAATGGCTTTGGGAAATACTTGCGAGGCTCCACAGAGTTAGCAGGCATCTTCCCAGCTCTAAGGTCTCTTTTGAACTGGTCTATAACATCTTGTCGCTCCTTATATTTACTCCATTCCTGTTCAGAATACCACTTGCCTCTATCATGCATATTCTCTTTAACAGCATGCCAAGCAGTCAGAATAATATTCCTGGAGGTTGGACTCCATTGTTCAAAATCGGTCTTTAATTCTGCCTGATCTCTGAACCTCTTCTTAGATAGCTGAGCTTCTCTCTGAGCATACCTTACACTTTGTGCTTCTCTTTCTCTTTGTAATGCAGCTACAGACATTTATATCTCTTCAATAATAACATTTTATGCCTCCTTTGGAGGACTATACAATTATTGTACTACATGATGAATTCCTTCAAAGTCTTGAGGTTGATAAATGACTTAGGCTACTTCCTGCTGAACCCCTTCAATTTAAGAAGGTTGAATTCCTTATTCTACAGTTTTGTCATCATCAAAAAGGGGTGGATTACCAAGAGTTGCCATGATGGTATTGGATATCCATTTAGCATGATCTGAGCTTGCTTTGACTAATACTCTTTCCCCCTTTATGACTTCTCTTTCTATATGGTCTGTTAGATCATCCTTATGAAATCTTACCTGATCAGCGAGATAATTTGTTCCTTCTTTATAGTAGGCTTTGAACTTCTGCATTTGATCAGAGATTGCCTTTTGAGATGCCTAGATAGCGGTTTGGACAGCTGCTAAATCCTCTTTGAGTTGTTTGTCAAACTCAGACTTTACTGTAACAAGTTGTTCAATGATAGCAGTTGCTTTACTCCTGAGTTCTGCTAGAATAGTATTTTGGGAGTGTTTGAGATTTTCATTCATTCTGAGTTTATTTTCTAGGATATAACCTTATTTTACTGCAATGTCCTCTATTTCAGTCATGGCCTCCTGTTGTTGTTTGGCCAAGAATACTATATCATTACCTCCCTTTTGAAAGCATTCTGTCATTTCCGTTTTGTGCAAGTTTACTTGAAACCTAATGGATTTGATATCCTGGGCCAAGTGAAATTACAGATCTTTATTGTTCTCATCCATATATTTTTCAAGAGCAACTCTTTGTGCATCCAATTTCAATTGCAGTTGCACCAACAGTGAACTGAAGTCTACTACAGGAGCTTGTGTTTGTGGGGCAGTCTTCAAGGCTTTCTTATAGCCTGAGCTCCTCCTCCTGAGCTCCACAAGTTTTCTTTTCTTTGCCCTAGAGGCTTCTTCATCTTCAGAGGAATCAGATGAAATAGCTATGTCCACTGTTTCTTTTGGACTAGAGGCAATGATTGGCGTCTCCCCCTCAGTTCTTGCTCCTTGTAAGTCAGGAAATAATTCTTCTAGTGTTACCTCTTATTGCATCTGAAGTGGAGGAATAAATTTCTCATTCTCAACAGATGGATCCCCCTGGAAATCAAAGTTTTCTTCCATGGTTATTTCATTCTCAAGGACTTTGTATTGTTTATGTTGATTAATAACATTCATGAGCACATCCTGTGCTTCATTCACAGTGCCTTTGGCAGCTTGATTTATGTCCTGTACTACCTCCATTATTGATAGTTTGGTTGTTTCACTGTCCAATTCAGCTGTTTGGACATTTGTATTTTGCTCATTATCTCCCCATTAAGTTGATAACACTTGTTGATCTGGAACTCGAATAGTCTCCTCCTGGAACTGATCCATAGAGATGTTGCTTGCAGGAATGTGCTCCACCTACAACTTACAATCAGTGTCAGTTTCTAGAGTAGGATATTTTCTTATTCTTTCTGGTCCATCTTCATCTTAGTTGAAGACAACTTCCTCCTCTGAATCACTGTAAGATTCAGCTGTCTTTGTTGGAGTTTTCTTCTTCTGAACAATTTTCATGAGTTTCTGAGGTGTAGAGACATCCTTGGTCAACAATCTGTCCCACCTGGATAGTATTCTTAAGTCCATTCTCCTCATATGATTTATCTTAGTACTAGACTTCTGGCTTAGTGTTTCTAGAATACAAGTAGCAAGATAGAGGCTAAGTAATCTTCCCAGATTGGGCTTCTTAATCCCTTCCATAATTTTCTCAAACATAACTGTAGCCCAGTTAGTCTTTACTTTGAATATAATCCTAGTCATGAGACTGAACATGTAGGCTGAGATCCGATCATGTACTCCAGGTTTACACAAAATTACCTTTCCAAGAATTTTTGAGAGGAATTTGCCTTGGGAGTTCATTCCCTTTCGAATTATTCCTGCTCAGATCTTGGTGGATGGAGATAAGCCACACAAGGTTAGTGCACTAGCTGTCATCGAAGAATCTAGTTCATCTTCTTGTTTGATTTTGGGAAGATGAAGGATTTTCCTTAGACGTTTGATTGTGACCTTGACCTTCCGACCCTCGTTGATGTTCTCTTCCATCTTTAACGCCATTGTTTTTCGTTCTGTATTGCACACTGTTACCTCAGAATCAGATTCTACATTGTTAGGTGACTGTACCTCCTTTACACTTCAAAGTGTGATGGCGTGGGCATTCTCTCGTGGATTTGGCTTCGTATTTCCTAGTAAAGCTCCATGTTGGCGCTCCGACAACATCTTTTAAATATGTCCAATTTAAGTTTCCAAATTTTTAATTGATTCAGTCAGGTTCCGGATATTGGACTCATTTGTGAGGACATATTTAGTAAAGATGTCATCTATCGAGATGGGTCGTAGTGGCTATGATTGTGGTGGAAGTGGTTATGGTGCAAGTCCAATTTGATTTGCATTAGGAGGGCACTGACAATTATTGGGGTTACTCCATGATAAATTTGGATGATTCCTAAACCCTGGATTATATGTATTATTATACGAATTATTATTTGGGTTAAAGGAAGGAGGTCGATATGGATTCCCAAAAAAATTTACTTGTTTGTCTATTATCTTATTAGTGGATGTCCAAGAAGGGGTGGTAGAGGAAGCAGACATCTCCACTACTTGCCTAGTTAGACATTCTACTTGGAGTGCTAAATTAGAAGAAGCGTCGAGCTCGTAAAGCACAACGGGTTTATTAGGGCGTGACCAAAGCCTGTTCTATTGGTAGGCATTCATGGCCATTTCCTCAAACAAGGCATGAGAGGCCTTCGGGATTTTATTATTTAACGTTCCCCTAGCGACAGCATCAATCAATTGTCTGGTTTGGAAATTCAAACCTTTTTAAATGTACGCAATGTGAGCCAAGCCGGTAGTGCGTGATGTGGAAACCTACATAAAAATTCTTTAAAGCATTCCCAAGTCTTATAGAGAGACTCAGAATCGGCTTGAATAAATAAAGAAATTTCCTCACGTAATTTAGCAGTTTTCGCAAGCGGAAAATTCTTTGTTAAAAAATTTTCGGTCATATAAGCCTAGGAAGTGATGGATACGCTAGGTAGAGAACCTAACCACTTCTTGGCTTTCGCCCTTAATGAGAAATGAAATAAATGCAAACAAATTACATCATCAGTGATGCCATTAATTTTAAAAGTGTCACATATTTCTAGAAAATTTGACAGATGGGTGTTGGGATCTTCATCTGGCAATCATCAAATTGTACTGAGTTTTGAATAATTTGGATTATGCTAGATTTGATTTCAAAATTATTATTAGCAATAGTGAGACGAACGATACTTAACCCAGTATCATCCAAGTCCGGCCATGCTTAATAACACATAGTCCTTTGCGCGGCCGCGACTGGAATTTGTATTGCCATAGCATCTACGTGCATTGTTTCTATAGACTCTTCTAGATTTAATGTTAAGTCTTGATAACGAGATTGAAGGCGCCTCTGATAGGTGCGGTCGATTTCAGGATCAAAATCGAGATTATGACCAATTAGAGAGTTTCGTCAGGACATGCACTAAAAAACTATTTATAATTTTTTTAAAAAAAGAAAACAAAACATAAAGTTGTTAAAAAAGTTTTTATAATAAACTATTAAATAAAACATTTTTTTTGTTTTGTTTTTTTTATTTATACAAAAACTAATTTAAAATACTAACTAATATAAAAGTAATAGTGATTCCTTTTTTCTTCAAATATCAACACAAAATGATCACCAGCAACGGCGCCAAAAACTTGATAAGTAAAAACTTTCTTTGAAGATAGTTTAAAATTAAAAACATAGTTGGATATGTAAATTACGTGTTTGTGTGTTCTATCTCTTTTTTACTTATATACCGCGATTAACGCAAACTCACCTATTTACTAATAGTATAGTATTTTAAAATATCAAGGTCGTATTTTCCCTCGGATCTACGTCGAGTACTCTACTTTAAGGAAAAGAACTATTACTTTATCTATAGGAGTTGTTGATATTTAAAAGTAAAAATAAAAGTAATATGTAGGGTTTTGATAATAGATGAGGTAGAGATCTTTCGATTTTGAATTAGTTTAGAAAAAACATTTTAAACTAAAAAAACTCTACTTTTCTATTAATTTAAATACTTGACCATGGAGGTTCCCTAAATATGAGTGCTCCTCTATCGAAGATACATTCACCTGCGATTAAGTAGTTTGACTGAACTTTAGTATCTAATTTAAAAGTACTTTTAATACACACTTTACGTTTTGAACCCCGCTATTGACCTCCTACTGATATTCGAAGGTTCAACCCAGGAGGCTTATGTTCATCTCTTTTGAGAGTGAGGCATAGTTTCTCTTTACCTAAGAGTGCTCAAATCATGACACGAACCTTTCGACTACTAGCTATGAATTACGGAAATGAAAACCATGTATCGATTGTATGGTTCCTCTCAACTTAATTCTTAGGTAAATATTAAGTTTTTAATTTAGAAAATAAGGTTTAAAATTGCATAATTAATGTTCTCCCCAAAGCTCATCTCAATCATGTGCTAAAAAGTTCTTAGTCTCTCATCGAGATGGGGGTGGTAGTAGAAAATTTAAAAGACTTATAAAAAAGCAAAAATAATATCCATCCCAACATATCTCGATTGATGGTAACAAGTTCTTAGCCCCCTTATCGGGATAAGGGTGGTAGCAGAAAATTTAAAAGACTTGTAAAGTGCAGAAATAATATCCGCCCTAACCATCTTAATCAAGGGCTAAAAAGTTCTTAGCCTCTCATCCAGGATGGGGGTGATAGTAAAAGAATTGCAAAAAAAGAAAGAAAGTACTTACGCACACACCCTGTATCCACAGAAATTGAAGCAAAGTTAACATCAAAAAAAGTAGAAGAATTACTTTAAAACTAAAATTTTATTACTTAAAAAAGAGTTACACACTAGAACCCAAACTAGGGTTAGGAAAATATCACTCAAAAGCTATTCATAAACACTATATAGAACTATGTAGAACTCTACCAGTTCCCTTCTAAACTTCAGCCTTGGCACGCAACCCTAGGCCATGTCAATTGGGCGTGTTGTTGACGTGTCATCTGCATATAAAATTTTCAATGACTTCTGAATTGGGTTGAAAAGTACACCGACATTACATGATGGCCACGGGCCGGTACACTGGGGGTGTCTGCGGGCGTGGAAGATAGACTTTGTCGGGGAGTGATAGCACACTATTTGCTTGGTCATAGGTGATGTTACGGGAGTGATAGCTCACACACAAGCGTGTAGCCTATGTGTGACTTGAGTTTGATGATCGAAATCTTCTGAACTACTGGTTGTAAAGTTACATGCCCTAGGTCACAGGCGTGACCTAGGGGCATGGCTTAGGAAATTTATCGATATGCTCCAAAGTTGTAAAAATACCTGTAGAACAAAAAACAGGTTTAGTTAGAACTAAAAATAAAAAAGAAACGATTTATTTAATTATGTGCATAATATAATTACATTTTTTATTAAAACAAAACAAAAAATACACTTTCAATATATATTTTGTGCTACTCATTGAAAGAATTGGTTTCAAGATACCCTAAACACCTAGAGGGGGGTGGTGAATAGGTTCAATTATTATTTTATTTTGGCAGATAAATTATATCAGAGTTAGAAAACCTATGCTACAACTATCACAACACAGATTAAAATAAACATAGCCAACACAGCATACACACAGATTTATAGTGGTTCCACAAGAGATGGTTGCATCCACTTTCCCCCTTTGCCTATCAAGCAGTACACTAGATTCTGCCTAACTCCCTTCTTTCTTCTATGATCTTCAAATCTTATAACTCAGAACCCAGAAGGGTTCCTACAGCACAGACTTCAGCAAGTCCTACAAGTCAGATTCTTTCAGAGAATCCTACCTCAGAGTGAGTCCACACTACTATACTCAGGCTAGCAAGCCCTACCTCAGCCCTTATAACAAGGTCAACAACTAAGATTACAAAAATCCTACTTCAGATTTATAAAAGATCTTACAAAATTTTGTTAAGAGAATGATTATTTCTTCACCCAAGAGAAGAATGAATGGATGAAGACTTCTTGATCAGTTTGGAATGAACTGACTCCTTAGGATCCAACCTGTCTTAGCTTCTTCAAAGCTTCTTAAATCTGAACAAAGTAATGTTGATCTTTCTTGAAAAGTTGGAGTCGATCCACAATCCAGCTCTCCTCTTCTTTCAGATGTAACTCTGAATTCTATTTACAGACTTGTTCAGGATCTGCCTTCTCTTTTACAGAGACTTGTTGATTTTAGGATGAAACAACTACTCAGTTCTTCTCTTTTTTGTCTTTTATAGAACAGGTCTTTATATAGATCTTATCCGAGGTTACCGGCTGATCTGGTTTATAACTACCTTCTGATAGAAGTGACAGCTTTGTCAGTTCCGATAGCTGTGAAGTCTTCACTCCTGACATCTGAAACTTTATCACTTTTACCTCAGCAGAAAGTGTCGAGACAAAACTTCAAGTGTCTACACAAATGGAACATATGTCTACACAATTCTTGATGATTTTGACATAGCTCATAAAATGTCGACACAACTCTTCTTTATTTCCTCGACACAGCTTCTGAAGAATGTGTCGACACAAGTCCTATGTGTCGATACAATCTGCTTCCAGTCTTGACATAGTTGGTGTCGATAGAATTCTTGAATGTGTCGATACAACATGCTTCCAGTCTTGATATAGTTGGTGTCGACAGAATTCTTTAGTGTGTCGACACAAGTCCTGTGTGTTGGACACAATTACTGTATGCTTAATTTCTGTGTGTCGACACAATTGCTATAGACTGATTTCTGTGTGTCGACACAATTGCTATAGACTGAATTTCTGTGTGTCGATAGAAGTCCTGTGTATTGACATAATTGCTATAGATTGAATTTCTGTGTGTCGACACAAGTCCTGTGTGTCGAAACAATTGCTGTAGACTGAATTTTTGTGTGTCGACACAAACTGGCTCCTGGTGTCGACACATTTCCTTCACAAGTGTCGATACATGTACTTAGAATATTTTACTGCATTTCTTTATCCTGCACATTGAAACTCAACATCTCATCAAATACACAATGAAGTAAATCATTGAGTTAAGTGAGGCTTCTCCAAATCAGGTAAACAATTTCCAATATAACCAGCAATCTCTCCCAATTTGGAGAAGTCATAACCCTTTGTCAATTATATACACCACTTATAATAAAACAAGGATTATGATTTAAACAGTCATATCAAAGACAAGGTTAACCATAAGCATACATATCATGTAACAATATTATCAAAATATGTTATAATATAGTAATCATGCATCATATAAACTTAAGTATAACACATCAAATCATGGCTAAACCAAGGAATTCATTTATATATGTTCAGCAATTTTGAAAAACTAGGATTTAGTCCAAAACTATTACATAAACATAAACCTTGTCATTCTAACCCTAGGATTGATCAGGTTCCTTAATGACAATTCCTTTGCCAGACTGAATCCTAGCTTATACTTAAGCACCAGTGTCCTCAGCCAGCTCCTTCCCTTTAATATCTTTCTTCTTGAGCTCTTCAGCCTTGATCCATTGCCTTTTAAAGTAATGAAACTGCTTTGGGAAATACTTGCTATCCTCCACAGAGTTAGCATGTATCTTCCCAGCTCTAAGGTCTCTTCTGAACTGGTATGTAGCATCTTACCGCTCCTGATATTTGCTCCATTCCTGTTCAGAATACCACTTCTCTCTATCATGCATATTCTCTTTAACAGCATTCCAAGCAGTCAGAATAATATTCCTGGAGGTCGGACTCCCTTGTTCAAAATCGGGCTTTAATTCTACCTGATCTGTGAACCTTTCTTAGATAGCTGAGCTTCTCTCTGACCATCCCTTACACTTTGTGTTTCTCTTTCTCTTTTTAATGCAGCTAAAGACAATTTTATCTCTTCAATAATAACATTCAGTGCCTCCAATGGAGGACTTTACATTTATTGTACTGCATGATGAATTCCTTCAAAGTCTTGAGGGGGATAAATTACTTGGGCTACTTCCTGCTGAACCCCTTCAATTTAAGCAGGTTGAATTCCTAATTCTGCAGTTTTGTCATCATCACAAAGGGGTGGTTACCAAGAGTTGCTATGATGGTATTGGTTATCCATTTAGCATGATCTGAGCTTGCTTTGACTAATACTCTCTCCCCCTTTATTACTTCTCTTTCTATATGGTCGGTTAGATAATCCTTTAGAAATCTTACCTGATAATCAAGATAATTTGTTCCTTCTTTATAGTAGGCTTTGAACTTTTGCATTTGATCAGAGATTGCCTTTTGAGATTCCTGGATAGCGGTTTGGAAAGCTGCTAAATCCTCATTGAGTTGTTTGTCAAACTCAAACTTTACTGTAACAAGTTGTTAAGTGATAGCAGTTGCATTACTCCTGAGTTTTGCTAGAATAGTATTTTGGGAGTCTTTGAGATTTTCATTCATTCTGAGTTGATTTTCAAGGATATAACCTTGTTTTACTGCAATGTCCTTTATTTCAATCTTGGCCTCCGGTTGTTTGGCCAAGAAGACTTCATCATTACCTCCCTTTTGGAAGCATTCTGTCATTTCCGTTTTGTGCAAGTTATTTGATATCCTGGGCCAAGTGAAATTACAGATCTTTATTGTTCTCATCCATATATTTTTCAAGAGCAACTCTTTGTGCATCCAATTTCAATTGCAGTTTCACCAATAGTGAACTGAAGTCTACTACAGGAGCTTGTGTTTGTGGGGTAGTCTTCAAGGCTATCTTATTGCCTGAGTTCCTCCTCCTGAGCTCCACAAGTTTTCTTTTCTTTTCCCTGGAGGCTTCTTCATCTTCAGAGGAATCAGATGAACTAGCTATGTCCATTGTTTCTTTTGGACTAGAGGCAATGATTGGCATCTCCCCCTCAATTCTTACTCCTTGTAAGTCAGTAAATAATTCTTCTAGAGTTACCTCTTATTGCATCTGAACTTGAGGAATAAATTTCTCATTCTCAAAGATGTATCCCCATGGAAATCAAAGTTTTCTTCCATGGTTATTTCATTCCCAGGAACTTTGTATTAGTTATGTTGATCAAAAACATTAATGAGCACGTCCTGTTCTTCATTCACAGTTCCTTTGGCAGCTTGATTTATGTCCTGTACTACCTCCATTATTAATAGTTTGGTTGTTTCACTATCCAATTCAACTGTTTGGACATTTATATTTTGCTCTTTATCTCCCCATGAAGTTGATAACACTTTTTGATCTGGAACTTGAATTGTCTCCTCCTGGAACTGATCCATAGAGATGTTTCTTGCAGGAATGTGCTCCCCCTACAACTTACCATCAGTGCAAGTTTCTAGAGTAGGAGATTTTCTTGTGCTTTCTGGTCCATCTTCATCTTAGGTTAAGACATCTTCCTCCTTTGAATCACTGGAAGATTCAACTGTCTTGGTTGGAGTTTTCTTCTAATGAACCATTTTCATGAGTTTCTGAGGTGTGGAGACATCCTTGGTCAACACTCTGTCCCACCTGGATAGTATTCTTAAGTCCATTCTCCTCATATGATTTATCTTAGTACCAGACTTCTGGCTTAGTGTTCATGGAATACAAGTAGCCAGATAAGGGCTAAGTAATCTACCAAGATTGGGCTTCTTAATCCCTTCCATAATTTTCTCAAACATTACTACAGCCCAGTTAGTCTTTACTTTGAATATAATCCTGGTCATGAGACTGAACTTGTAGGCTGAGATCCTATCATGTCCTCCAGGTTTACACAAAATAACCTTTCCAAGAATTTCTTAGAGGAATTTGCCTTGGGAATTCATTCCCTTTCGAATTATTGCTGCTCCAATCTTGGTGGATGGAGATAAGCCACACAAGTTTAGTGCAATAGCTGTCATAAAAGAATCTTGTTCATCTTCTTGTTTTATTTTGGGAAGATGAAGGATTTTCCTTATACGTTTGATTGTGACCTTGACCTTCCGACCCTGAACTGTGGATTTGATTTTGGTGTCAGTTGAATCTAGAGAAGCATTCGAGTCGAACTCAAGAACTTATTTCTTCCATATTCTGGTTGGTTCAGACACCATATATTCTAATCCAGCCATTGTGATTAAATGAATTAACTCCTTGATGTCCTGATTTGCATCATCAAAAGCTTGTCGAACCAGCTCATAACCCTCGTTGATGTTCTCTTCCATCTTTAGCGCCATTGTTTTTCGTTTTGTATCGCACAGTCGACAGGATTTTACTTTCTCCTATTTATAGGATTTTAGAGGAAGGAAGATCAAAAGACACGCCTAAACTTATAATCTTATGTATCGACACTTGGTTTCTTGTGTCGACATAGACTATCTAGGTTGCGACGGAGAATCTAAAGTCTTGACAGCATTGTGTCGACACAAAGTTTTACTTTGTTGACACAACTAGTTGATAGTGTCGACACACGTCTTGTAGTGTCGATACAGTTTATTACACAAATTTATATAGCTGTATCGACATAGAGTTTTCTGGTGTCGACATAACTAGTTGATAGTGTCGACATAGGCCTTGTAGTGTTTACATAGTTTAACTTAGTCGAAATTTTACAGATTTTTTAGAAACCAAGAAATTCTTCCTACCTTTTGATTTTATAGATCTATCAGATTATTCCAGGTTCAACATACCTAATTCAATTTTAAAGTAATTGAATTTAGTTTCATCTAGTGGTTTGGTGAACATGTCAGCAATTTGATTATCAGTATTGACAAATTCTAAACTTATGTATTCTTTTTAAACATGATCTCTAATGAAATGAAACCTGATTTCTATGAGCTTAGTTCTGCTATGTGAAAAAGGATTTCTATCAATAGATATGTCACTAGTATAATCACAATATAATGAAGTTCTACTTACCTTTATGTCATAGTCTTCAAGTTGATGTTGTATCCATAACAACTGAGCAAAGCAACTTCCTACAGCTATATATTCTAACTCAGCAGTGGATATAGCCACACTTGTCTGCTTTTTGCTGCTCCATGACACCATTCTTCTACCTAGGAACTGACATGTGCTAGTAATGCTTTTCCTATCTTCTTTGCATCCCACAAAGTCTGCATCTGAATAACCTGTTAGTAGAAAATCTCAATTCATAGGGTACCAAAGGCCAAGATTTGTTGTGCCCTTATGATATCTCAAAATTATTTTGACAGTAGAATTATGAGATTCTTTTGTGCAAGCTTGATACCTAGCACAAACACATGTATCATACATGATGTCTGGTCTGCTAGCAATTAAGTAAAGAAGGGAGCCAATTATCCCTCTCTACAAAGACTCATCTACAGGTTTTCCTGCCTCATCTTTGCCTATAGGCATACTTGACCCCATTGGAGTTCTCATTGTGGAGGATGACTCCATGTCATATTTCTTAATTAACTCCTTGGTGAACTTAGACTGGGATATGAATAAGCCATCATCAGTCTATCTAACTTGGAGTGCCAAGAAGAATTTCAGCTCACCCATGCTGCTCATCTTAAACTTTCCTTGCATAAGTTTAGCAAACTTTCTACATAGGTTGTTTTCAGTTGATTCAAAGATAATGTCATCAACATATATCTGGACTAGGATGATCTTGCATTTTTATTCCCTTAGAAATAAAGTTTTGTCTATTTTCCCTCTTGAAAATTTATTCTCTATGAGGAAGGTAAATAGTGTTTCTTACCAAGCCCTAGGGGCTTGTTTCAATCAATATAGAGCTTTCTTAAGCCTATAAACATAGTTAGAATAAAGGGGATCTACAAAACCAGAAGGTTGTTCAACATAAACTTCCTCTTTTAAGTTACCATTCAAAAATTCTGACTTTACATCCATTTGGAATACCTTGAACCCATGGTAAGCTGCATAGGTAAGGAATAGCCTTATTGCTTCCAACCTTGCCACTGGGGAAAATGTCTGGTCAAAGTCTATTCCTTCTTCCTGCATGTAGCCTTTTGCTACCAGTCTTCCCGTATTCTTGACTATAATGCCATTTTCATCTAACTTGTTCCTGTAGATCCACTTAGTCCCTATGACATTGTGATTCGTTGGTTTAGGAAGCAACTTCCAGACATTACCTCTTTTGAATATATTCAGCTCTTCCTGCATGACATCAATCCAATTTGAGTCTTGTATGGCATCTTCAAATTTCTTGGGTTCCATCTGGGAAAGGAAGCTTGAACATAGAACCGTGTTCAAGCTCTTGCTTCTGGTCAGAACACCATGTCTTGGATCACCAATGATTTTATGTGCTGGATGATCAATTAGATGTCTAATTACTGGAGGCAATCTGTCCACAACTTGATTTTCTCCATTCTCCCCACCATGTTTTACTTCATTATCTTCATCATCAGCTTGTGGGTTTTATACTCCCCCTAGACAACATCCAACATTTTCCTCATCCTGTCTTGCAGGTTGGTCTTCACTAATGGTTAGCTTGTCCATTTTTTCCTTAAACCCTTTGATTAATCCCTTTTCTAAAACACCAAAGATAACTTTGGGTCCATCCAATGTGGGAGTAAAGTCCTTTATCAAACTTCTAGTTCCATTCATGTGCCTGGAACATCCACTTTCTAAGTACCACATTGGGGTCTGTTCACTTGGACTCACCTGCATCAAATAAAATTACCTAACCTTAGATCCCCAATTGTTATTGGGTCCTAGGTTCAGGTTAGATTGAATTTTACTTGCTTGCCTGCAGCCTTTCTTACAGGTAAGCTAGCATTTTTCTGGACACTAGTGTTATGCGAATAATCAATGGCATAATGACCCACATTGCCACAATACTAGCACTCTTATCTGTTGTATCTTCTATTAAGTACAAGCGTAACAACATTGCTGTCAACAGTCCTAAATTCTATAGGAATAGTGGTCCTTTTATTAAGTGCTGGGGCTAGTGCATCAAACACTGATTATTCCTGAAGAACATGGTGTGTTTGTTCATGGGCTGCCCTATTGGCAATTACAACCTTGTCATCCTATCATCAAGCTTACAGTGACCATGTGTGATGTCATGGTCTTTCCTGTTAGTAGGTTGCATCACTTTCCTGAAAGGAATAAGGGTTTTGGAGGCAAGAGGCTCACCTGGGGCCTTGTCTTTCCTTTTGAATTAGCTGCCCTTGTTCTTCCCTTAAAGCCTAATCCTTTCTTACCCTCTTGAGCAATGAAGTTATCAATTAAGTGTAAGACTTACTTTGGCTTTGAAAATTTAGCCACAATATCCCTCTCTCGTTGAAGTCTGACTTCAAGACTCTTGATGTGATTTTTTTTGAAGGTAATTGTTTCCATCTAAATGATTGTGAATTTTTTCAATTGGCTTACTTCCATGAATTTCAGTTCCAGCACCTTTGTTGATTCTGAAGCAGCTAGCTTTAAAGAGGCAATTTCCTTAGCCTGCTTAAATGCAAGGATTCTGCTTTTCTTAAAAGCTTGCAACAGATCACCGTATTTATCAATTAGTTGATCCACATCCCCTTCAGATTCATAATCATCCTCAACACTTGAAGCTGATGCTTCTGATTCTGGTCAAGTATAATAATCAGAAATTGAAGATAGATTGTATACATTACAAGGACCAGGCTGATCCTGACACTGATCTTCCTAAGATATAGCCATCAGCCCTCTATAATAATTATCTTCAATCCCATTTATAGAGTCCAGTATTTGCAATAATTCAGTCTCTACAGAATTCTCTTTAGTTGTGAACAGTCCAATATAGGCTTCAGCTAAAGCCTCTTCTCCTGAATCTGATGATGAGGAGTCAGTCCAACTTTTCTGCTTCTTTGCAACAAAGGATTTCCCCTTCTTGCCCTTATTTTGATGCTTCTTCTTGTCATTAGAATCCATTCTTTTTTCAGGGCAGTCAGCTATGACATGTCCAAACCTATTGCAACAATAACAAACAATCTTAGAAGAAGTTAGTTTGCTTGGTATAGTGTCATACCTGTCTTTCTTAGAAGATTTCTTTTTCTGGTAGTAGTCATCCTTGGACTGTGAGGAGGATGGCTTTGTTCTCCACTATTTTTTCTTCATGAATCTTTGTAATTGCCTTGTGAAGGCAACAAAGTCTTCATCAGAATTAGGGCTATCTGATGTGTTATTGTCAGAATTATCTGAGTTAACTTCAGCAACTTTACTAGGAGGAGATGGAGACATCCTCCAATCCTTGTTTGTGGCTTCAACCTTGAAGGCCACAGATTTCTCTTTGTACTCAGACCTATTGTTTTTCTCCTCCTCCATTCTGGCCATAAGCTGCATCTCATATGATAGCAATTTTCCAAATAGGGTTAGAGGAGATGTATCTGCAAGTTTGGCCACTTCCCTGATGGAACATATCTTGGTATCCCAGTCCTTGGTTAGTGATCTGAGAAACTTATCATTGAGCTCATATGTGCTGAAGACTCTTCCATAGGTCATTAGCTCAATAACTATTCTGAAAAACTTCTTATAGCACTCAGTTATGCTATTTGTTTTGTTTTGTCTAAAACTTTCATATTCTTGATTTAGCATGGACTTTCTATCCTCTCTTACTTCTTTTGTTCCCTCCATGTACACAATCAAAGTGTCCAACATTTCCTTGGAGGTTTTGTAATGAACCAAGTTTTGGAAAGTTAAGTCATCCATAGCACTAACTATTATGTTCTGTGCTCTCTTATCCATAGTGGCTAAGATAATCTCATCCTTTGTAATTTCAGAGTAACTTTTTGGATTCTTGAGGTTGGCTTCAAGAACTGAGATGTTCATAGGAATGAATGGCCCTTCTTGAACTGTGATGTAGATTCTTGGGTCAGAAGATTCAATGAATAATCTTACTCTGTCTTTCCATATGCCAAAGATTTCCTTTCTACATATGAGAATTTTTATGGATCCAAGTTCCTTGTAATTTTCACCTGGACCCATTTTGGCTAACTGATAACTCAGACTTTTGAATCTATTATTTAGCAACCTCCTACTGATACCACTTGAAAGAATTGGTTTCAAGATACCCTAAACACTTAGAGGGGTGGGTGAATAGGTTCAATTCTTATTTTATTTAGGAAGATAAATTATATCACAATTAGACAACATATACTAAAACTATCACAGTACAGACTAAAACAAATACCGCCAACACAGCATACACACAGATTTATAGTGGTTCCCCAAGAGATGGGTACATCCACTTCCCCCTTCGCCTATCTAGCAGTATACGAGATTCGGCCTAATACCCTTCTTTCTTCTCAGATCTTCAGAACTTATAACTCAGAACCCAGAATGGTTCCTACAGCTCAGACGTCAGCAAGTCCTACAACTCAGATTCTTTCAGATAAACCTACCTCAGAGTGAGTCCACACTCCTACACTCAAGCTAGCAAGCCCTACCTCAGCACTTATAACCAGGCCTACAACTCAGATTACAAAAATCCTACCTCAGATCTATAAAAGATATTACAAAATTTGATTGAGAGAATGATTTTGTCTTCACCCAAGAGAAAGATGAATGGATGAAGACTTCTTGATCAGTTCTGGAATGAACTGACTCCTTAGGATCCAACCTTTCTTAGCTTCTTCAAAGCATCTTGAATCTGGACAAAGTAAAGTTGATCTTTCTTGAAAAGTAGGAGTCGATCCACAATACAGCTCTCCTCTTCTTTCAGATGTAACTCTGAATTCTTCTTGCAGACTTATTCAGGGTCTGCCTTCTCTTAAATAGAGACTTGTTGATTTCAGGATGAAACAACTGTTGGTTATTGTATCCACATTATACCTGATTTGAAGAAGCCCCTGAACAAGCTAAGTTGAATTCACTATGTATTTGATGAATTTCTTCTAGTTGTGCTTGCAGCTATTCATTGCTAAGTACACACCAATGTCAGGGTACAGTAGGTCAATATACACGGGTCTGTGCAACGTAATCCCTCGTTGAGCAGATCAGTGTGTTGGCTTACGTGTACTCTCTCTATTGGAGTGTACTTATTTCCAAGCACAGGGTCATGAAAGATCATGAGCAGACAAGGAGCAAGGATGGGCCAAAGACCAGCTCACGTGTTGAAAGACGAGAATCGTCTAAGTGTAAATCGTCGAGAATCACTATGAGATTCTCGCCGATTCGTCGAGAATCACTAGTGATTCTCGACAAGTCGTCGAGAATCACTAGATGATTCTCGCCGGGTTGGGCCGGCTGTCTCGACGCAGTCAGAAAATTCTCTAAGGCAGAATCATCGAGAATCACTAAGTGATTCTCGCCGATTCGTCAAGAATGACTTTGCATTCTCGACGATTCGGCGAGAATCAAATGTGATTCCCGCCGATTCTCCCCGGCCTCTATAACCCGTGCAGCCAGAATTCGCCAAGTAGAATTCGGCGAGAATCGTAAGTGATTCTCGCCGATTCGTCGAGAATCACCTACGATTCTCGTCGATTTTGCCTTGGGCGATTTTTCCGAATTCCTGGACCGGTCCATGTTACCTGCAGCTATTTGAACAGGACTTTGGTCTTTGCTTTGGTGGGGCCCACAACGGTCATCTCCATGACCTATTGTATAAATACACAGGTATTTGTGTACAGTGGCTATACGGATACAGCATACGAAAGCCGAGCCGCCGACTAACCCTAAAAGCGCGATCTTGCTCCGCCGATCGTCTCCGCCGATCGCGCTGTGGTCGCCGCTGTGATCTGAAGTTCTTCCAGATCTCCGGCGACAGAAGCTTAGGCTAGCATAGCGTCTCACGCGTCTAACCAGAGATCCCTTGTCTCTTGATTCGTTGATCGGGAAAAACCTTCCCCTTCTGAATCGATCGAGACGACCGATCCTAGTGTGACCGTTGGAAGACCTTGCTTCCTTTACTACGAAGTTTGAATCTCGATTGCACGGAAGCAGCTCTCCGTCGCCGCCGCTTATTCCGTGAACCTAGCCGCCGCTCCAAGCCGCCGTCGGTTTCGGGAAGGTTCAATCTAAGTGAGATCTAGGGTTGTGGACTCTTCGTTGACTTCAAGAACACGTCGTCGAATGAAGAGAGACACCTTAGTCTCCATACATTGTTTGTATTTCTTACAAGCTATTTTCAATTCTTTGTAAAGGACCGATTGGTCTCTAGTTATAGGGTTGGGTGCAACCCGTGTTGTGGGAGTGTTGACTCCTACGTGTCGAAGAGTTCCTTCCGATAGTGCAAGGATTGGATTTCAATCCTGTTGGTGAAGTGACCGAGTCGTCCCAGGTTTGGAGATAGGTCGAAGGGGGAAAGTGGACGTACCCAAATCGGGGAACCACTATAAATTGCTTGTGTCCTTTCTGTGCTGTGTTGTTTTGTTTTCTTGTGCAGTTACAATTTTAATTCCGCAAATACGCTACAAGACACCTATTCCCCCCCCCCCCATAGGTGAAGGTAGTTAACACTAGGTGGACTTTCAAGTGGTATCAGAGGGAGGTTGCTCATCAAAGGGGTTAACACCTCGAGTAAGTTCCTGCATCTAGTGTCAACAAGAAGATCAGACTCAAGCATGGAGTTGGATTATGATGTCCCTCCTCTAAGACTCCCCTCATGTACAAAGGAGTACTATCCTGTATGGAAGATGAGAGTACTATTTCATCTGGAGGCCATCGACCCTCGAGCATCACTCATTCTGGAAGAGGGTCCCTTCATTCCCATGAAGGCTTCCAGCTCGGGGAAAGATCTCCAAATCCCCAAGTGTCCCAAAGAGATGTCGGAGACAGAGCTCTCACTGTTCAACCTAGACCAGGTGATTCGTCAGATCATCACTGATCTCTGGTCTGGACCATCTCGCTCTAGAGTGGACAAGTGTAGGACAGCCAAGTCCATGTGGCAAACCATCTCAGACCTCATGGAGGGATCAGAGAAAACAGGGACCAGTCGTCAACAAGAGGATGAAGCCTATGTAGGGGTCCTCATTTCTGAAGATGAAGGGGATGATCAATCTGTCAGTATCAGGGCTCCTGTGTCCTTATCAGAGACTGAAGAAGAAGTTGAGGAAAGCAGTTCTGATGAAGCTGACTCAACAGTCTCTGCCGATATTAACGGTAACCTTGAACAACAAAGCCAGGAGCAGGTAACTTCTTCCTCATGCCCCTCTCCTCTTGAAGTTCCTGAAGACAGGAACAATTCAGAGGGTAGTCCTTCCAGAGATGCAAGGGATTTTTATAGCTTCAATCAAAAGATTGAAAATCCTGATTCTCTTGTGAGTGCCCTTCAGAAGAGCAACTTATTTGTGAAGGAGCAAGCTAAGGAGATTGCTCAGCTGAAAATCTTATTGGTTCTCCAATTGGCATCCAATAAGGTTAAGGACTCTAAAATCTCAGATCTAGAGAGTAGCCTAGAGAATGAGAAGAGGATAGTATCCAACTTTTCCAAGGTTGATGCTATCAAAAGAAAGGAAGAAAATGGGTGGATCTCCCGAATTATCAATTCATGGAGAAATGGGGAAACAGTATTTAGACCCCCCCCCCCCCACTCCAAGAAGGAAAGGTACTCATCATGCCTACAGTTATGACCATAGGAACAACCATGGTCACTGCAAGAATGATCAGCCCTCATGTGGAAATACCCAAAGTGCCAGAGCTGTCATGGCTACCCCTGAGAGAATACCCAAGGCTCATCCTGAGCCCTTTGTATTCTCGGTCTCAGCCCCAACTCATCATGAATCTACCAGAACCAGCTATCACTGCAGTACTTTCCACCCTAGGACACAGGAAAGGGGGGGTCAGGAAACATGTGGTAAGTACCCATGGGGCCTCTGGAAGCGTGCTGACTGAAAGGAAGGCACCACCTCCAAGGCCACTTGACACTCACCACATGCATTCTTTCCACCCTCCCATATGTCACGGTGGAAAAGGCAATTTTGTGAGCAGAACCGGCTTTATCCCGTTTAGACCTAAGATCATGACTACCTCAGTCAACTGGTCAGGTCAGAAAAGGCGATACAATATTCACGAGTGTTGGTGTTGTGGCAAGGTGGGTCACTTTGCCATAGATTGTTGGCACAACCCCTCTGTGTCAAGGGCAAGGGCATATCCACCTCATCTGGGCGGAGTTAGTCTTCCTGACAGGATTTCTGAGGGAAGGCATTCGAGTTTTTATGCTAACAAGAACCTAGGACCCAATACATATTGGGTTCCTAAGGAAAGGTAATTCTTTTTTGTAGGATAGTCTAGGTACCCATGTACATGATGGGACCTAGACAAGAGATGTTCCAGGCTTGCCATGGAATAAGATTAAGGGAAAAGAGATAACGCTAACTATTGTGCAAGGCTTGAACAGCTTGTTCAGTTGAGACTGCTAATGGTGCAACTCCCAAGTACGTCAAGGTTTCCACCTCGACGTCAGCCGGAGAAGTTGACGAGCAGGATGGAGAAAATCTTCCGAAAAAAGGAGAAGCCCGAGAAGATGTCAGAGCTCCAGAGGCCAGACTGCTAGAGCTTCGTCACGAAGCAGGGATGATCGGAAAAGCACTTTCGGGACGTGTCAATTCCTCGGAAGAAGGCACATCTCATGGAATAGCAAGAAGCAGAATTGTGTAGCAACCTCCACAGCAGAGTCTGAGTACATCTCGGCTGGCAGCTATTGCGCACAACTCCTATGGATCAGAAATCAGTTAGCAGACTATGACCTCCAGCTCAAGGAAGTACCAATGTACTGCGACTCCTCCAGTACAATTGCTATTGCCAACAATCCGGTATCACACAGTAGAACGAAGCATATTGAAGTGTGCTACCACTTCATTCGGGAGCACGTGGAGAACAAGGACATCTCTCTCTGCTATATTCCCACTGACAAGCAGATTGCAGACATTTTCACAAAGCCCCTTGACGAGGCCAAGTTCAGTATGTTCAAAACTGAATTGGGGATGCTAAACTACGAGGAATGAAGACTACAGAAGCTCAAGGCTCATGCGTCTAGGGGGAGCCTCTACTAGGAATTTAGTGAAAGCAAAGGTACAAGAACTGAGGGGGAGCATGGTGTCTCATGCTTCAGTCCCCGATTTGCAGAAGCAGAAAAGGGGGAGATTACCATTACCCTCTCGGCTAAGGTGCTAAGGTGATAGCTCCACAAGCTCTAAAGATAACGGTATGGAATTTCAACTTTTTTATTTTAAGTTCTGTTCTTCCAAGCCGTTGTATTCAACTTAGCTTGTAAGGTTTAGGCTCCTTCAAATAGGGGGAGATTGTTGGGTATTGTATCCACAATGTACCTGATTTGAAGAAGCCCCTGAACAAGCTAAGGTGAATTCACTATGTATTTGATGAATTTCTTCTAGTTGTGCTTGCAGCTATTCATTGCTAAGTACACACCAATGTCAGGGTGCAGTAGGTCAATATACACAGGTCTGTGCAACGTAATCCCTCGTTGAGCAGATCAGTGTGTTGGCTTACGTGTACTCTCTCTATTGGAGTGTACTTATTTCCAAGCACAGGGTCATGAAAGATCATGAGCAAACAAGGAGCAAGGATGGGCCAAAGACCAGCTCACGGGTTGAAAGACGAGAATCGTCTAAGTGTAAATCGTCGAGAATCACTATGAGATTCTCGCCGATTCGTCGAGAATCACTAGTGATTCTCGACGAGTCGTCGAGAATCACTAGATGATTCTCGCCGGGTTGGGTCGGCTGTCTCGACGCAGTCAGAAAATTCTCTAAGGCAGAATCGTCGAGAATCACTAAGTGATTCTCGCCGATTCGTCGAGAATGACTTTGCATTCTCGACGATTCGGCGAGAATCAAATGTGATTCCCGCCGATTCTCCCCGGCCTCTATAATCTGTGCAGCCAGAATTCGCCAAGTAGAATTCGGCGAGAATCGTAAGTGATTCTCGCCGATTCGTCGAGAATCACCTACGATTCTCGCCGATTTTGCCTTGGGCGATTTTTCCGAATTCCTGGACCGGTCCATGTTACCTGCAGCTATTTGAACCGGACTTTGATCTTTGTTTTGGTGGGGCCCACAACGGTCATCTCCATGACCTATTGTATAAATACACAGGTATTTGTGTACAGTGGCTATACGGATACAGCATACGAAAGTCGAGCTGCCGACTAACCCAAAAAGCGCGATCTTGCTCCGCCGATCGTCTTCGCCGTTCACGCCGTGGTCACCGCTGTGATCTGAAGTTCTTCCAGATCTCCGGCGACAGAAGCTTAGGCTAGCATAGCGTCTCACGCGTCTAACCAGAGATCCCTTGTCTCTTGATTCGTTGATCAGGAAAAACCTTCCCCTTCCGAATCGATCGAGACGACCGATCCTAGGTTGACCGTTGGAAGACCTTGCTTCCTTTGCTACGAAGTTTGAATCTCGATTGCACGGCAGCAGCGCTCCGTCGCCGCCGCTTATTCCGTGAACCTAGCCGCCGCTCCAAGCCGCCGCCGATTTCGAGAAGGTTCAATCCAAGTGAGATCTAGGGTTGTGGACTCTTCGTTGACTTCAAGAACACGTCGTCGAACGAAGAGGGACACCTTAGTCTCCATACATTGTTTGTATTTCTTACAAGCTATTTTCAATTCTTTGTAAAGGACTGATTGGTCTCTAGTTGTAGGGTTGGGTGCAACCCGTGTTGTGGGAGTGTTGACTCCTACGTGTGGAAGGGTTCCTTCCGATAGTGCAAGGATTGGATTTCAATCCTGTTGGTGAAGTGACCGAGTCGTCCCTGGTTGGGAGATAGGTCGAAGGGGGAAAGTGGACGTACGCAAATCGGGGAACCACTATAAATTGCTTGTGTCCTTTCTGTGTTGTGTTGTTTTGTTTTCTTGTGCAGGTACAATTTTAATTCCGCAAATACGCTGCAAGACACCTATTTCCCCCCCCCCCCACATAGGTGAAGGTAGTTGACACTAGGTGGACTTTCAACAACTACTCAGTTCTTCTCTTTTTTCCTTTGATAGAACATGTCTTTATATAGATCCCATCCAAGGTTACCAGCTGATCGGGTTTATAACTACCTTCTGACAGATGTGACAGCTTTGTCAGTTACGACAGCTATCAAGTCTTCACTCCTGACATCTGAAACTTTGTCACTTTTACCTCAGCAGAAAGTGTAGAGACAAAACTTCATATATGTCTACACAAATGGAACATGTATCGACACATTTCTTGATGATGTTGACATAGCTCATAGAATGTCGACACAGCTCCTCTTTATTTCCTTGACACAGCTTCTGAAGAATGTGTCGACACAAGTCCTGTGTGTCGACACAATCTGCTTCCAGTCTTTACATAGTTGGTGTCGACAGAATTCTTGAATGTGTCGATACAATCTGATTCTAGTATTGACATAGTTGGTGTCGACAGAATTCTTGAGTGTGACTACACAAGTCCTGTGTGTTGGAAACAATTGCTGTAGGCTGAATTTTTGTGTGTCGACACAATTCCTATGTGTCGACACAATTGTTGTAGACTGAATTTCTATGTGTCGACACAAGTCCTGTCTGTCGACACAATTGCTATAGATTGAATTTCTATGTGTCGACACAAGTATTATGTGTCAACACAATTGTTGTAGACTTAATTTCTATGGGTCGACACAAGTCCTGTGTGTCGACACAATCTGGATCCTGGTGTCGACAAATTTCCTTAACATGTGTCGATACATGTACTTAGAATATTTTACTGCATTTCTTTATCCTGCACATTGAAACTCAACATCTCATCAAATACACAATGATGTATATCATTGAGTTAAGTGAGGCTTCTCCAAATCAGGTTCACAGTTTCTAATGTACCCAACACTCATCACACATAAACAGTAAACGAATTGGAATTTGAACCTGAGCAAGGACTACAAAATGTTGTAGCTAGTGAACCTGTTCAAGAAACACAAGTTCCACTTAGATCTGGTAGACTAAGGTTTTAGCCTGAGAGATATGGATTTCTCGTGTATCAAATAGGTATTGGTTGCTTATAGATCATGATGATGAGCCTGCAACTTACCACGAGGCTTTGAGTGGACTGCACTCCGAGAAGTGGCTTGAGGCCATGAAATCTGAAATGGACTTCATGTATGCAAACCAAGTTTGGACCTTGGTTGAACCACCACAAGGGGTACGACCCATAGGTTACAAGTGGGTCTTCAAGAAGAAGACTGACATGGATGGAGATGTACATACATCCAAAGGGCGACTGATGGCTAATGGTTTCAAGCAAATTCAAGGTATTGATTATGATGAGACTTTTTCACCCTGTTGCTATGATTAAGTCCATCAAAATTTTGCTTGCTATTGCTGTGTATTATGACTACGAGATCTGGCAGATGGATGTAACAATAGCTTTCTTGAATGGAAACCTCCTTAAGGAAGTGTACATGACACAACCTGAGGGTTTTGTATCTCTAGGTGAAGTATCTAAAATATGCAAGCTGCAGAGATCCATTTATGGATTAAAATAGTCTTGTCGATGTTGGAATCTTGGTTTTGATAAAAAGATCAAAGAGTTTTGTTTTATCAAGAATGAGTATGAACCGTATGTTTACAAGCGGATTAGTGGACAGCTTTGTTGTCTTCCTTATATTGTATATTGATTACATACTGCTTATCGGGAATGACAAATCGACCCTATAAGATGTTAAAAACAACCTAGGGAACAATTTTTCAATGAAAGACTTGGGCGAAGTGACTTATATACTCGGTATTAAGATATATAGAGATAGATCAAAGAAGTTGCTAGGTTTTACCAAAAGTACATACATTGAGAAGGTTTTGAAACATTTCAGTATACTTGAGTCCAAGAAAGGATTCTTACCCATGTCTCATGGCGCGAGTCTCTCTAAGGACTAGTGTCCTATATCTTGTGAAGATAAGGACCGCATGAAGTTGATTCCATATGCTTCGATAATTGAATCCATCATGTATGCAATGATATGTACTCGACCTAATTTCTCTTATGCTTTGAGCATATGACTAGCAGGTATTAGTCCGATCCTAGTGATAGTCACTGGATAGCCATCAAGAATATTCTAAAGTAATTGGGAAGGACTGAGGATACGTTATTAGTATTTGGCGGAGACGGAGAGTGCATTATAAAGGGTTACACAAATGTTATCTTCCAAACTGATAGGGATGACTCAAAGTCTGAGTCAAGGTTAATATTTTGCCTAAATGGAGGAGCCGTTAGTTGGAAGAGTTCTAAGTAGGTGACAATTGCTGATTCTGCAACTGAGGTCGAGTATATCACTGCTGTAAATGCGGCAAAGGAGGCTGTATTGATTAACAAATTCAACGATGAGTTAGATGTAGTTCCTAGCATTGTTGGTCCTGTAGTTCTTTATTGTGACTACAACGGGGCAATTGCACTTATTTCAAAACCTAGATCTCATCAATGCTCCAAGCACATACTTCGCCGGTTCCATCTTATTCGTGAGATTATCGATCGATGAGATATGAACATTTGTAGAGTGCCGACTAAAAAATATATTGTAAATCCACTAACAAAGCCTCTCGCACAGAGAAAGCATGATGGTCATGTTAGATCAATGGGTATAAGATACCTGAATGATCAACTCTAGTATGAGTCTTGTGGATTGTATATTTGTCGGTTATCGAATAATTCATTTGATGAAAAGAGTACTATATATTTCAATTTTATATTTATGGAAAGTTTTTTTATTATGTAAATTTGTTTCTATTGTTATGGATTAATTTAACGTAATAAATACCCTTAGAATGTTTGCTTCCATAAAAGTCAAGTGGTGACTTGAATGTGAGATCCTATGTTCTTATAAGCTATATTATTAAATGGTCCCTGGTCGGCATATCATCTTAGAAGCTAAGGGCGATGAATATACATTAAGACTAGAATGTGAGTTGACTGATGACCGGTTCTCACAGGTAATTATATTGTGATATCAAGTCATCACGTGGGTACTTGTTTGTGGACAAGTTGTACTGGACAGACCCAGCATGAGAATACTTTGTGGATTGTTATATAAATGTGTCACAAGTATGAATTAAATTATAATTGTGTTTGTGGTCCTTTGAACTGAAGTCACAACATTCATTAGGTGAGGAAGAGCATGCTTTGATGCTATCAAAAGTCTAGTATTGAGAAAGGTGGATGATAATGGTTGTTATTGGGTATGTTGCGAATCATTTGGGTGTTTGTGTGTGGACAAAGATGAGATTTGTCCTCCTATATGACAGGATTTGCATCCATGGGCCCCCTTGATGGAATGAGACTGACAAATGCATGGCCATGCTTGGTTGAGTCAATATATGTTATTGGACTCACCAATTTTTGAAATCCATTCTAGATCAGGAAACTAGGATTGACTAATTATGAGGGTGACACGGTCTATACCTCTAGTGTGTATCCGGATATAAGGGATGAAGGGACAAAAGAACACGGATACATTGGTCACAATGGCTTTAGAGTTATTAACTCTTATTACTTGGGGAATAATGATGTATTGTTAGATGTCGCTCATTGTTTTTGAAGCTTTTATTTGATACTTTCAAGAACAAGTGGGAGACTGTTAGTGTTACCAGTATGATCTAGAAGTGATAAAGCATGTAGACTCACTAACAACGCAATATGAGCCTATCAGGGTCTCACGTAAGAGCGTTTGGTGAATTTGAAAGAATGGATTATGTTGGTGTTACTCATGTGATGAGTGGAATACCAAGTACTTGCAGGCATTTAGTGTGTTGAGACCAAGCACATCCAGGATTTGAGTGCATCGATACCACTCGACGATTCATTGAGTCAAGTGTTGATTCGTTGAGTTGGCATTGAGTGCGTCGAGACCATTCGATGATTCGTTGAGTCAAATGTTGATTCGTCGAGTTAGAGTGGAGTGCATCGAGACCATTCAACGTTTCATTGTGTTAATTGTTGATTCATCGAGTACAGCGTTGAGTGCGTCGAGACCACTCGATGCTTCATCGAATAATGTGTTGATTCATCGAGGAGTTGAGAGCGTTGAGTCCACTCAATGATTCATCGAGTCAAATTTTGATTCGTCGAGTCAAGTACCGAGGCAATGGCCAGGCGTTAAGTGCGTTGTGTCTACTTGGCGATTCGTCGAGTCAAGGGTTGATTAGACAAATTATATTCCATATATTATGGGTATATCGATAGCAATGGCTTTCTGCTGTTTATTCCTTTGCTTATAAATAGAAGATGTCTAGAGTTTTACTAAAGACGCGCTAAGACGATAGTCGTGAAGCAAAAGTATGAAACTCGAGACGAAAGGGCCGACCGAAATTATTTCCGAAAATCCCGATCTTGTGGCCGTCTCTAAGCCTGTTTCCGGCGCCCATAGCCGCCTCCAATTCTATAGTAGATCTAGCATCATGTGAAGACGCATAATGCCTTCCTCCAACCTAGATCTTGTGTGACAACAGTCTAAGGGTTCTCCCATTCATGTGTATCGCCGGTAGAGGCAGAGAAACATTTCTGCGCTCGGAACTCCAGTCGTAAGTGTCCGCCGATTTTCTTGGAGCATCTTGGTTGAGTAGAGACTCAATCCAGCAAAGATAAATTTTGATTTACAACACTTTACTTCTTGCTAAATGTTCATATCAAGATCTATTTATTTTGGGCTTTTCTTGTTCCTTCTTTTGCTGCACACAAGTGTTGTGATGTATAAAAAAACTGATGGAGATGACAACCCCGCCATTTTTATGATGATGCTGACATGCTTACGGATAGCCCCTCATCTTCTCCAATCAAGGACTTGCGATTCCGCAAAGACATTGTTGATTGACGCCAAAACGTCTGCCCTAAGCGAAAGACATCCACTTGATATTCAACTTCACTTTATTTTATTCGTCATTATTAATTTGTTTTAGTTCTGGACTATATTTTGCAAGATTCATGTTTTTAATTTTGGCCTGCATTTAGCAATTTATTATTTTGAATTGGGTTGCATGTAGCCATGAATTTTGTTCGCCTTATATAAGGCCATTTGTTATAGGATTTATTGATTGATGAATGAATTGAAGAAATCCTAATTTCAACTTGAAATTTCCCCTCCTTCCCTCCTCCTAGCCGCCGACCCCCTCTCTCCCTCCTTATGGAATTCAGCCACATCTCCCCTCCTATCTCTGCTCTTCTGCTCCAAGAAATTCCTTCTCCTTTCCACTATGAAAAAAATCAAGGAACTCCTCCTCTTGAGGAGTTCGGCCACAAGGGTTTTCCCCTCCTAGGGTCCTCCTCGAAAATCCCCTCCTTGGTGATTTCGGCCAAAGACAACAACTCTGACCATGACGAACCTTCTCCATCATGAAGAAACAAAGATAGATGAGTTTCTCTCCATTTGGCGTAACTTCGGTGGAACCGTAGAAGAGCGAATCATTTTTTCATCGGAATCATCTATTCCAATTGGGGTAACAAAATTTCTACTCGTGTGTGATTCCCTCTTAGATTAATCTTGTGGTGGTTTTCTTTTGCATTGCTTGCGAACTTTTATTTTGTCATGGTTTTGATCCAAACGATTTTGTTGTTTTCTTTTGATCTACTTAAATTTATGAGGGTTGGCGGACCACATTTTCTTTTTGTTGGGAGAGATCTATCATTTTCCGAATCGGAATTTTTTTGTGGATCTCTTTTGGTACAACACACGCTCAAACAGATCAGGTCGGTCCTTTTTGCTTGCGAGGATATTGGCTCATCACCTCTATTTGATCTCTAAGGGTGTAGCAAACCCGTGCGTTAGAATTTGATTAATATTATTGCGAATCGGGTGTGCTGTGTTTTAATTTTGCGAGTGTAGAATTGGAATGAGTGAGAGCAATTCGGTGTCATTTGTCCGTTGCAGTTTGTCGGGAGACGTAGCCTACATCTATTTGGTATCAAAGGGAGGTTCATACTTATTTCTTAATTGACACCATCCTATTTTTCCTAGGACGTCGACACATACTTGTCTAGCACATTTCGTTTATCAAAAATTTTTTTAAAAATAAATTTCCTTGTCTACCAATTGCGGCCTAAAATTTTCATTTATCTGAAAAAAGACCAAAAACAATTTTTGTAATTCACCATCCATTTAGCAGTAAGAAAATAAAACAATCTTTTTTATCTAGTTTTGTTAGAAAAAATATATCTTTAATAAAATTTTATCCATGTTGGTCATTCCTCCATCTTTGCATGCGCACTAGACTTGGAACGGAGTATACCCCCTCTTCCTCCACTATGGCGGACGATCGGGATTCGGGTCATGGTATGATAGTGATTTATGAACTCCCCCAGGAGTTCACTGATCAGTTGACGACAATTAGAGAGACGCTTTATGAACTAAGATTAAATCAAGCGACTCACCATAATCCTGCAGCCTACCCACATGACGTTTGATGATACTAGGGTTATGCGAGTCAAACCCCCATCATATGATGGACTCGGTGAACCCCATGTGTTATTAGACTGGGTTATAGAGATAGAGTGCAACTTTGAGTGGCACAATTTGATCGACGAGCAAAAGGTGTGAGTTGTGAGGATGAAGTTGTTAGGCCGGGCTAAGATATTTTGGCACAATGAGGAGCGACTTCTAGGTGACGAAAATGGTGTACCACCAATTGGTTGGGCAGGCATGAAGGCCATACTGACGGACCAGTACATCCCTGCGTACCATCAGACGCAGGTGATTGATGATTTAGCTACCCATAAACAAGGGAATTTGTAGGTCATTGAGTACATGAGCCTTCTCAAGGACATGATGGTCAGGTGCGATTTTAGTGATATATGCGAGGTCATCCAATCTAGGTTTCGTAAGGGGCTTAACCCCGACATATATAGTAAGCTCCTACGTTATGGTAACATTGATCTAAACACCACCTTTAACGAAGCCTTAGATATGGAAAAGCACAATGCTCACAAATCCAAGACTCGTTCTTTTCAAAAAGGAAAGACAATCTTAGGACCTACCTCCCATTTCACCCATAAGGATAAGGGTAAGTTCTGGTCCACCGATTCGAACTCAGTTGTCATTACAGCTAGGAATATAATAAACCCAACTGGTGAGAGAGTGCCTGATGAGTCCCTATTTCATATCGAATTCCGGACTCATCTAGGCTCATTTGCATGTCTTTGCACTACCATTTAGCGCCATTAGCACTTCTTTTTGGTTCGCTACGACATTCCACGTCTTGTGCACCTTTTTAGCCTATTTCTGTGCATGTGTGTATTTCCCTTTTGCTGTGCATTATATTTATGTCTGTGACTGCCATGTCGACATCCCATCCAGTTTTCCTGTAGGTTCTAGGATCGTGTGGGCGTCCGGGATAGGGATTTCACCATTTTTGACAAAGGAGCCAATGGTTGTGCGTTTTTACCCACGCACGACCATCGACCTCTTTGGAGCACGATCATCGGTCGTGCGCAGTCTGCCCTCTTTTATGAAAGTTCTGCCACTGCCATATCGCACGATCACCAGCTATACCGCACACGATCACTGCTCGTGCGCTGCCGGTTGTGCGCAGTCATGCCATCTTTTTCCACTTTTCTGCCTCCATATCGCACGATCACGGACCATATCGCGCACGACCACTGGTTGTGCGCCTGTGATTGTGCGCAGTGTTTAAATCTGCTTTCTATAAATAGCGCAGGTCTCGCCCTAATCGAGAGATCTCGATATTCTTCCGCCGTTTTTCATCCCAGACGAAGGGTTCCGCCATTTCCCTTCATCTTCCACCATAGGGAGGTGCTCCGGTCAAGCTTTCAACGCCAAATCATAGCTGGAGCTTCCTCTCGGCCTCCTCCTTCATCGTCGAGCTTCAAGGGAGATTTGACCTAGCTTTCTCCACCAAGCTAGGAGGAGCATGTGCTTTCATCTTCCGCAGCGTGATACGAAGAAGACGGGCCATTGGGAGTGAGTGACAGCCTCCTCTACCCTGGACGCAGTTGAGGACTGTGTTTGGACTCGGATTGACAACCCGGGATCCCAACCGTGATCCCTCAATAAGGCTTCGGACCCGGTCGATTTCGCACACTCCTCTTAAGTTGTTGTTAGTTTAGTTTCATTTCCATGTATTGATGAAGTATTTTTACATTGATAAACACTTTCACTTATTCATGTCTATGTGAGTTATTGTGATTTTGTTATTTTTGCTTGAGGTGCGCTATATTCCATCCACCGCCATCATCCTTGCCGCACTAGCAATTGCTAGTGGCGTGCGTTGCGAAGAGGTGCTTACAACCCTCATTCCGCCGTTCTCTCCACCTCATCCGCTAGCCTACTCGTACATCCGCCTTGCGAATCGGTGCATAGCGGCCCGACTAGTCTTCATCCCGCCTGGCGAAGCTTTGCATAGCGACATTGCATGGGAGTAGTTTGTAGCATTTTTTTTCTGTTTCCGCAACCATCGAAACCCCCCATTTCATTACCTCCGACCCGAGGACTTCAATCTCAAGTCCTCCTCAAAATTAACTCCACCTTACTGTGTTCCTTGTGAGATTGATACTTGGGAAAACTCGCCCATTTTATATTACTTGTGCGACCGGTTCACTGCCGTGATCTTTTATACATCAAATTTTTGGCGCCGCTGCCGGGGAACACAGTCGTGTGAGTTGCTGGAGAGGGAGACCTGAAATTGCTTTCCTTTTTCTTTGTAAATCGCTTTTGTTTTGTTCTATTTCTGTTTAGCTTTCCTTTTTCTTGTTTGTTTAGGCAACTGTAGTAATATATTGTTGGATTTTGTAATTTGCACAATTTATTTTGAATCTGCTATTTCGATACCATGTGGGGATATTCTTATGCCCAATGTCGTTGGTGTGGAAATTCCTCCCACACTAGTCATGAATGCCCTACGAGAGATATTGAGCATAAGCCTCAGCGCACAATGCATGAGATGCTGTATTCATACAGCCCTTCAAACACTGTGCCCCGAGCTTATGGTCATTCGTCCTCGCCTCATACACCGTTCTCTTATTCCTCTCCGGCCCCACAAGGACCGCAGAGTACTGGGAGAAAGTGTTTGTATTGTCGTAGAACAGATCATGTCCTGAAGGACTGTGCCGAGTACCTCCGTGTTTTGGAAGATGATGATGAGCCGGACATCCGGATCATCCCGACTCCTACCCTTGGTGGCACACCTTCATCGTCTGGTTATGTATCCCTGTCACCTTCATCTGTTGAAGGGAATGATGTGGACACAACCGCCAGATGTGTGGCTGATCTAGGCTTCGACGTGGATGATCCCATCTCTCCTGTGCATGCATCTCCAAGCGTGGAGCCGATTCTTTGTGAAGAACCTGCGCTTGACTTTTATCCAAGCACAGTTCTTCCGTCTTTTGTGCATTCTACTTCCGTCGTTTCTTACGATATTTTCGACGATGCAACACAAGTTGAGGCTTGTGATACATGGATTGTTTCCACTCCCATAGAGGAGGACAACCTTCCTGGTGTCGAGGATTCTCCCTCGATACCAAAGGAGAAAGTCCAAGTCTTGGTGGAGACCTCTATGGATCCGGCTGAGTCTTGTAGCATTGTCGACAATGCCGACAATATTTTTCTACCTCAGCCTTTGGTGAGTGAGACCGGGACCACTCCCCCGATTATTTCCTTATGTTCCGCGTCTTTTTTATTTCTTGATCCCCCTTCTTTATCTGAGCCTGTGCAGGTGGAATCTCCACGGGTATGTGAGGTTGTTGATGCGCCCGACATGTTTGCCGCTGTCGTCGCTTCCTACGAACCTGTGGTGGATGATACCTTGCTAGGAAAGAATATTTTTTGTGGTGAGATGAGTGAGGACCAGGCCTCTTCCTCATCTTACTTCCTATTTCCTCTGCCTGCGAGGAGCAGGTATGATTATTTAGGCAGAGGGGTAACTGCTCTTTCTCCGTATCGGTACCCGTTACCGCAACGGATATTAGGCCAGTTACCTGTGCATTTTTCTTTTCATAGGCCCATTAGCTAGAACTGTTTAGAATTTAATAAGTCATGCTGGGATGACAATAACCCCAGTAATTATCTTTCATTTTTTGCATTTTTATTTCCATGTCTATTTTATTTTAGCATTTCTTTTTTGTATATTTTTCTTTTGCTTTTGCGGAGCTCACCCCTACAGGTATTTTTGGCAACTTTGTGTTGGAGGGGTTGTGATTCTTCGTATGGCCAGCCTGTTTTAGCTTTTCATGCGTCTTCTGGTATGCTCACTAGCTGAGCATTGGGCAACCTCTTCCCTTAGCCCTTTATGATTTTAATTTCAATATCTTATGTGTTGTTTAGTCTAAGTCTGGGGGAGAGCTATTACTTGTTACCTTTTGCACATACACATATCATGCGCATACTAGAAGCTTTTGTAGTTTTATTTTATTTAGTTCATTACATCGCACACCACTACACCCACATGAGCACGTGCTTAGCCGTTAGCGTGCCGCGAGTTAAACTCATTTCTTTTGTTTGATTTGGAAAAATTATTGTGCTAGTTTAGGATTGCACGATAGAGTAAAATGTTTGCCTTGCTGTGTTCCTAGTCAATTGCTCTCGTTTTGTGTAGAAATTTGTGTAGAATTAATTTTTTTATATGCTTATAGTTTTATATTTTTCTATTTGCGTAAATATTTCTTATTCTACTCAAAAGTTGGTGAATCCGGTGTGAATCAAACTGTAGCGTAGGAATGTGTGTAGCCGCTACTAGACTCTTATTGCTCGAGTCGAGGGGAAGGATTATCTTTCTCGGTGGCTAAGAACTTGCCCCAAGCTACTCTCGAAGCATTGGTACATGGTTTTCCTAGCGTGAGCGTGATGTAGGCCATCATTTTGGCCCGGTTGAGTTTGTACCGTTCCTAACGTCATATCCTCGCTAGCCCCGTTGTGCCTACCCTTCTTTTGATTCAGCTCCACCATTATTTCACCAAAGCTTCAAAGCTGATCCTAGTCGCACACCCAAGTCGAGCGTAGTGTTTTATATTTTCATGTTGGGTTGTGATGTGATGTTATTATTTGTGAAAATATGGAAGTGCTTCCAAGTTATATCTGCTGAAATTATGAAAATAAAAAGATGAAAAAGAAAAGAAAATGATTTTTTTAAAAAAAGAAGTGAAAATGAAAAGTGAAAAGAAAAAGTTTGATTGAAAATCTTTTTGGAGATGCTTTTGATTTGGAGTAGGCGGTGCACACACCAATGTTGCAAAAATCAAGTCTGGGGGTGTGGTGCACCTGGTTATATTATGGTTTGCTGAGGGATTCTTTTAGGCTAGCTCATTTGGGTTAGGTGCATAGCCATTCGTTTTATCATTGCTTACCTCACCGTAACCCAAGCCCCATGATTCTCCTAAAGTCCTACGGATTTGCGCTTGAGTCTAACTAGTGCCGTGGAGAGAGTGTGAACGGGCAAGCGTATGGTCCCCGACATTGGTGGATTCCTTTGGAGGTGATCTTGAGCCCCGATCTTTGGCAAAGCTCACCTTAGTGGCAAGCCTACTTTCTTCCTACGTAGGACCGGATGATTCACCGTGATTCTATTTTTGAGTAGTAATAACTTTTAAATACGCATTGTGAAAAATATAAAATATTTTGTATACTTAAGGATTTCCTCTACTATATTGTTATGCACACGGGCATGTGACTTTGCATGGTACTCCGTTCTGCAATTTCTTCATTAGCTAGTTCTTTTTCCATGTCTGCTTAAGTTGTGTTTGCTCGGGACGCGCAAACAGTTAATTCTGGGGGTGTGATGAGTCCCTATTTCATACCGAATTCCGGACTCATCTAGGCTCATTTGCATGTCTTTGCACTACCATTTAGAGCCATTAGCACTTCTTTTTGGTTCGCTACGACATTCCACGTCTTGTGCACCTTTTTAGCCTATTTTTGTGCATGTGTGTATTTCCCTTTTGCTGTGCATTATATTTATGTCTTTGACTGCCATGTCGACATCCCGTCCAGTTTTCCTGCAGTTCTGGGATCGTGTGGGCACCCAGGATAGGGCTTTCACCATTTTTGACAAAGGATCCAATGGTCGTGCGTTTTTACCCACGGACGACCATCGACCTCTTTGGCACACGATCATCGATCATGCGCAGTCTGCCCTCTTTTATGAAAGTTCTGCCCCTGCCATATCGCACGATCACCAGCTATACCGCGCACGATCACTGCTCGTGCGCTGCCGGTCGTGCGCAGTCATGCCATCGTTTTCCACTTTTCTGCCTCCATATCGCACGATCACGAACCATATCACGCACGACCACTAGTCGTGCGCCTGTGATCGTGCGCAGTGTTTAAATCTGCTTTCTATAAATAGCGCAGGTCTCGCCCTAATCGAGAGATCTCGATATTCTTCCGCCGTTTTTCGTCCCAGACGAAGGGTTTCGCCATTTCCCTTCATCTTCCACCATAGGGAGGTGCTCCGGTCAAGCTTTCAACGCCAAATCATAGCTGGAGCTTCCTCTCGGCCTCCTCCTTCATCCTCGAGCTTCAAGGGAGATTTGACCTAGCTTTCTCCACCAAGCTAGGAGGAGCATGTACTTTCATCTTCCGCAGCGTGATACGAAGAAGACGGGCCATTGGGAGTGAGTGACAGCCTCCTCTACCCCGGACGCAGTTGAGGACTGTGTTTGGACTCGGATTGACAACCCGGGATCCCAACCATGATCCCTCAATAAGGCTTCAGACCCGGTCAATTTCGCACACTCCTCTTAAGTTGTTGTTGTTAGTTTAGTTTCATTTCCATGTATTGATGAAGTATTTTTATATTGATAAACACTTTCACTTATTCATGTCTTTGTGAGTTATTGTGATTTTGTTATTTTTGCTTGAGGTGCGCTATATTCCATCCACCGCCATCATCCTTGCAGCACTAGCAATTGCTAGTGGCGTGCGTTGCGAAGAGGTGCTTACGACCCTCATTCTGCCGTTCTCTCCACCTCATCCGCTAGCCTACTCACACCTTGCGAATCGGTGCATAGCGGCCCGACTAGTCTTCATCCCGCCTAGCGAAGCTTTGCATTGCAGCATTGCATAGGAGTAGTTTGTAGCATTTATTTTCTATTTCCGCAACCATCGAAACCCCCCATTTCATTACCTCCGACCCGAGGACTTCAATCTCAAGTCCTCCTCGAAATTAACTCCACCTTACTGTGTTCCTTGTGAGATCGATACTTGGGAAAACTCGCCCATTTTATATTACTTGTGCGACCAGTTCACTGTCGTGATCTTTTATGCATCAGTGCCCATGGGTAGGATCAGCAAAACGAATGCTACTTGTTTTTCTTGTTGTATTCAGGGTCATTATGCTAGTGAATGTCCTACCAAGCCCAAGCCCCTAGCCCTTTTAGATACCTTGTCCTAGCCCGCCGAGCTCATGTATGAGGCCGGGGAAGAGTCTGAGTCGGAAGGAGTGCTTTGCGATATCGAGGATGATGTTAACAAGATGGTGATGAGGTGTATTTTCGCTACTTCACGTGCATAAGATGATTGGAATAGGATGAATATTTTCTCATTAAATTGTAAGAGTGGAGAGAAGTGGGGCAAGTTGATCATTAACAGCGGAAGCTTTATGAAGGTGATTTCAAAGAATGTGTTGTCACAGATGTTGTTGACCACCGAGCCTCATCCTTACCCCTATAAGGTTTCTTGAGTAAATAAGACATCCCTTCCGTTTTCGAAGCGTTGTTTGGTTTCCCTTACCATCAAAGCTTATTCAGAGAAAATTTTGTGTGGCGTCATCCCCATAGATGCATTTCATGTTCTATTAGGATGTCCGTGGATTTACGACCATGATGTTACTCATTTGGGCCGTGCTAATACTTACGAGTTCAAAGTAAATGGAAAGGTCATTATTTTGAAACCCACCTTGCATGAGGATCCTACTGTACCTTCTAAAGATACGATTATTTCGATAGAGAAGAAAACCCTAAGTCTTATAGGTAAGAAGGAGTTTGAGCGTGATACCCTTCTCGATGGTGTCATGTATGCGTTAGTTTGCTTGCAAGTAAAGGAAGATACATCATCTTTCGATAAATTACGGCCGACGTTAAGGAATCTCTTAGAAGAATTTAAGGATGTGTACCCGGACGAGCTACCGCCAATGTGCCCCCCATGCGGGACATCCAACATGCAATAGATTTAATTTCGGTTTTTCGTTACCCAACCTTCCTCACTACAGGTTAAACCCTTTCGCACACCTAGAAGTGCAAACCCAAATTTTTAATTTGTTAAGTAAGGGATTCATTCACCATAGCAAGAGTACGTGTGGCGTACCCGCTTTACTAGCCCCTAAGAAAGATGGCTCTTGGAGAATGTGCATTGACGGTAGGGATATTAATAAAATCACGATCAAATATAGGTTTTCCATCCCTCCCTTAGATAACTTGTCGGATATGTTAGCCGGTGCCACGATCTTTTCTAAGTTGGATCTTATGAGTGTCTACCATCAAATAAGGATTTGGGAGGGAGACAAATGGAAGATGGCTTTTAAATTGAAGGACGGGCTTTATGAATGGTTAGTGATGCGCTTTGGGTTTTCCAATGCCCCGAGTACCTTCTATAAGATGATGATACATGCTTTCCAACCATTCATGGGAAAATTCATAGTTTTGTATTTTGATGATATCCTTGTTTTTAGTACTTCTCTAATCGATCATGAGTCACATTTGAGGACTATCCTTACGACGCTGAGGACTGAAAAATTATTTGTTAATATCAAGAAGTGTAAATTTAATGTGACGTCCGTAGAGTTCCTTGGATATATTATGAGTTCGGAAGGCACACATGTGGATCCTAAGAAAGTCCAAGCCATTAAGGATTGGCCGGAACCTACCAACATTTGAGACATTAGGAGTTTTCACGGACTAGCTACCTTTTATCGTCGCTTCATTTGAGATTTTAGTAGTATCATGGCGCCCTTAACGGAATGTATGAAACTGGGTGATTTTATTTGGATAAAATCGGCTGCCAAAACGATACAAAATATTAAATCAAGGATGTCGGAAGCTCCACTTTTGAGGTTGCCAGATTTTAATAAGGTTTTTAATTTATTTTGTGATGTGTCTGGTCAAGCATAGGCGGTGTTTTAAGTAAGTGGTGTCATCCGATTGGATATTTTGTGAGAAACTCGCGGGTCCGAAAGTCAATTATTCTAATTATAATAGTGAGTTTTAAGCAATTATTCGATGCCTCCAACATTGGCGACACAACCTTCCCACAAAGGAGTTTGTTATCCAATACGATCATGATGCCTTATGGTTTGTCAACTCTCAAAGCAAGGTCAGCCCCTGGCATGCCAAGTCGGTCTTCTATCTGCACAAATACACATTTATAATAAAACATCTTAAGGGGACCCTAAATCGTGTAGCCGACTCCCTTAGTCGAGTTTCTTTATTACTATCAACACTAGAAGTGAAGGTCAGTGGGTTTGATCGGATTAAGGATGAGTACGTTCATTGTCTGGATTTCAAGGAAATCTATTCTTCCGCTCAAAGCGACTCTCCCACTACCATTTCAGTCTATTATATTCGGGACGGTAATCTATTTAAGAACTCGAAGCTATGTATCCCTCATTCTTCCTTACGTAATTTCATCATTTGGGAATTGGACAGTGGTTGGTTAGGTGGTCATTTTGGTCGTGACAAGATAATTACGTTAGTGGAGGATAAGTTTCATTGACCCGGTCTCAAGTCAACGGTTAACAAAAATGTGAAGAGTTGTCGTGTGTGCCAACTAGCCAAGTACAATAACACGAATGCCGGTCTTTACACTCCTCTACCGATTCCCTCCATTCTTTCGGTGGAAATTAGTATAGATTTCATATTAGGTCTCCCCATCACTTGTGGACCTCACGATTCCATCCTAGTTGTAGTAGATCTGTTCTCCAAAGTGGCTTATTTTATCTCTTGTAATACAACCAACGATGCGTCACATATTGCAAAAAAATATTTTAGGGAAGTCGTTGCACATCAGGGCACTCATAAGATGTATGTAACTGATAGGGACGAGAAGTAGAGTAGTTATTTTTGGAAGACCCTTTAGAAGCTTTTGGGTACCAAACTTTTGTTTTCTTCAGCCTACCATCCACAAACGGATGGGCAAACGGAAGTAGTAAACAGGAGTTTGGGTAGTTTACTTCGTTGTCTAGAAGGTTACCACAACGGTACTTGGGATTTGATTCTTCCTCACGCTCAGCTGCGTATAATAAGTCTAAAAATAGATCAACGGGCTTATCCCCAAATGAAATCGTACACAACTATAAATCATCGATGCCACTTGATTTAGTTCTGTTTCCTCCAACGTGTAAATCAAGTAATTTTGCAACGGAATTCGCTCTTCATGCTAACAATTTACATAAGCACATTCATGAAACATTAGTCGCCCAGTATGAATCTTATCAATATCAAGCAAACATACATAGAAGATCGTCTCACTTTAATGTTGATGATTTGGTCTTGGTGTATCTCATCCCTAAATGGTTGCCTTTGGGCTCCATAAAAAGTTGGCGAATCGACGAGCCGGTCCTTTTCGAATTTTACAGAGGTTAGGAGAAAATGCATATCTTTTTGAGATACCCACAGATTGGGGGCATATCCCCTATTTTGATTATTTCGGATTTAACGTCATATAATTATCCACGACTTGAATTATTTGCCTCTCCGTTTATTCCATCCACTGTGTCCTCTAATGGGTTAAGGGGTGAGCTAGGACCGGGATTGCTCTCTCCTACGGTTTTCACTGGAGGTATGTTGAATGTTGATGTTGAATCTTTTTCTCCTTATTTTACTAATTCTTTTCCAAGGTTCCCCAAGACCTCCTTTTTGCCAGACAGGATATTAAAAGATGAAGTGGTCGCATCTCCAAGTGGTGACATTCGCCTCTATTTGATCCGGTGGCGTGATTTTCCGGCTTTCGATGACTCTTGGCTACTTGAATCGTAGGTGGCTCTTTTGTATGATGCTCTCCTGTGCTAGTACACTCAAGCTAACTCATCAGTGATGAGTACTTTCGAGCGGGGGAGTATTGATGGAGAAGACGACCCCCTCCATGTTGATGATGATGCATACATGCTTACGGATGACCCCTCGCCTTCTCCAGTCATGGACTTGTGACGTCGCGAAGACCTTGTTGATCGACGCTACAACTTCCGCCCTCGGCGGAAGATGTCCACTTGATATTCATATTACCTTTATTTTATTTGTTTTAGATCTGGAAAGTATTTTGCCATATTCATGTTTTTAATATTGGCTTGCGTTTAGCCATTTATTATTTTAAATTGAGCTGCATGTAGCCTTGAATTTTGTTAGCCTTATATAAGGATATGTGTTGTAGGATTTATTGATTGATAAATTAATAAAAGAAAACCTAATTTCAACTTGAAATTTCTCCTCCTTCCATCCTCCTAGCCGCTGGCCCCCTCTCTCCCTCCTTCCGAAATTCGGCCACATCTCCCCTCCTCTCTTCTCCTCCACGAAATCCCTTCTCTCCACTACGACAAACGAAGTAAGGAACTCCTCCCCTTGATGAGTTCGGACACAATGGTTTTCCCCTCTTAGGGTTTGGCCCTCCTCCAAAATCCCCTCCTTAGTGATTTCGGTCAATGATAATAACTCCAACCACGACGAACCTTCTCCGACGTGAAGCAAGGATGGCGGATGTGTTTATCTCCATTCGGCGTAACTCTGGCAGAACCGTAGAAGACCGAATCATTTTTTCATCGGAATCATCTATTCCGATTAGGGTAACAAAAATTTCTACTCTTGTGTGATTCCCTCTTAGATTAATCTTGTGGTGGTTTTCATTGGCGTTGCTTGCGAACTTTGATTTCGTTGTGGTTTTGATCCAAACGATTTTATTGTTTTCTTTTGATCAATTTAAATTCGTGAGGGTTGGCAGACCTCATTTTCTTTTTGTTGGGAGAAATCTACCATTTTCCGAATCACAATTTTTCGGTTGATCTCTTTTTCTACAACACACACTCAAACAGATCGGGTCAGTCCTTTTCGCTTGAGTGGATATTGGATCATCGCCTATATTTGATCTCTAAGGGTATAACTAACCGTGCATTATCATTTGATTAATATTATTACAAATCGGGTGTGCTGCATTTTAATTGTGCGACCGTAGAATTGGAACAAGTGAGAGCAATTCGGTGTCGTTTATCCGTTACGGTTTGTCGGTAGACCTGCCTCAAAAACCCAACAAAATGGGCGTTCATGCAGACGAACGATAAAAAATGGGTACAACACCAGGACTTCCCAGGAGGTCACCCATCCTAGTACTACTCTCACCCAAGCACGCCTTAGTGTAGAGTTCTGATTGGATCCGGTGCTCTAGTGCTAGTATGGTCGCACACGTTGAATACTCTGGTATATTTTATTTAAGCAAAGATCCCTGAATCCTGATTTTCTAGATTTCGGGCTCCGCTTCCATTCAGATTAAGCAATTTTAGCTGCTGAAATTTTTATGTGCGACAACTGCCAGATCGCCATGCCGCCTCTACCCAGGATCCCCAAAATGGGGAAGTGGAGGCAATTTCATCGCTTGAGCGCGCAGTTATATCGCGGCCATTACTGTATCCTTGGTAGTGTTTCTCGAAGTAATCCTTCCCTAACATATCCATTAGGACAAAATTGATGAAAGGGAAACACTGAGATATCTTTTAAGCTTAGTTTCATATGCGCGATCTAAGGGCGCGAAATGAGCTCGAACGAGTTCACCCGATTTGCCATTGGATGGATAAATCAGAGAGCTTTTTGAAATGGTATTCTGCATAAAAATCGGACAGTATGTTCAAAATTTATGGGCTTTTTAAGTGCCTTGCATTTGGAAACTAAGTCACACCTTTCTTTTGATTTCCTGCTTGTCTCCTGTGCAGGCTTTTAAGGCCATGTGTCTGTTCTATTGATTTTGAAAATTCTGTACAATTTGTATGGGAGGTGCCTTCGGGCCCTAAATCGTAGAGAGAGAGTGCTCGCCACAGATAAAAATGGGCATTCATGTAGCTGAGCGAAAAAAATGGGTGCAATACGAGGACTTCCAAAGAGGTCACCCATCCTAGTACTACTCTCGCCCAAGCATGCTTAACTACGGAGTTCTAATGGGATCCGAAGCTCTAGTGCTTGTATTATCACTTTCATTAGAGTACTCCCACACATTTGATTTAAGCCATGATCTCCGACACCCGATTTTCTGGATTGCGGGCCCCGTTTCCATTCGGATTAAGACATTTTGGCATCTACGCGGGATCCACGAAATGTGGAAGTTGAGGCAATTTTGCAGAGTGAGAGCGTAGTTATTTCGCGGCCATTACAACATCTTTGGAAGTGTTTCCCGAAGCCTTCGCTGGCATATCCATTGGGGACAAAATTGACGAAAGGAAAAAACTCGGATAAATTTTAAATAGAGTTAAATATACGCGATCTGAGGGTGGGAAATGGGCTCGAATGGGTTCACCCAATTCCACAGTGATGGATAACTCTGAGAGCTTTCTGAAATAGTATTGTGCACGAAAATCGGATGGTCTGATAAAAACTTAAGGCTGTTTGAAGTGCAGTGCATTTGGAAACTAAGACACGCCTTTTTTGGATTTCCTGCCTGTCGCCTACGCAGGATGTTAAGGCCACGTGACCATTCTATTTATTCCGAAAATTCTGCCCAGTTCATGTGGGCAGTACCCTCGGACCCACATTCGTAAAGAGTGCGCCATCGTCGTAGGTAAAAATGGGCGTTCATGAACTGAGTGATAAAAAATGGGTACAACACCAGGACTTCCCAGGAGGTCACCCATCTCAGTACTACTCTCGCCCAAGAATGCTTAACTCCGGAGTTCTGATGGGATATGGTGCTCTAGTGCTGATATGGTCACACACGTTGGAATACTCTAGCATAGTTTATTAAAGGCAAGATTATCACGACCCGCATTTTCTAAACATTTAAGTTATATCAAAGTAAGAGAAAATACGTGTCGTGATGCCACACCATGCAGGGGATAACTGCAGGCGCTCAGGAAAGAATCCAAATTCTACAGTTTATATGAAATCCATATATTATTAAGTAAAAACCAGTTTAAGTTTTGATGGTCGTATACCTCGGCATAGTGAATCCGCTAGTCCATGAGTAAAAGTATAGTTATACGATTCGGAAATACTTTGATTATATTGGATTAACATCCTACACGAGCATAAACATCCACGAACGACAACTCGCGGTGGACAATACTCTAGATTTATTATAAGTATAGAAATAATCTTTACGTTAGTTAGAAAATAACATTTTAATTTTAGAAAGATGACATGTATGAAAGACTAGTAGTAATGCTTTTTTATGTTAAATAACCTAACATGCAACCTAGCATAAACATTCTCAGAGAGCATGTAATCACAACTACAAAACAGGCCAACTAGGCACCATAAATAAGTAATTAGCATTTAAAAAGAAAACCCCCAGTAGGCATCAACAACCTGACACGAACCCACTATAGAGCATGTATGTCTGTACTAACATGAAAGCAACAAAACACTACCTCACTACTGTGAGGAAAACCTCTGCAAAATAGCAGTCCACTAGTAAACTTCCAAACCTAGCTGCTCACCCGGCTACTGCCATGAACCTGAGGAATTAAAAAAAAAAGAACACCCCAACAAGAGAATACAAGTGGCAATAGAATTAAATCTATATACAACAAAATGTCAAAAGGGTTACCAACCCATGGCTAGATGACTATAAGGAATCATCAACATTTAAGAACAAAGAAAAAGGGAAGAAGGAACTCACAAAGATAAAACATCCCAAGTTTCTCCAAGTACTATAAGGATCAAGGCTTAAATAATCATAAGCATAAATACGTGCATAAATGAAAAGAAATTGGTCAATTAATTATTAGAGAGCAAAAAACACTGGCAAAGTCATGCACAAGGGTGGGAGGGACCTACCCAACACACCACGATGGAAGGGATCTACCCAACACACCAATAGTAAAACTTTACTGGGCCTAAGAAAAAGCGGTCTCATGCCTCGACGCACCTAAAACAAGGGAAAAACCGGTACCTGCAGTAGTAGGCACCTACCCAACACACTTGCAGTCGCAACACATGGTGGAAGGGACCTGCCGAACACACCAGCAGCCACAAAACCACATTGGGTAAAGATGCACAAAACCGGGCACCAAAGGCCCAACATCTATGCACCGGTAAAACTTAAACCAACCACAGTTTTATTCTGCTAAAATGAGGAAGAAAACTCCAAATTCACCATGAGGCCCACTCCCAAGTAATCGGACAAGAATCGGCGAAATAATTCTAAGTCCACGAAAAAGCATCGAGTACACTCGACGTCGCGTCGATTGCAGTCAACGCACTTGAAGCCATCCAAAAAAATCAGTGAAAAAAACCAAACCACTCAATGCCGCGTTGACTCTACTCAATGTGGCTTTGAGTCCACTCAACGCCGCATTGAGTCCACTCAATATTGTCTGAAAGACTTATTTCAAGAGCCTAAAACTTAGAGGGGGGGTGAATAGGTTCTAATTATCTTTAAGAATTTTAGGCAATATAACTAGTTCTTACTTAGCACAGAAATAGCAAATCACAGCACAGAAAACACAGCACAGCATACACCAGATTTATAGTGGTTCCCCAAGGTATTGGTACATCCACTTTCCCCCTTCGTCTATCCAGTAGAGAACTAGATTCAGCCCAACTTCCTTCCTCTTTCTCAGATCCAAAGATCTTACAGCTCAAAACCAGAATGGTTTCTACACCTCAGACTTATACAAGTCCTATCTCAAATCCTACCTCAGGAATCCTGCCTCAGGTCACAGCCCTACCTCAGCCTTTATAACTAGGCTTACAACCCAGACTATCTATAGTCCTACACCTCAGGCACTCAACCCTACCTCAGCCTTTATAATTATTGACATACAAAAAGAATCTAACAATAGATCCTACAAGAATTTGAGAATTTGAGAAATACAAAAATATTATCAGGTAGATCACTCTATAGGTGAGAGCTTCTTGATCAGTTCTTGAATGAACCGAATCTCCAGATCCAACCTTACTTAGCTATTTCAAAGCTTCTTGATAAACCAAAATAAGGTTGAAATCTTCTTGATGTATAAGTTGATCTCCTATCAGCTCCTTCTTTGAATTAAGAATAAGATCTGAATCTTCTCTGCAGACTGTTAAGAATCTTCCTTCTTAAGGGTCACCCCTTTACTTGTTGTTGAAAACTTTTCTTAGATGATCCACCTTATCTCTGTCTATTTTCTTATGAGTTGTCACGGATCAGTCCTTTATATAGAGATTTCTCCTGATTACCGGTTTATCTGGTTTATAACAACCATTTGACAGTTTTGACAAAGCTGTCAGACCTGTTGGTAATGATACCCGTCGAGTCACCCATCATGACAGTTGATTCCTCAAAGATTTTATAAGTCAGCAAGATCCACTCAGAAGACTGCTTCATATATGTCGACACAAATAGACTAAGTATCGACACAAGTCTTGATGATGTCGACATAACACTCCATGTGTTGACATAATCATTCTTCAGTTACTCGACATAGCTTCTGTTTGTATGTGTTGACACAAGTCCTGTGTGTCGACACAACTGCTCCTGGTCTTGACATAACTGATGCTGGCAGATGGCATTGAGTGTATATCCAGCTGTCGTTGAGTGTGTGTTGATACAACGTTGAGTGTGTGTCGACATAAGTCCTGTGTGTCGACATAAGCCTTCTGACCCAGTTAGCTGTTGTTGTAAGATGGCGTTGAGTGTCATCCAAATGTCGTTGAGTGTGTGTCGACACAAGTCCTGTGTGTCGACACAACTGTTTCTGGTCTTGACTTAGCTGTAGACAAACGACATTGAGTGTGTGTCAACACAAGTCCTGTGTGTCGACACAAACCTTCTTTAGGTGTCGACACAATTCCTGAGTGTTGACACATGCCTTTTTTCTTGTGTCGACATAACTCCTGAGTGTCGACACAATTTCTGCTTTAGGTGTCGACACAATTCCTGCCTTTGGTGTAGACACAATTCTGGGTGTCGACACAACTTCTTCTTCAGGTGTCGACATAATTCCTGGGTGTCGACACAGGCCTTGCTTCTAGTGTCGACACAACTTCTGTGTGTCGACACAATTCTTCACAAGTGTCGACACTTGTACTTAGAAAAATTCTTGCAAACCTTACACCTGCACAATGAAACTCAAACATCCATCAAATACAAATTGATGTATATCATTGAGTAAGATGAGGCTTCTCCAAATCTTGTACATATTTTTCATTGTACCCAACAATCTCCCCCTATTTGGAGAAGTTATAACCCTTAGTCAAAGATATACATCAATTATAATAAAACATATAAGAATAGATGTACATTCATTTCAGTGCAGGATAACATATAAACAATGTAAACAACTAAAAGCAATAGTGAAGCTGATTTTATTTATTAATCAGAAAATACTGGGTTTACATGTTTTTCTTAGAACAAAAACAAAAAGTTACATTGTTCTATATAGGCCAATCTATCCTATGATTGGCTAGGCTCCTTAATCACTATGCCTTTTCCTGATTGAATCTTTGCCTGCACAGTATGATCTGTATCATCAGTAGGTTTCTTCCTTTTGAGATCCTTCTTCTTTTGTTCTTCATCCTTTTTTCTTTGCCTTTAAAAATAGTGAAAGGGCTTGGGGAAGAACCTGCTAGGCTCAAGAGAATTAACAGCTAACTTCCAAGCTTTTACACTTCTTCTATGTTGAAGAATGGCTTCCTGCCTAGCTTGATATTTGTTCCATTCCTACTCAGAATACCATTTGCCTCTTTCATAGGTTTTATCCTTTACAGCCTTCCAGGGAGTCAAAATAATATTCCTGGAAGTGGGGCTCCATTGCTCAAAATCTTGCTTCAACTCAGCATGTTCCCTGAACCTTTTCTTTGATAGCTGAGCTTCCTTCTGAGCTTCCTTGGCAGCTTCTGAAATTTCTAATTTTTCAATGATCACCTTTAATGCCTCCTGTGAAGGACTGTACATTGTCTGTACTTCTTGTTGAACCATGTCAAAATAAGCAGTAGGGTAAATAACTTGGGCAACTTCAGGCTGATCTCCTTCAATGTTAGCAGGTTGCACTCCAGATTCAGCAACATTGTTATCATCACATAAAGGAGGAAAGCCAAGTGTAGCTCTTATGGAATTAGAGACCCATTTAGCATGGTCAGATCTAGCTTTGACTAACAATCTCTCCCCCTTTATGACTTCTCTAGTAATATGGTCCCTCATATCAGTCTTCTGAAACCTTTTCTGATCACCCAGATATTCTGTACCTCTTTGTAATAGTCTTTGAACTTCAGTAAGGTATCAAAAATTATCTTTTGGGAGGCTTCAATAGCTATTTGAATAACAGCTAAATCTACTTGTATTAGCTTTGAGATTTCAGTTTTAAAATTTGTTGAAATACTTCCCAGTTTCTCGATGATTTCTGCATGGGAGTATTTGAGGTTTTCATTAGATCTGAATTGATTTTCCAAAACATACCCTTGCTTTGTGGCAATTTCCTCAATCTCAGTCTTGATAAGTTTTTTGTTGCTCAGCCAAATAAACTACAACATTGCCTCCCTTATGGAAACAATCTTTCATCTCTTTCTTGTGCAGATTGACTTAAAATCTGATTGACTTAATGTCCCGAGCTAGCTAAAACTGTAGTTCCTTATTTGACTCACCCACATAGTTGTCTATAGATTGCCTTTGTTCATCCAATTTCACTTTCATTTGGGCCAGTAATGAACTGAAGTCCATGTTTGGAGCTGGTGGTTGTGTGACTGTGTGTAAGGCTTTCATGTAGCCTGAGCTTCTTTTCTTTATTTGAACTATCTTCTTTTTCTTAGCCATAGTGGATTCCTCATCATCAGAGGGTTGTGAGGAGCTTTCTATATCAATAATTTCCTTATTAGATGGTGCATTTAGCAGCTCCTCCCCCTTAGTTCTTTGCAGGTCCCTTTCTACCTGGGATTGCTCCCCCTCTCTCCTTGCAGTAGGTATATCAGAAAATAGCTAATCCATTATGAACTCTTGCTCCATTTGCTTATTCTACACATCTTGTTCCTCCTTCTCAACAATGTCCAGTGCTTCTTTATTGATATCTGAGACAATATCCATTACAGTATCTGCTGCATACTCACTCTCTAGAGTAGCAGCAACAATTCCTTCCCCTTGAGCAGGTAGCTCAGGAAGTATAGTATCTTGTGTTGTTGATTTAGGATTGTATCCCCCTAGAGTAGAGACTACCTGATGCTCTGGGAGCACACTGCTTTCCACTTGATCTTGAACATCTTTTTGGGGCATATCTTCATCTGAACTGAAGACCACTTCCTCTTCAGAATCACTAGAAGATTCTGCTTGCTGGACAACTTCCTTCTTCTTCTTTTCTTTCGTGGCTTATTTCTGAGGAGTAGAAACCTCCTTGGTTAATACTCTATCCCACCGAGACAGGATTCTTGTGTTCATTCTTCTCATATTGTTGATTTTTGATCTTGGAAGTTGGTTCATAATATCTTGTATTACTGAAGATAAATAAAGACTCAGAATTCTTCCAAGATTTGGTTTCTTGATTCCTTCTTGTATCTTGTCAAATATTATGGATGCCCAATCTGTCTTTAGCTTGAAAATTATTCTTGATATTAGATTGTACATAGAAGCTGAGATTCTGTCATGTCCACCTGTTTTGCATAGGATTACCATGCCTACTATCTCTGATAGGAATTTCCCTTGCGAATTCATCCCTTTCCTGTTGATGGATGATCCAACCTTGGTATTAGGGTTTAACCCGCACCAGCTTAAGGAATCTTTTGTTATCGAGGGAATGATGTCATCTTCATCCTTGACCTTAGGAAGTTGGAGTGATTTCCTAATAGACTTTAGTGTAAGTTTCACTCTGGAATCCTGTACAGTGGCTTTGATCTTCTTCCCGGCTGAGTCCATAGTGCAGAAGAATAAAATTCCATGACCTCCTTCTTCCAAATACTCGTTGGTTCTGAAACCAAGAATTCCAACCCATTTTCTGAAATTAGGGTAATTACAACTTGAATTTCTGGAGACGCTGTCGTGAATCCATCACGAACCAGTTCATAGCCTTCGTTCACCTTGTCTTCCTTGATGGGTGCCACTGATGGAATGGAGAGAGGGAGAAGATAAGAGAATATCGAAGTTGACATAAGGGCTAGAGTCGAGAAGGTTGAAAGCGTAGTGGACAAGATTTTGGCTTCACCTATTTATAGTCTAGGTGCAAAGGGGAGTTCAAAAGACGCTCCTTAGTAATAATACTAGGTCTCGACAATACTTAGGTTTAGTCGACACGTCTATGTGTCTACATACTTATGTTAGTGTCTACATGGACTGGTCATGACTCGACACTGAGTGTCGACATTGATTTTTGTGTGTCGATACAAAAATCAGCTAACTTAAAGTCTCGACATAGTTATGTCGACACCCATAGTTATGTCGACACAGATACTGTTTCTGTGTCGACACATCCTTTTTCTTTGTCGACATAACATACTGAGTGTGTTAACACAATTTGTTTGTGTCGACACAAATATTGTACTTAGACAAATTTCCTGAGAAATATTGTGCTTACAGATTCTACTTAGGAATACTTGAGCTGACCTATTCTAGGTTCAACATACCTAATTCAATTTTAAAATGATTGAATTTAGTTTCATCTAGAGGTTTTGTAAAGATATCAGCTATTTGATTATTTGTGTTTACAAATTCTAGATTAATATCTTCTTTCTCCACGTGTTCTCTTCTGAAATGAAACTTAATTTCTATATGCTTGGTTCTACTGTGTGATATAAGATTCTTAGCAAAAGAAATAGCACTTGTGGAATCACAAAACAGTGGAATTCTACATACCTTGATGTCATAATCTTCAAGTTGGTGCTTTATCCACATTAATTGTGCACAGAAACTGCCTGCAGCTACATATTCAGACAAAGCTGTTGATATAGCTACACTGGCCTGCTTCTTGCTACACCATGACACCAGCCTTCCACCTAGGAATTGAAAGGTTCCTGTAGTACTCTTCCTGTCTTCTTTGCATCCTGCAAAGTCTGCATCTAAGAAGCCTGTTAGTATAAAATCTCTATTCTTAGGGTACCAAAGACCTAGATTAGGTGTGCCCTTAAGATATTTCAAAATTCTCTTAACTGCAGTACAATGAGATTCCTTAGGGCAAGCATGGTACCTAGCACAGACACATGTAGCATACATGATGTCAGGTCTACTAGCAGTCAAGTAGAGTAGGGAGCAAATTATCCCTCTATACAAAGACTCATCAACAGGTTTCCCTGTCTCATCTTTGCCTATAGGCATACTTGATCCCATTGGAGTTTTCATGGTGGAGGCAGAGTCCATACCATATTTCTTAATCAACTCCTTGGTGAACTTTGACTGGAATATGGACAATCCTTCATCAGTCTGTCTTACTTGAAGTCCCAAAAAGAACATCAGCTCACCCATACTACTCATCTCAAACTTCCCTTGCATAAGTTTGGCAAACTTTCTACAAAGGTTGTTTTCAGTAGATCCAAAGATAATGTCATCAACATATATCTGGACTAAAATTATCTTGCCTTTAGATTCCCTAAAGAATAGAGTTTTGTCTATCTTTTCTCTAAAGAATTTATTCTCAATAAGAAAAGTTGACAAGGTTTCATACCAAGCCCCAGGGGCTTGTTTCAAACCATATAGGGCTTTCTTAAGCCTATATACATAATCAGGAAAATGAGAATCTACAAAACCTGAGGGTTGTTCAACATAGAATTCCTCTTTTAAGTAACCATTAAGAAATGCTGACTTTACATCTATTTGATATACCTTGAACCCTTGATAGGAAGCATAGGCCTAGAACATCCTTATAGCCTCTAGCCTTGCTACTGGGCAAAGGTTTGATCAAAGTCAATCCCTTCCTCTTGCATGTAGCCTTTTGCTACCAGCCTTTCCTTATTCTTGATAATTGTGCCATTTTCATCAAGTTTGTTACGGTAGATCCACTTGGTTCCTATGATGTTGTGATCCTTAGGTTTAGGAACTAGTTTCCAAACTTTGCATCTTCTGAATTGATTCAGCTCTTCTTGCATAGCATCAATCACGTTTGTGTCTTGCATGGCTTATTCAAACTCCCCGGGTTCTATTTGTGACAAGAAACATGAACATAAAACTGTGCTCATGTTCTTTCTCCTTGTTAGAACACCTTGACTTGCATCACCAATGATTTGGTGAGCTGGATGATCCTTCAGGTGTCTTCTAGCTTGAGGAAACCTGCCAATCTCATGGTCTTCTTAATTTTCCTCCATCTGATGCTCCTCATTTTCTTCATCATCCAGTGAGTTTTGTTCCCCCCTTGACAACATGCATCTTTTCAATCATCCATCCTAGCAGGAGCTTCATAATTTATGTTCATCTTGTCCAGCCTGTCTGTTAGACCTGTAGAACTAACTGAATAACTAGACAATTCATTCTTAATCAATCTAGACTCATCAAAAACAACATGGACTAACTCTTCTACAACTTGAGTAGTCAAGTTGTAGACCCTGTATGCCCTACTGTTATTGTTGTACCCAAAAAATATCCCTTCTAGGAATTTGGCAGCAAACCTTGTTTAGTAGTGCTTACCATTAACTAGGACATAACACTTGCTACCAAAGATTCTGAAGTAAGAAATTTTTTATTTTCTGCCTTTCAAAATCTGATAGGGAGTCAAATAAAGTTTCTTTTTTATATATGCTCTATTGAGAACATGACAAGCAGTATTTACTGTCTCAGACAAGAAATATTCAGGGAGAGTAGTGTCACTGAGTATAGTTATACCTGCCTCAATAAAAGTTCTATTCTTTATTTTAGCAATTCCATTTTTCTGAGGTGTTCTAGGTGAGGAGAACTCCAGATGAATCTGAAGTTCTTCAAAAAAATTTGTCATACATTTAGACTGATATTCAGTTCCATGGTCACTTCTGATTTTGACCACTGAACTGTTAAATTCATTCTGAATTTGTCTAACAAAAGTCTAGAAAACACAAGGGGTTTCAGATTTCTGCCTCAAGAAGAAAACCCATGTGTATCTAGAATAGTGATCCACAACAACTAAAGTGTATACTTTCCTACCAAGACTATGAATAGGCATAGGACCAAACAAATCCTTATGCAAGAGATATAAACATCTCATTGAATCTTTTGTATCATGTGTAGGAAAAGAGGACTTGGTCTGTTTGCCCTTTTGGCAAGCTGAACACACTCCCACTTTAATGAACTTGACTTGAGGACTATTCCTCACTAAACCCATGCTAAACAGCAGCCCTATAGACTTATAGTTCAGATGAGCTAACCTCTTGTGCCATTTGACACATAGTGAAGCTTTCTCACCTGCAACTAGGAAAATTGGTGAGTTGTTATACTCACAATCTAGGTTAAGACAATATACATTCCCTCTCCTAGTGCCAGTCAACATGATCTCTTGATCACTTTACCTCCTAATTTTGCACTCCCCTTTATGGAATGAGATATCATAACCTAGATCACTAAGTTAACTTAGGCTAATCAGGTTATGTTTTAGCCCCTTCACATAAGCCACTTTAGTGATGGTAATTGAATCACTATAGATGTTACAAAATCCATTGATGATTCCTTTTTCTGATCCACCAAAGATCACTTTGGGTCCATTCTTTATGGGTACATAGTCCCTTAACATTCTTCTTCTTCCATTCATGTGTCTGGAACATCCACTATCCAAGTACCATATAGGGGTATGGCCACTTGGATTCTCCTGCATCAAATAAAGAATTACTCATCCTTAGAACCCAAATTAGTTTTGGGTCCTAGGTTCTTGTTAGTTTGAAAACTACCATGTTTACCAACAGCTTTTCTGATAGGAAAACTATTATTGGTTTTAACACTTGTGTTAAACGAGCAATTCATAGCAAAGTGGCCTACCTTGCCACAACACTAGCACTCAAATATGTTGTACCTTCTCTTAGGTACAGACTTCTCAACCTTGTTGCCAGAAGTTCTTTTGAGTGTAGGTGCTAGAGTAGCAAACCCCAAGAATTCCTTTTGAACCTGATGGTCTTGCCTATAGAGTGGCCTACTTGAATTAGCACACATGCCAATGTGATCTCCATACTTACAGTGACCATGAGTCATTTCATGATCATACCTGTTTGTAGGTTGCATCACCTTCCTAAAGAAAATAAGGGGCTTAGAGGCTAGTGGCTGGACTGGGGCCTTACCTTTTCCATGTGAATTGGTGTCCCTTGTTGTTCCCTTAAAGCTAGACTAGTCTTACCTTTTTTGTGAAATGAAGTTGTCTATTAAAGGCAAGACTGATTTTGGCTTAGAGAATTTAGCCACTAACTCTTTTTCTTTCTAAAGTCTTGCCTCCAGATTCTTGATATGATTTTCCTTGAAAGAGATTGTGCCCATCTAAATGAAAGTTATGTTCTTCAGTTTGGAAACCTCATTCAGTTTCAAATCAATCAGCTTGGCTGATTTTGATGCTGTCAGCTTAAGAGATTCAATCTCCTTGGCCTGCTCCTTGACAAGAAGCTTTCTTCTCTTTAGAGCTTGCAGAACCCACCATACTCATCAATGAGTTAGTGTACATCCCCTTCAGACTCAGAACCAAACTAATCTGTTGATGCAGATGCTTCTGATTCTTATCCAGTAAAGTAATCAGACTCTAAGAAAGAATTGTATACCTTACTAGGACCAGCCTGATCCTTGCACTGATCATTTTCTGATAGGGCCATCAGTCCACAACAACAATGTTCTTCCACTCCATTTATGGAGTCGAGCATTTGTAGGAATTCTAACTCCTTAGAATCCTCTTCAGTTGAGAATAGCCAAACATATGCTTCTGCATCTTCTTCTTCTCCTGATCCTAAAGATGAAGAGTCTGTCCAACTCTTCTGTTTTTGAGCAACATAGAATTTATCCTTCTTGCCCTTCAGTTGATGCTTCTTCTTGTCCTTAGATTCAGTCCTCTTGTCTGGACAGTAAGCTATGACATGTCCTGGCCTGTTGTAGCAATAACAAAAAAATCTTAGAGTTAGTTTGAATACTAGGTTTTGAGGAATACCAGTCCTCCTTGGGATTCTTCTTTTTCTTGTAGTACTCATACTTGGAAAAGGATAATGATGGTTTGGATCTCCACTTCTTTTTTTTCGTGAACCTTTGGAACTGCCTTGTAAAGGCAGGAAAGCCCTCATCAGAGGTGTGGCTGTCTTATGAAGTAGTATCAGGAATTCCTTCTTCTACCTCACACTCCTTCTGGGTGGAGAAGGAGATTTTCTCCTGCCCTTCTTGTGCCTTCAGCCTTAAAGGATACTGATTTGTCCGTGTACTCATACCTGCTTCTCTTCTCTTCCTCCTTCCTGGCAGTAAGCTGCATTTCATGTGATAGCAGCTTTCCAAACAATATTGGAGGAGGTGTATCAGTAAGCTTGGCCACCTCTCTGATGACACAAATCTTTGTGTCCCAGTCCTTTGTCAGAGACTTGAGAAACTTGTCATTCAGTTCATAAGTACTGAAGACTCTTCCATAGGTCATCAGTTCATTAACAATCCTTAAGAACTTTTTGTAGCATTCAGCTATGCTGCTAGTCTTGGCTTGTCTAAAGATCTCATATTCTTGGTTCAGCATAGATTTTTTGTCCTCTCTGACTTTTTCTGTTCCCTCCATGTAGAAAATCAGGGTGTCCCACATTTCCTTGGTGGTTTCACAATGCACCAGATTCTGAAATGTGGCATCATCTATAACACTTACAATAATTTTCTGTGCTCTTTTGTCTAGTTTTGCCAGGATGATCTCATCCTTTGTCATTTCAGAATAGTTCTTAGGGGTTCTAACATTTGCATCCAGAGCTGATACCTTCATTGGAATGAAGGGTCCTTCTTGTATAGTAATGTAAATTCTTGGATAAGAAGATTCCATAAACAATCTGACCCTTTCCTTCCATATGCCAAAACATTCTTACCTGCAGATAGGTAGTTTCATAGATCCAAACTCCTTTTGATTCTCATTTGAACCCATTCTTTAAAACTGTTAAATGCCTTGGAGATATACTTAGACTGTTAGGTCTATCTTTGAGTAACCTCTATCTGATACCACTTGAAAGACTTATTTGAAGAGCCTAAACACCAAGAGGGGGGATGAATAGGTTCTAATTATCTTTAAGAATTTTAGGCAATATAACTAGTTCTTACTTAGCACAGAAATAGCAAATCACAGCACAAAAAACACAGCACAGCATACACCAGATTTATAGTGGTTCCCCAAGGTATGGGTACATCTACTTTCTCCCTTCGCCTATCTAGTAGAGAACTGGATTTAGCCCAACTTCCTTCCTCTTTCTCAGATCCAAAGATCTTACAGCTAAGAACCAGAATGGTTCCTACACCTCAGACTAACAGAAGTCCTACCTAAGATCCTTCCCAAAGAATCCTACCTCAGGCCACAGCCCTTCCTCAGCCTTTATAACTAGGCTTACAACTCAGACTATCAATAGTCCTACACCTCAGGCACTCAGCCCTACCTCAGCCTTTATAATTATAGGCTTACAACTCAGATCTAACAATAGATCCTACAAGAATTTGAGTATTTAAGAAATACATAAATATCACCAGATAGATCACTCTATATGTGAGAGCTTCTTGATCAGTTCTTGAATGAACTGAATCTCCAGATGCAACCTGACTTAGCTTTTTCAAAGCTTCTTGATAGAACAAAATAAGGTTGAAATCTTCTTGATGTAGAAGTTGATCTCCTGTCAGCTCCTTCCTTGAATTCAGAATAAGATCTGAATCTTCTCTGCAGACTGTTCTGAGTCTGCCTTCTTAAGGGTCACCCCTTTACTTGTTGTTGAAAACTTTCCTTAGATTATTCACCTTTATCTTTGTGTCTATTTTCTTATGAGTTGTCACGAATCAGTCCTTTATATAGAGATTTATCCTGATTACCGGCTGATCCAGTTTGTAACAATCTTTTTACAGTTCTAACAAAGGTGTCAGACCTATTGGTAATGACAGCTGTCGTGTCACCCGTCATGACAGTTGATTCCTCAAAGATTTTATAAGTCAGCAAGATCCACTCAGCAGACTGATTCATATGTGTCGACACAAATAAACTAAGTATCGACACAAGTCTTGATGATGTCGACATAACACTCCATGTGTTGACATAATCATTCTTTAGTTACTCGACATAGCTTTTGTTTGTATGTGTTGACACAAGTCCTGTGTGTCGACACAACTGCTCCTGGTCTTGACATAACTTATGCTGGTAGATGGCGTTGAGTGTATATCCAGCTGTCGTTGAGTGTGTGTCGAGAAGACGTTGAGTGTGTGTCGACACAAGTCCTGTGTGTCGACACAAGCCTTCTGACTCTGTATAGATTTTGTTGTATGATGACGTTGAGTGTCATCCAGATGTCGTTGAATGTGTGTCGACACAAGTCTTGTGTGTCGACATAACTATTTTTGGTCTTGACTTAACTGTAGAAAAATGGTGTTGAGTGTGTGTCGACACAAGTCCTGTGTGTCGACAAAAACCTTCTTCAGGTGTCGACACAATTCCTGAGTGTCGACACATGCCTTTCTTCTGGTTTTGACATAACTCCAGAGTGTCGACACAAGTTCTGCTTTAGGTGTCGACACAATTCCTGCCTTTGCTGTCGACACAATTCTGGGTGTCAACACAACTTCTTCTTTAGGTGTCGACACAATTCCTGGGTATCGACACAGGCCTTGCTTCTAGTGTCGACATAACTTCTGGGTGTCGACACAATTCTTCACAAGTGTCGAAACTTGTATTTAGAAAAAATTTTGCAAACCTTACACCTGCACAATGAAACTCAAACATTCATCAAATACAAATTGATGTATATCATTGAGAAAGATGAGGCTTCTTCAAATATGGTTCATATTTTTCATTGTACCCAACACTGTCGACGCTTTTTGACTTAGACTCAGAATTCCTACATGGAGAGGCTTTTCACTCAACGCCGCGTTGAGTGAATATTACTCACTCAACTCTTTCTTACTTAGACATCAAATTAAGTGATGGTATTTAGTGTCTTCAACACATTCAATACCGCGTTTAGTGAAGTCATCTCACTCAACTCTTTTACCCTTTGTCGCTCAAACACTGAGCATGGCATTGAGTGCATTCAACATACTCAATGCCGCGTTGAGTGAAGTAAGCTCACTCAATGCTTTTACCCTTGGCCGCTCAGACACTTAACATGGCATTGAGTGCATTCAACACACTCAATACTGCGTTGAGTGAAGTCAGCTCACTAAATTCTTTTACAGTTGGATTAAATTCTGATGGCGTTGAGTGTCTTAAACTCACTCAATGCCGCGTTGAGTGTGTGCAACACACTCAACGCTTTTATACTTAGCGTTAAAATCTGCTGGCTTTGAGTTTATTCAACACACTAAATGCCGTGGTTAGTTTGTACTGCACACTCAACTCTTTTATACTTTGGCTAGAAACTGAATATCAGTGCTAAGGCTATACTCGATGCCTAAGACAGAAACTTGGCAGAAGTGTTTTCCTACCTAAACAGAGGGTATTAGACTTACAACAACCATGAATTATTCAATAATTTAATTAATAGTATTAAATTTTTTTTGACAATATCTAAACCTAGACAAAGAACAACTTATTATTATGCTCACTCAGGAAGAGATTTCTCCTGTAACAATGCTCCCACACCACAACCACTAGTTTGCTGTTAAGCTAAGAACTATTTGGCCTACTAGGATAGAAATAGTAACATGAAAACATGGCAAGGTTATAAATCACCACTTTTCCCAAGATTTACAGAAAACGAATTTGATAAGGAGGTGATCCTACCCTAATTCAGCTTCTGTACCGGAAGGAAATCAAGAAAATATGAAAAAAAAAACATGCAAGGGAAAACCACCAGTTACCTCAAATCGCCGAATCCAGCCACACAAATGCTCATACTCAAGAATCTAGCCACAAGATAACCTAAGCAACACTTTCTTAAACTTTTCAGGATGAAAGAGGGTCAAAACGAAATTCCTAACACCAAAAATTTCACGAAATTGGAAAATATTTTCCGTAGAAATGTAGATCTTGGTGAGAGCTATCTAGATCTACAGTCCAACCACGATTTCGAGCACGAACACTCCAGAAATTGATGGTCGAAAGCTTAGAAAAGACCGTCGCTCTCGCACTTCCCGTAACAGACGACAGTTTCTAGAAGAAGACGATGAATAGGGTTTGACTATTCACAAGGCTATTTATACTTAGAAATATAAGTATTATAATAATAGTTATTATTAAATAATGTTCCAAACGACCCAAAATTCGCGCCAACACGGATTTCTACCAAAATAACACCGTACCCAAATACCGATGCTACAAACCTAACGACGCAGTCGAAATTAAGATTTGATGAACCAAACTCGGGCAAACACCTCGCAAATCCAAAACAAAAGTGTTGGAACCCTTGTTTAATTTGGGCTTGGTCTACTCTTAGGTTGCTGACCCACATGTATAGCCAGGGTCAAGGTCTAGGTCTAAGATAGTATCTACAGGTCAGACTTCTCAAGACCAGGTGTGGACTTTTCTCTCCAAGATCTCAGACTCAAAAGAAATCTGTGATTTTCATATCAGTTCGACTTTCGTCGAACTCAGCTCGACGATCGTTGATCTCCGATCAACGATCTCAGAGCTTAGTCTTTGAACTGAACTCGATGATCTACGAGCTCAGGTCGACGATTTCTCTTATGTTCACAGTTGTCTCAGATCATAGATAGTTGATCTCAGCTCGACGATCTTCCAGCTCAGATTGATGATCATTCTCTGTGTCCGACATCTTATATTTTTAGCAGCTGTCTTGAAGATTTATTTCCTACTTCATTGATTCAATTTATGTCAAATAATATCTGGTATTTAATGCTGATATTCTCAAGGCATATAGACATTTCTTTACAGCATTAACTATGGTATTTCACAGAGTTATTATTCTGACTTATTTGCCAAGACAGTTAGGGAGAAAATTTATTGCCAAAATTTGTAGCCATTTCTCTCCTCGTTTTCTGCAGTAATCTAAGGAATGTTTTTGAATCTCAAAAATAGACATTCAGACTAGTTAATTGATAAACAAGAAGATTCAGAAATAGACTCTCAGAGGGCACAAGCATTTCTGCAATAGCTCTCAGTATTCTCCATTTGCTCTCAGAAAACAGAAGAAGAACATCAAATTTTCATCTTGAGTCTTCTTCTGTTCTATCTTCAGGAATCTACAGAGATAAAAAATCAACATCATTCTACAGATTCTGAAGAGCAAGAACACAAGTCTATTGAAGACCTACACCCTGGACAAAGCTTCCATCTTCCTGAACCTACTCAATATCTCAGGGGGAGCATTGGCATCATCAAATCAACATAGTCTTCTCATTTGCTTTGAGAAAGAGAATACTGCCATCTATTTTATTTTACCTCTCTTGTACAGGGTTATTACTCCCTTCAAAAGTGAACTCCTTGGTGATAGGTCACCTGATCAAAAACGTATTAGTTTCTAGGCACCTGAACAAAAGCCTGAAGGGTTTCTAGATCTACATGAAGAAGATCTTGTGGTGATAGGGCACCTGATCAAAAACCTAAGTGGATTTCTACCAGGGTGGTAGAAGAGTAGATGTACCCAGATTTGGGAAACCACTAAAATATTCTTGTGTCGTCTGGTTGCTCATCTTTCATTATTTCTACTGTGTTGTGATTGCTTTTGTTTTACTTCTCTTATACTTATAAGAAACACCTATTTTAATTCCGCTATAAAAATTAATTAAAAGTTTTTAATACTCTATTCACCCCCCCCCCCTCTAGAGTAGATTATATCTATCCCCTCACTCTCAATTGGTATCAGAGGGTGTGTTTTTCTATTGGTTGTACAGGCTAACACCTGAACATGAAGATCCTTGATAGATCCTCTTCTCTTCTTTCATTTTTTTATAACCATGGCACAAAATAAAGATTATGCAAGCACCTGACCTCTAGTATGTAACCTGAACAAGTTTGGCATCTGGAAGGCAAGAATCAAGCTTTATATGAACTCTATTGATGAAGATATTTTCAACTCTATCTTTATAGGACCACCAAATCCAGTGTCCTCCACTCCTTCAACTTCAAAAAATCATAGTACAGTCCCACATCCAGATTATACTGATGCCCAGAAAAAGGCAAAGATTGCTGATGCAAGGGCCATTAACAATCTGGCTCAAACCATATTAGATGACATTTTCCAAAAGGTGGCTGAATGCACCACTGCAAAAGCAATCTGGGATTCTCTCAACCAGATGGTTGCTTGCTCAGCAGATGAGAGAAAGGAAAGAAGATCAACTCTCATCTCACAGTATTAGAATTTCAAGAAAGATGAAGCTGAATCTGTCAGAGTCCTGTACAATATATTAAGCTTCATCATAAGTGAGTTGAAGACCTTGGATAAAGACATCTCTCTCACAGAGGTGAATGACAAGATCCTAATGTACTTCCCAAGCTCATGTGACTCCAGGATCTGGCCAATCAAAGAGGCCAGAAGATTGAATGAGATTTCCACAGAATCTCTCCTGTTAAAGCTCAAATTCTATGAGCAGTTCAAATCCAGGGAAGCTGTAGAACAAAGGACTCCTCCACCAGCAAGGAAGGGGCACAACATTGCATTCAATGCCTTTGAAGAATCAGAAGCAACACCTTCAAATGAAGAGCTATTAAGTCTGTTTGCCAAAAGGTTCTTCAAAATGGGAAGAAAAGACTTCAGGAGGAAGTCATCCAGAAATGATGACAAGCCAAGGTATGATAAAACTCCAACTAAATAAATTATATGCTTTGGTTGTAGGAAGCCTGGACATATCCTACAAGAGTGTCCAGAAAAACAACACAAAGAAAGGAGAAAAGAAAAAGACTCCAGGAAACACTCCAGCAAGCCATCCTCCAGCAAGCATAAGAGGAAAGAAAAGGGCTTTCTATCTGACACCTAGAGTGAGACAGAAGAAGAATCATCCTCCTCCAGCTCCAGTGAGGATGAGGAAGAAACCAAGGCAAGAGAATTATGTTTGATGGCCATTAATGCTTCAATCCCTGAATCAGAAGCAGAAGATTTAGGAGAAGACTCAGTCTGTAATCAGGTAATATCATCTTTTGATTTTAATTCTGAAGATTTTAAAATAGAATTCAAATCACTGTGTAATTATCTTATAAAATATGAGATGGAAATCAAACTTCTTAGAGATAGACAACCTGAATATGAAAACTTAATCTCTTAAAATTTAAAAATGAAAGATGAATTAATTGAGTATAGCAATCAAATCATTTTTCTGAAAACTGAACTAAGCAAAGCTAAACAACTTGAAGAAACAATGAATGGAAGAAGCCTACAAATGGTTGAAATCACTAGTACTCTAAATGCTAGATTAAACAAGAGTAAACTATATTTAGTTGCTTCATCTATTGAACCACCAATAATCATGAAAAATAGTTTTTCTCAACTAGTAAACTTTATTTCAGATAAAGGTAAAAAGAATACAAAGCAGGTAGAAAAAGTTAATAAGGTATTAGAACACACTGAACTAGAGAAGAGAAGAAACAAGATTAGAAAAATAAGTCTAATCAAAAATCGTCGAAGAAAGATCTACGATCGCAGTACTTGTCGTCGAACGCCTACCGAAGATCTCAGAACCCAGAGATTGGGTTTAATTACTCAGCAAAGGGAGACCGACGATATCATCAAACATCGTCGATCAGTGATCGACGATCGTGGAACACAGATAGTAGCAACTATTATTCTGTGAACCGAGATCGACGAGATCAGCACTTGTCGTCGAACGCAGATCGACGATCTCTATATAAATCGTCTAACAAAAATCATGTTTACCAAAACCATAACTGTAACAAAAATTCTCATATCTAGAAACCAAAACATGTTAATCCATTTTCAAATTGGGTAATTCCACCTAGAAAATTGCACCCCTTAGGTTATAAATGTTGATGCTCGAAAAGCGACGGACTCGGGCACCACCAGCTAACCGTTCGAGCACTTGGGGAAGAAAAAGGAAAAACAAACTGCGAGCAGCAGTCTACTTGGCGGACTAGAAAAGGAACAGAAAAGCAGGAGCCGTGGAGCACGGCAACACCGGACTTCGCCCGTCGCGGCCTGAATGCCTTTCCTGCGACGGGCTTACTTTTGATTACAAAGAAGGGGTTACAAGAAGGGAAAAGCAAAGCCAAGCAGAAAGCAAGCTGGAGACCGCAAAGTCAGAGATTCGAGTCCGCAGCCTTTAACAAGTGGGCTCCTGGGCTCGAGTCAGCGTGCTTTGAGTGCACCACTTCCCCCTATTTATAGGCTGGGGGCCTGCCCAAGCGGGCAGGGCTAAAATAACCGGCTGCCCGGGGTACAAAAGAGCCGGGCAGCGGTGACGGGAATCAAAAAAGAGAAGGAACAAGCAGTCCGCGCGGGACAGGCGGACTGGGCCAGCGAGCTGGAGACCTCCCTTGGTCGTACTGAGCACATGACTTTTAAACTAGCCGCGACCTGAGCGACCTGGGCGGCCTGACTCGGAGCTTGCCGGTCTGAGCCTGACTCGCCAATCTAGCAGAGCTGGGAACTGAGGGCGACCTGAGCGGACGGATTTCTGGAGTCCGCCTAGGTGACGGACCATGTCCACCGGCGAGCTGGGCGAACTGAGTACTTAAGTTCAGCGAGGGAAGGGCAAGATGCCTAGCTGGAAATGTTGCGGATTCTGGGGTTAACATAATCCCCGCACATTTTTGAGTTTTGGAAAATTCCGAAAATGTTTCCTTAACCGCTGAGTCCGCAACTATCATTAATGCTATTTGTGCTATAAATACTGCCGGAAGCGCTGTCTTCTGTCAGAATTGTCTGCGCGACGGGTCGTTACTCACCACTTGCGGTCTCGACTTTCCAGTCCGGCATGGCAAGGCTAGGGTCCTTCTTTGGCAGCATGGCTGCTCCGATTGAGAAGCCGAAAGCGAGTTCCCGGCCTAAGAAATCGAGCCATCGAAAAGATGCACCTGCCCGCCACCAGGGGGAGACTTCAGACCAGGTGAAGCAAGATCCAGTCCGCGATACTGTAAAGACTGCGAATGCCCCTCTAAGTCCTCTACGGGAGAAACCGAATCCGCCCTCCATTTCTGACCAAAATCCTGCGAACTCCTCCAGCATGGAGGTGCATCGCTCTCCTTCCGGGACTATCATGTTTGCGGATAGAAACGGAAAAGGAAGTTTCTTCGCCGAAAGTCCAGCAGCAAAGGATCGAGGAGAAGCTTCCTGCTGGTGAGCCGACAGTGGAAAGGGGGGAGGAGGTTGCCGAGGAGCGAGATAAGGAGTCCGCTGAAAACGCGACCAACAGTTCCATCGAAAAGCAAGTTGTGGAGCCAGTATCTTCCTTGGCGCTGGTTGTCGCTCCAAACTCAGTTCCCGAACCAAAGCCGGTTGTCATCGATTTAGAGAAGACTCCTGAGAAGAAGAAAAAGAGGAAAAGAGATGGTAATGCCGCCGAGCGGGTAGAGAAGAAGTTGAAAGTTAGAAAAGAGAAAAATATCTCCAAGCGGACTGGAGCTGCGAGCTTGCAGCATAGGCCGCGAGAAAAGGAAGTCCAAGATGATCTCGTCACCCCCGATCCTCTGCTCGCAGAAGGTGATCCCCCTTCCACGCTCAGCTTATCAACCACTGAGATACTCGACTCTATAGATAATGATCAGCTTGCGAGTATAAATCGCTCTCTACTGGAGGTGCTGCAGCCTGATACCGCAACTGGAGGAGAAAATCTTGACGACCCTTCTTCTTTTTTTCCAGCTGAAGAGAGGAAGAAAACCGAGGAGCAACTCGCCATAATGAAGGCGAAGGTTGAAGCGGCCTCGGAGAAGCTCGTGGTGGATAAGCGAACTGAGGATCTTCAGATTGCTGCCGAGCTGATGCGATCTGGTAAGTTGCAGCCGGTGACCAAGCGGTTTCAGAGCTCTTGGTTGTACAAATCCCCTCCACGAAAGTCGCGGCCAGTCAAGATCCTTACAGAAACTGATGACATAGTCACCTCGAGCAGATCGCTGGCCGAGACAAGAGCACTAGTCCGCCGTGAATGGAGGCGTCGCCTAGAGGCTTTTGATCCGGAGCGCGTGAGGCGACCTATCCTTGATAGTCGTCAGATCGCCGCGAAGATAACCAAAAGTGGATAAAAACCTTTTCCCTTTTCTCTTTTTTTTTCTGGAGCTATTGCGGCCTGGATACTGAGGCGATTTCACTTTCTTTGTTGTAGTTCAAAAGTCCACGCCTGATTCTGTCGAGGTCGGCGAGATCATGCCCACGCCACCAAACGTGTCGGAGGCTGCGGAGCGGACTACTGATGAGCTCACACAGGAGGAGCTGCCTGCTAAAGAAGACAGCGCACTGTTAGCGAAAAAGTATGAGGAAGAGTTATGCGGGCTTAGAACTGAACTAAAGAAAAGCAAAGCGCGGGAAAAGATCCTAGAAAGCGAGGTCGCCGGCCTTTCATCCGCACTCGAAGGAGCGAACAAGGAGAAAAATCGACTGAGCGGAGATGTCCGCCATTATAGGAATAAATATCTGGCTTTGGCGAGAGAAGGAAAAAAGCAAGTAAGCGAAGCCGCTGGGGTGAGATCGCAAACGTCTCAGCCTGCTGTGGGGGAGGGATCAGCCCCTGCGGCAAGTGGGCAGCCCGCGGTGGTCGCAGATCCAACCCCGGCAGTTCAATTGATTCCATTTCCGCGGGTAGTCAGAGAAATGGCTCATATGCACCGCACCTTCAATAATAAGCACCATCTGGTTTCCCAGCTCTACTGCGAGATCTTGCGAGGGAGTGACCTGGCCGCTCATGTTGGAATGGAGGAGGAGGTGCGACCTGCTCTGAGAGACCGCGGAAGGCGCTAAGGCCAAAACATTTATTTTATATTATTTTTTAAGTTGTTGTATAATATTGTTGCTGAAACTCTTTGTTGTATGATTATATCTATGCTGTGATGCTACTTTGCTTGTTGCATACTATTATTTTTTCGAATAATCCCGTTATGGAATGTAAGTTATGCGAGCAGGCGTTTTATGCTTGCTTATCTTGTTTACTAGAAAATTGCGATCCCTGTGGGCTTCCTGTGAATTCGCAATTATTTGCAGGGAGAACAGGGAAGAGGCGAGCTGAGCGGACTGGCTTTGAATCCGCAAAGCCTTGAGAAATATCTGATATTGCAGGGAAAACAGGGAAGAGGCGAGCTGAGCGGACTGGCTTTGAATCCGCAAAGCCTTGAGAAATATCTGATATTGCAGGGAAAACAGGGAAGAGGCGAGCTGAGAGGACTGGCTTTGAATCCGCAAAGCCTTGAGAAATATCTGATATTGCAGGGAAAACAGGGAAGAGGCGAGCTGAGCGGACTGGCTTTGAATCCGCAAAGCCTTGAGAAATATCTGATATTGCAGGGAAAACAGGGAAGAGGCGAGCTGAGCGGACTGGCTGACCGATCTGAGCGGATTGACGGCTGTCATGTCAGACGGTTTTTATATAAATAGGGTTGTCATTCTCTGTTTGTGTAGAAAGCAGTGGGAGCTGAAGACTTGCGGTCTGAAAACATGGTATCCGCACGCACTGAAGCCGCAGCCGCCTTCCACGCTGCTGATCATAAAAGGAGTAGGCTAACCGAAGCCGACCTGGAGGCTTTTTTTGGAGTTCATATGGCGGGCTCGCCCGTACTCGCGCGGCTCCCCGAGCACCACGAACGACTGAATTTTTCAACCGCTACCCAGCTCGCAATTCCAATAGATCATTTTGACTGCGGGTTCAAATTTCCCCTGCTCTGGGAGGTCGCGGAGATCTTTGAGCATTATGGGGTGGTTCCGGGCCAGCTTGCCCCGAACAGTATGGTTGCGATCTGCAGTTTCATTGCTTACCTGCGAGCTGAGAGGGTTGAATTTTCCTTGAAGATTTTCAGGAAGATTTTCTCTGTTCGCTCTATTACCCCGACGGGAGACCCTGAGTACAAAGGCATCATCTACTTCTACTGTAGGGGAATGAAAGTTGTGGGCTTGCCGAATAAGATCCACAACTGGACCTCTAGGTATCTCATCTTTGAAGGCGACCTGGGGTTCCTTCATACCAGTCCGCAGCTGCGCGTAGATGCTGACTTCAAGAGCGTGCGGCTGAACGATGCCGAGGCCGCCATCATCAAGTTCCTTGACGGAGCGAGGCTGGATGTTGACTATTACATCCCGCTGCTACCTGGGCTATATACTATTAGCCGCCAAGAGAGTAAGTCTTGCGACCTTCGTTTGTATCCGCAACAACCTGGGAATTTTAGCTAACTTTCTCTCTTGCAGCGACCTTGGCGGTGCCCGCAAATCTGCCCGTTGCGCCTGCCGGACAGACTCCTACGCAAGGGGAAAGGAGAAAAGAAATCGCAAAAAAGAGGAGGGAAGACGGAGACCCCGCCGCGGGTTATTCTTCTGATGGCAGCTTCGACATTGCGGGCTTCGGCGAGAAGCAGAAGGATCTGAGGGGCAACCCCATGATCCACTGGCATGAGAAGAAAAAGTATGTCCGCCTATCAACGGCTCTTCCCTCTTGGAGGAGCCCGCGCCCATCTCGCCATGCCCACATCGCCCTGTCCGCCTTGTACGGGAAGCAAAACCTCCGCGATCTGCAAGGTGTGGCACCTGATGACCTCCCACTTCTCGCTGCGCAGGCCAGTGCGAACGCCGCCGTCACCAACCACTTCTTAGGCAGACTTACGCGCGAGCTGCTTAGGGACAATGCGCGGCATAAGAAGGAAAGCCATTCGCTGAAAGAAAGGAATAAGCAACTTGGTGTAAAAGTTAATCAATATAAAGAAGACAAGGCCGTAAGTGCTTAGTTAATCGCCATTAATCTTGCTTATCTTTCGTGGACTGATGTTTTGATTTCTTTTGCAGATCGCATATGAGGTGTCCAACCCAGACTTTCAAAAGGCCATGTTTCCTTTTGTAAGGGAAAGCGTCGAGGTCGCGCTCGAGCGCGTTATCAGTGATGGGTACGCGAAGGCTGGGGTAGACTCTATTCCTTTCCTGAAGCTTTTCCCGGAGCTAAAGGATAAAGTTGCCGAGTTCGAGCAAGCTGATAAGGGGAAAGCGGTTGCCGAGGATGACGAGAAGGAGTCTGCTGACGAGGAAGCTGCTGAAGACGTGGCCTCAAGCCAGCACAGCAAGGAGGTCAGTCGGATCAGTCCGCTAACTCCAGCTCTGGTGAGAGCAGCTCGCGAACAGAACCCTCAGCCGCTTCTCACTCTGACGACAGCAGCAGCAGTGACTCAGGCGGCTACTCGCCTATAGTGAATGTGGATGGGTCAAGCCCTGAGAAGCCTGCGGACAAGAGGCAGAGGACAGAATAGGAATATATATTGTAATTTTTTGGTTTTCTTTAATGTAAGGGGGAGGGGCGGACTTTACGCGAGTCCGCCAGGACATGTAACTTTTGAATGAATATATATAAAAAAGGATATTTTTGATATCTTCTGAGATTTTCTGCTTGTTTCTTGCTGATGCTTTAGAGATCGCACTTATATCTTTGCTAGCTGAAATTTCATTACCACAATCTTGTTATAATATGAACAGAATGTATTCCTTGGGAAAGAGACGAATGATGCGGACTTGGACGAGTTCAGTTCTCAGTCCGCATTTCACAGAACTTTTTGCCAGTTTTTGCGAGAACTAAGATAACGAGAAAACCATAATCTGCTAACCCAAATATCATGAATAAGCGAACTGGACGGACTAGGGTCACCATCCGCAGATATTCGCGCTTGAATTTCTTCCAAGTACATTGTATGCATCGAACAAATTCTGCGGACCAGGCGAATTAGAAAACCAACGTCCGCACTGCCTCAGTCAGCAACATCAGAAGTGGCCTGTAATTCATAATAAGCGGGTAGGAGCGACCGGAGCAGCATTGCTTTCCTCACAAGATTATGAATTACCGAATCAACCAAGGAACGGCGGACTGAGCGGATAAGGCAACTGGAGTCCGCACTTCATTAATGAACAATATCAGAAATGACTTGTAATTCACAACCAAGCGGGTAGGTGCGGCCGGAGCGACATTGCTTTCCTCACAAGGTTATGAATTACAGAATCAACCCAGGTGACGGCGGACTGAGCGGATAAGGCAACTGGAGTCCGCACTTCATTAATGAACAATATCAGAAATGACTTGTAATTCACAACCAAGCGGGTAGGTGCGGCCGGAGCGACATTGCTTTCCTCACAAGGTTATGAATTACAGAATCAACCCAGGTGACGGCGGACTGAGCGGATAAGGCAACTGGAGTCCGCACTCCATCAATAATGACAACCCCCTGTGAAGAAGAAAACCGCAGTCCGGAGGCCAAGTGGGTAGGTGCGGCCGGAGCGGCATTGCTTTCCCCACTGGACCTCGGAGTCTGCAGACTCAATAACTCAATTCACTGCCCTCTTGCCTGAAGTACAGTCTAAGTCGATCTCTCGGGCAGGTACGGCCGGAGCGGCATTGCTTTTCTTTGAGATCGACAAGACTGTGGGTCTTCTGCAGGCACTGCTTGAGGGTACCAAGGAGTGTTCGAGAGTCACAACCCTAAGATGATCTGGGGGTAGGTGCGGCCGGAGCGGCATTGCTTTCCCGTGCGATCATCTGGGTTGTAACAATATCCCTTAAGTGGCGTGGTAGAGCTGACCTCCACTTCGCTCCTCCATAATGCAGAAGTGGGGTTAGGTACTAGCCGGGATCCGAAATCCAGTATCCTACCGCACTAGAGTTGGTAGGCTCCCACTACACGGTGCGAAATCTCCCCGCAACACGTGGTCGTCGTGGTGTTATGCTGACACCAACGGTTCTAGGGGAGGTTTTTGCTGAACACGGCGATATCTCCTGGCATCAAGCAACTGTCGGGAGTTGCTCGAGGAGGTAAGAAAGAAGAGGCATTCGAAGAAGTGTTAGTATGAGTATTTAGGCAAGTATCAATTTTGAGAGATTCGTATAACCATAAAATAGAGAGTTCAGAGAGAACCGTTTAGAGTTATCCTTGCTCCATATATTTAACTGCCAACGCTTGAAACACAAAGATACTTGATAAAAGTGTTGGCAAGGAATTTTTTATTAATAGTGAACCTCTTAAAGAGTTTACACAGGAAGAAAAGAAAAGAAGTTCAGGAAAAGAACCGCTTTAGGTCATCTCCGCTCCATGTGTGCGGCATGTCTTCTCCTTCAAACGTTTGTAACCGGTAGGCCCCATTCTGAAGTGCTTCCTTGATAATGAATGGTCCTGCCCAGCTAGGATTAAGCTTCCCAACTGAGCTGGCTCTTGCAGCAGCATCGACCTTTTTAAGAACCAGATCTCCCACTTGAAAGTGTTTGATCCTTACGTTCTTATCGAAGTAACGGGCCATTCTTCTTTTTACTTCCTCCTGCCTGATAGCAGCCTTGTCTCTGACCTCTTCAATATGCTCCAAACTGAACCTCATCTCCTCGATGTTCAACTCAAGCCAATCCTCCGTGCCTTGCCTGGCAAACAGTACTCTAGGCGACAGAACTTCAAACTCAACAGGAATCAATGCCTCGGACCCGTGAGAAAGCTTGAACGGGGTTTCTCCTGTTGCAGATGAAGGTGTTGTTCTCAGGGTCCAGAGGACTGAGGGAAGTTGATCAGCCCAACTGCCCTTGAGATTTTGAACCTTTTTCTTAAGCAGGTTGAGGATTTGCTTATTAGCTGCTTCTACTTGACCATTGCTTCTGGGATGATGAACTGATGCGAAGCGCAGCTCTGTTCCGATCTGCCTGCAAAAGTCTATCATCTCCGCATTATTGAACTGTGGTCCATTATCGGTGATTATTGCCATAGGGATTCCATGTCGGCAGACTATCTCACCCCAAATAAAATTCCTCACGACCTGGGTTGTCGTCTTTGCCAGTGCTTTAGCCTCAATCCACTTACTGAAGTAGTCGATTATAACTATAATAAAGCGCCGCTGCCCACTTGCCATGGGAAAAGGGCCAATGAGATCCATTCCCCAAACAGCAAAGGGCCAAGGGGTTGTGATTGATCTGAGAGATTGAGCTGCTTGATGCTGAAGAGGGGCGAATTTCTGGCATTGAACACATTTTCTTGCATAGGCCCCAGAATCCTTCTTCATTGTAGGCCAGAAGTAACCTTGCCGCAGGATCCTTCTTTCTAATGTTCTTGCTCCCGAATGACTTCCGCACTCGCCAGAATGCACTTCTCGGAGAATGGTGGGAACCTCACTTTCTGAAACACATCTTGCCATTGTGGACAAGAAGGTTTTCCTGTAGAGAATGTCGGATATCAAGTAATAGTGTGCTGCCTTCAACCTGAATCTCTTCTTATCTTTCACTGACTGATGTAGATTCCCAGTTGATAGGTAGAGAATGAACGGATCCATCCAAGAGGGACACTGATCGATTTGCATTAGCCCTTCTTCCTCCACTGCTGGGCGGAAAAGTTCAGAAGTTGTCCCTCCTGACGAGAGCCCGTACTTTGCGAGAACGTCGGCCTCCTCATTCTCTGTCCTTGGAATGTGCTCAATAGTAAAACTTTTGAACCTGCCAACCTCAACCTTTACCAGCACAAGGTACTTTTTCAACACTGGCTCCCTGGTCTCGAAGTTGCCAAGAACTTGTGAAGCCATTACTAGTGAATCAGTCTTGATATGGACGTGATCAATTCCCAGCTCTCGCGCAAGCCTCAAGCCGGCTAATAAAGCCTCATATTCTGCCTGATTGTTAGTCACTGGAAAATAGAACTTGATGGCCTGCTCAAGTTTGACACCATTTGGGTTTATCAAAACTACTCCTACACCCGAGGAGTTTCTACCAGAAGCTCCATCCACATAAATGGTCCAAGCTAAAGGGGACCTTGCTGCTTGGTCCGAGCTAGATTCTGTCGTATCAATCATGAAATCTGCAAGCACCTGTGCCTTGATAGCTGTTCTGGGCACATAGGAAATTTCAAACTCGCTCAGCTCGATTGCCCATTTAGCTAGCCTGCCTGAATGCTCTGGTTTTTCTAACACATTCTTCAAAGGTTGATCAGTAACTACCTGAATTGAATGAGCCTGGAAATACGGACGGAGTCTGCGGGCAGACATAACTAATGCTAAAGCTAGCTTCTCTAGGATGGGGTACCTTGCCTCTGCATCCTTCAGGATGTGACTGACATAGTAAACAGGGAACTGCCTCCTGCTTTCTTCGCGAATCAGAACTGAACTAACTGCCTCGGGACCAACCCCTAGGTATAGGAACAACACCTCCCCTGCTCGGGGGCTTTGGAGTAAAGGAGTCGAGGTTAGCTGCTTTTTTAATTGCTCAAAAGCCAAGGAACACTCTTCTGTCCATTGAAACTTGGACGCTCCCCGAAGAGTCTTAAAAAATGGTGCACTTTTATCTCCAACTCGAGAGATGAACCTCCCGAGTCCTGCCAACCTCCCCCCTAACTGCTGAACCTCTTTGGGTGAACGGGGAGGGGTCATACCAAGGATGGCTTTAACCTTATCAGGGTTGGGTGCTAGACCCTCGGGAGTAAGGAGATGGCCGAGAAATTTCCCTTTACTTGCCCCAAAGACGCATTTTAACGGGTTAAGCTTTATTTTGCGCCTTCGTAGAGTAGAAAAGGTCTCTACAAGATCTACCAGGTGTTGCGGAAGAGACCTACTCTTAATCAGAAGGTCATCCACATACACCTCGAGGTTTCTACTTTTTTGCTCTTTAAACACTTGGTCCATCATGCGTTGATAGGTTGCGCCAGCATTTTTAAGCCCAAAGGGCATCACAAGATAACAATAGCAACCGTCATTAGTGATGAACGATGTGCAAGGGATATCAGGTTTGTGCATTCTTATTTGGTGATAACCAGAGAATGCATCTAAAAAACTCATAAACGGATACCCTACCGCAGAATCAACTAATAAATCTATCCGAGGCAAGGGGTAGAAATCTTTCGGGCACGCTTTATTCAAACGGGTGAAATCTACACACATACGCCACTTTCCCCCAGGTTTCTTAACCATTACAACATTCGAGACCCACTCGGGATACTGAATCTCTTGAATGAAGCGCGCTTTGAGGAGTTTAGCAACCTCCTCTCTGATGGGCTCTGCTAGCTTGACAGCTACATCCATCTTTTTTTGTTGGACGGGCTTGGCGGCCGGATCAACATTGAGATGATGGCAAGCCACGTCGGGATCCACCCCTGGCATGTCCTCCGCTGACCAAGCGAAGACATCCAGATTCTGCAATAGGCAAGATATCAACTCCGCCTTTTGATCTTCTGGCAATTCGGAGTTGATGGAGAGCTTTCTTCCTTCCCCTTCTGCGATGGGGACTTCTTGTGTCATCTGGGCAGGTTCCAGGTGAGCACCTTCTCTATTCTCAGCATCTTCTGAAGGAGTGGCTTCTGCTGCTGCTAGAAAGGCTGGGGGGGAAACCTCAGTCATGTTGACTGTTCGGAGGTAACACTCTCGAGCCTGCCTCGGGTCGCTCCTGACCCTACACTGGCGGCCATCCTTGCAGAACTTGATGGCTAGATGGTATGTTGAAATGATGGCGCGATATTTGTTTAGCAATGGTCTTCCAAAGATAGCATGATAGCTGCTCGGAGCATCTACCACTATGAACTGGATTTCTTTGGTCACCCCTCCGAGCGTCACCGTGAGTGTGACACTTCCTTCAACTTCCTTCCTTTCTCCTGAGAAGCCATAGAGTGGCCCTTCGGTGGAAAGCAGAGTCTTTCCAGTCCTCAGGGCTTCGAAAGTGGACTTAAAGAGGAGATTCACGGAGCTGTCGGTGTCGATGAGAATTCTATCGACCGTGAAGTTTCCGATGGCTGCCTGGACCACGATGGCATCATCGAAGGGGTTGGCGGTTGCAGGAAGGTCCTCAGAACCAAAGGTGACGACTTCAGAAGGTGGGGCAGAAGAAGTAGAAGCAACCTCAGTTCGCGAAAGCCTTGACAAAGAGGACTTTCGGGTAGACTCAGCCCCTGCTCCGCCATGGATGAAAAAGAGTCTTCCCAAGGCCCCCTCGTCGACAACATCAATACACTCATTTTGGATATCAATGAGCCCCAGATGGCCCTCATCCCTTATCTCTATGCACTCCTGGTGAACTTCAGCCACCTCCTTGCCCTTGGAGGTGGAAGGCCTTGAAGAATCATTCTTCCTGCCCAGGTCCTCGAGTTTACCCTCGGCGAGCAACCTCTCAACTAGCTTCTGAAGAGCCTTGCAGTCTTTAGTCAGATGACCCTTCTCCTTGTGAAAATTACAGAACTGAGAGTTGTCTCTGGGCTTCCAATCTCTCTGAGGCCCTTGCCTCTTTTCTTCAACCTTCTTCTGGATTACTTGGGCAACCTCTTCAAAGTCGATGCCTAGATCTGGAAGCTCTTCCATAGGGCTGCTCCCGTGAGGATTTGAAGCTGGCAGGGCTCTCTGAAGAATGGGGAGCGCTTGAAGGGGAACGGTGGGAGCGGCGGCCAACGGCAGTCTCTGATCATGAAACTGTTGATGGCCAAGGAAGGGTTTCTTATGGCGGAGGTTGCGCCCCTCTGAGGTGGAGGGTGGAAATCAGGCCGGGGAGGCTTACTGTGGTACTGATTGTTGGAAGAGGAGTTGGAGACATCCCTTCCTCCAGCTTTAGCTGTCAGGGATGAGATATAGGTTGGATTGGCATTTTCCCCCTCAATAAAGCGATTAGCTATCGCGATGAGCTCCTGATAGGTTGACGGTGCCTTTGTTGTCACTTTGAATTTCAACGGGCCCTCCCAGAGGCCGTGAATCAGGGCAACTTTATAATAATCGGGGTTCATATTCCTTACCCCTTGAATTTCCTTCTGGAACCGATCAACGAATCTTGCCACCGATTCATTGTCTCTTTGTCTAATATCAAAAAGGGCTGCCGGCCCATCCTTTCTCTTCTTAGAGGTTGTAAACCTCAGGAGCAGCTCGCTGCGAAGCTCAGCGAAGGAGGAAATGGTGCCTGGAGGCAACTCATAAAACCATTCTCTTGCTTGACCATCAAGAGTGGTCACTAGAAGTTTACATTTCAGGGCGTCAGAGAGGCTTCTCAATGCTACTGCCCATTCGAATGCCTGCAGGTGGGAGATCGGATCAGTCTCCCCCGAATAAAAAGGGAGACGAGGTTCTCTGAAATTGCTTGGCACCGACTCCCATCGGATTCGATCGACGAAGGGAGAGGGAGTTTCTGAATCAGTAGAAGGGCGGACTGGAGGACGAAACTCTGCGAGCTCTGCGGATTGCCGATCAACAAAGTCTAGTCGGCGAGCCGGGGTCCCTCGGGCTGCTTCCCTGAAGAAATCCATTAGGGGGGCGAACTGATCCACCTGAGGTCGCGGGGGAGCTGCGGACTGAGCTTGGTGGAGAGGCGGAGGCGCAGTCGCAGGCGACTGCTGAAGAGGGGTGCGATGAGCCGGGGTCCGGCGGACTGGAGTCTGGCGGACAGGTGTCTCAGCAACTTCTTCAGCAACCTGGGGAGCAAGTCGCTGAGTCAATGCTAACAGGGCTTGGTTGATCGTATCGAGCCGCTGGTCAGTCTCTCTTCGAGATACTTCGGCTTCCCAGCGGGACTGCTCCAACGCCTCCCACAGCGAATCATCGGGGGAGCTGGAGCGGTCGGAGCGACGACCTCGGCGGTCTGACATTTCTATCCGCAGTTTCAAAAAACTGCTCGAATCTGAAGGTCACGTGTTAACTGTTGATGCTCAAAAAGCGACGGACTTGGGCACCACCAGCTAACCGTTTGAGCACTTGGGGAAGAAAAAGGAAAAACAAACTGCGAGCAGCAGTCTACTTGGCGGACTAGAAAAGGAACAGAAAAGCAGGAGCCGTGGAGCACGACAACACCGGACTTCGCCCGTCGCGGCCTGAATGCCTCTCCTGCGACGGGCTTACTTTTGATTACAAAGAAGGGGTTACAAGAAGGGAAAAGCAAAGCCAAGCAGAAAGCAAGCTGGAGACCGCAAAGTCAGAGATTCGAGTCCGCAGCCTTTAACAAGTGGGCTCCTGGGCTCGAGTCAGCGTGCTTTGAGTGCACCACTTCCCCCTATTTATAGGATGGGGGCCTGCCCAAGCGGGCAGGGCTAAAATAACCGGCTGCCCGGGGTACAAAAGAGCCGGGCAGCGGTGACGGGAATCAAAAAAGAGAAGGAACAAGCAGTCCGCGCGGGACAGGCGGACTGGGCCAGCGAGCTGGAGACCTCCCTTGGTCGTACTGAGCGCGTGACTTTTAAACTAGCCGCGACCTGAGCGACCTGGGCGGCCTGACTCGGAGCTTGCCGGTCTGAGCCTGACTCGCCGATCTAGCAGAGCTGGGAACTGAGGGCGACCTGAGCGGACGGATTTCTGGAGTCCGCCTAGGTGACGGACCATATCCACTGGCGAGCTGGGCGAACTGAGTACTTAAGTTCAGCGAGGGAAGGGCAAGATGCCTAGCTGGAAATGTTGCGGATTCTGGGGTTAACAATAAATGCCAACTTATATGTTCCTTTATTTCCAGTTTCAAGTATGAAAAGAGACAAGGACCCATGGTTACTTGGGTCCCGAACATTTAATCTATTTTCTTGTAGGTAAAGAAATGTTCTACCATATAGGACAAGTGGTACCTTTATAGTGGGTGCTTAAAGCACATGACAGGAAGAAAGGACAAGCTAACCAATTATATGTCTAAGCTAGGTCTAAAGGTGATCTTTGGTGATTCCAGCTTTGTTCAGACAGAAGGATATGGGGATTTCTGTATTGGATATGTTACATTCAGCAAGGTAGCCTATGTGAGTGGTTTGAGACATAACCTCATATCAGTAAGCCAGCTATGTGATGCAGGCTATCAGGTTTGCTTTTCTGAATCTCAATGCATTATTTCTTTAAATAGCAAAACTGTTCTAACAGGATTTAGACAAGACAACATTTATATAATCAATTTTAATTCTACAAGCTCAGAAATTTGTTTATTTAATCAAATCAACAATAATAATACTCTTTGGCATAAAAGACTAAGTCATGTAAACCTTAGAAATATTGCTAAGTTATCAAAAGACAACCTTGTTAGAGGATTGCCATCTTGCCCCTACAAGAAGGAAAGCCTTTGCAGGGCTTGTCAAATATGCAAGCAAACTAAAAATTGTTTTAAATCTGTTAATAAGAGTGATTCACCTAGGATTCTGTATTTTCTTCATATTGATCTTTTTGGACCCATTGCTGTAAAGAGCTTAGGAGGGAAGTTTTATACTTTAGTTATTGTAGATAAATTCTCAAGGTTCACTTGGGTTTTATTCTTGAAACACAAGTCTGATAACTTCAAGCTTCTTATAGACTTTCTTAAAGGCATAAGGATTGAGTATTCTACTCAAGTATTTTTGATCAGAAGTGATCATGGTACTGAGTTCGAATTTATTCCCATGCAAAAATTTTGTGAGATGGAAGGTATCAAGCATTGTTTCTCTGCTCTTAGAACTCCTCACCAAAATGGGGTTGTTGAAAGGAAGAATAGAACACTCATTGAAGCTGCAGGTACATTACTTGATGAGGCTTTCATGCCACTATCCTATTGGGAAGAGGCTGTGAGCACATCAAACTATGTCTTGAACAGAAGTTTGATACACAAACTTAAGGGCAAGACTCCCTATGAATTGCTCAAAGGGAAGAAACCTAAAATAGATTATTTTAGAATCTTTTGTTGCATTTGTTATATTCACAACAATAACAAGATACATCTTAGAAAGTTTGAATCCAAAGCTGCAATGGGAATTTTTCTAGGATATTCTCAAGTCAGCAAGGCATATAGGGTATTTAAAACATCAACATTAAAAATGGAAGAATCTATTCATATTTCTTTTGATGAAGCTAATATGTTTTATAAGGAGAAGGAAGCTTCTACCAGTAACTCTTTGCAGGTACACCAACTTTGTGAAAAATTGGATGATCTCAACCTTACTCAAAAGGTTACATCACATTCCTCCTCACAAGTTGATGAAGAAAGCGAAGAAGAAACTTTGGAAGTGGCTGAACTTCCTCCAACAGCTAACTCAATTCCACAAGAGGAATTATTTCCCCAAGCTATTGCTGAACCAACTCCACCACCTAAACTTGTCACACTTAGAGATCACCCTACATCTCAAGTGATTGGAGACATATCAGCTGGTGTGCAGACAAGGAATCAACTCAATAAAAACTTGATGCATGCCTGCTTCTTATCTCAAATTGAGCCCCAATCCATTAATGATGCTGAGCAAGATCCACACTGGATTATTGCAATACAAGAGGAGCTTAACCAATTTGAGAGATACAGAGTTTGAGACTTAGTTCAAAGACCCAAAGACTACCCAGTCATTGGAACTAAGTGGGTTTTCAGGAATAAGCTTGATGCCCATAGATCAATCATAAGGAAAAAAGCAAGATTTATTGCTCAAGGCTATTGGCAAGAGGAAGGCATTGATTTTTACCAGACTTTTACACCTATTGCCAAGCTAGAAGCAATCAGGATATTTTTTGCTTATGCTGCACATAAGAAGTTCAAATTATATCAAATGGATGTCAAGAGTGCCTTTCTCAATGGAAAACTAAAGGAAGAGGTTTATGTTGAACAACCTCCAGGTTTTATCTCTACAACCCATCCCTCTTATGTTTTTAGATTGCATAAAGCTCTCTATGGTCTAAAGCAAGCTCGAAGAGCTTTGTATGAAACCTTAGCTAGCTTTATCTTAGAGTATAAATTTTTTAGAGGCATAGTAGATAGAACTTAATTTATTAGACATCATCATGATAGAATCTTGTTAGTACAAATTTATGTAAATGATATAATTTTTTGTTCTACTGATTCCAAACTATGCAAAAGGTTCTCTGACCTGATGCATTCTAAGTTTGAAATGAGTAGTATGGGTGAATTGTCTTACTTCCTTGGTCTCCTAGTGAAGCAATCACCTGATGGCATCTTCATATCTCAGTCCAAGTATGCTAAGGAATTAGTGCAAATATTTGGGATGGCTGATGCCTTAGCAATGAAAACACCCATGGCTTCCAATGTTGTGGTTGATTCTGATGAAAAATGTAAACCTGTTGATCAGAAAACATATAGGGCTATTGTTGGATCCCTATTATACCTCACAGCAAGTAGACCAAACATCATGTTCTCTACATGTCTTTGTGCTAGGTTCCAAGTGAACCCTAAAGAATCTCATCAAATTTTGCTAAAAAGAATTTTGAGATATATAAAGGGTTGCCCTAATCTAGGACTTTGGTATCCAACAAGGTTAGAGTTTTAGTTAACTAGACACTCAGATGCTTACTATGCTGGATGTAGAGTAGACAAGAAAAGCACATCAGGAACATGCCAGTTTCTTGGTGATAGGCTTGTGTCTTGGTTTTGTAAGAAGCAAACATCAGTGTCCACTTTAACTATAGAGGCTGAATTCATTGCATCTAGCAGTTGTTGTTCACAGATAATGTTTATTCAAAATCAATTGCTGGATTATGGATACAATCTAAATAATTCAATTATATTTTGTGATAGTAATAGTGCAATTTCTATTGCTCAGAATCCAGTCCATCATTCTAGAAATAAGCATATAGAAATAAGACATCATTTCATTAGAGATAGTGTAGACAAAAAGAAATTAGTATCAACTTTATCCCCACTGATTTTCAAAGAGCAGATATCTTCACCAAGCCTTTGGATGAAAAGAAACATCTATTCTTCCTAAATCAGCTTGGAATGATAAATGGAATGGATTAATTTATTTTTGTCTGTGTTTGAAGATCTGTTCACAAATCGTCGATTAGAGATCGACGATCGGCGAACTCATCTTGAGCTCTATCGTCGACCTGAGGTCAATGACAACTCTGCATGAAGCTAAAATCGTCGACCAGAAATAGATGACCTTTATTTCAGAAAATAAATAGTCGACTTGAGATCGACGATCTGTTTTCCCTCTTCATTTAGAGGCCGACGATAATATTTGTCTATAAATCTGTCGTCGACCTACGAGCAAAGTTTTCTTATCTTATCGTAGGACAGAGCCCGACCTTTCGTATTCCAAAGAAAAATCAATATTAAGGTTTCTCATCGTGCTCTATCCCGCGCCTTCCAAGTTCTCTTGCACTTGATCTTTGATTTCTTTGCAGGACTCTAATGGCGATTTCAGCGGCCGTTCTTACTTCGATGAAGTTCGATACAGGATTCGATATTGACATGGATTCCTTCAACCACTGTAATCAAATCTTCTTGGATATACTGAATCTCTTCAAAGAACAGAATCTGATGAAGATAATTTCCACCAGGATCGAGATTCCAGCATCTGAAATTAAGGAATGGGTTTACTCTTCAACATCTCCAGATGAATCGACTATGGTTGGAACTATTTCTAGAACCAAGGTTACTCTAACTCCAACTATACTTTCTAAAATTTTTGAATTAGTGAATGAAGAAGATGCTCTAGAACTAGATACCTCTTGGTATAGTTCAATGCTTATAAGAATGGGTCATCCAAAAGGAATGCCATCAAAACTGCTTAAGAAAAATCTGTCTGTAGAATTTAAATTCTTGGCAGATGTCGTTTTTAAAGTTCTGATGGGCAAGCATACATCTCATGACAACATTAACAAGCAGCAGTTCTCTGTGATGTCTGCTCTAGTTAATAGGAAATCTATAAACTCGGCAGCTCTTTTCTTCGAGTTGATTAAAAGGAAAAACTCTAAGAGGTACATTTTGGGAAGAAATTTGGGAATATTTCTCTACGCTAAGGCTCCAGAATTGCTTGTCTCCCAGACCCAATTCAATAATGCCAGTAAGAGGTTGGACTCCTCTCTATTTGTAAAGTGGGAGAGAACCATTCCTAGGCCTTCCAATGCCTCCAGGACTTCCCAAGATAAAAGAGCTGATGTAGCTGCTTCCCAACCCCAGAAGATGTTCCTCTCTCTGTCTCAACCTCAGTCCCCTCAGCTCCTGCCTCCCAAATCCAATCCTCTCATGTTCCTTCACCTCAACCTCCTGCTTCACCTATCCAAATTCAAACCTCCCCAGATCATCCTGCATCTCCTCATGCAGATCATCATGCATCTCCTCAGCACATTGCTTCTCATATCATTCCTCCATCCTTACCCTCTCAGATTCTCTCTGATCCCATCCAAAAGGATGTTCCATCATCATCTCTTCCCCCTTGTGTTCCTCCATCCTCCTCTTTTCCTGAGTTCACACATACATACTTCCCTTCTGCCTTCTCAGTTTGTTCAAATTGTGGACATCAAACTCCTTACACCTCCTCTAATCTTGAACCCCTATACCTTAATTTCTCAGATATAGCTCAAGATCTATTGAAATTCATTTCTCCCTCCTTAGAGCAACTTATAGCCCAAGCTATAGCTCCTCTCACTGCCTCCATCAAAACTCTATCCAATAGAGTTGCTGCCCTCTCCTCTGTCCCTTCTTTTGGGGGCCTGGCTACAGATGCCTCTATAGACAGGCAGGGGGAGATATCCAATGAAGAAGCTCATATGCTCTCTCCAGCAGCAGCAGATTCAACAAATTTGCAAGAAGATGACTCCTCAGATGATCTGATGGGTTCAGAGATTGAGATTATTGATATTGATACTGATAAAGAAGAAATAGTTTTTCTAGAAGTTTTGACTGTTGGTGATTGTTTCATCAATCCCACAGTAGATATCTTTGGGTTGTTGAGTTCCTTCTGTACACTTTATCTACATTGTCTTCCAAGTATAAAGCCACCTTTGGCTATTGTGTGTTGTACTCCCTCTATAAGTCGTGAAGTTGCCAGACAACTAAAGACAAGTTTTGAAGTTCCTCTAGCAGAAAAAGTCTGATTCTCCTACTTTAAGATCTTCTGGTGAAACCTATGTTTTGGATGATAGCCCCATTCCAAGTCTTGATGATCTCATTGCTCAAGATTTTGCTATAGAAATTATAGAAGTTCCTGCTGAAGTTATCTCTCCTCAAGCTGAAAAGGAAGTTCCAAAAGAAGTAATTTGAGAGATTGATGCAATGTATGATAATCCCCAAGGCTCATTTGATGATGATCAAGATTATGATTCAAATTCTAATGACAGCAAAAAGAAAGTGTCTAAGAAAAGGAAAGCTCCACCTAAGGCAGTTCCAAAGCCAAATCCTCATATTGACACTCCATACTACATACTCCAAGTGATTACTCCTTATCAAGGAATGCCACAATAGATGTGGTTGTCAAAAAATGAGCAAAAGGCTAGGAAGATGAAAAGAAGGTACTCTCCTCCACCTCAAAAGTTTAGGAGAGGTCCTCCTCCGCCTCCTCCATCTATAGGAGCTTAAGGAAATGTGACTCAAAGTTCAATTATCTCTAAGCCTTCAAGGTCATCTCCTTCTCAAGCTCAGAAGCCAGCACCTTCTTAGCATCAGAAGCAAGCTCCTTTTGGATCTCAAAGGCATTCTACATCTCAATCTTCTAAGTCCAAAGGCAAGTTCAGTCAAGCTCCTCCTCCATGATCTCTATACTCCTGTCAAAAGCAACAAAATCTTGTATCAACAAATTTTCAAGCTCAATCTACCCAATTTATAAGTTTATCTCAGAAGCCATCACAGGATGCTGATCTAGAGAAACCTTCCTCTCCTCCTGCTGATCCAGAGCTTGATCCTAACTTCAGGATGGCCAGACTTAATGAGCTAATTGGATTGTCTCAGATTAACAAAGCAAGAAAAGAAGGATAAGATCACTCATAGTTTACTACTATGTCTTCTTACAGAGAAAAAGAACTTAAAAGGCTGCAAATAAGTAAGAAAGTATTCAATCCTACTGAATATATGTCACTTCATCTATAAGCAATTATACCCAGAGCACCTCTCAGAAAACCCTTGGTGAGCAAGACTTGAAGATGTATAAGAATGAAGCAGAAGACCCAACCAGAAAGACTATCTTTGCTATATCTTCTCCTGCTCCTCCTGAAAATCCTTAAGTCATTCTTTAAACCTTTACTATTTTACTATTTTATCTGAACTGAATGTGGAGTACATTGCTAAAATATATCTGTGGTTAATTTAAATTTTATCAGATATGTATGGCCTTGTATTTTTAGTTTTATTCTATGTTGAGTGACCTCACCCAAATAGGGGGAGATAATTGGAACCTTTTTTTGATTTGGGCTAGGTACACTCTTAGGTTATTGACCCACATGTATAGCCAGGGTCAAGGTCTAGGTCTAAGAAAGTCTCTACGATTCAGACTTCTTTAGACAAGCTGTGGACTTTTCTCTCCAAGATCTCAAACTCAGAAGAATTCTGTGATTTTCATATCAGTTCGACTTTCGTCGAACTAAGCTCGATTATCATTGATCTCCGATCGATGATCTCAGGGCTTAGTCTCTGAACTGATCTCGACGATCTACGAGCTCAGGTCGACGATTTCTCTTTTGTTCATAGTTGTCTCAGATCGCAGATAGTTGATCTCAGCTCGACGATCTTCCAGCTCAGATCGACGATCATTCTCTGTGTCCGACTTCTTATATTTTTAGCAGCTCTCTTGAAGGTTTATTTCCTACTTCATTGATTCTATTAATGTCAAATAATCTCTGCTAGTTAATGCTGATTATCTCAAGGCATATCTCCATTATTTTACAGCATTAACTATGGTGTTTCACAGAGTTATTATTCTGACTTATTTGCCAAGACAGTTGGGGAGAAAATTTATTGCCAGAATTTGTAGCCAATTCTCTCCTCATTTTCTGCAGTAATCTAAGGAATGTTTTTGAATCTCAAAAATAGACATTCAGACTGGTTAATTGACAGACATGCAGATTCAGAAATAGACTCTCAGAGGACACAAGCATTTCTGCAATAACTCTCAGTATTCTCAATTTGCTCTCAGAAAATAGAAGAAGAAGAACAAATTTTCATCTTGAGTCTTCTTCAGTTCTATCTTCAGGAATCTACAGAGACAGAAAATCAACATCATTCTACACATTCTGAAGGGAAAGAACACTAGTCTATTGAAGACCTATACCTTGGACAAGGCTTCCATCTTCCTGAACCTACTCAATATCTCAGGGGGAGCTTTTGCATCATCAAATCCACTTAGTCTTCTCATTTGCTTAGAGAAAGAGAAGACTGTAATCTATTTTCTTTTACCTCTCTTCTATAGGGTTATTAATCCCTTCAAAAGTTAACTCCTTAGTGATAGGGCACCTGATCAAAAACCTATTGGTTTTTAGGCACTTGATCAAAAGCCTGAAGGGTTTCTAGATCTACCTGAAGCAGATCTTATGGTGATAGGACACCTGATCAAAACCTAAGTGGATTCCTATCAGAGTGGTAGAATAGTGGATGTACCAAGATTTGGGGAACCACTATAATTTTCTCTTGTCATCTGGTTGCTCATCTTTCTTTATTTCTATTGTGTTGTGATGTCTTTAGTTTTACTTCTCTTATACTTATAAGTAACACCTATTTAAATTCCGCTATAAAAATTAATTAAAAGTTTTTAATACTCTATTCACGCCCCCCCCCCACCCCCCCACCCCCCCCCACCCCCCGAGTAGATTTGAACTATCACCTCACTTCCAAAAAGCATTCCCAAAGAGGCTCCAACGAGTCACCAAAAAAGACCCAGTTTGCTAGGGAATCTTGAAAACTGGGTAAACACAACCACACACAGAAAAACCAAAGAGCAAAAACCACGCTCTTACAATGACATATTCCAAAAACACGTCAACATAATGCCCTGACATCATAAACACATCAGATAATGAATTAAACCAAATATCAAAAAATTGGGGGCGTTACAACAACTTCCCCTAAAAGAATGTTTCGTCCCAAAACTTTACGCACAAAGTCTCTATTACAATAGAAAAAAAATTTACAAAGGGTTATTGAAAAGATTACATACCAATCAACTAGGAGAATAGATGAGGATGAACCTCCCTCATAGCTGACTCCAACTCCCAAGTGGCATTTTCCACGTCTTGTTTTCGCCACAAAACTTTAACCATTGGTATGGTTTTCCTCTGCAACACTCGATCTTTAGTATCCAGAATACGGACAGGCACCTCAACATAAGAAAGATTAGGCTCCAACTAGGTCACAACATCAAGAATCTGTCAGTCGCTAAGCACATATTTCTGTAACTGGCTCATGTGAAACACGTCATGCACACTAGGAAAATTTACGGGCAAATATAGCCTATAAGTTGATACACCAATGTGCTAAACAACCTTAAGAGGTCCCACATACCCCGGGTGTAACTTATGATCCTTTCCAAATCTCTTAATGCCAGACATTATGGAAAAATTCAGAAAAACCAGGTCCCAACCTATAAACTCAAAATCATTCTTTTGATGGTTAGCGTTTTCTCATAATGCTCCTGAGCTATACAGAGCTTTTCTATTATATGCTTAACAGAAATTTCCATTTCTTCTAACGCTTCAGGACATGAGAATGGTCTCTCACCAACCACGACCCAAAACAAGGGAGTTCTGCATCCCCCCCCCCATACAAGGCCTCAAATGGAGCCATCTGGAAACTTTTTTGATAACTGTTGCTGTATGCAAACTCCATCAATCTGATTCGTTCATCCCACGCTCCTCCGTGGTCCAAAATATAACATCTGATCATATCCTCCATGATCCGATTTACTCTCTCCGTTTGACCATTAGTCTGCAGATAATAAGCGGTAGAATACCTCAGATCGGTACCCAACCCTTATTGTAAGATTTTCAAAAGCGAGATGTAAACCTGGAGTTCCGATCTGATACAATGCTAACTGGAACTCCATGCAATCTGATGACTTCAACTAAGTATAATTTGGCTATCTTCTTCCTGGAGTAGCCAATCTTAAATGGCATGAAGTGAGCACACTTCGTCAGTCGATATACTATCAACCAAACAAAATTGTTACCTCGGGGTGATCTCGGTAAACCCGTAATGAAGTCCATGGAAATACACTCTCACTTCCAACTTGGAATATCCAAATACGCCAACTTGCCACCGGGACTTCTATGATTGGCCTTAAGACGCCTACATGTAAAATTTTCGGACACAAACCTGGCTATATCACCCTTCATTTTAAACCACCGGACAATCCGCTTTAGGCCTTGATACATCTTTGTAGAACCTGGTTGGTAGCCAACACTAGAACCGTACACCTAACTGCACACCTTAAATAGAATGTCCTCAAAAGAAGGGATACAAAATCTATCGTTGTCCTTCAATGATGCAGGCCCATGGTTTCAACGAATCAAACTACGCATTCTTAAGTATGGTAACTATAATAAAGACGTAGTGAGCAATATTTCTCTAAAATTAATACAAACGATGATTCCTACAATATAACAATGCACAACGCAAAGGGTCGCTACCCCTTATGAAGATTGAACAAGGGATATATTCCAATGTTCGCTCAAGCGAATTGGACCTAACCGATCCAGACAATTAGTAATTCAAAATAAAATTATACACAAACATTCACAATTCCTTTAAGGGAAAATCCGGACTAAAATAGTGATTTAAAATTAAGTACAAATCAATCCCAAAATTAATAAATATGAGTGTATACCAAATCACTTGAATGCAAGGGGAAATCAAGGGTGACGAACCCTATTTCTTCTATTGTTAACGAGATCTAACCGCTCCAATTATACGAGAATATTCGGAAGAAAACATGCTTAAAATTTTAGATTTTAAATAGCACGATTTCAATATAAATAAGGACAATTAACTAGCCTTCTAATTCCACCAAAACCTCACAAATAATATAGTAGAAATCACACAAAAGAGGTGTAGGAATCATTACCTAATCCCAAGAAGTCCGTCCACGATATTGAGTGGCAGAAGCGCTCACGACAGTGGTTGATTTTTCGATTTCCACGCAAACCCACGGATCCGCACCGGACAATGAAGTTGCAAGCCGTTCTTCCTTTGCAATAACCTTTGGATTGAAAGAAATTTTGAGAGACTATATATATGGAAAGTGGAGAGAGAAAAGGTGCTGGAAAAAGGTTCAGGGTGGTCGGGTTTGGTTTGGTGATGATGAGGGTGGTTGGGTTTGGGTATTGGATTGGAAGAGAGGGCTCGAGTTGGTGGTGGAGGTTGTGGCCAAGTGGTGGAAGGGGAGGAAAGAGGGTGGCGGCTAGGGAGGTGGACGGCTAGGGTTTTGGGAGTGAAGAAATGCTCTATGTTTTGGAGGAGATAAGAAGAGGGGATATTAGTGGAGAACTAGTGGTGGAGGAGGAAGAGGAGGAGGCCGAGAGATAGAGAGGGGAGTAGAGGTGGCCGATGGCCAAGAAGAAGAGAGGGGGAAGGGGGCAAAATCTTTCCTTAGAGGAAAGGGGGAAAGAGGGGGAAAATTCAAAAGCTTGAATTCTAGGTTTTTTCTTTTTCTTCTTTACTACTAAATTCTTCATAACCATGGCTATATATATCCTACACCACTTCACCTCCTCCATTCAAAATTCAACATGAAACTATGATGGTTATATGCACCCATCATAATACATGAAATAAAAATACATGAAATAAACTTTTAAAATAAAAATGCTTAAAAATTAAATTTGTAATAATATATAATTATAAATATTTAATTTATAATTATATATTTTTATATAATGGCGGCGGCGGATGTCGTGCAAAACATATAGCAGCGATGGCGAAGGGCGTAGTGGTAGAACCCAATCCTCGAGCTTGTTGCAATGATCATCCCAATCCAAAAACTCCTTATGACGGGGATCAACGGCCGCATCAGCATCGTCTACATCAATCCTCCCCCACTCAAAATTACTCATCACCGTTGAGTGGACCGTGAGGTGAGAACAATCAAAAGCAGCAACAACATGAGGAAAATCTAGCCCCGTTATCCATGTCATAGTAGCATGAACATCCATCAGCACTGAGAACCTATCTGGCAAAGAAACAACAAGACTTCTTAGGAAACTCGAAAGGGTGTCAAGCAAAAGAAAAAAAGTTTGAATCTTACCATCCGGTTCAAGAACCAAGGAGTCCACATGGAAATTAAATACAACAACACTAACACTCCCAGACCTAAGAGAACATTTACTGGGAGGAAGAAACGAGGAAGAAAGCCACTCTGGTGGAACAGAGACGTACAGTAAAAAATCCAGAAACTTTAAATTAACTGAAACACCCTGTGCTATATAAAAATTTGAAATGAAAGCATGAAATCCGATTTTCTTCAAAATCATAGATGGGTCGGAGTTCTTATGTTTTAATTTATTAACGGAGCCTAAAGGCATCTGCTCGGGGACTGACTAGACTAAACCCAAATCAATAAATATAACATCGAACGGTCTCGAAAAGGAGTAGAAGTGCGTGCAACATAACTTAAAATGAAACACTAACGTCCTAGATATATTAGGAGAGAATCCATGTGCTACATGACAAGACCCAAACACGGAGGATAAGGAGTTAAGTCAGGTGGCACTGGAGCCTTATAATTAGAGATGATTTTAATGGGCTCCAAATTAACTTTTTTAATTTTATATTTTAAATACTCACGCTTGGCAAGAAGATATGATAAGGAGAACTGCACATCATGAAAAATAGAGTTGGACGCTCTCGGATGTGACAGGATGTGCGAGCGATACAACTCAAGGGGTCTTTCTATAGTCACTAACGTGTAGAAATGAGGGTCATCAAAAGGCGGTGGGTAAATGCGTGCAACCAGGTGTGGTATATAATTATGTATAGGGTACACCACATCCCGAGGCACAATTGCCAAAGAATAAGAATCAGTCGTAGTCGAGGACAGGACTTTAGGACACGTAGAAAAATGAACTCTCAAAGGTGACGCGAAGTCAAATCTACGAGGTGTAGTGAAAAGAACAAATACTAATGCGCTCAACCTAGTAATATCTATATGCTGCGACAATGCAAATGTAGGAACTAATAAAGTGGGAGTTACACAAAAACTCAGACTCGGACTACAGATTCCACATCCTAAAAAGTCAACTAATGTGGGAAAATAATCAGGAGGAAGGGTAGGCAAAATCAAATCAGGGATAACATCCAAATTAGTATAAATTACACCCAATGGTGATATCAACAAAGAACTCTCATCCGGGTGTACAACCAAAGATTTGTCCAAAGGTACCCTTCCCTCAGGTGGTAAATCATCCAAAATAACACTAGGGGCATCCTCACTCTCAGGCTCCTCAGACAAGTCGGATATAATCTCAATAGGTGCAATCGTAGGCTCTATCATGATTGGGATCGTATCCTGGAGAGAGCACACATTAATAGGGTTGTCAGATATAACACTAGCAGTGTAAAAAATAAGTAATAGAATACTCTCACAGATCAGAATGTAATCATCGCTATGGATTCCCTCATTGTCAGGCTCATCAGAATCGTCGGACACTAACACACATGAAGGAATAATCTCACCTAGCTGGTCATCTTCAGGATCAAGAGATACTATATCCACATCAGAATCCTCAGAGGTATCAGTCACTATCCCAAGGGGCTTAGACATCGAGGATAACGGAGACAAAGATCTAGTAGTAACATATTTGGAGTCCAAGACATATGACCTATTAGGAATAGTTTCCCTAAAGGTGGGTGTTGGCACACTATGGGCAGATCGAACTTTTAGTGGGACTAATCTAGCGTTAGGTTTATAATAATTCATATAGGCAGGTATGGGACTAGCGCCATAACGATACTCACTCACAGGCTTGGTGTTAGTAGTGCGGAGATAGGTGGGATAAAATTTATCTGAGAGTAGGCTACACATTGCCCGCCAAGTTTGTTTATAACAACCAATATGAAGCTCTTCGTTTAACCAAACTACCTGGGCTTGACCTATTAACCGCTCTCGGGCGATGTTAACCTTTTGGTAGTCGTCCCATTTGTGATAATAAAAATAAAGTTCAACCCACTTAAGCCAGTCCCTAAAATTGTGAGAATTCCCATAACCATCAAATGTTGGTATCTCACTCCTAGAGCGAGGAATAGTGTGGGGACGGTTGGCTTTCCTTGGGTATGATGACAAGGCTGGGGTAGGCGTTAGGTTCCTAATCAAGTCAAAAATCTCATCCACTATGGGTGAATAAACTGGTTTCCTAATGTTTGACATGGAATCAGAATATTTTAATCGGGAAACATTAACTTCGTAGGCCATATCAGTGAGAACTGGTCAAAAATTTACCTGGATTTTTTTCACAAACAATGAAAAATGAACCTTACCCACTAAACTCTAGAAAAGACGGAATTGTTCCCGTTTAGCAACTAAGGTAATTAATAAATGATTTTTACTTTCTTGCTGAAAATATTATGAAGATTATTAAAAAATATTTTTTGTTTTTTTTGCAGATAAATAAAAATATAGGCCGCTATTTGTAGACCAAAAATTTAAAATTTTGTTTTATTATTTTTGCAGAAGAAATGTGCAAGTGCGTGTCGACATACTAAGCAAAAAGGGGGGAGGATGCCAATTATGAAATTGACGTGAACCTCCCTCTGATACCAAATTGATGCAGGCTCTTGGTTTCGACGGATCAAACTACGTGTTCTTAGGTATGGTAACTAAAATAAATAAGTAGCGAGCAATATTTCTCTAAAATTAATACTAACGATGATTCCTACAATATAGCAATGCATAACGCAATGGGTCGCTACCCCTTATGAAGATTGAACAAGGGATATATTCCAATCTTCGCTCAAGCGATTAGGAGCTACCTCATCCGGACAATTAGCAATTAAAAATAAAATTATACGCAAACATTCACAATTCCATTAAGAGAAAATCCGGACTAAAATAGTGATTCAAAATTAAGTCCAAATCAATCTCAAAATTAATTAATATGAGGGTATACCAAATCACTTGAATGCAACGTGAAATCAAGGGCGATGAACCCGATTTCTTCTAGTGTTCACGAGATCTACCCGCTCCAATTATACTAGAATATTTGGACGAAAAAACGTTTAAAATTTTAGATTTTAAATAGCACAATTTCAATATAATTTAGGACAATTAACTAGACTTAAAATTCCACCAAAACCTCACAAATAATATGGAAGAAATCAAACAAAAGAAATGTAGGAAACGTTACCCAATCCCAAAAAGTCCGTCCAAGATATTGAGTGGAGGAAGTGCTCACGATGGTTGTTGATTTTCTATTTCCACACAAACCCACGCATTAAGTCCGGACGATGAAGTTACAAGCCATTCTTCCTTCGCAAAAACCTTTGGAGTGAGAGAAATTTTGAGAGACTATATATATGAAAAGTGGAGGGAGAAAAGGTGGTGGAAAAAGGTTGAGGGTGGTCGGGTTTGGTTTGGTGATGATAAGGGTGTTTGGATTTGGTTGTTGGATGGGAAGAGATGGCTCGGGTTGGTGGTGGAGGTGGTGGCCGAGTGGTAGAAGGGGCAAAAAGAGGGTGGCGGCTAGGGAGGTGGTCGGCTAGGGTTTTGGGAGGGAAGAAAGGATCTATTTTTGGGAGGAGATAAGAAGAGGGGCTATTAGTGGTGAACTAGAGGAGGAGGAGGAGAGGTGGATGAGAGATAGAGAGGGGAGTAGAGGTGGACGTCCGCCAAGAGGAAGAGTGGGAGAAGGGGGCCGAATCTTGCCTTAGAGGAAAGGGGTGAAGAGGGGGAGAATTCAAAAGCTTGAATTCTAGGTTTTTTTTTATTTTTATTCTTCACTACTAAATTCTTCATACCCATGGCTATATATAACCTACACCACTCCATCTCCTCCATTCGAAAGTAAAAATAAAACTATGATGGTTATATGCACCCATCATTACGTGAGATAAAAATAATACAACATGATGTTTATATGCACCCATCATAATACATGAAATAAACTTTTAAAATAAAATTGCTTAAAAATAAAAACCGTTCCGGGAACGAGTCACTCATTTCATTGCTGAAAATATATAGTTATAATTATATATTTTTATATAATGTCGGCAGAGGACGTCGTGCAAAACATGTAGCGGCGATGGCAAAGGGCGCCTTGGTAGAACCCCATCCTCGAGCTTACGGCAACGATCATCCCAATCCACAAACTCTCTATGACGGCGATCAACGTCCGCATCAACATCATCTCCATCATTCAAGGTTCCCGCATCATCGATCGAAAAATTTGGTAACTCCCCTTTCTCAGTTCTCTTATAAAGGTGCAACAAATCAGGATCTTCCTTCTAATGTAGTATTGTGAGTGCAATCCTTGAAGGCTCAGCTACCTCCAAACTACTTGACGAGTTATAACTACCAACAAAAATATCCATTAAGAGAAATTCTTCTACCAACGAATCCCCGGAAAGATTAAAAATCTTAGTTGTCTTCCTGCTCAAGGCATCGACTACAACATTAGCTTTTCCCGGATGGTACTGGACGTCGACATCATAATGTGCTACATACTCTAACAATCTCCGCTAGCAAAGATTCAACTCCATTTTAGTGAAAATGTATTTTCAACTCTTGTGATTGGTGTAAATCTTACATAACGCACCATACAATAGATCCCTCCACCATTTTTACTGCATAAATTACAGATGCGAAATCCAAATCATGTGTAGGGTAGATCTTCTCATGAATCATTAACTGCTTAGACCCATACAAAATTACCTTTCCTTCTTACATCAGCACACAACCAAGTCCAACGTGCGATGCATCAACATATACGGAATATTCAATTCCTTCCGTAGGAAAGGTCAACACTGGACCAGTGTACAGTCTCCTCTTCAATTCCAAAAAAGCTTGCTCGCACTTATCGTTTAGAACAAAAGCTGCATTCTTCTGCGTCAGTTTCGTCAGTGGCATAGATAACATAGAGAAACCATATACAAACCTTCTATAATAGCCAGCCAACCCTAGGAAGCTCCTTATCTCCTTGGGTGTGGTGGGCCTATTCTAATCCATTATAGCATCTATCTTCTCAGGGTCAACTGAAATTCCATCTTTATTTACCACATGACCTAAGAAGGAAACCTGAGGCAACCAAAACTCACACTTGTTTAGCTTAGCAAACAACTTATGGTCCCTCAAAGCAGACAAAACTAAATGCAAGTGGCTGGCATGCTCTTCAGCACTTTGGGAATAAACTAGAACATCGTCTATAAATACGACCACAAAACGGTCTAGAAAATCCTTGAACACTTTGTTTATCATATCCATAAAGGCAGAGGGTGCATTCATCAAACCAAAAGATTACACCAAGAATTAAAAATGTTCGTGACGGGAACAGAAGGCAGTTTGTGGAATATCTGATTCACGGATCCTCAACTAATGGTAGCATGAACAAAGGTCAATCTTCGAAATAATAGAATTACCACGCAACTGATGAAACAATTCATCAATTCTTGGTAAAGGATATCTGTTCTTGATGGTGATCTTGTTCAATACCTATAATCAATGCAAAGCCTCATTGATCCTTCCTTTTCTTCACAAAAAGCATGGGGGCTACCCAAGGTGAAGAACTCGGCCTAATAGATCCTCTTTGAAACAAATCATCTAGCTGGGTATGCGACTCCTCTAGCTCATGAGTGTCCATTCGGTACGGTGCCTTAGCAATAGGATGAGTACCCAGCTCGAAATCTATCACAAACTCTACATCTCTCTCAAGTGGAAGACCAGGAAGATTATCAGGAAATACCTCAGGAAACTCAAGCACCACGAGGATCTTCTCTAAATTCGGCAAACCAACATTGGATTCCAAAACTGAAACCAAACAAGCGAAACATCCGGAATCTAAAAGCTTCCAAGCACATACCGCAGAAATAATCGGAGAACTCTAGTACGGATAACCATAAACACTCCTGGGTGGACCGTTGTCCATCTTGATGTCAATGCGCTTAACCTTGCACTGGATAACAACATCATATCAAAACAACCAGTCCATCCCCAATAGTACATCAAAATATTCCAAGTCTATCACCTTCAAATCAATAATCGCTAGAAAATCACCTAGCAGAATCAGACAACTCTAAATGCCTTTGTCCAATACCACTGAATCACCAGAGGGAAACTTGACATGAAACACATCGCCAACTTGATCCAGATTCAGAAGATGATGCTCAACAAAGGTCCTAGCCACAAACGAGTGGGTAGAACCAGAATCAAAAAGAATGTGGGCCCAAAAGTTCTTTACCTTAAACCTTCCTATAAAAAAATTTCGCATACGCGATTAAGAGGACAAAAATTGAACCTATAGCTATGAATAAAAAGCTAAAACTAGATTAGGATCTAACTTGAAATAACCTGAGTAGACGTCTGGGCTTTCTCAAGAGACACCAAGTTCAGCTTCCCCTTTCCCTTGTCCAAATGCTGCGACGGTGGCAAAGAATGAAGTGGAACTGGTTACAATAGGGGCTGATCCTACGAGCACATCGACTTGAAATATCCTGTCTGTCCGCATAGAAAGCAACCCTTTCCTTACCCAAACAGTGGTCAGCATCGTGCAACCTTCTTTTGCACAAAGTACAAACCAAATCTCCCTTAGGAGAACCCTGAATCGCATGAACTTGATCCTACTTCTGAGCTCCTATTCTCTTGAAACACTTCTCGAACGGATGGCCTGACCGGCCATAGAAACTGCATGTATCTTTGCTTCTTTTCCTAGAAGCATGACTACATTCCTTGGAGTTTCTTTCCTCATCAGATTTTCTCTTATCTTTTCTCAACTGCTGACCTCGGTTCTTAGCATTGTCGATCGCTTCGAACTTTAGAGCGGCTTCTACTGCTTTAGCATAGGTTTCTGATCCATAAGAATTTGCTAGTTATTGGATGTCACTCCTTAAGACCACCAAGAAAAAGTTTAACTCTACTGGCCTCAGAAATAACTAAATCGGCTCAGCTTGCTAAAATCCACCTCATACTCACTCACCGTGAGCTGCCTCTCCTTTAAGTGCAGGAAATCATTCAACAAACAGTCTCGCTCGACCGACGTCTGAAACTTCTTCAGCAAAAGCTCGTTGAAGTCTTCCCATGAACATCCATCCTTCAAGTTTTCCTTTCCCCTCAGCCACTAGCTCTTTGCAAGTCCCTTGGGCTAATAAGCAGCGACCATCACTCTCTGGTCCGCTGAAACTCCAGAGTAAGAGAACATCTCCTTGATGGCTAAAATCAAGTAATCCAATGCCATCATGTCTGCCCTACCATCATTGGTAGGGGATCCTAATCGCTGGAAATGCGAGATGAAGTTCATCTCTGGTGGCAGCACAGCTTGGGGAACCAGAGTAGCAGGAGGAACAGGAACACCTTGACCCACAATCGGGTCCTGAACTCTAAGAGGCTGTCCTGTAACGACAGTCAACAAGGCTTGGATCTGCGACTACATCTCCAACATTTGCCTAGACAAAGCTTCATTGTTTTGTCGCAGTCCTTCTAACACAGCCTCATTATGAGAACCAGATGACTCTCCCTCTGATTGGGGAGTCGACCTCGTCGTAGTACGTCTCGAAATCCTAATATCACAATTAACGACTAATCAAAACCTAGCTTACCGCTAGAACTACCAATCTTAGTTCATAAAAAACATGTACAACTACTTGCTTAAGCTGCTAACTTGGTATGGGAATCGTATTAATGATGTCATGCTTAAACCTTGGATGATATACCATTATCATATTAACTCATGTGCATAGACCATGAATGCATAAATTTTCATTCCTTTTATTTTTAAACCATGTGTGTACATTTGTCATCCTGTAAATCTTTAGCTTGGCACGTGTGCTGATGCAATGTTATGTCATGCATGTTTTGCTATGCAATATAAAAAAGGCCTTAATGCATGTTATGAGCGGCATACACATGAAATGTTATGCATCCCATACTTCTTAACATAGCATGCAATGAAAAAAGAAGACGTGCTAATGGGCACTCATGTGATGGTGGTTATGCATCTCATACTACATAACCGTCACATGTTGCCACCTATTGTGGATTTATATTATGCATCCCATACTACATAATATGCACTGTATACTTCTTATCATGCTTATGAGTGTAGTGTTCGTGCTTCAGCGAAGACGTACTGATGACACATCGGTGTGTGTATAAAATAACACTAGATAACTTATACTAACTAGAGACGGTTGCTCGACCAATTGTCTAATAACCCATCCCTCTGATACCAACTATCACGACCCGTATTTTCTTAACATTTAAGTAATATTAGAGTAAGAGAAAATACGCGTTGTGATGCCATGCATTCTAGGGGATAACTACAAGCGCTCAGGCAAGACACCAAACTCTACAGTTTATATGAAATCCATAAGTTATTAAGTAAAAACAAGTTTAAGTTTAGATGGCCGTATCTCTCGACGTAGTGGATCAGCTAGTTCACAAGTAAAAGTATAGTTATACATTGCAAAAATACTTTGATTATGTTGGATTAACATCCTATACGAGCTTAAACATCCCTGAAGGAAAATTCGTGGTATGAAAGACTCTAGATTTATTATAAGTATATAAATAGTTTTTACGTTAGTTAGAAAATAGCATTTTAGTTTTAGAAAGATGGCATATATGAAATACTAGTAGTAATATTTTTTTATGTTAAAATACCTAACATGCAACCTAGCATAAGCATTCCACGAGAGCAAGTAAACACAACCACAAAATTGGCCAACTAGGAAGCTTAACAAAGTAATTAGCATTTCAAAAGAAAACCCCCAGTGGGCATCAACAACCTGACACGAACCCGCTGGAGAGCATGTATGTCTGTAATAACATGAAAGAAACAAAACACTACCTCACTATTATGAGAGAAACCTCTACAAAATAGCAGTACACTAGTAAACTTCAAAACCTAGCCGCTCACCTGGGTACTGCCCTAAACCTGAGGCATTCAAAAAAAATAACATCCCAGCAAGAGAATACAAGTGGCAATAGAATTAAATAAATAGACAACAAAATGTCAAAAGGGTTACAAAGCCATGGCTAGATGACTATAAGGAATCATTAACATTTAAGCCCAAAGAAAAAGGGAAGAAGGAACTCACAAAGGTAAAACATCCCAAGTTGCACCAAGTGCTATAAGGATCAAGACTTAAATAATCTTAAGCAAAAATACGTGCATAAATGAAAAGAAATTGGTCAATTCAATATTAGAGAGAAAAAACACCAGCAAAGTCCGCCACAAGCAGTGAGAGGAACCTTCCCAACACACCACGGTGGAAGGGACCTACCCAACACACCAATAGTAAAGCTTCAATGGGCCCAAGAAAAGGTGGCCTCATGCCTCGGCACACCCAAAATCGGGGAAATACCGGTACTTGTAGTGGAAGGGACCTACCCAACACACCAGCAATCACAACACACGGTGGAAGGGACTTGCCCAACACACCAGCAGCCACCAACCCACATAGTGTAAAGATGCACAAAACAGGGCACCAAAGTCCCTAAATCTATACATAAGTAAAACTTCAACCAACCACTGGTTTATTCTGCTAAAATGAGGAAGAAAACCCCAAATTCACCCTAAGGCCCATTCCCAAAGAATCAAACAAGAATCGGCAAAATAATTCCAAGTCCACGGAAAAGCCTCGAGTACACTCGACGCCGAGTCGAGTGCAGTCATCGCAATCGACGCCATCCAGCTAAACTCAGCGAAAAAAACCAAACCACTAAACACCGCGTTGAGTCCACTCAATGCTGCGTTGAGTGGACTCAACGCCACATTCAGTCCACTATACGCCTCATTGAGTCCACTCAATGCCACGCTGAGTGCATTGATTCCACTCAACGCTGTCGATGCTTTTTGACATAGACTCAGAATTCCTACATGGCGAGGCTTCACTCAACGCCACGTTGAATAAATACCACTCACTCCACGCTTTCTTACTTAGACAGCAATTTAAGAGATGGCATTGACTATCTTCAACACACTAATGCCGCGTTAAGTGAAGTCACCCCTGGCTGCTCAGACACTTAGCATGGCATTGAGTGCATTCAACACACTCAACGCTGCGTCGAGTGAAGTCATCTAACTCAACGCTTTTACCCTTGGCCGCTCAGACACATAGTATGGCATTGAGTGCATTCAACACACTCAACGCCGCATTGAGTGAAGTCAGCTCACTCAACGCTTTTAAACTTGGATTAAATTCTTATGTCGTTAAGTGTCTTAAACTCACTCAACGCCATGTTTATTGTGTGAAGCACACTCAACGCTTTTATACTTAGCGTTAAAATCTGATGGCGTTGAGTGTATTCAACACACTAAACGTCGTGGTTAGTTTGTACTGCACACTCAACTCTTTTATACTTAGGATAGAAACTGAATATTAGTGCTAAGGCTATACTCGACGCCTAAGACAGAAACTTGGCAGAAGTGTTATCCTACCTAAACAGAGGGTATTAGACTTACAACAACCACTAATTATTTAATAATTTAATTAATAGTATTAATAATTTTTTGACAATATCTAAACCTGGACAAAGAACAACTTACTATTATGCTAACTCAGGAAGTGAATTCTCCTGTAACAATGCCCCCGCACAATAGCAACTAGTTTGTTGCTAATCTAAGCACTATTTGGCCTACTAGGACAGAAACAGTAACATGAAAGCTAGGCAATGTAAATCACCACTTATTCCAAGATTTATAGAAAACGAATTTGACAAGGAGGAGATCCTACCCTAATTTAGCTTCTGTACTGGGAGTAAATCAAGAAAATGTGAAATAAAAACAAGCAAGGGGGAACCAACACTTGCCTCAAATCACCGAATATGGCTACGCAAACGCTCCTCATCAAGAATCTGGCCACAAGATCACCTAAGCAACACTTCCTAAAACTCTTCAGGATGAAAGTGGTACAAAATGAAATTCCTAACACCCAAAATTTCACGAAATGGGAAAATATTACCGTAAAAACGTAGATCTAGGTGAAGCTATTTGGATCTAACCTCTAACGACGATTTCGAGCACCAACACTGCAGAAATCGGTGGCCAAAAGCTTAGAAAAGACCGCCGCTCTCGCTCTTCCCCTAACAGCCGACAGTTTCAAGAAGAAGACGATGAATAGCGATTTTCTATTCACAAGGCTATTTATACTTAGAAATATAAAACTATTATAATAAAAGTTTATTATTAAATAATGGTCCAAATGACCCAAAATTTGTGACAGCACGGATTTCTAAAAAAATTACACCGTAGCTAAATACCGATGCTATAAACCCAACGACGCAGTCAAAATTAAGATTCGATGAACCAAACTTGGGCAAACACCTCCCGTAGCCAAAACAAAAGCATTCCCAAAGAGGCTCTACTGAGTCACAAAAACAGACCCGGCTCGCTAGGGAATCTTGCAAACTAGCTAAACCTAGCCACACACAGACAAACCTAAGAGCTAAAACAACGCTCTAACAATGGCATATGTCGAAAATGCGTCAACGTAATGCCCTGATGTCACAAACACGCAAGATAATGAATTAAACCAAATTTATAAAAATCGGGGGCGTAACAAAGATCCCTGATGCCCAATTTTCTTGATTGTAGGTTCCGTTTCCATTCGAATTAAGCAATTTTGGGGCTCAAATTTTTTATGCGCGGAAATGGCTGGGTCGTTACGCAACTGCCTCTACGCGGGATCCCAAAAATGGGGAAGTTGCGGTAATTTTGTCGTGTGAATGCGCAGTTATGTCGTGGCCATTACTATATCCTTGGAAGTGTTTCCCGTAACAAGCCTTCTCTGGTATATCCATTTGAACAAAATTGATGAAAAGAAAACCTTATATAACTTTTAAATATAGTAGAATATGCACGATCTGAGGGCGTGAAACGAGCTCGAATAGGTTCACCAAATTCTCTAGTGGATGGACAACTCCGAGAGCTTTCTAAAATGTTATTGTGCGCGAAAATCAAACGGTCTTATCAAAAGTTATGGTCGTTTGAAGTGCCTTATATTTGTAAACTAAGTCACACCTTTCTTTTGATTTATTACCTGTCGTCTACGCATGCTGTTAAGGCCACATGTCTGTTCTGTTGATTCCGAATATTCCAACCAGGCCGCGTGGGATGTACCTCCTCCCCATGTTCATATTGAGAGAGCGTTCGCCGTAGGTAAAAATGGGCATTCATGCAGCCGAGCGACAAAAAATGGCTGCAACACGAGCACTTCCTAAGAGGTAGCCCATCCCAGTACTACTCTCACCCATGCATGCTTAACTGTGGAGTTTTGATGGGATCTGGTGCTCTTAGTACTAGTATAATGACAAAAGTTGGAATATTCAGACATAGTTTATTTAAGCCAGGATCCCCGACGTCCGATTTTCTAGATTGTGGGCTCCATTTCCTTTCGGATTAAGCAATTTGGAGGTTTTGAAAGTATCTAGCATCTACCTAACTCACCTAGAGGGGGTGACTAGGTGATGTTTATGTCTTTTCGCGAATTAAAAATTACTCAAAAATAAACCAGCACAAAAATACAGAGAACTATAATGGTTCCCTGTATTATGTAAGTCCACTATCCTACCTCACCTATCTACCACGAAGGGATAGATTCGCCTACTTCACCTTTCTCAGATTATCACCATCTTCCAATTCGGAGCAACACTCCTACACCTCAGATAACAAACTAACCTAACCTCGATCAACAATCGGATCTACAACTTCATCCCCACACTGATCTACAAACTCCATCCACTAACGGATATACAAAATCGATCCACAAACGGATCTACAAACTCGGAGAAACAATATCCTACACTAAAAAATAAGTATTACAGTTCAACAATGATTGAAAGTCTTCGCTCTGACAATCTTCGTAGAATTAGATCTTGAAACTTGTCAAACACGGAAACTGAAATCCTTGCAGAACTTAAATCTTGAGCCTTCAATCTTCGAGCAACTTGGACTGGAGTAGAATAGATCCTGAGAGAAGAAATGATCTGGTCACGATAGTCGAAGATGATGTATCTTTCTCGTGGTCGGCGGTCGAACGGAAGGAATCGCGAGATCAGAAATGTCTTACCGTCGGTTTACAATATTGGAAAGTCGTGTGATTTTGAAATTATCAATTTGCAAGATTAGTCATTTCAAAAATCAACCTAACATATATCTAGAGACATTTGAAATAATGGCTATAAAAGATTTCCAAAAACGTAACCTAGAAGTTACTGTGCATGGCCGACCAAAATCCGAACCAAGGAAATTTTCTGAAAACGGCCTAAGTCAAATTCGGCGGAATTCGTCGAATATCGATTATGATACTCACTGAATGTATATGTAATATATGTCGAATTAGACTTAGAAGAAAATCCAGAAGGTGTCAAAATTTTTACTCAACGAATTCGGCGAGTATCACCTAGGATACTCGACGAATTCGGCGAGTATCGTCGGGTATACTCTACGAATTCGACGAGTAGCCATAGTGATACTCAGCGAATATTCCTTGGCGAATTTTCTAATTTTCAGTGAATTTTTCCTAAGTATATACTACGAATTTTACGGGTATCGGGAAGTATAAACGACGAATCGGCGAGTATCAAGATGATACTCGACGAATTCGACATGTATGCCTAACCATACTCGCTGAATTTTACTTAGGTAAAATTCAATTTTTCTGAGACCATGTCTTTGTCCTTCCTTGGTCCATCTCATGTACTTGTGATTGAAGTACACCACAATAGAGAGATTACACATGAGTCAACACGTTGGCCTACACAATGAGGGATTACATTGTGTAGTACTGTGTTTACCGACCCACTGTAACCTGACATTGGTGTGTACATAGCAATGTGAACCTGCAAGTACATAACTAAAAAGGAGCATCAAATACAATTTTAATTAATCTTAGCTTGACTGGACCGTTCTTAAAATTAGGGTTACTGTGGATATAATGCCAAACAATCTCCCCCTATTTGAAGATGCAAAAATCCTACAAGCTAATGTGAATTGCACATACCAAAAAACCAAATTAAGATTTGAAAAGATGAATGAAATTAAAAGGATAATTGCACACATTCAAGGGAAATTATAGAAATCATATATATATATATATATCACAATTGTTTATAGTTTAGGGAGGGGATCCCACTATACTTGACACACAAGAATATATGACTGTCAGTTCTTCTTGTTCTGCATCTTTACTCGCTGCATCTCAAAGTATTCTATAGGCTTTGGATAATATCTAGGAGGAGCTGGAGGCATTGGATCAGCACTGCGATTGTTGCGGAAATATATTCTCTTATTTGCGCATGCCACCTTGTATTTGTTCCATTCTTCTTGACTGTAGTAGAACTGATGCTTTTCTACTCCCAGCTCGACCAAGTAAAAGATATCCAATATGATTCCTTTGGATGTTGGGCTCCATACCTCTTCCAAATCTCTATAGGGCTGCTCCCTGGCTGGCTCTAGTCTAACCGGTTCTGGCCAGACTTTTGACGTGACATCCCCATATATTTTTCTCTTGTGAAATGGGGGAGAAACGTCTTCCACCCTATGAGATTTTTGAAAGATAGTTGTAGCAACAGGAATGTCTAGATCAAAATCCTTTGTTCCTGACCAGTACTGCGAGTAATCCTGGGGAGGATAAGCCTTGTCAGTCACTGGTACATGCTCAATAGGGGCTTGAATACATGATAGCTGATTATAGAGCCACTCTATATTGTCATATATGTAGTCATTTGTATCCTTGAAGTGTTGTTCCTTCGAATTTCCCAATAAATTCACTTTAGCATCCACCTTAGTTGTACGGGCATCCTACCCCTTTTGGCTTTTGCGGCGATGGCATTAGCATAATGTAGCATACTTGTATCGAAGATAGCCATTACCTGGTTGTGAGCATCGATCAAGGATAGAGGATTGTGATAAATAATTTTAACAACATGAAGATTTTTCTTTAGAGCATTCAGAGTCAAGGCAATTGCTGTACCACCTTCTTGGCCTCACTCATCAAGTCTCTTTTCCAGCTTGCCAATCTGAACCTTTACCTTTGCAAGTCCATTCAGCAAACCCTTTTCAGAATATTTAACTCTTTTCAAAACCTTTTGAAATGAAGCCTCAAACTTAGCTTGTTGCTTTGCTAACATCACTTCAACTACTTACATAAAGGGGTCATTTGTACTAGAAGATGGAATATTAGCATCCTCGGGCCCTAGAACATCTGCTGGGATGTCAGAATCACTGGGGGATTCTCCGATCGGAGAAAGATGAGCTTTATCAACAAGAACAGAATCAACAGCAGTTTGGATAGGAGAATGCTCCTCAACATCTCCTTCCTCATCAGAAAGATCAATTATGCCTTCGGGCATAGCTGGCCTCTTGCCAAGTCTCTTATAAATATTGCGACCTCAGTGGAGACAGAGATCTTGGACTCAATTGCCTCCCCATCAGAAAATACAGTGGGAGTCATCTTTGGGAGAGGAACTAAAAGGTTGTCCACAGACATTTGCTGTGCAACAGCAGCAACACTTACACTCTCAGTCTCAACAATATCAGTAGAAATAACCTTGTCATAATCAACTATATTCTCTTCAGCAGCAATCTCTATCTCATACTCAGCAACTGTCAGATAATCATTTGCAGCATCCTCAATATAAAATTAGTCAGCATCCACCTCATGCTAAGAAGTTGCTAGATCCTCTTCTTATGGATTCACTACTGCATCTTCAACTTGCAGAACCTCGGCCACATTAGCAGTACTAATAGAAACAACCTCTCCTAGGAGATCAACTGGCTCTGAGTCGGTAGGTGCTGTATCCAGGGCCACTGAGTCAGGAACTAAATCTGGAGCCACTGGAACTGAATCTGAAACCACAGGAATTGAATCTGATAGAGCAATTGTCTCCTTCTCAATTTCTGCACTCATACTGGCAGGAATCTCATTAGGGGGTGGACTAGGAATCCTGTTATAAAGAACTTGTTCTTCCTCCTCCACTAGTAAAGCTGGGGCTACCCCTTGCTTTAATATCCTCCTATCCTACTTGGAGAAGATTGTGGAGTCTATCTTCTTGAGGTGATGGATAGGAACTCAGTTGGAACCCCGCCTTATTTAGGGTTGATTTGGGCTAGGTTCACTATTAGGACTCTCAAATGACCCACATTATATAGTCTATGGTCATAAGTCTTTATCAAGGTCTAGTTCAAGTCAGCAAACGAAGAGTGATTGGTTTTCACCTTCAGAAGGCTTAGAGACAGAAGACCTCCAGAGAAAGTAGTTTTCTAAGAGTCAGAAAAATCATTCGACGACAGCTGAACTCAGCTCGATGATCGTCGATCTCAGATCGATGAACTCAGAGTTTCTTCTCTGAGTTGAGCTCGACAAAAGTTCGGCTGAGATCGAAGATTTGTCAGCTTATACAAGAAACTAAGCTCGACGAAGTGATATCTCAGCTCGACGAATTTGGAGCTCCGATCAATGATTTTATACCTCTTGTCTGCTATCTTCAGTTCGAAGATATTGGATATCAGGTCGACGAAATTTATTGAGTTCGACTATATTCTCCCTGATTCAGTTCGACTATTTTCTCTCAGTTTCAGTTTGACTAAGGCAGAAGTTATTAAAATTATATTATATTTTGTCTGTAATACTCTATTAATTAATTCTCAATATTCTTATGAATATAGCCGTTCCATGGCAGCATTGATTATGGTTTTCACAGAGTTATTACTTGACTTATTTGCTGGGATAGTTGAGGAAATTCATTTAATGTAAATTCTAGTCATTCAATTCCAAGATTTTCTACAGTAAATTAAGGAAAAGGAATTCAAAATTCAAGTGCTAAAATCTTCAAGGAATATATAAGGTTTCTTCTTCTTCAAGACAAATAACAATACAGAGAATAAGAAAAGCAGTAATACATACAGAAAATAAGTACACACAGAAAAAGGCAGTCAGGAATACAATCTTACTTCAGATATTTTCAGGAGACAAAATCATCAACATATGTCTAAAAGTTTCCTAAAGATCTACAAGAAGTCTGAAGGTATACACCCTGAGCAAAGCTCTCTTTCTCCTAAACCATTATACTTCTTATGGGGAGCTTTGACAATATCACAATCCACCAGTCTTCTCTCAGATTGTTGACAGAGAAGAACATCATCTTTATTTTCTTTCACCACTGTAAAAGAGTTTTTAACTCCCTTCAAAAGTTATTATTTTGTTGTCAAGTATCGTTATCAAAAGACTTGGTTTGGTTTTGGGGCACCTGTTCAAAAGCTCAAAGGGTTGCAAGGTCTCCCTTAGAAAATAGATCTTGTGGTGGCAGGGCACCTGATCAAAAACCTTTAGTGGATTCCTACCAGGGTGGTAGAAGAGTGGATGTACCCAAGTTTTAGGGGAACGACTATAAAATCTTTGTGTCGTCTGGATTGCACCATTTTTTATTTTGCTGTGCTATGATTTTTGTGTTTTGTTTTCTGCCCTTCTATATATAGTTATCACTTTTTTTAATCCGCAATAAAATTAATCAAAAGTTTTTCAAATCTATTCACCCCCCCCCCTCTCTAGAGTTATTGTATTCTATCCCTTCTCTTTCAATTGGTATTAGAGGGTAAGGTTGTTTGGTTTCACAGGCTAACACCGGAACCAAAAGATCTTTGATAGATCTCATTTACTCTATTATATTTTTCATCATGGTACAGAATAATGAATATTCAAGCACCAGAACTCCAGTGTGGAACTTTAATAAGTTTGCACTTTGGAAAGGAAAAGGCTGTATATGAATTCCATTGATGAAGACATCTACAATTATATTTTGACAGGTCCCTCTACTCCTTATGCAATAACATCTACAAGAACCAGTGCAGTTCCACCACCTAAGTGGATGCATAGAAGAAAGCAAAGGTTGCAGATGCTAGAGCTATGAACATCTTAGCTCAAACCATGTCCTATGATATATTTCAAAAGGTAGCCGAATGCACATCAGCAAAGGCCATTTGGGATTCCCTCAAACAAATGGTAGCAGGATCTGATGATGAGAGGAAAGATAGAAGATCCCTTCTCATCTCACAGTATGAAAATTTCAAAAAGGATGAATCACAGTCAGTTACAGATATGTACAAAAAACTCAGCCTGATTGTTAATGAGCTGAAGAACTTGGATAAAAATATATCATTAACAGAGATTAATTATAAAATCCTTATATGCTTCCCAAGAACAGGGGATTCTAGGATCTTGACAATCAAAGAGGTCAAAAGCATAAATAAGATTTCTACTGAGTCTTTGTTAGGCAAGCTCAAGTCCTATGAGCAGCTGATCAAGACCAGGGAAGCTGCTAAACAAAAGACTCCTACCTCAGGAAGGAAGGAGCAAAGCATTGCCTTTATGGAATCTTAAGAATTTGAAACTCTACCTGTCAATGAAGATCTAATGAGACTACTAACTAAAAGATTCTATAAAATGGCAAAGAAGGACTTCAGAAGAAGATAACCAAGAAAGGAGGATAAACTAAGGTATGACAAAACTCCTACCAAGGAAATTATCTGTTATGGATGCAGGAAGCCAGGAAACATTCTTCCTGAATGTCTAGAGGCTCAAAAGAAGGATAAAAGAAAAGAAAAAGATGTAACACCCCAAAAATAATAAGATGGGGTCAGACTGGTTGATACGGCCTAGGACACGGGCGTGTCCCAGGGCATGTCAAGTGCACACGGCCTGGGACAAGGGCGTGTCATAGGGCGTGTCCTTTACTATAGGCATCGACTCAAGTTCTCAAGATAGCACAGTCGAAGATCGTCGAGAGGCGATACGGCCTTGGACGCGGGCGTGTCCCAGGGCGTGTCCTGCTCGAGTGAATACCGAGTATCGTTGAGTGGCGCTGAGTGGAATGGTGTTGAGTGGCATTGAGTGTGGAACACGGCCTGTGATAGGGGCGTGTTGAGCACACTGTCAGGGACATGGGGGTGTGCCTTAGCCGTGTGCTTCTCAGGTGATTTGGTCCTGTGTTGAAAGGGTGACACGACCAATCACACGACCGTGTCAAAGTTGACACGGGCGTGTCTGCCCTGTGACATGGGTGTGTTGGAGCCCATGTTCTGGTTCAGTTTGAGTCGGTTCGTACACCGCTTGTGGTATGCTGCTTGGGACACGGGCGTGTCACAGGCCGTGTCAAGTCAAATTTGGTCTTTTGGGCAGATCTCGGCCATCTAATTATTTCTATTTGGATCCAATGGCCCAGGTGCTTTCCTGCAGGCATAAGGCTGAGGGTTGGGATCTTCTCTCATTCTTATCAAGAGAGAAAAAGTGAGAGCTTGGAGGAAGGTGAAGGAGGAGAATAGCAAGTCTTTGGTGGTGCTCCCACAGTCCGATTCGAGATCCGAGACTAGTTCTGTGGAGGCAAAACTGCTTCGGTGCTTTCCAACTGGCCAGCTTTTCGATAGCTCCCAAGAGATCGTAAAGGGTAACGATCTTCGTTCTTGGACAAGTGAAGCCCTTCTTTATGCATGAGTAAGGAATACTCTCCAACAAAAGGTGGAAAGAGTGAGTGATTCAAGTGGCTTAATAGTTATTATTCCCTCTTGAGTCTCCATCTAGACCCGAAAGTGTGTAGTACGGGATAGGAATGCTGTGTGAAGCCTATCTGGACATGTTGGTCTATATTGGTGATGTTGCATTTACGCACTGGAGAAGACTCCGTGTATACTCGTGTAGTTAGTGGGGTCGTTTGGTTATGCATTTGAAGGGGAGTAGCAGGAAGTACTGGAATGTGGAATTCCAGGAAAATGCCCTTGTGCTGTTTGTGCTGTGGCTACAATGTAGCCAGTCCTTGATGGACAATGAAGCCAGTCCTATTTGGACAGTGTGGCTAATGTGACGCTAGTCCTTGGCGGACGTTATGGAGATTGGGAGCTGCGAGCTCTAAAAGGCCTCGTGCCGTACAGGAAAGGTGAAGCCAACCCGCGTCTTTTATTATAGCCGCAACTTCAATGTGGTTGGTGATGGCAAGGCGATTTGAGCAATGTGAGGTGGTGGATCTGTACCTGCGTTATGTTGGCTGTACAAGGAAGTGCCAAGGCATTGGGCTTTCGTCGGCAGCATAATGAGAGTCTTAGGCATGCGCGCCATTAAGAATAATTGCTCAATGATGTTGATCTCGGTTCGCCGGTGTACCCAAAAGTGTGCCTGAGCGCATAGATCGTCTGGCCGGGTGGCCAACGGTTGTGATGGATTGCTTGTGCGTGAGAGCACAATATGTATGATATCTGTCCATTGATGTATTACTCTGCAGGGAAGGAATGCCACTGCCCCGGGAAAGGGAAAGGCTTTTTATAAATTGGTCAGCATAATGCTGACCGTTGCCTTGTTTGCCACCTTCTTGGTGGATTGCACCTGTGCAGGTACTGGAGAGCCGAGCGGAAAATGAAGGGATGATGCCCCTGCTGTTGCGGTTGCTGCTCTTGCTGTTGTTGTTGCTGCTAGCCCTTGAAGGCTAGCTAATGTATTTTCTTTTGTTCATGTATGGCTGGCCTACGCGCCGATGTCTGTAATCCATATTGTTTAAAGAGGAACTGGGTCTTAAGTACAAACTGTGTTATTTGCTACCCCCTCATTTGAGTGGTTGTATATATAACCTTGGTATTATATATATAGTGGATATTCCTGTTATGAGTTCATCCTACTGCTTATGATTCCGCTAGCATGCTCTGAGTTAGGATACATTGGTGGTATTAACCTGTGACATTACCGTCTGTGTATGGCATATAGTGTGGGGCCCCAGCCGGACCTTCTGTTATATGTTGTTTAACGGGTGGAGTCATTACATTTTGGTATCAGAGGGAGGTTTCGATCCTCCGACCTGTGGGTTATCAGCTTGTCTCGGTCTTCCTCTTTCAAATTCATGGTCGAATTCTTTGTGGGGTGGCGAGCTTGTATCTGTGCGAACCGCTGTAATGCTAGTGAACTCTAGAATATCCACTAAGAAAAGCAAATACACTTGTTTGAGCAATCTGCGTGTTACTACTTTGTTGTTATCGCTTGCGTATTGTCACTAATATGTGTCTTTTCCACCCATAGGTGACTCGTAGCGGTGCTTGGCAATCTTAGCCCCAGCGCTCTGATGAGAGTGCGGCACCAGCTGAGGTGACAACACCTCCTCCTTTTGCAGAAACCATTCGCTTAGTTATTGAGGCTCTATTTGTGATGATTCGGCCGTCCGGGCAGGCGCCGCCGGCAGTGGTTCCAGATCGTGTTGGTGTCCAACCCGAACCGGTTGAGGCTATGGATCCGCGAGTAGCTGAACGATAATTGAAGCAAATCATGAGCTTCAATCCGCCTACGTTCACGGGACTAGAATCTTTAACACAGACAGAGGATTTGTTATCGCGAGTCAAACGTATATTGACGGCGATCAGAACGGAGGAAACTCAAAAGGTCACTTTGGCCACCTTTTTGTTAGAAGGAGAGGCGAGGTTATGGTGGGATGAGGTTGAGTTACACCATTTGGCGGGCAGGCAATTGACTCAAGTATCGATTGAGGAGTTCTCTCACATGTTTTTTGCAAAACATCTACCAACAGCACAATGCATTGCTATGGAGAACGAGTTTCAGCGGGTAACACAAAGAGAACATAGCGTTGATGCGTATCTACATGAATTTACAAGATTGGGCCGGTATGCAGGAACAATCATCGCCGATGAACAAAGAAAAACAAACAAATTCTATGAAGGATTGCGGGACGAGTTGAGGTTCCTGCTTTCTAGTTCAGTGAACTAGGGATTTCAGGCTTTGGTTAATACGGTGAGTGCGTTGGAGAAGGACATGAAGCGGGTGCATGGCAGGAATGACTTTGCTGCGGCAAAGCCCGAGTTCAAAGCACCCCGCTCTGGCAAATCGTACTACAAGAAGAAGTGGGGTAAGAGGTCCAAGCCCTCTGGGCAAACTTCTGTGACGGTTACATCGGGAACAACGTCGAGACCGGAGTCTCGTACATGTTTTACCTGTGGCAAAGTGGGGCATATAGCAAGTGATTGTCTGGTTGCTCAACCCAAAGGAGAAAAGAAGACGGGTGTGTCTTATGCTGAGAAGGGTAAGGTAGTGGTTGATTCCTCTGCATCTCAGGCGCAGCCCAGAGTTTACAATCTTTGCCAACAGGAGGCTATCAAGTAAAGTGACGTCGTCACAGGTACGAGTTAAGTTAATTCTTGTTGTATTGATTGCATATTTTGTATGTAGCTTGTGCATGATGTGTGTGCTATAGGCTTTGTCCTGATTTGGAACAATCCCAGCGAGAGCCCTGTTTGATACGGGTGCTTCGCATTCTTTTCTGTCTAAGGACTTCGTAACTCGAGTTGGAGTACCGAGTAATGTGACGACATATGGTGTAAAGGTGCTATTACCGAATGGTTGTATCATGCTTGCGGATAGGACGTGCGATGTGGAAGTGCATATAAAAAATCGGCATTTCGGATTGAGAGCATCTGTGCTGCCGCTATTGGAGTTTGATGTGATCTTTGGCATGGACTGGCTCTCGGAGCAGCGTGCCTTTTTTGATTGCAACTCAAAGGAGATCACACTAGGCCAGAATATAGAACTTGAGACGAAGTTCACTGGTATGCGAGGAGTTGGCAAGACCTTATTGTCTGCACTCCAAGTCGTCAGTGCTGTTCGGAAGGGCTCGGAGTTATTCTTCACGCTTATTCAGGCTGTTGAGCCAAAGGCACATGTAAGTGAAGTTCTGATTGTGTCGGAGTTTGCAGATGTATTTCCTACGGATCTTCCTGGGTTACCTCCCCAGCGGGAGATTATCTTCGCGATTGAGTTGGTGCCAGATGCAAAACTTGTGGCCTGCTCACCATATCGCGTCGCGCCAAAAGAAATGGCTGAGCTGAAAGTCCAATTGCAAGAGTTGTTGGAGAAGAGATACAAACGCCCAAGAATGTCACCTTGGAGCGCGCATGTTCTATTTGTAAAAAAAAAAGACAGTAGTTTGCAGTTATGTATTGACTACTGCGAATTGAATATGTTGACAGAAAATAACAAATATCTGATTCCATGGATCGATGACCTATTTGATCAGCTAGCGGGGTCAACCGTATATTCAAAGTTGGATTTGAAATCGGGATATTATCAATTTCAGATTCGGGAAGGTGACATTCCTAAGACAGCGTTTGGGACACGCTACGGTCATTATGAATTCATGGTGATATTGTTTGGCTTATTTATTGCGCCTTCGGTATTAATGGATTTAATGCACCGGACGTTCCGAGAGTACTTGGATCTATTCTTAATTGTGTTTATTGATGATATTCTTGTGTACTCTCACTCGGGAGATGATCATGCAAACCATTTACGGTTTGTATTGCATACCCTACGGAGGAATAAGCTGTATGCCAAGTTCTCAAAGTGTGAGTTCTGGCTATCATCGGTGGCTTTTCTGGGCCAAGTGGTAAGTGGAGAGGGTTTAGTAGTAGATCCGACAAAGATAAGTGCCATACAGGATTGGCCAGTGATGTCTTCAGTGGACGAAGTGAGGAGCTTCCTTTGACTAGTAGGCTACTATAGACGGTTTGTGGAAAACTTCTCAAGGATTGCTTTACCTCTGACCACGTTGACGAGAAAGGATCAGAAGTTCGTTTGGATGCCAGAGTGCGCACGAGCTTTTGAAGAGCTCAAGAGATGTTTGACCACGGTGCCTGTGTTGACATCGCCATGTAGTACAGACGGCTATGAAATCTACATTGATGCTTTAGGGAGCGGCTTAGGCTGCGTTCTTCTGCAATTTTGTAAAGTCATTGCTTATGGCTCACGCCAGTTAAAGGTGCATGAATGGAACTAGCCCGTCCATGATTTGGAGTTGGCGGCGGTAATCTTTGCGTTAAAGCGGTGGCGGCACTATCTTTATGGCGTTAAAGTGGATATCTATACAGAACACAAGAGCCTAAAGTATTTGTTAGATCAGAATGACTTTAATATGCTACAATGGAGGTTGATGGAGTTCCTTGGGGACTACACTTTCGATATTCACTATACTCCCGGAAAGGGAAATGTCATCGCTGATGCTTTGAGTCGTAAGGCGCCAGTACGGGCAAACTGGTTGCAGAGACATGATGAGAGGCTAATCCAGGAGATGGAAGCGTTGGAGATATCTTATGTTGACAAGGATGCTACGACCGACGCATGCTTGAACTGGACGGAGGTACAATATGACCTTGCGAACAAAGTTCGGCGAGCAACGGAGCTTGATGATAGTCTCCGACGTTATGCAAAGGATGGTCCTGGTGACCAATTCTCCTTGGATGATGGCTTGTTACGAAAATATGGTCGATTGTGCGTCCCAAGTAAAGGGAAGTTGAGAGAAGAGTTGATGTACGAAGCGCACTTTGCCACGTACTCAATTCACCCCGGGAGCACAAAAACGTACATAGACATGAAAAAGTTTTTCTGGTGGCCTGGACTAAAGAAAGACATAGCACGTTATGTGATGGAATGCCACACTTGTGCTTTGGTGAAAGCGGAATTCTAGAAGCCTGGTGGTTTCTTGAAGTCGCTACCGATTCCGGAGAGGAAGTTTGATGATATTTCAATGGATTTCGTGCACGGGTTGCCGAGAACTCAATGCGGTCATGACTCTATCTAGGTGATTGTAGACCGGTTGACAAAAGTTGCTCACTTTCTTCCAAACAAGAGAGATGATTCAGAGGAAACCTTGATTAAGATCTATGTGGAACAGATTGTTCGACTGCACGGTGTTCCTCGGAGCATTTTCAGTGATCATGATGGGAGATTCACCTCAACTGATTGGAGGTTAATTCATCAAATGTTGGGCACAAAATTAGCATTCAGTACGACCTTTCATCCCCAAACGGATGGCAAGACTGAGCGAACCAACAGCACGATGGAACATATGCTTCGTATGTGCACCCTTGATTTCGGTAAGAAATGGGAAGAGTACATTTATTTGGTGGAATTTGCCTATAATAACAGCTACCAAGCAAGCATCGGTATGGCACCGTTTGAGGCTCTATATGGTCGTAAATGCCATACACTATTAGCTTGGGCAGAGGTAGGCGAATCCAAGATGAATGGGCGAAAGGAAGTCGAAGAAGCTACCTCGATTATACGCTCTATTCTGGAGAGGCTATTGATAGCCCAAGATCGACAAGCAAAGTACTACAACACCAAGCATCAGAACGTGGAGTTTGCGGTGGGCGATTGGGTCTCTTTGAAGATCAAACCCTTCAAAGGCGTATCTCGGATTCGGCGGTTGAAAAAGCTATGTCCCAGATACCTTGGTCAATTTTAAGTGGTGGAGCGAGTCGGGAAGCTGCTTATCGGCTAGCGCTTTCAGCAGAGTTGAGTGGATTGCATGATGTATTCCACATCTTAGTACTTCGCAAAACCGTCAAGGATCCAGCTCAAGTAGTTGAGAATGATCGTGTACTGGTCGAGTATGGGCTAACGACGAAGGTTAGACCCATTCAGATCGAGGATCGGGTCGAGAAACAGTTGCGGCACAAAATAATCGGGATGTTCAAAGTCCGGTTGGACAATTGTGGCCGTGAGGAGATAAAATTGGAGCGAGAGCAGACCATGCGAGCTCAGTTTCCCGAACTTCTTGTATAAACTGTTGACCGTGTACATTTTGTTATAACAGATCTTTTAACATTATAGCTTTGTGATTCTTATTTCCTTGCTTAGTACAAATTTCGGGACGAAATTTATCTTAAGGGGGATGATTGTAACACCCAAAAAACCTTAAGATGGGTCAGGCTGGTTGACACGGCCTAAGACATGGGCGTGTCCAGTGCACACGGCCTGGGACACGGCCGTGTACCAGGGCGTGTCCATTACTGTAGGCGTCGACTCGAGTTCTCGAGATAGCACGGTCGACGATCGTCGAGAGGTGAAACGGTCTGGGACACGGGCGTGTCCCAGGGCGTGTCCTGCTCGGGTGAATACCGAGTGGCGTTGAGTGGCGCTGAGTGGAATGGCATTGAGTGGCATTGAGTGTCGAACACGGCCTGTGACACAGGCGTGTCTTAGGGGAGTGTTGAGCACACAGCCAGTGACATGGGTGTGTTCCTTAGCTGTGTGATTCTCGGGTGATTTGGTCCTGTGTTGAAAGGGTGATACGGCAAGTCACACGGCCGTGTCAAAGTTGACACGGGCTTGTCTGCCTTGTGATAAGGGCGTGTTGGAGCCCATGTTCTGGTTCAGTTTGAGTCAGTTTATACACAGCTTGGGGTACAAGGCCTGGGACACGGGTGTGTCACAGGCCGTGTCATGTCAAATTTGCACTTTTGGGCAGATCTCGGCCATCCAATTATTTCTTTTTGAATCAAATGGCCCAGGTGCTTTCCTGTAGTGATAAGGCTGAGGGTTGTCTATTCTCTCATTCTTATCAAGAGAGAAAAAGAGAGAGCTTGGAGGAAGTAGAAGGAGGAGAAGAGTAAGGCTTTGGTGGTGCTCCCGCTGTCTGATTCGAGATAAGAGGCTAGTTCTGTGGAGGCAAAGCTGCTGTGGTGCATTCCAACCGGCCAGCTTTTCGATGGCTCCCAAGAGATCGTCAAGGGTAACAATCTTCCTTCTTAGACATGTGAAGTCCTTCTTTATGCATGAGTAAGGAATCCTCTCCACTAAAAGGTGGAAAGAGTTAGTGATTCCAGTGGGTTGATAGTTACTATCCCCTGTTGAGTCTGCATCTAGACCCAGAAGTGTGTAGTACGGGATAAGCATGTTGTGTGAAGCCCATCTGGACATGTTGGTCTGGATTGGTGTTGTTGCATTTACGCACCGGAGAATACTCCGCGTATACTCGTGTTGTTAGTGCGGTCGTTGGGTTGTGCTTGTGAAGGGGAGTAGCAGGAAGTACTGGAATGTGGAATTCCAGGAAAATGCCCTTATGCTGTTTGTGTTGTGGCTACGATGTAGCGAGTCCTTGATGGACAATGAAGCCAGTCCTATTTGGACAGTGTGGCTAATGTGACTCCAGTCCTTGGCGGACGTTATGGAGATTGGGAGTTGCGAGCTCTAAAAGTCCTCGTGCCGAACAGGAAAGGTGAAGCCAACCCGCGTCTTTTATTATAGCCGCAAGTACGATGTGCTTGGTGATGGCAAGGCGATTTGAGCAACGGGGGATGGTGGATCTGTACCTGCGTTATGTTGGTTGTACAAGGAAGTGCCAAGGAATTGGTCTTTCTTCAGCAGCATAATGAGAGTCTTAGGCCTGCGCGCCATTAAGACTAATTTCTCAATGGTGTTGATCCCGGTTCGTCGCTGTACCCAAAAGTGTGCCTGAGAGCACAGATCATCGGGCAGGGTGGCCGACGGTTGTTATGGATTGCTTGTGCGTGAGAGTACAATATGTTAGATATCTGTCCATTGATGTATTGCTCTGCAGGGAAGGAATTCCACTACCCCGAGAAAGGGGTAGGATTGTTATAAATTGGTCAGCTGAATGCTGACCGTTGCCTTGTTTTCAACCTTCTGGGTGGATTGGCCCGGTGCAGGTGCTTGAGAGCTGAGCGGAAAATGAAGGGTTGATGCCCCTGCTGGTTCTGTTGCCGCTCTTCCTGTTTTTGTTGCTGCTAGCCCTTGAAGGCTAGCTAATGTATTTTCCTTTGTTCATGTATGGCTGCCCTGTGCGCCGCTGTCTATAATCTATACTGTTTAAAGAGGAACTGTAAGGCCTTAAGGCCAAAATGTGTGATTTGCTACCACCTTGTTTGAGTGGTTGTATATATAACCTTGGTATTATATATATAGTGGATATTCCTTGTATTAGTTCAGCCTACTGCTTATGATTCCGCTAGCATGCACTAAGTTAGAATACGTTGGTGGTATTAACCTGTGAAATCACCGTCTGTTTGGGGAATATAGTGTGGGGCCCCGGCCGGACCTTCTATTATATGTTGTTTAATGTGTGGAGTCGTTACAAAAGAATACAAGAAAATCTCCAACATGCCCACTTTCAACAAATGCATGAAGAGGAAGGAAAAAGGCATTGTACCTGAGACTTGGAGTGAGTCTGAAGAAAAGACTTCATCCGGTTCCAGTGAGGATGAAGAAGAGGCAAAAGCAAGAGAAATCTGCCAAATTGCAGTTGAAGCTTCATGCAGCCTCATAGTAGCTGAAGAATCAGTACAAGAATCAGAATCAGAAAAAGACTAGGTAGTAGCTTCTTTTGATTTTACCTCATAACATTTTAAAACTTAATTCAAACTTTTATGTAATGATCTAATTCAATCTTAGAAGGAATTCAAACTACTCAGAGAAAAACAAATAGAATATGATAATTTGTTTTCAGAAAACATCTAACTAAAAGCTGAATTAGAATCATCTTCAGAACAAGTTATTTTTTAAAAAACTAAACTAAATGAAGCAAAACAAATTGAAGAACCCCAAAATGGGAGAAGTATATAAATAATGGATATCACCAGCACAGTAAATGCTTGGCTAAATGGTAAACTAGGCTTAGGAGCTTCATCTAGTCAGCCACCTATCATTCAGAAAAATATTTTATCAACCCCAATAAAATTTATCTCTGCTAAGGAAAAAAGAAAAGAAGTTTTACAACTTACAGATAAAAATATTGAAATCATACCAAAGAAAAAAATTAAAGAAACATAAAAAATCTCATAAAAATAATGTTCAACAAAATTCTTCGAACTCAGATCGATGAAATACGAATTTTGCGGTTAACGACGATCGACGAACTCTTAACCAAGAATTTTGGTTTGATTACTCAACAATGGGTGCTCAACGAAATAAATATATTTCGTCGAACAGAGATCGACGATCGTTGAATACAGAACATGAGTATTATCATTTTGTGAACCGAGATCGATGATATAAATACTTTTCATCAACCTCAGCTCGACGAACTCAACTAAATTCGTCGACCTCAAATTTCTAAAACAGAAATTTTAATTTCTATCAAACTAAATATCAGAAACCAAAACTTGTTAATCCCTTTACTCAGTGGATAATTCCACCTAGAAGATTTCACCCCTTAGGATATAAAGACAAACCAGATTATTCTTATATTTCTAGTTATAAATTTTTAAAAAAATCATGGACCAAAGGTTACCTGGATCAAGAACACCTAATCAATTTTTTTGCAGGTGATGGACTATCCTACCATAGAGCAACATTGGTACTTGGATAGTAGATGATCAAAGCATAAGACAGGCAACAAGGGAAATCTAACAGATTTCAAGTCAAAGCTTGGACCAAAGGTTATCTTCTGAGACTCCAACTATTGCCAAACAGAAGGTTATGGGAATGTTAAAGTTGTTGTTTTTACTTTCAAGAAGGTAGCCTATGTGAGTGATATCAAGCATAACCTGATATCCATAAGCCAAATATGTGATGAAGGTTATCATGTATCATTTACTAAATCTTATTATATCATTACTTCTGATAGTACCAAAGTTGTTTTAACTGGACTTAGGGAAGGAAAGATATATGTAGTAAATTTTAAGTCAACTAGTTCAGAGATTTGCTTATTTAATAGGATTAGTAATGAAAATTACTTATGGCATAAAAAACTAGGACATGTAAACTTAAAAAATATTGCTAAACTATCTAGGGTCAACCTTGTTAGATGAATGCCTTCTGGCCCCTACAAGAAGGAAAGTCTCTAAAGGGCTTGTCAATTAGGCAAGCAAACTAAAAATATTTTTAAATTAATTAATAAGAGTGATTCACGTAGAATCTTATCCTTGCTACACCTGGATCTTTTTGGACCAATTGCTGTATAAAGTTTGGGAGGGAAATCTTACACTTTAGTTTTTGTTGATGACTTCTCTAGATTCACTTGGTTGTTCTTTCTGAGATACAAGTCAGATAACTTTAAAGTTCTTACAGATTTTCTTAGGATCATAAAGATTGAGTACTCTACTCAATTTGCATTGATTAGAAGTGATCATGGCACTGAGTTGGAATCTCTTCCTATGCAAGAATTCTGTGAGAAGGAAGTTATCATGCATTACTTCTCCTCTCCTAGAACACCTCAACAAAATGGGGTAGCAGAAAGGAAAAATAATACCCTTATTGAATCTGTAGGGACATTGCTTGCAGATGCTTACTTGCCCCTATCATTTTGGGCAGAGGATATAAGCACATCAAACTATGTTCTGAATAGAAGTTTAATAAATAAACTTAAGGGAAAGACTCCTTATGAATTGCTCAAAGGGAAGCAACCTAAACTAGATTATTTTAGAGTTTTTAGCTGTAAATGTTACATTCACAATAATAACAAGAAACATACAAAAAGTTTGAAGCCAAAGCTGTAGAGGGAATTTTTCTTGGATAATCCTAAGTCAGCAAGGCTTATAGGGTATTTAATAAATCAACTTTAAAAATGGAAGAATCTATACATATATCTTTCGATGAAGCTAACATGTATTACAAGGAGAAGGATTCTTCTACCAGATATATTTTGTGGGTACCCCTTCTGTGTGAGAAATTGGATGACTTAAAACTCACCCAAGAGAATACATTGAATCTCTATCCCAAGATTGATGAAGAGAGTGAATAAGAAATTTTGTGAACAGTTAACCAATAACAGCAAAACTAATTCCACAAGAGGAATTAATGCCTCAAGATATTGATGAACTAACTCCTCCTACTGATCTTGCCATACTTAGAGATTATCCCATATCTCAAGTGATTGGAGACATATCAGTTGCTGTGCAAACAAGGCATCAACTCAACCAATTTTTGATGCATGATTTCTTCATATATTAGATTGAGCCTCAATCCATAAATGATGTAGAGCAAGATTCTCACTAGATTATTGTAATGCAAGAGGAGCTCAATCAATTTGAGAGATACAGAGATTGGGATTTAGTTCCAAGACCCAAACACTACCCAGTCATTGGAACTAAATGGGTTTTGAGGAACAAATTAGATGCACAAGAAGCTATTGTAAGGAACAAAGCAAGATTGGTAGCTCAAGTCTATTCTCAGGAGGAAGGAATTGATTTTGATCAGACCTTTGCCCCTGTTGCAATGCTGGAAGCTATCAGAATATTTCTTGCCTATGCAGCATACAAGGAATTCAAAGTCAATCAAATGGAAGTCAAGAGTGACTTTCTCAATGGTGAACTCAAAGAGGAAGTCTATGTGGAGCAACCATAAGGTTTTAACTCTCCAACTTATCCCCCTTTTGTTTTCAAATTGCATAAAGCTCTCTATGATTTAAAGCAATCTCCAAGAGCTTGGCATTGTAGATATTACTTAATTTTTCAGGAATCATAAAGAAAAAATTTTGTTATTACAAATATATGTAGATAACATTATTTTTGGCTCTACTGATTCCAAACTATGCAAAAGGTTTTCTGACCTGATGCATTCCAAGATTGAAATGAGTAGCATGGGTGAGCTTTCATAATTTCTTGTTCTTCAAGTGAAGCAATCCCTTGATTGCATTTTCATCTCCCAATCTAAATATGCTAAGGAGCTAGTTAAGAGATTTGGGATGTATGATGCTTCAGCTATGAAATCACCCATGGTGTTGATGCGAGAAATGCGACACCGCCCAGTTAAAAGATTGTTCGATCTCACAAGCAAGATGAATAAGGGGGCTGCGGGGATAGAGGAAAGGTTTGATGGAGCAAGGGAGAAGCTTGCTCGAGAAGAGAAGAAGCTTGATCAGGAGCTGCCGAGAAGACGTTACTTTGGCGATTGGGCTCTGATGGTTAGACAGAGAGAGAAAAATAAAAGAGAGGGCCGCTAGCAGCGGCAACAGCAGATGTCACCCATCGCGGCCTGAGTTCCTCTCTTACGATGGGCTTTACTTTGTTTTTTATTGAAGTTACAGCTTGAGGTCACCCCTTTACATAGAAAGAGTAATAAAAGGTACAAGGGGGGAAGCTGGCGGCTAAGGAGAGGAGAATGACAAAGGCCACGCGGACTGACCAGAGAGGTCGGAATACCCCGCAGTTAGCTGATTAGGCAGCTCGCTGGACTTAGCCAGGTGGACTGCTTGATCGAGAAGAGAGAAGTAAAGGGGAGCAGGTCGCGCGGACTGGGAAACCGAGTCCGCAGGAACTGATGTCGGGATCTTGATGCCTCTGCCGTGTCTGTCGTCCGTCTCCGTGTCCCTTAAATGAGAGGTATGGGGGTCTATTTATAGGCCTGAGGAGGTAACATTCTTGGTAACATCACCCCCGGTGAGCCGGTGAGTTGTGCGAGTACGAATGCTAAGTCTGCGGAGTCCACGCCAGGTCGCGCGGTTAGGGACTTGAAGCTAAAGATGGCTGCTGCTGTTGGCGGACTAGGACGAGTCCGCCCCTGCTGCTGAGCAAGCTCGCGCTAGGCTGTGCGAGCTGAGGAGGAGTTCGCCTGCTACTTGGTAGAAGCAAACACCGGGAAATGGAGGGCTAGCGGGCAGACTGCAGAACGAGTCCGCCCATCCCACTATAGAGAGGAGGTAGATCGCCGGCTGCCGAGCTGGGGATCATCTGGCGGACTGCGCAACAAGGACGCTTAACTCACGGCGGACGGGTTGAGCAGGCTGCCTGCTGGTGGCATCCTTTTCTTGGGGATGAGGGTTGGGGACCTGGCAGACTGACCTGTCCAGGTCACGTACTGCTGACTGGAGGCTTGTCGCTGCATGAGGTAGGCGACCTGTTGGACTGAGATCAAGTCCACCTACAGCTAGCGGACAGGAGTGCTTGTAGCCATCTGGATGTGTGGGCTAGAGAGCTGGTGGGAGGAGGGAGTCTGCCTCCCTTAGACGGACTAAAGACTGAGTCCGCCACCTTCTGCCGAATAGAAGGAGAAGGTCTCCGCCTCTTGCTGAGCATCTAGCGAGCGGTCTGTGCGGATTGGAATTCGAGTCCGCCACTCTGTTGAGTAGTTCGCACCTGAGAGGAAGAATTAATCACCACACATTTATATGATCTAGCCGCGCGGACTGCAGGGGCTGAATGAGGAAGCAGTCCGAAACCCAAGCAGAACGAGCAGCTGCTGCACGACCTGGGAGGTCAGACCAGGGAGACTGCCCTTGTCGCGCGGACTGCCCACCCTTAGAAGGAAAGGCTGACAGGCCACAACCTCCTGGTGCAAGCCGCGACTTGGGAGCTGGCTACCTTGGGAGGGATCGCCGATTTCTGGGTTAACACATGGCTTCCAATATTGTGATTGATTCTGATGAATAGGGCAAGCCAGTTGATCAGAAAACATATAAGGCTATTATTGGGTCCTTGTTGTATCTCACAGCTAGTAGGCCAGATATAATATTTTATACATGTCTTTGTGATAGGTTCCAAGTGAACACTAAAGAATCTCACCTTATTTTCCTAAAAAGAATTTTGAGATATATAAAGGGTTGCCCAAATCTAGGCCTATTGTATCCAACTGAGACAGAATTTGAATTTACTAGATTCTCAGATGTTGACTTTGCTGGATGTAGAGTTAATAGGAAAATCACAACAGGAACATGCCAGTTCCTTGGTGATTGGCTTGTGTCTTGGTTTTGCAAGAAACAGACATCTGTGTCAACTTCAACTGCTAAATTTGAATATATAGCAGCTGACAGTTATTGTTCACAAATTTTGTGGATTCAAAACAAATCATGGATTATAGTCGCAATCTAAATAATTCAACTATATTTTGTGATAGTACTAGTGCAATTTCTATTGCCCAAAATCTAGTGCATCATAGTAGGACCAAGCATATAGAAATTAGACATCATTTCAATAGAGATTGTGTGGATAAAAAGAAAATTAATCTTGTCTTTATCTGTACTGATTTACAAAGAGCTGAAATCATCACCAAACCTTTTGATGAAAAGAAACCTCTATTCTTCTTAATCTGCTAGGTATGATAAATGGAGAAGTTTAATTTGATTTCTGTCCAAGGTCGAAGAATTGATCACATTTCGTCGAACGGAGATCGACGATCTGTGAACTCTTCTTGAGAATTTTCATCGACCTGATATCGATGAAATCTCTTTGTGAAGTAATTTTCGTCGAACAGAGATCGACGATCTTGCTTCAGAAAATATTTAGTCGACCTGAGAACGACGAACAATTTTCCCCCTCTTCAAACTAAGATCGACGCTATTATTTCCTCATGGATTTTTTTTGTCGACCTGAGTTTGAAGATGTCCTTTTGCGTTGGGCGGAGTTCGCCGTTTCATCTTCTGAAAACTTATAATAGGGTTTTCATCAAACTCGATCCCGCACCTTCCAGTTCTCTTACACTTGATCTTTTATTCATTTTGCAGAGCAATGGCGATTTTTCTAGCACTTCTCGTAACCATGAAGTTCGATTAAAGATTTGATATCGACTTGGAATATTTCTCTCATTCCGATCAAATATTCCAAGACATTCTGAAACTATTTGAGAGTTCAAATCTGCAATTTCTCATGACAACCAGGATCAAACTACTAGTAACAGAGATTAAGGAATGGGTTTTCACTGCACAGATTCAAGAGACTACAGTTCTTATCGGTTCAATTTCTGGTGACCAGATTCCTCTTTCTCCAAAAATTTTAACTGAAGTTTTTTGTTTTGTTAACGGACAAGATGAAATAGACTTATCTAGCAGTGAATTTGATGAGTTGCTAGAAAGGTTAGGTTATTCTGCAGGAAACCCTAACCACCTCCTCAAGAAAAATTTATCTATAGAATCTAGATTTTTGGCTGATGTTGTTAGAAAAGTATTGTTAGGAAAACATTTTGCACATGATCATATTACCAGACACCAGTTCCATCTGATGCGTGAATTGGTTAATAAGAAATCAATAAACTGGGGAGTAATTTTGTTTTATTTGATAAAAAGGAAAATCAGTAAGAAGAATGTGTGTTTTGGAAGTATTCTAGGATTTGTTCTGCAAGCCAAGGTTCCATATTTATTGGTCACCCAGACCAATTTTATCAATTCCTCAAAAAGGTTTACTTCTGCCCTATTTGGCAGATGGGAGAGGGTAATCACCAAGCCCTCCAGGGCCTCCTCTTCCAGGTTAGCTTCTGAGAACACCAGGGCTTATTCAGCCACTCCCCCAACTCATGAAGAGGCTCCTGCTCCTCCCTCTCCTGTTCATCCTCCTTCACCACCTCATTCAATATTTCGTTCATCAACTCCACTTCAACAACCTTCTACCTGCATTGCTCTAGTTTCACCAAGACAATCACCATCTAAACCACATTCACTAGTTTATATCCATGTGAATACACCACCATATCCACATCCTCACTCTACATTTCTATCTCATCTTGATGACATTCCATCAACTTCAACCCAACCTAATTTCAATCAACTATCATCTCCATCTCCTCAACTATCTCCTCAATATTCACCCCTTTTGTATCAACTTCCAGATGCCATCCCCCAATGTTGGTTAAAACCCGCCTTTTATTTTTAAAGGAAAAAAGAAAAGATGAAAGTTATTTTATTTATTTATAAAAAAGGGCGGTTGAAACGAGTTTTAATGAAAGGTAGGCAAGTTCACCTATCGCGTGTAGTACAGGATATTCCGCTGTGGAATATCGGGGTCGTATTGTTCTCGGGGCCGGCTTAGCTATATCTACTCTTTCCCTGAAAGCCTATTATTTTACCGATAATATTTGAGTTTGGTTTAAGTTATATAATTAATGGCGAACATAAAAATAAATATAATGCAGAAAATGAAAGCAGGAAATAAAATGCAGAAAGCCGATGAAGAACTCGGCGCGACGATATCAAAAAGAGAACTGAACAAAAATAACTTTTATTAAAAAGATATCCTAAATTTCAAATTAATTAAGGCGGAGACTCGGCCGTGGAGGTTCCTTAGATATGAGCTCACCTTGGTTTAGGGATATCGCTCACCTGAATGCTAAGACTATTCGATCGATCGCTAGACCGACGAAGGATTCCTCTTAACGCCCGCATTACGCTAAGAACCCCGCTATTGGGTGTGGAACCCAATCCGGTAGAGTCACGCGCCTCCTCTCTCGAGGGTTAGCGTGGAGCTCTCTTTACCCAAGTGTGATCGGTCCATACGCACAGCCTCTGGGTGTTGCATATGGATAATGGTAATAGTCCCTGCACATCGATATGCGGTCCTACGCGTCGTTAACCCGGAGCAAACATTAAGAAATTTAATTAAACTGAAAAACAGGACCTTCAATTATTTAAAGCTACTCTATCTGTCCCAATGCTCTTCGATATTGAGGGCTAAGGGCAGTTAGACACTCATCAGAATGGGGACACTTACACTAGAAAGCTGAAAAGAAAGCAGTAAGAAAACAGTAAGAAAGCAGTAAAGAAAGCTGAAAATTGCAAGTCCTACTCAAACGAGTAGGACTGAAGAAAACAGTAAATGTGATTCCCGGCTCAAGCGAGTGGGCGGGGGTAAACTTATCTCATACACGCACGCACTCTACAGAAATTAAAACACACACACGCACACAAAGTTTCCCTACTCAAGTGAGTAGGAAGAAAATGAGAGCAATAAATTGCAAGTCCTACTCAAATGAGTTGGCGGCAAATGAAAGCAAAAAAAGACAAGTCCCACTCAAATGAGTGGGTGGGAAATGAAAGCGGTGTGCAATTTATCTCTTAATGAGTAGGCGGAAATAAATGCATACGCACACACGCACTCTACTTGAATTGAAAATAAGCTATAAAACTAACTCATACACGCACGCACACTTGCAAAAATAAGAAAACAAAGTGCTAAAAAAATTAAAACAACTGCATTTCTACCGCTAGAATGCAGTAGAAATGCATAAAAAGTGAAAATAAAAATTAACCGGAGTGAAAAGTTTTGCAAATAAATGCAAAATGAAAGTTGGCGAAAAATTAAAATGACGATATTTCTACTGCTAGAATGCGGTAGAAATGCGTAAAAAGACGAAATAAAAATTAAACCGGTAAAAAGTTTTTGAAAATAAAATGAAAAGCTAAGTGCTCGGAAAATTTAAACGACTATATTTTATTTCTTAAGTTTTTATAAAACCTCCAAAAAAGTGAGAATAAAACTAAAAAAAGAACGAAAAGGTTTACATTCCGAAGAGCCTAAGTTAAAGAAAATTGAAAATAACACTTTTTTAGGTGTTTTTATAAAGTCTTAAGGATGAAAATAGGATAAAAAAGAAAAGCTAAAGCTAAAAAGGGCAGAAAATGAAAATAAAACGAACATTACAACGGCTAGAAATGCCGTAAAATGCCTAAACAAAACGAGTTATAAAACTAAAAAGAAAACATAAAACAAAAAACACAAAAAAGAGAACTAAAAATCCATAAATGTTATTTTCTAACATAAAAACATGCTTTTATTCATAAAATCAGAAGTGAAAATGAGAAAACAAGTTACCTATAATAAGAAAAAGACAAAAAATTCTTTAAAATCTTAACCGCAGAAATCTAAGTCTATCGAGCTACAATTAATAAACGAATAGTAAATAAAGAATTAATTAAAATTCGCTTATAAATAAACTCGAAATGATTATTTTGGATAGCAAAGAGGTTAAGAAATTTGGTATTCGAATTTTTTAACTCAATTTTTTTTTTATATAAGTTTTTCTGATTTTTTCATATTTTTGGGTTATTTTAATTTTTTTGCGATTTTATTTAAAGGTTATACAAATTTTTTTATGTTTTTAGAGTTATACAAATTTTTTGTAATTTTGATTTAAGGAAATATTTACAAGAAGAGAGAGAGAATTTTTACAAGATAGGAAAGAGAAGGGGAAAGAGACGAGAATATTTACAAAATATTTACAAACTAGAAAAAGGATCGCCCGCGAACAGACTCTTATTTGTGGTTGGTTCGATGAGTCGAACGTCGCGGAGCGATGATTAATTTTTTTTTGAAAACTTATTATTATTATTATTATTAAAGCATGAAAATATTTATTTTTTAAGTTTTAAATTTTTGCCAATTTTTTTTTATATTTTTTTATTAAGTGCAGGAAAGTAAAAGGACAGAAAATAGGAAACACCCTCATACTTAAGTCCAACATTGTCCCCAATGTTGCACTAAGTATGAGGAACGAGATATATATATAAAAATTTAAGCAGTTATGTACAAAAACTAAAAATAGGGGTTTAGAAATCTTCCCTAAACCGCGTACGGGGAAGCCTGTTAAATTAAGACCTGCAAAAGTTAGAAGAAAATAACAAAAAATATAATATAAAAAATGAAAAAGATAAATTCGGCGAAAAATGTGCGGGTGATAGGGGGTAAGTGAGTGTGACAGATGTGCGAACCCCTAGCGCTCACAATAGTAAAGCGCGCCGAAACGACAAAATAAATATATTATTAATTTTTTTTTATGTATATTTTTTAATTTTTGAATTTTCTTTAGATTTTTAAGTTTATGATTTTTTTTTGTTTTTGAAAATAAAACAAATAAATTGAAAATTTGTTAAAGGCAAAATAGAATAAAAAAATATGGAAAATATATTTTTTGTTGAATTTTTATTTTTTTGATGAAAATAAAATAAAAAAATTTCATCATTTTTTTTATTTTTGAATTTTAGGTTTTTTTTTTGAATTTTTTAAATTTGTGTAATTTTATAAGTTTTTTTAGTTTTTTAGTTTTTAGTTTTTTTAGTTTTCTGATTTTTTTTTGTTTTAAAGTTTTTAAAATTTTTTTTTGTTTTTAGTATTTAGTATTTATTATTATTATTATTATTATTGATATTATTATTATTATTATAAATATAATTTTTTTGGTGGCCATTTTGTTGTTTTTTTAATATATATAGAAATAAAGTTTAAAATTAATATTTTTCAGGAATTCAAAATAGTAAGTCGAAATTTTCCCCGGCAATGGCGGCAAAAACTTGATGGTTAAAACCCGCCTTTTATTTTTAAAGGAAAAAAATAAAAGATGAAAGTGATTTTATTTATTTATAAAAAAGGGCGGTTGAAACGAGTTTTAACGAAAGGTAGGCAAGTGCACCTATCACGTGTAGTACAGAATATTCCGGTGTGGAATATCGGGGTCGTATTGTTCTCGAGGCCGGCTTAGCTATATCTACTTTTTCCCTGAAAGCCTATTATTTTACCGATAATATTTGAGTTTGGTTTAAGTTATATAATTAATGGCGAACATAAAAATAAATATAATGCAGAAAATGAAAGAAGGAAATAAAGTGCAGAAAGCCGATGAAGAACTCGGTGCGACGATATCAAAAAGAGAACTGAACTAAAATAACTATTAATAAAAAGTGATCCTAAATTTCAAATTAATTAAGGCGGAGACTTGGCTGTGGAGGTTCCTTAGATATGAGCTCACCTTGGTCTAGGGATATCGCTCACCTGAACGTTAAGACTATTCGACCGATCGATAGACCGACGAAGGATTCCTCTTAACGCCCGCATTGCGCTAAGAACCCCGCTATTGGGTGGGGAACCCAATCCGGTAGAGTCACGCGCCTCCTCTCTTGAGGGTTAGCGCGGAGCTCTCTTTACTTAAGGGTGATCGGTCAATACGCACGGCCTCCCGGCATTGCGTATGGATAACGGAAATAGACCCCGCACATCGATATGTGGTCCTATGCGTCGTTAACCCGGGGAAAACCTTAAGAAATTTAATTAAACTGAAAAACATGACCTTCAATTATTTAAAGCTACTCTATCTGTCCCAGTGCTCTTCGATATTGAGGGCTAAGAGCGGTTAGCCACTCATCGGAATGGGGACACTTATACTAGAAAGCTGAAAAGAAAGCAGCAAGAAAACAGTAAGAAAGCAGTAAAGAAAACTGAAAATTGCAAATCCTACTCAAACGAGTAGGACTGAAGAAAGCAGTAAATGCGAGTACCGACTCAAGCGAGTGGGCGGATGTAAACTTATCTCATACACGCACACACTCTACAGAAATTAAAACACACGAACGCACATAATATTTTCCTACTCAAGTGAGTAGGAAGAAAATGAGAGACATAAATTGACAGTCCTACTCAAATGAGTAGGCGGTTAATGAAAGCAAAAAAAGACAAGTCCCACTCAAACGAGTGGATGAGAAATGAAAGCGGTGCGCCATTAAACTCTTAACGAGTAGGCGAAAATAATTGCATACGCACACACGCACTCTACTTGAATTGAGAATAAGCTATAAAACAAACTCATACACGCACGCACACTTACAAAAATAAGAAAAACAAAGTTCTAGAAAACTTAAAACAACTGCATTTCTACCGCTAAGATGCGGTAGAAATGCATAAAAAGTGAATAAAAATTAACAAGAGCGAAAAGTTTTGCAAATAAACGCAAAATGAAAGTTGGCGAAAAATTAATTTGACGACATTTCTACCTCTAGAACGCGATAGAAATGCGTAAAAAGACGAAATAAAAATTAAACGGGTAAAAAGTTTTTGAAAATAAAATGAAAAGCTAAGTGCTCGGAAAATTGAAACGACTATATTTTCATTCTTAAGTTTTTATAAAACCTCAAAAAAAGTGAGAATTAAACTAAAAAAGAACGAAAAGTTTTACATTCCTAAGAGTCTAAGTTAAAGAAAATTGAAAATAACACTTTTTAGGTGTTTTTATAAAGTCTTAAGGATGAAAATAGGATAAAAAAAGAAAAGCTAAAGCTTAAAAGGGCGGAAAATGAAAATAAAACGGACATTACAATGGCTAGAAATGCCGTAAAATTCCTAAACTAAACGAGTTATAAAACTAAAAAGAAAACATAAAACATAAAACACAAAAAAGAGAACTAAAAATAGCATAGAGTAGGGTGCTTCCATGAATTTCCATGCAACATAAAGAGAGAAAACAAGCTATTTTATTAAAATGATAAGCGATTACAACAAAGTTAAAAAGGGAAAGCTAATACAAACTAAGGGAGGGGGGAGATAAATTCTCTTACATAACATTTGGATCCATTTGGGCAGCACCTCTCCTAAGCAAAGTGGTCAAAAAATTGGACCCTTAAAGCTTTCTAAAAGCTTTTATTTATAGACAAATTTTTCGGGTGTGACACGCCCTAGGTCACGAGCGTGACATGGGGCGTGTCGGTCAAAATGTGGTGACTTGGCGACTTGGCTGGCTGGATCATCTCCGGAAGCTCGGGTGCGTGACACGTGGAGGTCACGGGCGTGACAGGCATGGTCACGGGCGTGTCTGGGGCGTGACATGGCCAGCTGGCAGTCCTGATGTCGGCAGCATTGAGTGTTGAAAAGGCGTTGAGTGTCAACATCAACACGGGCGTGACAGGTCTTGGACATGGGTGTGACTAGGGCGTGTCAGGACGACGCTGAGTGTTGAACAGTGAAATCGTTGAGTGTCGACTGGCTAAAGGCGTTGAGTGCCTGACACGCCCGTGTCGGGCATGGTCATGGGCGTGACAGGTCAAATTTTGACTTTTTCTGAAAAATCTCAGAAAATAAAAATAAATTAAGTTAGTATAAAATTTACAAAAAAGGAGCATTTTATTAAAGAAAATAAACTAAAAAAGACAAAAATAAACAAAAATGACTTAAATAAAATACCAAAATATAGGTATATTTACAACTCATCAAATACCCCATACTTAAGCTTTTGTTTTTCCAGAGCAAAGATTGGAGATGAACCTATAAGGAATAAAAAAGAATCCTAAATTTAACTAACGCTTAAGTTAATTGTAAGAAAGATCGAAATGAATTTCTGGGGTTTCGGAATTAAATCTTAACTTATGAAAATGTTGAAATAGAGGAACTGTTTCAAAAAATACTTCTAAATGGGAAAAATAGAAAGCAAAAATTATTTTTGTTAGTTTAACAAAAATGGATTGGAATTATCGAAAAAACTTTAGCTGAAAAGAATTTAATAGGAAATAATTCAATTTAAAAATTATGCTCTCAAAAAGATTTAAATTAATTCTAGAATCATGAAAATTGGGCTAAGTGGATTGGCGGTTATGAAGAGGGCTTTGATTTTTGAGGCGAGGTAATTTTTTTTCGAACCTCCATATTTTTTGTTTTGTTTTTGAATTATTAGGAAAATGAAATCTTATTTTCCTAACATGTTTTTTTCTTTTCTTTTTTCGTCATAAATATAAATAAACTCAATGCATATGTATAAGAGTAATGAATTTTAGGTTTTTTCTCCGTAGCATATAATCTTTTATTTATTGGGTGCCTATGTTTATGGGATGAAATCTTATCTCCATTGACATAAGATCTTTTAAGAGTGAGTGAGAAATCATACTGATTAAGGCATGAAAAAAGGGTGGATGGGATTTTTTTTTTCTAAAAGAAAGCTAGAGTTTAATAAAAGATTTTGAGAGCAACCTCTTTAATTTGAACGTTCCTATGTTTCTAAAACCATAAGTAGAAATAATATGAAAATCCATAAATGTTATTTTCTAACATAAACACGTGCTTTTATTCAAAAACTTAGAAGTGAAAATGAGAAAAATAAGTTCCCTATAATAAGAAAAAGACATAAAAATTCTCTAAAATCTTAACCCCAGAAATCTAAGTCTATCGAGCTACAATTAATAAACGAATAGTAAATAAAGAATTAATTAAAATTCGCATATAAATAAACTCGAAACGATTATTTTGGAGAGAAAAGAGGTTAAGAAATGATGTACTCGAATTTTTTAACTCAAAATAAAATTATTTATTTTTTTATAAGTTTTTCTGATTTTTTTTTATATGTTGGGGTTATTTTCATTTTTTTGAGATTTTTTTTTAAAGGCTCCACAATTTTTTTTATGTTTTTTGAGTTATACAAATTTTTTGGAATTTTGATTTACAGAAATATTTACAAGAAGAGAGAGAGAATTTTTACAAGATAGGAAAGAGAAGGGGAAAGAGACGAGAATATTTACAAAATATTTACAAAGTAGAAAAAGGATCGCCCGCGAACAGACTCTTATTTGTGGTTGGTTCGATTTGTCAAACGTCGCGGAGCGATGATTCATTTTTTTTTGAAAATTTATTATTATTATTATTATTAAAGCATGAAAATATTTTTTTTTTGAAGTTTTAAATTTTTGTAATTTTTTTTTAAAATTTTTTTATTAAGGGCAGGAAAGTTAAAGGACAGAAAATAATAAACACCCCTATACTTAAGTCCAACATTGTCCCCAATATTGCACTAAGTATGAGGAACGAGATATATATATAAAAATTTTAGCAGTTATGTTCAAAAAGTAAAAACAGGGATTTAGAAATCTTCCCTAAAGCGCGTTCGGGGAAGCCCGTTAAATTAAGACCTGCAAAAGTTAGAAGAAAATAACAAAAAATATAATATAAAAAACCAAAAAGATAAATTCAGCGAAAAATGTGCGGGTGATAGGGGGGTAAGTGAGTGTGACGATGTGCGAACCCCTAGCGCTCATAATAGTGAAGCGCGCCGAAACGACAAAATAAATATATTATTAATTTTTTTGTTTTATGTATATTTTTTAGTTTTTGAATTTTTTTTAGATTTTTAAGTTTATGATTTTTTTTGTTTTGTTTTTGAAAATAAAAAAAATAAAATGAAAATAAGTTAAAGGCAAAATAGAATAAAAAAATATGGAAAATATATTTTTTGTTGAATTTTTAATTTTTTGATCGAAATAAAATAAAAAATTTTAATCATTTTTTTGATTTTTGAATTATAGGTTTTTGTTTTTTTAATTTTTTAAATTTGTTTAATTTTATAAGTTTTTTAAGTTTTTTAGTTTTAAGTTTTTTTATTTTTTTATTTTTTAGTTTTCTGATTTTTTTTAGTTTTAAAGTTTTTAAATTTTTTTATTTTTATATTTTTTTTAGTATTTAGTATTTATTATTATTATTATTATTTATATTATTATTATAAATATATTTTTTTTGGTGGCTATTTTGTTGTTGTTTTTTTTATTATATATATATAGAAATAAAGGGTAAAATAAATAGGTTTCAGGAATTCAAATTAGTAAGTCGAAATTTTCCCCGGCAATGGCGCCAAAAACTTGATGGTTAAAACCCGACTTTTATTTTTAAAGGAAAAAAAGAAAAGATGAAAGTGATTTTATTTATTTATAAAAAAGGGCGGTTGAAACGAGTTTTAACGAAAGGTTGGCAAGTGCACCTATCGCGTGTAGTACAGGATATTCCGGTGTGGAATATCCGGGTCGTATTGTTCTCGGGGCCGGCTTAGCTATATCTACTCTTTCTGTGAAAGCCTATTATTTTACCGATAATATTTGAGTTTTGTTTAAGTTATATAATTAATGGCGAACATAAAAATAAATATAATGCAGAAAATGAAAGCAGGAAATATAATGCATGAAGCCGATGAAGAACTCGGCGCGACGATATCAAAAAGAGAACTGAACTAAAATAACTTTTAATAAAAAGAGATCCTAAATTTCAAATTAATTAAGGCGAAGACTCGGTCGTGGAGGTTCCTTAGATATGAGCTCACCTTGGTCATGGGATATCGCTCACCAGAACGCTAAGACTATTCCACCGATCGCTAGACCGACGAAGGATTCCTCTTAACACCCGCATTACGCTAAGAACCCCACTATTGGGTTGGGAACCCAATCCGGTAGAGTCACGCGTCTCCTCTCTCGAGGGTTAGCGCGAAGCTCTCTTTACCCAAAGGTGATCGGTCCATACGCACGGCCTCTCGGCGTTTCGTATGGATAACCGAAATAGACCTCGCACATTGATATGCGGTCCTACACGTCGTTAACTCGGGGCAACCCTTAAGAAATTTAATTAAAATGAAAAACAGGACCTTCAATTATTTAAAGCTACTCTATCTGTCCTAATGCTCTTCGATATCGAGGGATAAGGGCGGTTAGCCATTAATCGGAATGGGGACACTTACACTAGAAAGCTGAAAAGAAAGTAGTAAGAAAACAGTAAGAAAGCAGTAAAGAAAGCTGAAAATTGCAAGTCCTACTCAAACGAGTAGGACTGAAGAAAGCAGTAAATGCGAGTCCTGGCTCAAGCAAGTGGGCGGGGGTTAACTTACCTCATACGCGCACGCACTCTACAGAAATTAAAACACACGCACGCACACAAAGTTTTCCTACTCAATTGAGTAGGAAGAAAATGAGAGAAATAAATTGCAAGTCCTACTCAAATGAGTAAGCGGTAAATGAAAGCAAAAAAAGACAAGTCCCACTCAAACGAGTAGGCGGGAAATGAAAGCTGTGCGCCATTTAACTCTTAACGAGTAGGCAGAAATAAATGCATACGCACACACGCACTCTACTTGAATTGAAAATAAGATATAAAACTAACTCATACACGCATGCACATTTGCAAAAATAAGAAAAACAAAGTGCTATAAAAATTAAAATAACTGCATTTCTACCGGTAGAATGCGGTAGAAATGCATAAAAAGTTAAAATAAAAATTAACCGAAGCGAAAAGTTTTGCAAATAAACGCAAAATGAAAGTTGGCGAAAAATTAAAACGACGACATTTCTACCGCTCGAATGCGGTAGAAATGCGTAAAAAAACGAAATAAAAATTAAACGGGTAAAAAGTTTTTGAAAATAAAATGAAAAGCTAAGTGCTCAGAAAATTGAAACGATTATATTTTCATTCTTAAGTTTTTATAAAATCTCCAAAAAAGTGAGAATAAAACTAAAAAAAGAACGAAAAGTTTTACATTCCTAAGAGCCTAAGTTAAAGAAAATTGAAAATAACACTTTTTTAGGTGTTTTTATAAAGTCTTAAGGATGAAAATAGGATAAAAAAAGAAAAGCTAAAGTTAAAAAGGGCGGAAAATGAAAATAAAACGGACATTACAACGGCTAGAAATGTCGTAAAATTCCTAAACTAAATGAGTTATAAAACTAAAAAGAAAACATAAAACATAAAATACAAAAAAGAGAACTAAAAATCACATAGAGTAGGGTGCTTCCATGAATTTCCATGAAACATAAAGAGAGAAAACAGGCTATTTTATTAAAATGATAAGCGATTACAACAAAGTTAAAAAGGGAAAGCTATTACAAACTAAGGGAGGGGGGAGATAAATTCTCTTACTTAACATTTGGATCCATTTGGGCAGCACCTCTCCTAAGCAAAGTGGTCAAAAAATTGGACCCTTAAAGCTTTCTGAAAGCTTTTATTTATAGACAAATTTTTCGGGTGTGACACGCCCTAGGTCACGGGCGTGACAGGGGGCGTGTCGGTAAAAACATGGTTGACTTGGTGACTTGGCTGGCTAGATCGTCTCCGGAAGCTCGGGTGAGTGACACGTGGAGGTCATGGGCATGACAGGCATGGTCACGGGCATGTCTGGGGGCGTGACATGGCAAGCTTGCAGTCCTGATGTCGGCAGCATTGAGTGTTGAAAAGGCATTGAGTGTCAACATCAACACGGGCGAATAAAAAATATATGGAAAATATATTTTTTGTTGAATTTTTAATTTTTTGATGAAAATAAAATAAAAAATTTTCATCATTTTTTTGATTTTTGAATTTTAGGTTTTTTTTAAAATTTTTAAAATTTGTTTAATTTTATAAGTTTTTTAAGTTTTTTAGTTTTTAGTTTTTTTATTTTTTTTAAGTTTTTTTAGTTTTCTGATTTTTTTGTTTTAAAGTTTTAAAATTTTTTGATTTTTAGATTTTTTTTAAGTATTTAGTATTTATTATTATTATTATTATTGATATTATTATTATTATTATAAATATAATTTTTTTGGTGGTCATTTTATTGTTGTTCTTTTTATATATAGAATTAAATGGTAAAATTAATAGGTTTCAGGAATTCAAAATAGTAAGTCGAAATTTTCCCCGACAACCGCGCCAAAAACTTGATGGTTAAAACCAGCCATTTATATTTAAAGGAAAAAAAGAAAAGTTGAAAGTGATTTTATTTATTTATAAAAAAGGGCGGTTGAAACGAGTTTTAACGAAAGGTAGGCAAGTGCACCTATCGCGTGTAGTACATGATATTCTGTTGTGGAATATCGGGGTCGTATTGTTCTTGGGGCCGGCTTAGCTATATCTACTCTTTCCCTAAAAGCCTATTATTTTACCGATAATATTTGAGTTTTGTTTAAGTTATATAATTAATGGCGAACATAAAAATAAATATAATGTAGAAAATGAAAGCAAGAAATAAAATGCAGAAAGCCGATGAAGAACTCGGCGCGACGATATCAAAAAGAGAACTGAACTAAAATAACTTTTAATAAAAAGAGATCCTTAATTTCAAATTAATTAAGGCAGAGACTCGGCCGTGGAGTTTCCTTAGATATGAGCTCACCTTGGTCTAGGGATATCGCTCACCTGCACGCTTAGACTATTCGACCGATCGCTAGACAGACGAAGGATTCCTCTTAACGCCCGCATTACGCTAAGAACCCCTCTATTGGGCGGGGAACTCAATCCGGTAGAGTCACGCGCCTCCTCTCTTGAGGATTAGCGCGGAGCTCTCTTTTCCGAAGGGTGATAGGTCCATACGCACGGCCTCTCGGCGTTGCGTATGGATAACGGAAATAGACCCCGCACATCGATATGCGGTCCTACGCGTCGTTAACCCGGGGCAAACCTTAAGAAATTTAATTAAACTAAAAAACAGGACCTTCAATTATTTAAAGCTACTCTATCTATCCAAATGCTCTTCGATATTGAGGGCTAAGGGCGGTTAACCACTCATCGCAATGGGGACACATACACTAGAAAGCTGAAAAGAAAGCAGTAAGAAAACAGTAAGAAAGCAGTAAAGAAAACTGAAAATTGCAAGTCCTACTCAAACTAGTAGGACTTAAGAAAGCAGTAAATGCGAGTCCCGGCTCAAGCGAGTTGGCAGGGGTAAACTTATCTCATACACTAACGCACTCTACAGAAATTAAAACACACCCACACACACAAAGTTTTCCTACTCAAGTGAGTAAGAAGAAAATGAGAGCAATAAATTGCAAGTCCTACTCAAATGAGTAGGCGGTAAATGAAAGCAAAAAAAGACAAGTCCCACTCAAACGAGTGGGCGAGAAATGAAAGCGGTGCGCCATTTAACTCCTAACGAGTAGGCGGAAATAAAAGCATACGCACACACGCACTCTACTTGAATTGAAAATAAACTATAAAACTAACTCATACACGCATGCACACTTGCAAAAATAAGGAAAACAAAGTGCTAGAAAATTTAAAACAACTGCATTTCTACCGCTAGAATGCGGTAGAAATGCATAAAAAATTAAAATAAAAATTAACCAGAGCGAAAAGTTTTGCAAATAAACGCAAAATGAAAGTTGGCGAAAAATTAAAACGACGACATTTCTACCGCTAGAACGCGGTAGAAATGCATAAAAAGATGATATAAAAATTAAACGGGTAAAAAGTTTTTGAAAATAAAATGAAAAGCTAAGTGCTCGGAAAATTGAAACGACACTATTTTCATTCTTAAGTTTTATAAAACCTCCAAAAAAGTGAGAATAAAACTAAAAAAGAACGAAAAGTTTTACATTCTTAAGAGCCTAAGTTAAAGAAAAGTTAAAATAACACTTTTTTAGGTGTTTTTATAAAGTCTTAAGGATGAAAATAGGATAAAAAAAGAAAAGCTAAAGCTAAAAAGGGCGGAAAATGAAAATAAAACGGACATTACAACAGCTAGAAATGCCGTAAAATTCCTAAACTAAATGAGTTATAAAACTAAAAAGAAAACATAAAACATAAAACACAAAAAAGAGAACTAAAAATCACATAGAGTAGGGTGCTTCCATGAATTTCCATGAAACATAAAGAGAGAAAACAAGCTATTTTATTAAAATGATAAGCGATTACAACAAAGTTAAAAAGGGAAAGCTAATACAAACTAATGGAGGGGGAGATAAATTCTCTTACATAACATTTGGATCCATTTGGGCAGCACCTCTCCTAAGAAAAGTGGTCAAAAAATTGGACCCTTAAAGCTTTCTGAAAGCTTTTATTTATAGACAAATTTTTCGGGTGTGACAAGCCATTGGTCACGGGCGTGATAGGGGGTGTGTCGGTCAAAACGTGATTGACTTGGCGACTTGGATGGCTGGATCGTCTTCGGAAGCTCGGGTGCATGACACGTAGAGGTCACGGGCGTGACAAGCATGGTCACGGGCATGTCTGGGGCGTGACATGGCCAGCTGGCAGTCCTGATGTCGGCAGCGTTGAGTGTTGAAAAGGCGTTGAGTGTCAACATCAACATGGGCTCATTTGACGAACACTTCTTTTGAAAATGAAAATATCTACTCCAGCCATGAAATGATGAAATACCTGCTCAAATAATGAACTCATTACAAACCAATACCATTTTGTTTCCAATGTACTAACAAAATCTGCCTAACTGGTTAAGCCACCATACAAGAAAAGTACCAACACAGTGCACAGAAAGTTACGCCGAAACAACAACAATTATACCAACAACACATTCCGTGGCAAATGGAAATAGCTCCTCGAACTATGAACTATAGCAGAATCGATCTCAATTTGTGTGCATGCATTCACATATCCCACGCAACAGGTACTAACCACAAGAAGGGCAAATTTCATAGAGGATAAACAAGACAAACACAAAAGTTCCAAATGTCATAAGCATAAGTAATTCTAAATATAAATAGGCTGATTCATTTAGTCACAAAATACTATTACAAACTCAAAAGTCCAAAAGACCCAATCATACAGAATTCAAAATGGTGTAAGGGACCATCTGCTGCAGCCATAAGTGTATATGAAGTTAATTGGACCCTTAAAGCTTTCTAAAAGCTTTTATTTATAGACACATTTTTCGGGTGTGACACGCCCTAGGTCACGAGCATGACAGGGGACGTGTCGGTCAAAACGTGGTTGACTTGGCGACCTGGCTGGCTGGATCATCTCCGGAAGCTCAGGTGCGTGACACGTGGAGGTCACGGGCATGACAGGCATGGTCACGGGCGTGTCTGGGGGCGTGACATGGCCAGCTGGCAGTCCTGATGTCGACAGCATTGAGTGTTGAAAAGGCATTGAGTGTCAACATCAATACGGGCGTGACGGGTCTTGGACACGGGTGTGACTAGGGCGTGTCAGGACGACGTTGAGTGTTGAATAGTGAAATCGTTGAGTGTCTACTGGCTGAAGGCGTTGAGTGCCTGACACGCCCGTGTCGGGCATGGTCACGGGCGTGACAGGTCAAATTTTGACTTTTCCTGAAAAATCTCAGAAAACAAAAATAAATTAAGTTAGTATAAAATTTACAAAAAAGAAGCATTTTATTAAAGAAAATAACTAAAAAAGACAAAAATAAACAAAAATGACTTAAATAAAATACAAAAATATAGGTATATTTACAACTCATCAAATACCCCCATACTTAAGCTTTTGCTTTTCCAGAGCAAAAGTTGGAGATGAACCTATAAGGATTAAAAAAGAATCCTAAATTTAACTAACGCTTAAGTTAATTGTAAGAAAGATCGAAATGAATTTCTGGGGTTTCGGAATTAAATCTTAACTTATGAAAATGTTGAAATAGAGGAACTGTTTCAAAAAATACTTCTAAATGGGAAAAATAGAAAGCGAAAATTATTTTTGTTAGTTTAACAAAAATGGATTGGAATTATCGAAAAAACTTTAGCTGAAAATAAATTAATAGGAAATAATTCAATTTAAAAATTATGCTCTCAAAAAGATTTAAATTAATTCTAGAATCATGAAAAATGGGCTAAGTGGATTGACGGTTATGAAGAGGGCTTTGATTTTTGAGGCGAGATAATTTTTTCTCGAACCTCCACATTTTTTGCTTTGTTTTTGGATTATTAGGAAAATGAAATCTTATTTTCCTAACATTTTTTTTCTTTTCTTTTTTCGTCATAAATATAAATAAACTCAATGCATATGTATAAGAGTAATGAATTTTATTCTCTTACTCCGTAGCATATAATCTTTTATTTATTGGGTGCCTATGTTTATGGGATGAAATCTTATCCCCATTAACATAAGATCTTTTAAGAGTGAGTGAGAAATCATACTAATTAAGGCATGAAAAAATGGTGGATGGGATTTTTTTTCTAAAAGAAAACTAGAGTTTAATAAATGATTTTGAGAGCAACCTCTTTAATTTGAACGTTCCTATGTTTCTAAAAGCATAAGTAGAAATAATATGAAATCCATAAATGTTATTTTCTAACATAAACACGTGCTTTTATTCAAAAAATTAGAAGTGAAAATGAGAAAAACAAGTTCCCTATAATAAGAAAAAGACATAAAAAATTCTCAAAAATCTTAACCCCAGAAATCTAAGTCTATCGAGCTACAATTAATAAACGAATAGTAAATAAAGAATTAATTAAAATTCGCTTATAGATAAACTCGAAACGATTATTTTGGAGAGCAAAGAGGTTAAAAAATGATGTACTCAAATTTTTTAACTCAAAATAAATTTTTTTATTTTTTTTATAAGTTTTTCTGATTTTTTTTATATTTTGGGGTTATTTTCATTTTTTTGCGATTTTTTTTAAAGCCTATACAAATTTTTTTACGTTTTTTTAGTTATACAAATTTTTTGGAATTTTGATTTACAGAAATATTTACAAGAAGAGAGAGAGAGAATTTTTACAAGATAGGAAAGAGAAGGGGAAAGAGACGTGAATATTTACAAAATATTTACAAAGTAGAAAAAGGATCACCCGCGAACAGACTCTTATTTGTGGTTGGTTCGATTTGTCGAACGTCGCGGAGCGATGATTCATTATTTAAAAAAAATTTATTATTATTATTATTATTAAAGCATGAAAATATTTTTTTTTTGAAGTTTTAAATTTTTGCAATTTTTTTTTAATTTTTTTTATTAATTGCAGAAAAGTAAAAGGACAGAAAATAGGAAACACCCCCATACTTAAGTCCAACATTGTCCCCAATGTTACACTATGTATGAGGAACGAGATATATATATAAAAATTTAAGAAGTTATGTTCAAAAAGTAAAAACAGGGGTTTAGAAATCTTCCCTAAACCGTGTTCGGGGAAGCCCGTTAAATTAAGACCTGCAAAAGTTAGAAGAAAATAGAAAAAAAATATAATATAAAAAACGAAAAAGATAAATTCGGCGAAAAATGTGCGGGTGATAGGGGGGAAGTGAGTGTGACGATGTGTGAACCCCTAGCGCTCATAATAGTGAAGCGCGCCGAAACGACAAAATAAGTATATTATTAATTTTTTTGTTTTATGTATATTTTTTAGTTTTTGAATTTTTTTTAGATTTTTAAGTTTATGATTTTTTTGTTTTGTTTTTGAAAATAAAAAAATAAAATGAAAATAAGTTAAAGGCAAAATAGAATAAAAAAATATGGAAAATATATTTTTTGATGAATTTTTAATTTTTTGATGGAAATAAAACAAAAAATTTTCATCATTTTTTTGATTTTTGAATTATAGGTTTTTGTTTTTTTAATTATTAAAATTTGTTTAATTTTATAAGTTTTTTAAGTTTTTTAGTTTTTAGTTTTTTGATTTTTTAAGTTTTTTTAGTTTTCTGATTTTTTTTAGTTTTAAAGTTTTTAAATTTTTTTATTTTTATATTTTTTTTAGTATTTAGTATTTATTATTACTATTATTATTATTTATATTATTATTATTATAAATATAATTTTTTGGTGGCTATTTTGTTGTTGTTTTTTTTATTATATATATATAGAAATAAAGCGTAAAATAAATAGGTTTCAGGAATTCAAATTAGTAAGTCGAAATTTTCCCCGGCAATTGCGCCAAAAACTTGATGGTTAAAACCCGCCTTTTATTTTTAAAGGAAAAAAAGAAAAGATGAAAGTTATTTTATTTATTTATAAAAAAGGGCGGTTGAAACGAGTTTTAACGAAAGGTAGGCAAGTGCACCTATCGCGTGTAGTACAAGATATTCCGGTGTGGAATATCCGGGTCGTAATGTTCTCGGGGCCGGCTTAGCTATATCTACTCTTTCCCTGAAAGCCTATTATTTTACCGATAATATTTGAGTTTTGTTTAAGTTATATAATTAATGGCGAACATAAAAATAAATATAATGCAGAAAATGAAAGCAGGAAATAAAATGCAGAAAGCCGATGAAGAACTCGGCGCGACGATATCAAAAAGAGAAATGAACTAAAATAACTTTTAATAAAAAAAGATCCTAAATTTCAAATTAATTAAGGCGGAGACTCGGCCGTGGAGGTTCCTTAGATATGAGCTCACCTTGGTCATGGGATATCGCTCACCAGAACACTAAGACTATTCCACCGATCGCAAGACCGATGAAGGATTTCTCTTAACGCCCGCATTATGCTAAAAACCCCGCTATTGGGTTGGGAACCCAATCCGGTAGAGTCACGCGCCTCCTCTCTCGAGGGTTAGCGCGAAGCTCTCTTTACCCAAGGGTGATCGGGCCATACACACGGCCTCTCGGCGTTTCGTATGGATAACCGAAATAGACCTCGCACATCGATATGTGGTCCTACACATCGTTAACTCGGGGCAAACCTTAAGAAATTTAATTAAACTGAAAAACAGGACCTTCAATTATTTAAAGCTACTCTATCTGTCCTAATGCTCTTCGATATCGAGGGATAAGGGGACACTTACACTAGAAAGCTGAAAAGAAAGTAGTAAGAAAACAGTAAGAAAGCAGTAAAGAAAGCTGAAAATTGCAAGTCCTACTCAAATGAGTAGGACTGAAGAAAGCAGTAAATGCGAGTCCCAGCTCAAGCGAGTGGGCGGGGGTAAACTTATCTCATACACGCACGCACTCTACAGAAATTAAAACACACGCACGCACACAAAGTTTTCCTACTCAAGTGAGTAGGAAGAAAATGAGAGAAATAAATTGCAAGTCCTACTCAAATGAGTAGGCGGTAAATGAAAGCAAAAAAAGACAAGTCCCACTCAAACGAGTAGGCGGGAAATGAAAGTTGTGCGCCATTTAACTCTTAATGAGTAGGCGAAAATGAATGCATACGCACACACGCACTCTACTTGAATTGAAAATAAGATATAAAACTAACTCATACACGCATGCACATTTGCAAAAATAAGAAAAACAAAGTGCTATAAAAATTAAAACAACTGCATTTATACCGCTAGAATGCGGTAGAAATACATAAAAAGTTAAAATAAAAATTAACCGGAGCCAAAAGTTTTGCAAATAAACGCAAAATGAAAGTTGGCGAAAAATTAAAACGACGACATTTCTACCGCTAGAATGCGTAAAAAATGAAATAAAAATTAAACGGGTAAAAAGTTTTTGAAAATAAAATGAAAAGCTAAGTGATCAGAAAATTGAAACGACTATATTTTCATTCTTAAGTTTTTATAAAACCTCCAAAAAAGAGAGAATAAAACTAAAAAAAGAACGAAAAGTTTTACATTCCTAAGAGCCTAAGTTAAAGAAAATTGAAAATAACACTTTTTTAGGGGTTTTTATAAAGTCTAAAGGATGAAAATAGGATAAAAAAAGAAAAGCTAAAGCTAAAAAGGGCGGAAAATGAAAATAAAACGGACATTACAACGGCTAGAAATGCCGTAAAATTCCTAAACTAAACAAGTTATAAAACTAAAAAGAAAACATAAAACATAAAATACAAAAAAGAGAACTAAAAATCACATAGAGTAGGGTGCTTCCATGAATTTCCATGAAACATAAAGAGAGAAAACAAGCTATTTTATTAAAATGATAAGCGATTACAACAAAGTTAAAAAGGGAAAGCTAATACAAACTAAGGGAGGGGGAGATAAATTCTCTTACTTAACATTTGGATCCATTTGGACAGCACCTCCCCTAAGCAAAGTGGTCAAAAAATTGGACCCTTAAAGCTTTCTGAAAGCTTTTATTTATAGACAAATTTTTCGGGTGTGACACACCCTAGGTCACGGGCGTGACAGGGGGCGTGTCGGTAAAAATGTGGTTGACTTGGCGACTTGGCTGGCTAGATCATCTCCGGAAGCTCGGGTGCGTGACACGTGGAGGTCATGGGCATGACAGGCTTGGTTACGGGCGTGTCTGGGGGCGTGACATGGCCAGCTGGCAGTCCTGATGTCGGCAGCGTTGAGTGTTGAAAAGGCGTTGAGTGTCAACATCAACACGGGCGAATAAAAAATATATGGAAAATATATTTTTTGTTGAATTTTTAATTTTTTGATGAAAATAAAATAAAAAAATTTCATCATTTTTTTTTATTTTTGAATTTTAGGTTTTTTTTTTAAATTTTTTAAATTTGTTTAATTTTATAAGTTTTTTAAGTATTTTAGTTTTTAGTTTTTTGATTTTTTTAAAGTTTTTTTAGTTTTCTGATTTTGTTTATGTTTTAAAGTTTATAAATTTTTTTATTTTTAGATTTTTTTTAGTATTTAGTATTTATTATTATTATTGATATTATTATTACTATTAGTATAAATATAATTTTTTTGGTGGCCATTTTATTGTTGTTTTTTTTATATATAGAAATAAATGGTAAAATTAATAGGGTTCAGGAATTCAAAATAGTAAGTCGAAATTTTCCCCGGCAACCGCGCCAAAAACTTGAGGGTTAAAACCCGCCATTTATATTTAAAGGAAAAAAGAAAATATGAAAGTGATTTTATTTATTTATAAAAAAGGGTGGTTGAAACGAGTTTTAACGAAAGGTAGGCAAGTGCACCTATCGCGTGTAGTACAGAATATTCCGGTGTGGAATATCGGGGTCGTATTGTTCTCGGGGCCGGCTTAGCTATATCTACTCTTTCCCTAAAAGCCTATTATTTTACCGATAATATTTGAGTTTTGTTTAAGTTATATAATTAATGGCGAACATAAAAATAAATATAATGCAGAAAATGAAAGCAGTAAATAGAAGGCAAAAATCCGATGAACAACTCGGCGCGATGATATCAAAAAGAGAACTGAACTAAAATAACTTTTAATAAAAAGAGAACATTAATTTCAATTTAATTAAGGCGGAGACTCGGCCGTGGAGGTTCCTTAGATATGAGCTCACCTTGGTCTAGGGATATCGCTCACCAGAATGCTAAGACTATTCGACCGATCGCTATACAGACGAAGGATTCCTCTTAACGCCCGCATTATGCTAAGAACCCCGCTATTGGGTGGGGAACTCAATCCGGTAGAGTCACGCGCCTCCTCTCTCGAGGGTTAGCGCGGAGCTCTCTTTACCGAAGGGTGATCGGTCCATACGCACGGCCTCTCGGCATTGCGTATGGATAACGGAAATAGACCCCGCACATCGATATGCGGTCCTACGCGTCGTTAACCCGGGGCAAACCTTAAGAAATTTAATTAAACTGAAAAACAGGACCTTCAATTATTTAGAGCTACTCTATCTATCCAAATGCTCTTCGATATTGAGGGCTAAGGGCGGTTAGCCTCTCATCGCAATGGGGACACTTACACTAGATAGCTGAAAAGAAAGTAGTAAGAAAGCAGTAAAGAAAACTTAAAATTACAAGTCCTACTCAAACGAGTAAGACTTAAGAAAGCAGTAAATGCGAGTCCCGACTCAAGGGAGTGGGCAGGGGTAAACTTATCTCATATACGCACGCACTCTACAGAAATTAAAACACACGCACGCACACAAAGTTTTCCTACTCAAGTGACTAAGAAGAAAATGAGAGCAATAAATTGCAAGTCCTACTCAAATGAGTAGGCGGTAAATGAAAGCAAAAAAAGACAAGTCCCACTCAAACGAGTGGGCGAGAAATGAAAGCGGTGCGCCATTTAACTCTTAACGAGTAGGCGGAAATAAATGCATACGCACATACGCACTGTACTTGAATTGAAAATAAGCTATAAAACTAACTCCTACAGGCACGAACACTTGCAAAAATAAGAAAAACAAAGTGCTAGAAAATTTAAAACAACTGCATTTCTACCGCTAGAATGCGGTAGAAATGCATAAAAAGTGAAAATAAATATTAACCAGAGCAAAAAGTTTTGCAAATAAACACAAAATGAAAGTTGGAAAAAAATTAAAACGACAACATTTCTACCGCTAGAACGCGGTAGAAATGCGTAAAAAGATGATATAAAAATTAAACAGGTAAAAAGTTTTTGAAAATAAAATGAAAAGCTAAGTGCTCGAAAAATTGAAACAACTATATTTTCATTCTTAAGTTTTATAAAACCTCCAAAAAAGTAAGAATAAAACTAAAAAAAGAACGAAAAGTTTTACATTCTTAAGAGCCTAAGTTAAAGAAAAGTTAAAATAACTCTTTTTTAGGTGTTTTTATAAAGTCTTAAGGTTGAAAATAAGATAAAAAAAGAAAAGCTAAAGCTAAAAAGGGCGGAAAATGAAAATAAAACGGACATTACATCGGCTAGAAATGCCGTAAAATTCCTAAACTAAACGAGTTATAAAACTAAAAAGAAAACATAAAACATAAAACACAAAAAAGAGAACTAAAAATCACATAGAGTAGGGTGCTTCCATGAATTTCCATGAAACATAAAGAGAGAAAACAAGCTATTTTATTAAAATGATAAGCGATTACAACAAAGTTAAAAAGGGAAAGCTAATACAAACTAAGGGAGGGGGGAGATAAATTCTCTTACATAACATTTGGATCCATTTGGGCAGAACCTCCCCTAAGCAAAGTGGACAAAAAATTGGACTCTTAAAGCTTTCTGAAAGCTTTTATTTATAGACAAATTTTTCGGGTGTGACACGCCCTTGGTCACGGGCATGACAGGGGGCGTGTCGGTCAAAACGTAATTGACTTGGCGACTTGGCTGGCTGGATCGTCTTCGGAAGCTCGGGTGCATGACACATAAAGGTCACGGGCGTGACAGGCATGGTCACGGGGATGTCTGGGGGCGTGACATGGCCAGCTGGCAGTCCTGATGTCGGCAGCGTTGAGTGTTGAAAAGGCGTTGAATGTCAACATCAACATGGGCGAATAAAAAATATATGGAAAATATATTTTTTGTTGAATTTTTAATTTTTTGATGAAAATAATAAAAAAAATTCATCATTTTTTTGATTTTTGAATTTTAGGATTTTTTTTTGAATTTTTTAAATTTGTTTAATTTTATAGGTTTTTTAAGTTTTTTAGTTTTTAGTTTTTTGATTTTTTTAAAATTTTTTTAGTTTTCTGATATTTTTTTTTGTTTTAAAGTTTTTAAATTTTTTGATATTTAGATTTTTTTTTCGTATTTTGTATTTGTTATTATTATTATTATTGATATTATTATTATTATTATAAATATAATTTTTTTGGTGGCCATTTTGTTGTTGTTTTTTTTTATATATAGAAATAAAGGGTAAAATTAATAGGTTTCAGGATTCAAAATAGTAAGTCGAAATTTTCACCGGCAACGACGCAAAAAACTTGATGGTTAAAACCCGCCTTTTATTTTTAAAGGAAAAAAAAAAGAAAAGATGAAAGTGATTTTATTTATTTATAAAAAAGGGCGGTTGAAATGAGTTTTAACGAAAGGTAGGCAAGTGCACCTATCACGTGTAGTAAAGGATATTCCGGTGTGAAATATCGGGGTCGTAATGTTCTCGGGGTCGGCTTAGCTATATCTACTCTTTCCCTGAAAGCCTATTATTTTAACGATAATATTTGAGTTTGGTTTAAGTTATATAATTAATGACGAACATAAAAATAAATTTAATGCAGAAAATGAAAGCAGGAAATAAAATGCAGAAAGCCGATGAAGAACTCGGCGCGACGATATCAAAAAGAGAACTAAACTAAAATAAATTTTAATAAAAAGAGATCCTAAATTTCAAATTAATTATGGCGGAGACTCGGCCGTGGAGGTTCCTTAGATATGAGCTCACCTTGGTCTAGGGATATCGCTCACCTGAATGCTAAGACTATTCGACCGATCGATAGACCGACGAAGGATTCCTCTTAACGCCCGCATTACGCTAAGAACCCCGCTATTGGGTGGGGAACCAAATCCGGTAGAGTCACGCGCCTCCTCTCTCGAGGGTTAGCGCGGAGCTCTCTTTACCCAAGGGTGATCGGTCCATACGCACGGCCTCTCGGCGTTGCGTATGGATAACGGAAATAGACCGCACATCGATATGCGGTCCTACGCGTCGTTAACCCGGGGCAAACCTTACGAAATTTAATTAAACTGAAAAATAGGACCTTCAATTATTAAAAGCTACTCTATCTTTCCCAATGCTCTTCGATATTGAGGGTTAAGGGCGGTTAGCCACTCATCTGAATGGGGACACTTACACTAGAAAGCTGAACAGAAAGCAGTAAGAAAACAGTAAGAAAGCAGTAAAGAAAGCTGAAAATTGCAAGTCCTACTCAGACGAGTAGGACTGAAGAAAGCAGTAAATGCGAGTCCCGGCTCAAGCGAGTGGGTGGGGGTAAACTTATCTCATACACGCACGCACTCTACAGAAACTAAAACACACGCACGCACACAAAGTTTTCCTACTCAGAGGAGTAGGAAGAAAATGAGAGCAATAAATTGCAAGTCCTACTCAAATGAGTAGGCGGTAAATGAAAGCAAAAAAAGACAAGACCAACACAATAGAGTGGACGATAAATGAAAGCGGTGCGCCATTTAACTCTTAACGAGTAGGCAAAAATAAATGCATACGCACATACGCACTGTACTTGAATTGAAAATAAGCTATAAAACTAACTCATACAGGCACGAACACTTGCAAAAATAAGAAAAACAAAGTGCTAGAAAATTTAAAACAACTGCATTTCTACCGCTAGAATGCAGAAGAAATGCATAAAAAGTGAAAATAAATATTAACCAGAGCGAAAAGTTTTGCAAATAAACGCAAAATGAAAGTTGGCAAAAAATTAAAACGACAACATTTCTACCGCTAGAACGCGGTAGAAATGCGTAAAAAGATGATATAAAAATTAAACGGGTAAAAAGTTTTTGAAAATAAAATGAAAAGCTAAGTGCTCGGAAAATTGAAACAACTATATTTTCATTCTTAAGTTTTATAAAACCTCCAAAAAAGTGAGAATAAAACTAAAAAAAGAACGAAAAGTTTTACATTCTTAAGAGCCTAAGTTAAAGAAAAGTTAAAATAACACTTTTTTAGGTGTTTTTATAAAGTCTTAAGGATGAAAATAGGATAAAAAAGAAAAGCTAAAGCTAAAAAGGGCGGAAAATGAAAATAAAACGGACATTACAACGGCTAGAAATGCCGTAAAATTCCTAAACTAAACAAGTTATGAAACTAAAAAGAAAACATAAAACATAAAACACAAAAAAGAGAACTAAAAAACACATAGAGTAGGGTGCTTCCATGAATTTCCATGAAACATAAAGAGAGAAAACAAGCTATTTTATTAAAACGATAAGCGATTACAACAAAGTTAAAAAGGGAAAGCTAATACAAACTAAGGGAGGGGGGAGATAAATTCTCTTACATAACATTTGGATCCATTTGGGCAGAACCTCCCCTAAGCAAAGTGGTCAAAAAATTGGACCCTTAAAGCTTTCTGAAAGCTTTTATTTATAGAAAAATTTTTCGGGTGTGACACGCCCTTGGTCACGGGCGTGACAGGGGGCGTGTCGGTCAAAACGTGATTGACTTGACGACTTGGCTGGCTGGATCGTCTTCGGAAGCTCGGGTGCATGACACGTAGAGGTCACGGGCCTGACAGGCATGGTCACGAGCATGTCTGGGGGCGTGACATGGCCAGCTGGTAGTCCTGATGTCGGCAGCGTTGAGTGTTGAAAAGGCGTTGAGTGTCAACATCAACACGGGCGAATAAAAAATATATTGAAAATATATTTTTTGTTGAATTTTTAATTTTTTGATGAAAATAATAAAAAAAATTCATCATTTTTTTTATTTTTGAATTTTAGGTTTTTTTTTGAATTTTTTAAATTTTTTTAATTTTATAGGTTTTTTAAGTTTTTTAGTTTTTAGTTTTTTGATTTTTTTAAAGTTTTTTTAGTTTTCTGATTTTTTTTTTAGTTTTAAAGATTTTAAATTTTTAGATTTTTAGATTTATTTTTGTATTTTGTATTTATTATTATTATTATTGATATTATTATTATTATTATAAATATAAATTTTTTGTTGGCCATTTTGTTGTTGTTTTTTTTATATATAGAAATAAAGGGTAAAATTAATAGGTTTCAGGAATTCAAAATAGTAAGTCGAAATTTTCACCGGCAACGACGCAAAAAACTTGATGGTTAAAACCCGACTTTTATTTTTAAAAGAAAAAAAGAAAAGATGAAAGTGATTTTATTTATTTATAAAAAAGGGCGGTTGAAATGAGTTAACGAAAGGTAGGCAAGTGCACCTATCACGTGTAGTACAGGATATTCCGGTGTGGAATATCGGGGTCGTAATGTTCTCGGGGTCGGCTTAGCTATATCTACTCTTTCCCTGAAAGCCTATTATTTTAACGATAATATTTGAGTTTGGTTTAAGTTATATAATTAATGGCGAACATAAAAATAAATTTAATGTAGAAAATGAAAGCAGGAAATAAAATGCAGAAAGTCGATGAAGAACTCGGCGCGACGATATCAAAAAGAGAACTGAACTAAAATAAATTTTAATAAAAAGAGATCCTAAATTTCAAATTAATTTTGGCGGAGACTCGGCCGTGGAGGTTCCTTAGATATGAGCTCACCTTGGTCTAGGGATATCGCTCACCTGAATGCTAAGACTATTCGACCGATCGATAGACCGACGAAGGATTCCTCTTAACGCCCGCATTACGCTAAGAACCCCGCTATTGGGTAGGGAACCAAATTCGGTAGAGTCACGCGCCTCCTCTCTCGAGGGTAGCGCGGAGCTCTCTTTACCCAAGGGTGATCGGTTCATACGCACGGCCTCTCGACGTTGCGTATGGATAACGGAAATAGACCCCGCACATCGATATGCGGTCCTACGCGTCGTTAACCCGGGGCAAACCTTACGAAATTTAATTAAACTGAAAAACAGGACCTTCAATTATTGAAAGCTACTCTATCTTTCCCAATGCTCTTCGATATTGAGGGCTAAGGGCGGTTAGCCACTCATCGGAATGGGGACACTTACTAGAAAGCTGAAAAGAAAGCAGTAAGAAAACAGTAAGAAAGCAGTAAAGAAAGCTGAAAAATTGCAAGTCCTACTCAGACGAGTAGGACTGAAGAAAGCAGTAAATGCGAGTCCTGGCTCAAGCGAGTGGGTGGGGGTAAACTTATCTCATACACGCACGCACTCTATAGAAACTAAAACACACGCACGCACACAAAGTTTTCCTACTCAGGCGAGTAGGAAGAAAATGAGAGCAATAAATTGCAAGTCCTACTCAAATGAATAGGCGGTAAATGAAAGCAAAAAAAGACAAGACCAACACAAAAGAGTGGGCGATAAATGAAAGCGGTGCGCCATTTAACTCTTAACGAGTAGGCGGAAATAAATGCCTACGCACACACGCACTCTACTTGAATTGAAAAAAGCTATAAAACTAAATCATAAACGCACGCACACTTGCAAAAATAAGAAAAACAAAGTGCTAGAAAAATTAAAACAAATGCATTTCTACCGCTAGAATGCGGTAGAAATGCATAAAAAGTGAAAATAAAAATTAACCGGAGCGAAAAGTTTGGCAAATAAACGCAAAATGAATTTTGGCGAAAAATTAAAACGATGACATTTCTACCGCTAGAATGCGGTAGAAATGCGTAAAAAGATGAAATAAAAATTAAACGGGTAAAAAGTTTTTGAAAATAAAATGAAAAGCTAAGTGCTCGAAAAATTGAAACGACTATATTTTCATTCTTTAGTTTTTATAAACCTCCAAAAAAGTGAGAATAAAACTAAAAAAAGAACAAAAAGTTTTACATTCCTAAGAGCCTAAGTTAAAGAAAATTTAAAATAACACTTTTTTAGGTGTTTTTATAAAGTCTTAAGGATGAAAATAGGATAAAAAAAGAAAAGCTAAAGCTAAAAAGGGCGGAAAATGAAAATAAAACGGACATTACAACGGCTAGAAATGTCGTAAAATTCCTAAACTAAACGAGTTATAAAACAAAAAAAGAATATATAAAACATAAAACACAAAATGGAGAACTAAAAATCACATAGAGTAGGGTGCTTCCATGAATTTCCATGCAACATAAAGAGATAAAACAAGCTATTTTATTAAAATGATAAGTGATTACAACAAAGTTAAAAAGGGAAAGCTAATACAAATTAATTGAGGGGGGAGATAAAATCTCTTACATAACATTTGGATCCATTTGGGCAGCACCTCCCCTAAGAAAAGTGGTCAAACAATTGGACCCTTAAAGCTTTCTGAAAGCTTTTATTTATAGACAAATTTTTCGGGTGTGATACGCCCTAGGTCACGGGCGTGACAGGGGGCGTGTCGGTCAAAACCGTGGTTGACTTGGCGACTTGGCTAGCTGGATCGTCTCCGGAAGCTCGGGTGCGTGACACATGGAGGTCACGGGCGTGACAGGCATGGTCACGGGCATGTCTGGGGGCGTGACATGGTCAGCTGGCAGTCCTGATGTCGGCAGCGTTGAGTGTTCAAAAGGCGTTGAGTGTCGACATCAACACGGGCGTGATGGGTCTTGGACATGGGCGTGACTAGGGAGTGTCGAGATGGCGTTCAGTGTTGAACAGTGAAATCGTTGAGTGTCGACTGGCTGAAGGCGTTGAGTTCCTGACACGCCCGTGTCGGGCATGGTCACGGGCGTGACAGGTCAAATTTTTACTTTTTCTGAAAAATCTCAGAAAACAAAAATAAATTAAGTTAGTATAAAAATTACAAAAAAGAAGCATTTTATTAAATAAAATAAACTAAAAAAGACAAAAAAAAACAAAAATGACTTAAATAAAATATAAAAATATAGGTATATTTACAACTCATCACCCAATCCAACATTCCATCCACATTTCTAGAATTCCAACAAACAGACTTCCCTGAAGAATTCTCTGTCTGTTCCAATTGTGGTCACCAATCCTCCTATACGTCATCAACTCCTGAGCCACTGTATCTGAATTTCTCTTATATTACTAAAGACTTTCTTCAATTCATCACTCCCTCTTTGAAGAAGCTAATAGATGAGGTTGTTGTCCCTCTAGATGCTTCTATCTCCCTTCTCTCTACTCTGTTTATTGCTTCTTCCTCTGTCCATTCTACTAGGGCCTGGGTTCAGGGCATTCTGAATCTAGATAGGGGGAGATGTTTTGGGAAGAAGCTCTAGCAAGAGCAGCAGCTCCAGCTCCTCCAACAACAGCAGTTCCAGAAGCAGAAATTCCAGTAGAGAAATTCCAGTAGAGATCATTGATATTCTGGATGAAGATACAGAGATGATTTGTTTTGAAGATTATTAAGTAGATACAGAAATAAACATTGTTGGTGATTTATTATAAATCCCACAGTTGATATAGTTTCATTATTACATTCTTTTGATTTAGTTCATGATGGGCCAAAATCGGAACAGGCAAGTGTACCTGTCGAATCGTAGTATCAATGTTGTATTTAAACACGGGGCTGTCAAGTACTGCTACTCACGCTTGAACTATTATCCTATCGAAAAACTATTGGGATTTGAGAATTTTTAAAAGTAAACAAACGATTATTTTAGACGGAGAACGTATATTAAAAAGCTAGCATTCGATCAATGATTCACCATAAAATGAAATGAGAGGGATAAAAGGTATAGTTTTAAATTTGCAAATCATACTCAGCCGTGACGGATCCGATATTAGGAAATAATCTCGCTAGAGTATTAAATCCCCTAACTTATAAACGTTCTTACCGAAATCTCTTTCAAGTCAGAAAGGCCTAAAGTTGCATTATCGAGGTGACCCGCACTATTTGATTTGACTCCAATCCGGAAGATTTACGTCATCCTATCTCTAGGGTTGCGTTCAACTCCTTCCTTCTTTTAGTGATCTTTCACATTAACGAGCCTGTCGGCTACTCAAATATGAGATCCTAAGCCTACTACCGTATACCGGAAATACGGAGTCGACGAAATAAAAATCAAAGAAGGACCGAGTAGAATTAAGCAAAAATAAAACAATGAAATAAAAGAAACCCTCATCTCATTTTATGGATCCTCACGATCGAATGCTAAAGGAAAATTAGCTACGCATATTCAAAAAGAAAGACAAAATAAGAGAAGAGAAAAACATTTTCATTTCTTTAAAAGGAAGAGAAGATTACACAATATGATAAGAAAAGGCAATATTATAACACTACAAGGAAAATGAAATTATAACATGGAAGCATGAAAAATAAAACTTGCACTAATGAAAAATCTATGACAATACTAAAAAGAAAAATTACAACTCACAATCTCTCTCCACTCTCCAACTCAACACTTAAACTTTGCTTAGAACTTCACTCAAAAAATTTGTCATCCTTTGGCTTGAGGGTTGGGGTTGCTTATATAGGGGATGGAGAGGATTCTAGAACATAAGAAATATGAAAGGGAACAAGGGGGGGGGGGGGCGGCCACATCATGGGGAGAAGATTCATGCATGCATTAATAAAAGGGGAGAGAGAAAAGAGGGGGGGTTCATGTATTTCATTTAATGAAAAATATAAAATAAGAAGGGGGGATGAATGGAAACTTGTAGAAGAGGGAAAAGGAGAGGGGCCGACCATATCATGGGGATATTCATGCATACTTATTAATGGAGAGAGAGGGAGGGAAAAGTGCATGCATGAGGTAAAAAGGTGGCCGACCATGCATGGAAATATTCATGCATGGCAATTATGAGTAGAGAGGGGCTGCTTCAATGTGTGAGGGGGCCGGCCATAAGCTTTGAAGGCATGTTGGGCTGCTTTGTGGGCTCGGCTTGATGGAAAAGAAGGGCTTTGAAGTGGGCTGCTTCTTGTTGTGGGCTCGGGTAGGATAAGAGCTGCTCCAACATAGGCTCGGGCTGGGCTAGGGGCTACATCAAGGGCTCGGGCTTCTTGCTATTTGGAGGCTACATCATATGGAGGGCTCGGGTAGGCCATGTTGGGCTGCACCAAGTAGGCCGGCTAACCATAGATCAAAGGGGCTGCTCCATGATCAAACTTGAACCTACAAAACAAATTCAAAACATAGATTAGTTGAACAAAAAAAATAATAAATCATCAAGTACATGTAAACATAAAAACAAAACATCAAAACATTCAAACATTAAAATAAAATAACAAAACATTAAAAAAAAACATTAAAGCATTAAAACATAACAACCAAACATTAGCTAATATAAATAAACATAACACCATAAATAGTGACATAATACATATGATAATACTAAATAGATTTTAATATCAAAACATAGAATGACATCAAAACAAGCATACAAAACACAAAATTATAATAAAACTTAGGGAAATAAGCTACTAAATTACCCCAAAAAATGATGACTAAAAGTAGTCATCAAACTCCCCCATGCTTAGACATTTGCTTGCCCTCAAGCAAATAGAAATAAAACTAGGGAAAAAGAAAGCAAAAGATATATCTTTTTTTTAGGTTCCAAAGTTAAGAAAAACAAAATATGAAAAATTAAACTATCCTAATTTCCATGTTACCAACTAGTGGGGTGAGAAGTGCACAATAGAGAACTTGAAAGTGGAACCCTAAAAATCTCATTAAAACATAAGAAAAGTCTAAACATTTCTAAATCTTAAAACAAGGCATCCAAAATAAATGAAAATAAGGAAAATAAAAGTAGAAGTTGTAAATAAACGGCGCATTAACAAACTACTAGGTTGCTAGATAAACATGAACCCTAAAACACTCCAAGGTAACCTCCAAAGAAATCCATCAATGATGGTGGCCATAGGCTTGTACGTTAACACTTTCTCGACTACGCAATTTTACGTTCTAAAGATCAATAGGACTTCTAATAGGCGTTAAGATTTGGCTTAGGTAAATAATTAGGAAGTGAAAACAAGGATAAACATGACGGCAAAGACACTAAACCAAGGTGAGCTTCAAAAATAAAAATAAAAACATGATAACAAAATGAGAAATGACAAGCAAGTCATTTCTCCAATTCAAACTACAAAACAAGGACATAAAATTTTCTTTTATAAATTTGGCCAAACATAAAATTTTTTCTTTCATTCATTTTTTGATTTTGATTTTTTCATTTTTTTTCGATAACATTTTGATGAGAAAGCTCCAAAAATAGGCTTGAGAATTTCATATTCATTTCAAAGATAATACCCCCCACAAAAATAATTTTTAAGCTCAAAGTTATAGTGTGAAAATTAGGAAGGGCATTTTGGCTTTGGTGAACATAGTGAAATGAAAGGTGGAGCTAAAAACAAAGAAAACATGAAAAGGCCCAAAATTGTTTAGAAATGGTGATGTTTTTGGTGGGCAAGAAAAGCTCAAACTAGTCAAATGGTGGCCTAAATCATTTCTAAAGAACGTACAAATGACACAAATGTTTCGAGAGTAGCTTAGAACAAGTTCTAGACACCAAGAAAGACTACCTCGCAAATGAAAAAGAGCTAATATTACCTAGCAACCATTCGTAAGCAACAAACCGAATAAAAAGACATAACTACAAATTGCTTACTTATAACGTAAAAAACGGATGCCTATATTTAAGAAAGAGAAACTAGTAGAACTAAACTATGGTAGAATGATAAGTTTAGAAAACATTTTCAAAGTAATCTACATAGAACTACAAAAACCGCACGGGCCTACACATCACTAGAAGAAACATAAAAATAAAGGATAGAAAATAATTTTAGGGTTTTTTTTCAAATAAATTTTAGCACATTTTTTTTTTGTTTTTTCTAATTTTTTGGGTTTTATATTTTATAATTTTTGAATTTTTATGTAGTTAAAATACTATACTAATTTTAAAACACAATTTTTTGGATTTTTTTTCAAAGGAAAGAAGAAAGAAAGAAAAGAAAGAACTAGACCCCCCCCCCCATGCTTAAATTCTTCATTGCCCTCAATGAAGGAAAAAAAAGAAAAATAGAAGGGGACTGAGAAGAAGAGAAAAAAATGCAGGAAAGTAAATAAATAAGATAAAAAAAGGACTTCCCCGGGGTTGTGAGATGAAGGCGGATGTCACTCCCCCTTGCTTGCTTTTTAGTGCACTTGTTCGTCAGCAGGTTTGACTTGAACCATCTTGATATCAGCAGCGGTGGAGCGGCGACCACGACTTGGACTTGATTGGCCTCCGGTAGGAAGAGCAAAATAAAAGAAGAAAAATAGTAGAGTCCGCGGCAGATGCCCAAAATTGTTCTTTATTACAATAATTTAAAGTCCGAATAAGAGAGTTTAAGAATAATAATAATAAGAAGTTCAAAAAAATAAAAATAAAAAATAAAAATGTCCACATGAAGAGAAATATTCAAGAGTCCAGAATAAGATTCTCCTTTGCAGGAGACACAGAATCAGTAGAAAATATAATTTCAGTTTATGCTCCTTCACTGTAAAGTCACCCTTATCCGGGTGCGAAAGCAACACAGATCTATCAGAAAAGACTTCCTTGACCGTAAACGGTCCAGACCAACGAGATTTAGATTTTCCAAAGAAAATACGTAAACGTGAATTTAAAAGAAGAACTTGATCGCCTGGCTTAAAATTTTTATGATGGCGAAAGTTCTTATCGCGATAATTTTGTTCTTCAGGGTCGGGTGGTTTTTCAAAATAGTTTGTCAAGTTGGTAGCATTTTAGAAAATAAGATTCTTTTGTCTAAATGCAGAGTCATGTTCGAATGTTGGTTGTACGGGCATAGCAGAGTTTTCAAAAACATTTGATTAGAGTTCAGAAAAGGAAAGAGAAAAATCATTTGAAGAAATATAGGAGTCATCTTTTAAGTCATCAATAAAAAAACAAGAATCATTATTTTGGAAAGAGTTTTTCATAGATTTGTTAATATCAAATGCGACTTCCTCATCTCCCACATGCAGAAAATTTTTTCCGTCACTCAAATTTATGATTGCGCGAGCGGTGGCTAGGAAGGGACGACCAAGGATAAGAGGGACCTTGATGTCCTCTTCAATATCGAGAATGACAAAATCCACCGGGAAGATGATTTTGTCGACCTTCACTAGCATATCCTCAACAACACCTAATGGATACTTAATCGAACGATCGGCTAACTGAATACTCATGCGTGTAGGGCTGAGAGTGCCCAAACAAAGCTTTTTAAATAACGAAAAAGGCATCAAGTTGATGCTCGCACCAAGATCCGCTAACGCATGTTTAACAAACAGATCGCAAAAAACACAAGGAATGGAAAAACTACCCAGATCGTTTATATTTTTAGGAAGATTAGAGTTCTTAATGACCACCGAGCATTCTTCATTTAACGTTACATGCGATAAATTTTCCAATTTTGTCTTGTTCGTTAATAAGTCTTTAAGATATTTGGCGTACTTAGGCATTTGACTAATCGCTTCTTGAAACGGTAAATTAACATGAATTTGTTTAAATATTTCCAGAAAGCGTTGATATTGATTATCTAGTTGTTCCTTCCTAAGTCGAGCCGAATAAGGAGGTGGCGGAAATTCCTTTATAATAACTGGAGCATCATTTTGAAAATCACCTTTTTCTTTTTCAGAATCAGAAAAAACAGAGATATCTTTTTCTTTTTCAAAAGTAGATTTTTCATTTTCAAGATTTGATTTATCATTTTCCGTGGGGATAATAACAGGAGGGACAATCACCTTTGGCTCTTCCCTTGTGGTGGGCTCGTTAACATCCTTACCGCTCTGAAGGGAAATCCCATTTGCGTGCTCTCTTGGGTTAGGCTCAGTGTTCAAGGGAAGAGTTCCAGGTGGTCTCTCAGAAAAAGCCTTGGCGAGTTGGCCGACCTGATTTTCTAAATTTTTCATTGACCCTGTTAAATTTCTAATAATAGCATCGTCCGAGCTTATATATTTGGAAAGGATCTCTTCCAAAGGGGAAGGTTTTTGAAAATTTTGTTGTGGTGGTGGTGGTGGCGGTGTAAAATCGTGTGGTGGGCGTACGACGTTAGCATTATTACTCCAAGAAAAATTAGGATGGTTACGCCATCCAGGATGATAAGTGTTCAAAGAAGAAGAAAAACCAGGAGGAGAAGAAAAATTCGAAAAAGCAGAAAAATTATTGGCAGAATTATTTTGAGCAGGCCTAGGTATGTTCCCCAGATAATCCACCTGCTCGGCAGCAGCAGCATTACCTTAGCGGCGGAGGGAGCAGTCATCTCCGATATTTTCTTGTTTAGCATTTCCACTTTCAGCGCCAGTTGCAACACCGAATCCACTTCATATATACCTGCAGGTTTAGATGGGCGAGTCCTAGACGAATTCCACTGATAGGTGTTCATCGCCATGTCCTCGATAAGCTCAAGAGCGGCTTCTGGAGTTTTGCGGTCTAAAGAACCAGCGGAAGCGGCATCTATCATCTGCTTAGTATCTTGGTTTAGCCCATTGTAGAATGTCTGGACCTGCAACCATACAGGAAGGGCATGGTGTGGGCATCTTCTTAAAAGATTTTTGAACCTCTCCCAAGTGTCATAGAGGGTCTCAGAAGAAATTTGAGAGTATGAAGTTATATCATTTCGTAGCTTAGCAGTTTTGGCGGGCAGGGGGGGGGGGGGAAGTAGCGAGAGAGAAATTTTTCAGTTAAAATTTTCCAAGTAGTGATTGATCCTCTTGGAAGAGAACTCAACCACTGTTTGGCTTTGGTCCTTAAGGAGAATGGGAAGAGTCTTAGCCTTATAGCATCGTCTAAAACACCATTGATTTTATAGGTATCACAGATTTCAAGAAAACTAGCAATATGTAAGTTCGGATCTTCATCTTGCAATCCGTCGAACTGTACATATTGCTGCACCATTTGTATGATGCTAGGCTTAAGCTCGAAGTTATTGTTCGCAATCGTAGGTCGAACAATACTCGATTCTGTCCCCTCCAGATTGGGTCGAGCATAATCAGACATAGTCCATTGCTGAGCCAGTCCTGGGTTAGGGTCCCCCATTTCAGAATTGAAATTACAATCCCCATAGGAATCATCAACCGCTGTTTGAGAAATGGAAGCCCCAAATCGTAGTTGTCTCCGAAAGGAGCGTTCAATTTCTGGGTCCAAATCAACAAGTAGCGACGGATTCGCTCGGGTCATGCACTAGCAAAGAAGACGAAGGAGAATGAAAATTAAAACTTGAAAAAGAAAGAAAAAAAGAAAAAAGGATTTTTTTTTTGAAAATAGATTTTTTACTGTTTGGCTCTCGAACTTCCCAAGGGCTACCCAGTGAATGGTTCGCAAGGTACTAGGTAAAATGGTGGTGCTTAAAGCCCCTTACCCTTTTCGAGAGATTTTAGGTTGGGTAGAAATAAGGTGAAGTGGGTTGATTATAAATATTTATATATATATATATATATATATATATTTTTGATTTTAGCAGAAGTAATAGCGAAAGCGTTTTCAAAATATTGACGAAGAAAAAGTCCCCAGCAATGGCGCCAAAAACTTGATGGGCTAAAACCCGAACAGGCAAGCGTACCTTTCGAATCGTAGTATCAAGGTCGTATTTAAACACAGGGCTGCCAAGTACTGCTACTCACGCTTGAACTATTATCCTACCGGAAAACTATTGAGATTTGAGAATTTTTAAAAGTAAACAAACGATAATTTTTTAACGGAAAACTTATATTAAAAAGCTAGCATTCGATCAATGATTCACCATAAAATAAAATGAGAGGGATAAAAGGTATAGTTTTAAATTTGCAAATCATACTCGGACGTGACGGATCCGATATTAGGAAATAATCTCGCTAGAGTATTAAATTCCCTAACTTATAGACGTTCTGACTGAAATCTCTTTCAAGTCAGAAAGGCCTAAAGTTGCATTATCGAGGTGACCCACACTATTTGATTTGACTCCAATCCGGAAGATTTACGTCATCCTATCTCTAGGGAAGTTCAACTCCTTCCTTCTTTTAGTGATCTTTCACATTAACGAGCCTGTCGGCTACTCAAATATGAGATCCTAAGCCTACTACCGTATACCGGAAATACGGAGTCGACGAAATAAAAATCAAAGAAGGACCGAGTAGAATTAAGCAAAAATAAAACTATGAAATAAAAGAAACCCTCATCTCATTTTATTGATCCTGACGATCGAATGCTAAAGGAAAATTAGCTACGCATATTCGAAAAGAAAGACAAAATAAGAGAAGAGAAAAGCATTTTCATTTCTTGAAAAGGAAGAGAAGATTACACAATATGATAAGAAAAGGCAATATTATAACACTACAAGGAAAATGAAATTATAACATGGAAGCATGAAAAATAAAACTTGCACTAATGAAAAATCTATGACAATACTAAAAAAAAAAAAAAATTACAACTCACAATCTCTCTCCACTCTCCAACTCAACACTTAAACTTTTCTTAGAACTTCACCCCAAAAATTTGTCATCCTTTGGCTTGAGGGTTGGGGTGGCTTATATAGGGGATGGAGAGGATTCTAGAACATAAGAAATATGAAAGGACACAAGGGGGGAGCCGGCCACATCATGGGGAGAAGATTCATGCATGCATTAATAAAAGGGGAGAGAGAAAAGAGGGGGGTTCATGTATGTCATTTAATGAAAAATATAAAATAAGAAGGGGGGATGAATGGAAACTTGTAGAAGAGGGAAAAGGAGAGGGGCCGACCATATCATGGGGATATTCATGCATGCTTATTAATGGAGAGAGAGAGGGAGGGCAAAGTGCATGCATGAGATAAAAAGGTGGCCGACCATGAATGGAAATATTCATGCATGGCAATTATGAGGAGAGAGGGGCTGCTTCAATGTGTGAGGGGGCCGGCCACAAGCTTTTAAGGCATGTTGGGCTGCTTTGTGGGCTCGGCTTGAGGGAAAAGAAGGGCTTTAATATGGGCTGCTGCTTGTGGTGGGCTCGGGTAGGACAAGAGCTGCTCCAACATAGGCTCGGGCTTGGCTAGGGGCTGCATCAAGGGCTCGGGCTGCTTGCTATTTGGAGGCTACATCATATGGAGGGCTCGAGTTGGCAATGTTGGGCTGCACCAAGTAGGCCAGCTGCACCATGGATCAAAGGGGCTGCTCCATGATCAATCTTGAACCTACAAAACAAATTCAAAACATAGATTAGTTGAACAAAAAAAATAATAAACATCAAGTACATGTAAACATAAAAACAAAACATCAAAACTTTCAAACATTAAAATAAAATAACAAAACATTAAAAAAACATTAAAGCATTAAAACATAACAACCAAACATTAGCTAATATTAATAAACATAACACCATAAATAGTGACATAATACATATGATAAGACTAAATAGATTTTAATATCAAAACATAGAATGACATCAAAACAAGCATACAAAACACAAAATTATAATAAAACTTAGGGAAATAAGCTACTAAATTACCCCAAAAAACGATGAGTAAAAGTAGTCACCAGTTCACAGCAACATTCTTCCAGCTTTTGTTGATTCAATTCCAGATTTGTCTAAAGATATAGTATTTCTCTTAGCTTCAATCAATCCTGAAGTTTTGGAACAACTTAGGACAATTTTATAAGTTTCAGATATTGTTATAGAGCTAATAACTATTTCAAAGCCAAAAGCTTTCTCTCCACCAACCTTTGGATGGGCTGAGTCCCCCATGCCAGATCTTGATGAGATCATATTTAAAGACATGGAAGAAGAAAGTGACCTTGTTCAAAATCAAGTTATAACAGAATTTTTAGAGCCAGCAACTCAAGTTCAGCTTCAGTCTCATCCAATTCTCATTGATGATATACTAAAAAAATTCATGCTTTTATGAAAATCCAGCAATTACTTTTGATGATAATGATGATGAAGATTCATATGACTCTGAGGACACCAGTTCCAAGAAGAGAAAAATAATGAAGAAGGCTCCTCCAAAGCCAAATCCAACTGCTGATACTCCTTATTATATTCTGTATAACATAACTCTCACTCCAGACTACCCAATTGGATGAGATATTCTAAGAATGAAATGAAAGCAAGGAAGAAGAGCAGGAGATACTCTCCTCCACCTAAATTCAGGAGAGGTCCTCCTCCTCCTATTCCTGCAGCTGAATCCTCAGGAAATGTTTATCAAGATCAATGATCTACTTCTCACTCCTATCAATCCAGATAAACTCAAAGCAGCAGAGACAGGCCCTCTAGATGTAACACCCCAGAAATCTCAAAAGTCAAAATTGGGATTCATATTGGCTGACACGGCCTGAGACACGGGCGTGTCTCAGGGCGTGTCACGTGTACACAACCTGGGACACTGGCTTATCCCAGGGCATGTCCCTCTTCTCGACAAGTACTCGAGAACTGATCGTCGAGAGGCGTCAGGTCCTGTGACACGGGCGTTTCACTGGGGCGTGTTGGACACACGACCATGGACACAGGCGTGTGCCTTAGCCGTGTCCTGCTCGGGTGATTTTGGAGATCGGGTTACAGGGGTGAAACGGCCAGATACCCGACCGTGTACTGGGTGATATGGGCGTGTTAGGCATGACACGGGCGTGTCGATACCCGTGTTCTGGTTTGTTTTAAGTCAGTTGTGCTCCTCTTCAGGAACACGGCATGTGACACGGGCGTGTCAAGACCCGTGTTCGGCCCAGGAAATTCAATTTAAGGCCTAATCTGAGCCTTCAATTTTCTTTGACTAAGATCCAATGGTCTAGGTTATTCCCTGGGTTTTTAAGGCTGGATTTGACATGGAGTAAACTCATTTGAGTTGTGCGAATCTCTTTCCAAAGTGAAGAAAGAGAAGAGTGCAAGGGGAGGAATAAGAAGGGAAAGCCGGCTGCCGGTGGTGCTGCGGTGGTCCAAATCGCGAGCCGAGTTCAGCTCTACGGAGGCTTGATCGCTGCAAAGCTTTCAAACCGTGTACTTTTTTCCATGGCGCCAAAACGTCCTTCAATTGGTCAGCTGAATGCTGACCGTTTCCCTGTTTTCCACCGCTTGTTTGATTGGTTCTTGTAGGTACAGGTGGTGCTGGTCCGAGCGGGACTTAGCGGGCTAAAGCCCAAGCTGCATTGCTGCCCTCGAAGGCTTTGTTTTGTTTCTTCTTGTTCATGTGTGGCCGGCCTGTGCGCCGATGTTTGGAAACCACACTTTTGTTAAAAGAAACCTGTAAGGCCATAAGGCCATTTACTTTGGGTGTAAACATTCCTATTTTGTTATAGTGGACAGTTCTTGTAACTCTTGAGTTCAAGTTTTCAACCTTGAAGCTTCCGCTAGAATGCTCTGTGTTAGGATGCATTGGTTTTGATATTATTTAGTAGCGTCTACGCCTGTTTGTGGAATATGGTGTGGGGCCCCGACCGGACCCTCTATTATATCCTTCTTGTAGGTAGAGGTGTTACAATTTGGTATCAGCTTGTTGGTTGATCTCTTCCGAATTCGCGGACAAATTCTTTTGAGGGGTGGCGAGCACGTGTCAGTGCTGTCGTTATAACACATAAATTGTACTCAAGAATGTCCACTTAGGAATGTAAATACACTTGTTTGGTGTGTTCATTTTTGTATATTTGTCGTTTATTTAGTAGCTAAATTGTGTTTTTACACATATAGGTGACTAGAAGTGTTGTGGGTCAATCGGAACCTCAACATTCTGTTGAAAGGGCGGCACCGGATGAGGTTCCCACACCTCCTCCATCTGCTGAAACTGTGTGTTTCATTACGGAGACGGTACTTGCTGTGATGACTGCTCAACAGGTGGGGTAAGCACGTCCTATTGTGGTGCCAACGCATGCTGGGGTAAGGAAAGAACCGGCAGAAGTTGTAGTTGATCCATGGGTAGCAGATCAACAATTGAAGCAATTCATGAGCTTCAATCCTCCCCAATTTACTGGGGCGGGATCCCCGGCCCAGGTGGAGGATTGGCTTGCAGGGATCAAGAGAATCATGAGAGCGATCAGAGTTGAGGAGGAGCTTAAGGTAATGTTGGACACTTTCTTTCTTGAGGGAGAGGCTCGGTTGTGGTGGGATGAGATTGAACTGCATCACTTGGCCGGCAGACAGTTGGTAGAGGTCTCGATGGAAGAGTTCTCTCGGTTATTCTTGGCAAAGCATCTGCCAATACAACATAGAATATCAATGGAAATGGAATTTCAGCGTTTGACTCAAGGAGATTGTAGTGTGGATGATTATCTTCATGAGTTCACGCGGTTGGGAAGATATGCGGGTTCTATCTTCGTCGAAGAGGAGCGTAAGACTAGCCGATTTATACGGGACTACGAGACGAGTTACGATATCATCTCTCGAGTTCTATAAGTCAGGGTTTTAAAGCCTTAGTCTGTACAGCTCGGTCTTTGGAGACAGACATGAAAAGGGGGTAAGTGAATGGTGACCTTGGCTGTAGCAAAACCGTAGTTCAAGTCGCCGCGTCCAGAGAAATCTAGGTACCGAAGGAGATGGTATAAGAAGTCTAAATCTACTGGACAAGCTCCTTCAGCGACTGTGACGGAGGCATCGTTGAGGTATGGATCTCGTGCCTATTTTACGTGTGGAAAAGTGTGACACTTCGCACGTGATTGCCGAGTTGGCCCTCCAAAGGGTGAAAAGAAGATGGGAGCGTCCAATGCGGAGAAAGGGAAGACTGTGATGTAGTCTTCTGCATCGCACGCGCAACCCCAGGTCTTCAACCTTGGACAACAGGAGGCCATTAAGCAGGTCGGTGTCGTCACAGGTGCGCGCAGTTTTTAATGTTATTTTATACTGTGTGATGTGCTTGTTTAATTTTGGTGTTATAGGTTTTGTCCTTATACGGGAGTATCCTGTGCGAGCACTGTTTGATACACGTGCTTCCCATTCATTTCCGTCTGAAGATTTCATTTTACGAATCGGGGTGCATATACGGACCACAACAGACAGTATAAAGGTGCTTCTACCTAACGGATGTTTGTTATGTGCGGATAAATCTTGCGGTCTTGAGGTAAAGATAGGGAGTCGGGAATTCAAGGTGGAAATATACGTATTTCCGATTACAGAGTTTGATATAATCTTTGGTATGGACTGGCTTTCAGAGCAGCGTGCCTGTATAGATTGTACTTCAAAAGAGGTCAAATTAGGGAAAAATACCGAACAAGAGACCAAGTTCACTAGTATGCGAGGGATGAGTGGGATGTTGTTAACTGCTCTCCAAGTCGCTAAGGCAGTTCAGAAGGGTGCGGAGTTATTCTTCACACTCATTAAGGCGGTGGAGCCGAAGGCCAGTGTGAATGAAGTGTGGATTGTATCAGAATATGCTGATGTGTTTCGAAAAGACCTTCCGGGGTTACTTCCTCAAAGGGAAATCGACTTCGCTATTGAGCTGGTGCTAGGTGCAAAACCTGTGGCCCGCTCGCCTTATCGGGTAGCGCCAAAAGAAATGGCCGAACTGAAAGTTCAATTGAAAGAATTGCTGGAGCAGGGATACATACGCCCAAGTATGTCACCTTGGAGCGCGCCTGTTCTTTTTGTAAAAAAGTAAGACGGTATTTTGCGGCTATGTATTGAGTACCGCGAATTGAATAAGCTGACAGAGAAAAACAAGTATCCGATTACACTGATCGATGACTTGTTCGATCAGCTAGCAGGCTCAACCATCTATTCAAAGATAGATTTGAAATCCGGGTATTACCAATTGCGGATTAGGGAAGGTGACTTTCCCAAGACAGCGTTTGGAACACACTACGGTCATTATGAATTCACGGTGATGCAGTTTGGGCTTTGTAATGCGCCTTCGGTATTCTTGGACTTAACACACCGAACGTTCTGAGAGTACTTGGATTTGTTTTTAATCGTATTCATTGACGACATCCTAGTGTACTCGCAGTCGGAAGAAGATAATGCAAACCATTTGCAGTGGGTACTGCACACCTTGCGGAGGAATAAGCTGTATGCCAAGTTCTCGAAGTGTGAGTTCTGGCTCTCGTCGGTAGCTTTTCTGGGCCATATAGTTAGTGGAGAGGGCATAGCAGTAGATCCGGTAAAGATAAGTGCCATACAAGATTGGCCAGTGTTGTCTTCAGTGGCCGATTTCAGGAGTTTCCTTGGACTGGTGGGCTACAATAGACGGTTTGTGGCGAACTTCTCCCGGATTGCTTTGCCTCTGACAACGTTGATGAGAAAAAATTAGAAGTACGTCTGGACGCTGGAGTGTGCTATAGCTTTTGATGAGCTGAAGATTCGTTTGACCACGACGCCTGTGTTGATGTCGCCATGTGGTACAGACAGTTATGAGATTTACAGCGATGCGTCAGGGAGCGTCTTAGGCTGTGTTCTCCTGTAGTTTGGTAAGGTGATTGCTTATGGCTCATGCCAATTGAAAGTGCATGAGCGTAACTATCCCGTCCACGACATGGAGTTGGCGGCGGTGATCTTTGCGCTAAAGTTGTGGCAGCACTATCTGTATGGCATTAAATACGATATCTAGACAGATCATAAGAGTCTAAAGTATTTGGTCGATTAGAAGGATTTGAATATGCGACAACCTAGGTGGATGGAGTTCCTTGGGGACGACACCTTCAATATTCACTATACTCCCGGGAAGGGATATTTAGTCGCGGATGCCTTGAGTCGTCGGACTCCGGCAAGGGCAAATTGGCTTCTAAGGCATGATGAAGTCCTAATTCGAGATCTGGAGGCCTTAAATATTTCTTGTGTTGAAAGGAATACCACTGCAAAGGCGTGCTTAAACTGGAGGAGGTACAGTGTGACCTGGCGGACAGATTTTGGCAAGCAACAAAACTGGATGAAAGCCTGCAACGCTATGCAGCGGAAAGTGCCGACTCTAGGTTTTCATTTATTGACGGTCTATTGCGGAAAGACGGTCGTTTGTGTGTCCCAGATAGGGGTAAACTTCGTGAAGAGGTAATGAATGAAGACCACTTCACCAAGTATTCGGTTCACCCCAGGAGCACGAAAATGTATAAGGATATGAAGAATTTGTTATGGTGTCCTGGAATGAAGAAGGACATAGCACACTATGTTGCTAAATGTCAAACTTTTGCTTTAGTAAAGGCGGAATGCCAAAAACCAGGTGGTTTGCTGAAGTCGTTGCCTATCCCTGTGTGGAAGTTTTATGATATTTACATGGACTTTGTGCATGGATTGCCGAGGTCTCAACGGGGAAATGATGCGGTATGGGTGATTGTGGACCGGTTAACTAAGGTGTCGCACTTCATCCTGAACCGAAGGGACGATCTAATGGAGAAATTGGCAAAGATGCACGTGGATACTATTGCACTATTGCACGGTGTACCCCGTAGCATCGTTAGTGATCGAGATAGGCGTTTCACTTCGGGAGGTTGGAGGTTAGTCCATGAACTATTGGGTATGAAATTGCATTTCAGCACGACCTTCCATCCTCAAACAGATGGTCAGATCGAGAGAACCAACATTACATTGGAGGATATTCTCCGAATGTGTGCGCTGGATTTCGGAAAGAATTGGGAAGATAATCTCGGTGTGATTGAATTCGCCTACAACAACAGCTACCAAGCTAGCATCCAGATGGTGCCCTTTGAAGCTTTATACGGTAGGAAATGCCGTACACCGTTGGCTTGGGCGGAGACTGGTGAAATAAAGTTGTACCGGTGAAAAGAGTTAGATGATGCCAACTCAATCATACGGTTGATACGTGAAAGGCTGATAGTGTCTCAAGACAGGCAAGCTAAGTATTACAATGCCAAGCACCGAAACATGGAGTTTGCGTTGGGAGATTGGGTGTACTTGAAAATCAAATCATTCAAAGGTGTGTCCAGGATACGACATCTGAAAAAGTTGAGCCCAAGGTATCTGAGACCGTTTGAAGTGGTCGAACGTATTTGTGAAGTCGCCTATCGGTTAGCACTTTTGAAAGAGCTGAGTGGTTTACATGATGTATTTCATGTCTCAGTGTTGCGGAAAGTGGTCAAGGATTCAGCTCAAGTAATTGAGAGTGCCCTAGTACCAGTTTAGTATGGGCTAACGTTGAAGATTAGACCCATTTGGATTGAGTATCAAGCCGAGAAACAGCTATGAAACAAAGCGATCAGGATGGTCAAAGTCCGGTGGGACAATTGTGGCCGAGAAGAGCAAACGTGGGAGCGAGAGCAGACCATGAGATCTGATTTTCCCGAGTTATTTATGTAAAGATGTTAGCTCGTCAGTGTATTGTTAAACCTTGTATGTAAAGTGTCACATATGGTGTAATGCTTGCACTTCCTTACTATGTCCAAATTTTGGGACGAAATTTTATTAAGGAGGGGAGGATTTTAACACCCAAGAAATCTGAAAAGCCAAAATTGGGATTCATGTTGGCTGACACGGCCTGAGACACGGGCGTGTCTCAGGGCGTGTCAGGTGTACACGGCCTGGGACACGGGCGTGTCCCATGGCGTGTCCCTCTTCTCGACGAGTACTCGAGAACTGATCATAGAGAGGCGACACGGCCTGTGGCACGAGCATATCACAGGGGCGTGTTGGGCACACGGCCATGGACACGGGCGTGTGCCTTAGTCGTGTCCTGCTCTGGTGATTTTGGAGATCGTGTTACAGGGGTGACAAGGCAAGATACACAGCCGTGTACTGGGTGACACGGGCGTGTCAGGCTTGATACGGGCATGTTGATACCCGTGTTCTTATTTGTTTTAAGTCAGTTGTGCGCCGCTTCAGGAACACGGCCTGTGACACGGGCGTGTCACAACCCGTGTTCGGCCCAAGAAATTCAATTTCAGGGCTAATCTGAGCCTTCCATTTTCTTTGACCAAGATCCAATGGTCTAGGCTGTTCCCTAGGTTTTTAAGGCCGAATTTGAGATGGAGAAAACTCATTTGAGTTGTGCCATTCTCTTTCCTAATTGAAGAAAGAGAGGAGAGCAAGGGGAGGAAGAAGAAGGGAAAGCCGGCTGCCGGTGGTGTTGCGATGATCCAAATCGCGAGCTTAGTTCAGCTCTGCGGAGGCTTGATCGTTGTGAAGCTTTCCAACCGTGTACTTTTCGCTATAGTGCCAAAACGTCCTTCAAGGGTAACGATTTCCTTCTTGGATAAGTGAAGTCCTTCTTTCCTGCATTTGCATAGGAATCCTCCACCAAAAGGTGGATGGCGAAGTGATTCCCTTGGGTCGGCGGTACGTCCCTTGTGTATTGCATTAGAACAGGAAGTATGAGTACAGTAAGGCATGCTGTGTGAAGCCCATCTGGACATGTTGGTCTGGATTGGTGATGCTTGTTTGCACATCGGAGAAGATTCCATGAGTATTGCTTGTATGCATGAAATCCATGGTGGATTCTTGTTGCTTGGTGCTGTAGGAAGTACTGGAGGAAGTCCATGAAATGGTGAGAGTCTAGTTCAACTCTTTTGGCCGTGAGTGCCATATGTTTTGAGGTTGAGCCGTAAGGCTGGAACTTGAGGAATGCCTTGGTGGCAGACGGGCAAGGTGAAGCTGTACCCGCGTCAGTCCAATCTTGAGTCTGACAATTTTGAGCAACGGGAAAGGTGGATCTGTACCCGCATTATGGTTGTCTAACCTTGGGTGCTTAAGGCCCTGTTAGGATAACATAGCGAGAGTCGATGGCTTGCGTGCTGATCAGACTAGAAATGCTCAAATTGGACCGTCATGTCTGGGACCTCTGAACGGTGGGGGACCCGGTGTTTCTGGTACACCAGAATGTGCCAGTGCACAGAATGTCGGGCCATCGTGCCGGTATTTGAGATATGTATTGCCTTGGTGGCTGGATATATATGTTTGAGCTGTAAAATGTTGTGCAGGGAAGGAATGGAATTGCGCTGCCCCATGCCAGGGGCATGGTGGTTATAATTGGTCAGCTGAATGCTGACCGTTGCCTTGTTTTCCACCGCTTGGTAGATTGGTTCTTGCAGGTGCAGGTGGTGCTGGTCCGAGCGGGACTTAGCGGGCTAAAGCCCAAGCTGCGTTGCTTCCCTCGAAGGCTTTGTTTTGTTTCTTCTTGTTCATGTGTGGCCGGTCAGCGCGCCGATGTTTGGAAACCACACTTTTGTTAAGAGAAACCTGTAAGGCCATAAAGCCATTTACTTTGGGTGTAAACATTCCTATTTTGTTATAGTGGACAGTTCTTGTAACTCTTGAGTTCAAGTTTTCAACCGTGAAGCTTTCGCTACAATGCTCTGTGTTAGGATGAGTTGGTTTTGATATTATTTAGTAGCGTCTCCGCCTGTTTGTGGAATATGGTGTGGGGCCCCGGCCGGACCCTCTATTATATCCTTCTTTATGGATAGAGGTGTTACGATTTGGTATCAGCTTGTTGGTCGATCTCTTCTGAATTTGCGGACGAATTCTTTTGAGAGGTGGTGAGCACGTGTAAGTGCTGTCGTTATAACACATAAATTGAACTAAAGAATGTTCACTTAGGAATGTAAATACACTTGTTTGGTGTGTTCATTTTTATATATTTGCCGTTTGTTTAGTCGCTAAATTGTGTTTTTACACATATAGGTGACTATAAGTGTTGCGGGTCAATCAGAACCTCACCATTCTGTTGAAAGTGCGGCATCGGATGAGGTGCCCACACCTCCTCCATCTGCTAAAACTATGTGTTTCATTACGGAGATGGTACTTGCTGTGATGACTGCTAAGCAGGCGGGGCAAGCATGTCCTGCTGTGGTGCCAACGCATTCTGGGGTAAGGCAAGGACCAGCAGAAGTTGTAGTTGATCCGCGGGTAGCAGATCAACAATTGAAGCAATTCATGAGCTTCAATCCTCCTCAATTTACTGGGGCGGGATCCCCGGCCCAAGTGGAGGATTGGCTTGCAAGGATCAAGAGAATCATGAGAGCGATCAAAGTTGAGGAGGAGCAGAAGGTAATGTTGGCCACTTTCCTTCTTGAGGGAGAGGCTCGGTTGTGGTGAGATGAGATTGAACTGCATCACTTGGCCGGCAGACAGTTGGCAAAGGTCTCGATTGAAGAGTTCTCTCGTTTATTCTTGGCAAAGCATCTGCCAATGCAGCAGAGAATATCAATGGAAATGGAATTTCCGCGGTTGACTTAAGGAGATTGTAGTGTGGATGATTATCTTCATGAGTTCATGCGGTTGGGAAGATATGCGGGTTCTATCTTCGTCGAAGAGGAGCGTAAGACTAGCCGGTTTTATGCGAGACTACGAGATGAGTTACGATATCTGCTCTCAAGTTCTGTAAGTCCGGGTTTTCGAGCCTTAGTCTGTACGACTCAGTCATTGGAGACAGACATGAAAAGGGGGCAAGTGAAAGGGACCTTGGCTGTAGCAAAACCGGAGTTCAAGTCGCCGCGTCCGAAGAAATCTGGGTACCGAAGGAGATGGTATAAGAAGTCAAAATCTACTGGAGAAGCTCCTTCAGCGACTGTGATGGAGGCATCGTCGGGGTATGGATCTCGTGCCTATTTTACATGTTGGAAAGTGGGACACTTCGCACGTGATTGCCGAGTTGGCCCTCAAAAGGGTGAAAAGAAGACGGGAGCATCCTATGCAGAGAAAGGGAAGACTGTGATGGAGTATTCTTCATCGCACGCGCAGCCTCGGGTCTTCAACCTTGGACAACATGAGGCTATTAGGCAGGCCGATGCCGTCACAGGTGCGCACAGTTTTTAATGTTATTTTATACTGTGTGATGTGTTTGTTTAATTTTGGTGTTATATGTTTTGTCCTTATACGGGAGTATCCGGCGCGAGCACTGTTTGATACAGGTGCTTCCCATTCATTTCTGTCTGAAGATATCGTTTTACGAATCGGGGTGCCTATACGAACCACGATAGATAGTATAAAGGTGCTTTTACCTAACAGATGTTTGTTATGTGCGGATAAATCTTGCAGTCTTGAGGTAAAGATAGGGAGTCGGGAATTCAAGTTGGAAACATACGTATTGCCGATTACAGAGTTTGATATAATCTTTGGTATGGACTGGCTTTCAGAGCAGCGTGCCTCTTAAGATTGTACTTCAAAAGAGGTCACACTGGGACAAAATACCGAACAAGAGACCAAGTTCACTGGTATGCGAGGGATGAGTGGGATGTTGTTATCTGCTATCCAAGTCGCTAAGGCAGTTCGGAAGGGTGCAGAGTTATTCTTCACACTCATTAAGGCGGTTTAGCCGAAGGCTAGTGTGAATGAGGTGCGGATTGTATCAGAATACATTGATGTGTTTCCAAAAGACCTTCCAGGGTTACCTCCTTAAAGGGAAATCGACTTCGCTATCGAGCTGGAGCCAGGTGCAAAACCTGTGGCCCGCTCGCCTTATCGGGTAGCGCCAAAAGAAATGGCCGAACTGAAAGTTCAATTGCAAGAATTGCTGGAGCAGGGATACATACGCTCAAGTATGTCACCTTGGAGCGCGCCTGTTCTTTTTGTGAAAAAGAAAGATGGTAGTTTGCGGCTATGTATTGACTACCGCAAATTGAATAAGCTGACAGAGAAAAACAAGTATCTGATTCCACTGATCGATGACTTGTTCAATCAGCGAGGAGGTTCAACCGTCTATTCGAAGTTAGATTTGAAATCCGGGTATTACCAAATGCGATTAGGGAAGGTGACATTCCCAAGACAGCGTTTGGTACACGCTACAGTCATTATGAATTCACGGTTATGTTGTTTGGGCTTTGTAATGCGCCTTCAGTATTCATGGACTTAATGCACCGAACGTTCCGAGAGTACTTGGATTTGTTTGTAATCGTCTTCATTGACAACATCCTAGTGTACTCGTAGTCGGAAGAAGATCATGCAACCCATTTGCGGTTGGTACTACACACCTTGCGGAGGAATAAGTTATATGCAAAGTTCTCGAAGTGTGAGTTCTGGCTCTTATCGGTGGATTTTCTGGGCCATGTAGTTAGTGGAGAGGGCATAACAATAGATCCGGTAAAGATAAGTGCCATACAAGATTGGTCGGTGTTGTCTTCAGTGGCCGAATTCAGGATTTTCCTTGGACTAGCGGACTACTATAGACGGTTTGTGGCGAACTTCTCCCGGATTTCTTTGCCTCTGACAACGTTGACGAGAAAAAAATAAGAAGTTCGTCTGGACGCAAGAGTGCGCAAGAGCTTTTGATGAGCTGAAGAGACGTTTGACCACGGCGCCTGTGTTGACGTCGCCATGTGGTACAGACGGTTATGAGATATACAACGATGCGTTAGGGAGCGGTTTAGGCTGTGTTCTCTTGCAGTTTGGAAATGTGATTGCTTATGGCTCACGCCAATTGAAAGTGCATGAGTGTAACTATCCCGTCCACGACTTGGAGTTAGCGGCGGTGATCTTTGAGCTAAAGTTGTGGCGGCACTATCTGTATGGCGTTAAATTCGATATCTATACAGATCATAAGAGTCTAAAGTAATTGGTCGATCAGAAGGATTTGAATATGCTACAATGGAGGTGGATGGAGTTCCTTGGGGACTACACCTTCTATATTCACTATACTCCCGGGAAGGGAAATGTAGTCACTAATGTCTTGAGTCGTCGAACTCTGGCAAGGGAAAATTGGCTTCTAAGGGATGATGAAGTCCTAATTCGAGATCTGGAGGCCTTAAATATTTCTTCTGTTGAAAGGAATACCACTGCAAAGGCGTGCTTAAACTTGACGGAGGTACAGTGTGACCTGGCGGACAGAGTTCGGCAAGCAACAGAACTTGATGAAAGCCTGCAATGGTAAGAAGCGGAAAGTGCCGACTCTAGGTTTTCATTTATTGACGGTCTGTTGCAGAAAGACGGTCGTTTGTGTGTCCCAGATAGGGGTAAACTTCGTGAAGAGGTAATGTATGAAGGCCACTTCACCAAGTATTTTGTTCACCCCGGGAGCACGAAAATGTATAAGGAGTTGAAGAAGCTGTTCTGGTGGCCTGGAATGAAGAAGGACATAGCACACTATGTTGCTAAATGTCAAACTTGTGCCTTAGTAAAGGAAGAATGCCAAAAACCGGGTGGTTTGCTGAAGTTGTTGCCTATCCCTGTGTGGAAGTTTGACGATATTTCCATGGACTTTGTGCATGGATTGCTGAGGTCTCAATGGGGAAATGATGCGGTATGGGTGATTGTGGACCGGTTAACTAAGCTGTCGAACCGAAGGGACGATCCAGTGGAGAAATTTGCAAAGATGTACGTTGATACTATTGTACGATTGCACTGTGTGCCCCGTAGCATCGTTAGTGATCGAGATGGGCGTTTCACTTCGGGCGGTTGGAGGTTAGTCCATGAACTGTTGGGTACGAAGTTTCTTTTCAGCATGGCCTTCCATCCTCAAATAGATGGTCAGACCGAGAGAACCAATAGGACATTGGAGGATATGCTCTGAATGTGTGCGCTGGATTTCGGAAAGAATTGGGAAGATCATCTCGGTGTGATTGAATTCGCCTACAACAACAACTACCAAGCTAGCATCCAGATGGCGCCCTTTGAAGCTTTATACGGTACAAAATGTCGTACACCGTTGGCTTGGGCGGAGACTGGTGAAACAAAGTTGTACCGGAAAAAAGAGATAGATGATTCCAACTCAATCATATGGTTGATACGTGAAAGGCTGATAATGTCTCAAGACAGGCAAGCTAAGTATTACAATGCCAAGCACAGAAACGTAGAGTTTGTGGTGGGCGATTGGGTGTACTTGAAAATCAAACAATTCAAAGGTGTGTCCCGGATACGGCGTCTGAAAAAGTTTAGCCCGAGGTATCTGGGACCGTTTGAAGTGGTCGAACGTATTGGTGAAGCCGCCTATCGGTTAGCACTTTCGCAAGAGATGAGTGGTTTACATGATGTATTTCATGTCTCAGTGTTGAAGAAAGTGGTCAAGGATTCAGTTCAAGTAATTGAGAGTGCCCAAGTAGCTATTGAGTATGGGCTAACGTTGAAGGTTAGGCCCATTTGGATTGGGGATCGAGCCGAGAAACAGCTACGGAACAAATCGATCGGGATGGTTAAAGTCCGATGGGAAAATTGTGGTCAAGAAGAGCTAACGTAGGAGCGAGAGAAGACCATGAGAGCTGAGTTTCCCGAGTTATTTATGTAAAGCTGTTAGATCGTTTGTGTATTGTTAAACCTTGTATGTAAAGTGTCACATATGGTGTAATGCTTGCACTTCCTTACTATGTCCAAATTTTGGGATGAAATTTTATTAAGGTGGAGAGGATTGTAACACACCAGAAATCTCAAAAGCGAAAATTGGCATTCAGGTTGGCTGACACAGCCTGAGATACGGGCGTGTCTCAGGGCATGTCAGGTGTATACGACCTAGGACACGGGCGTGTCCCAGGGTGTGTCCCTCTTCTCGACGAGTACTCGAGAACTGATCGTCGAGAAGCGACACAGCCTGTGAAACGGGCGTGTCACAGGGGCGTGTTGGGCACATGGCCATGGACACGGGCGTGTGCCTTAGCCGTGTCCTGCTCAGGTGATCTTGGAGATCATGTTATAGGGGTGAAACGGCCAGATACACGGCCGTGTACTGGGTGACACGGGTGTGTCAGGCTTGACACGGGCGTGTCGATACCCGTGTTGATGCTCGAAAAGCGACGGACTCGGGCACCACCAGCTAACCGTTCGAGCACTTGGGGAAGAGAAAGGAAAAACAAACTGCGAGCAGCAATCTACTTGGCGGACTAGAAAAGGAAACGGAAAAGCAACAGAGCCGTAGAGCACGGCAACACCAGACTTCGCCCGTCGCGGCCTAAATGCCACTCCTGCGACGGGCTTGCTTTTTATTACCAAGATGCGGTTACAAGAAAAGAAAAAGAAAGCAATGGGGAAAGCAAGCCGGAGGTCGCAAAGCCAGAGATTCGAGTCCGCAGCCTTTAACAAGTGGGCTCCTGGGCTCGAGTCAGCGTGCTTTGAGTGCACCACTTCCCCCTATTTATAGGCTGGGGGCCTGCCCAAGCGGGCAGGGCTAAAATAACCGGCTGCCCGGGGTACAAAAGAGCCGGGCAGCGGTGACGGGAAACAAGAAAGAGAAGGAACAAGCAGTTCGCGCGGGACAGGCGGACTGAGCCAGCGAGCTGGAGACCTCCCTTGGTCGTACTGAGCGCGTGACTTTTAGACTAGCCGCGACCTGAGCGACCTGGGCGGCCTGACTCGGAGCCTGCCGGTCTGAGCCTGACTCGCCGATCTAGCAGAGCTGGGAACTGAGGGCGACCTGAGCGGACGGATTTCTGGAGTCCGCCTAGGTGATGGACCATGCCTACTGGCGAGCTGGGCGAACTGAGTACTTAAGCTCAGCGAAGGAAGGGCAAGATGCCTAACAGGAAATGTTGCGGATTCTGGGGTTAACATAATCCCCGCACATTTTTGAGTATTGGAAAATTCCGAAAATGTTTCCTTAACCGCTGAGTCCGCAACTACCATTAATGCTATTTGTGCTATAAATACTGCCGGAAGCGCTGTCTTCTGTCAGAATTGTCTGCGCGACGGGTCGTTACTCACCACTTGCGGTCTCGACTTTCCAGTCCGGCATGGCGAGGCTAGGGTCTTTCTTTGGCAGCATGGCTGTTCCGATTGAGAAGCCGAAAGCGAGTTCTCGGCCTAAGAAATCGAGCCACCGAAAAGATGCGCCTGCTCGCCACCAGGGGGAGAGTTCAGGCCAGGCAAAGCAAGATCCAGTCCGCGATACTGTAGAGACTGCGAATGCTCCTCCAAGCCCTCTACGGGAGAAACCGAACCCGCCCTCCGTTTCTGACCAAAACCCTGCGAACTCCTCCAGTATGGAGGTGCATCGCTCTCCTTCTGGGACAATCATGTTGTGAATAGAAACGGAAAAAGAAGTTTCCTCGCCGAAAGTCCAGCAGCAAAGGACCGAGGAGAAGCTTCCTGCTAGTGAGACGATAGTGGAAAGGGGAGAGGAAGTTGCCGAGGAGCGAGATAAGGAGTCCGCTGAAAACGCGACCAATAGTTCCATCGAAAAGCAAGCTGTCCCTCCAAACTCAGTTCCAGAACCCAAGCCGGCTGTCATCGATTTAGAGAAGACTCCTGAGAAGAAGAAAAAGAGGAAAAGAGATGGTAATGCCGCCGAGCGGGTAGAGAAGAAGTTGAAAGTTCGAAAAGAGAAAAATATCTCCAAGCGGACTGGAGCTGCGAGCTTGCAGCATAGGCCGCGAGAAAAAGAAGTCCAAGATGATCTCGTCACCCCCGATCCTCTGCTCGCAGGAGGTGATCCCCCTTCCACGCTCAGCTTATCAACCACTGAGATACTCGACTCTATAGATAACGATCAGCTTGCGAGTATAAATCGCTCTCTACTGGAGGTGCTGCAGCCTGATACCGCAACTGGAGGAGAAAATCTTGACGACCCTTCTTCTTTTTTTCCAGCTGAAGAGAGGAAGAAAAACGAGGATCAACTCGCAATAATGAAGGCGAAGGTTGAAGCGGCCTCGGAGAAGCTCGTGGTGGATAAGCGGACTGAGGATCTTCAGATTGCTGCCGAGCTGATGCGATCTGGTAAGTTGCAGCCGGCGACCAGGCGGTTTCAGAGCTCTTGGTTGTACAAATCCCCTCCACGAAAGTCGCGGCCAGTCAAGATCCTTACAGAAACCGAAGACATAGTTACTTCGAGCAGATCGCTGGCCGAGACTAGAGCGCTAGTCCGCCGTGAATGGAGGCGTCGCCTAGAGGCTTTTGATCCGGAGCGCGTGAGGCGACCTATCCTTGATAGTCGTCAGATCGCCGCGAAGATAACCAAAAGTGGATAAAAAACCTTTTCCCTTCTCTTTTTTCTTCTGGAGCTATTGCGGCCTGGATACTGAGGGGTCTTCACTTTCTTTGTTGCAGTTCAGAAGTCCACGCCCGATTCCGTCGAGGTTGGCGAGATCGTGCCTACGCCACCAAATGTGACGGAGGCCGCGGCGCGGACTGCTGATGAATTCGCACCGGAGGAGCTGCCTGCTAAAGAAGATAGTGTACTGTTAGCGAAGAATAATGAGGAAGAGTTATGCGAGCTTCGAACTGCACTAAAGAAAAGCCAAGCGCGGGAAAAAATCCTGGAAAGTGAGGTCGCCAGCCTTTCAGCCGCACTGGAAGGTGCGAACAAGGAGAAAAATCGTCTGAGCGGAGATGTCCGCCATTATAGGAGCAAATATTTAGCTTTGGCGAGAGAGGGAAAGAAGCAAGTAAGCGAAGCCGTTGGGGTGAGATCGCAAGCGCCTCAGCCTGCTGTGGGGGAGGGATCAGCCCCTGCGGCAGGCGGGCAGCCCGCGGTGGTCGCAGATCCAACCCTGGCAGTTCAAATGATTCCATTTCCGCGGGTAGCCAAAGACATGGCTCATATGCACCGCACCTTCAATAACATGCACCACCTGGTTTCCCAACTCTACTGCGAGATCCTGCGAGGAAGTGACCTGGCTGCACATGTTGGAATGGAGGAGGTGCGACCTGCACAGAGAGACCGCGGAAGGCGCTAAGGCCTAAACATTTGCTTTCTATTATTTTTTAAGCTGCTGTATAATATTGTTATTGAAACTCTTCGTTGTGTGATTGTATCTGCGTTGTGATATTACTCTGCTTGTCGCATACTATTATTCTTTTTGGACAATCCTGTTGTGAAATGTAAGTTTTACGGACCGGTGTTTTATGCCCGCTTATCTTGTTCATCAGAAAATTGCGATCCCTGCGGGCATACCGTGAATTCGAAATTATTTGCAGGGAGAATAGGAAAGCGGCGAGCTGAATGGACTGGCTTTGAATCCGCAAAGCCTTTGAAAAATATCTGATATTGCAGGGAAAACAGGGAAGCGGCGAGCTGAGCGGACTGGCTTTGAATCCGCAAAGCCTTTGAAAAATATCTGATATTGCAGGGAAAACAGGGAAGCGGCGAGCTGAGCGGACTGGCTTTGAATCCGCAAAGCCTTTGAAAAATATCTGATATTGCAGGGAAAACAGGGAAGCGGCGAGCTGAGCGGACTGGCTTTGAATCCGCAAAGCCTTTGAAAAATATCTGATATTGCAGGGAAAACAGGGAAGCGGCGAGCTGAGCGGACTGGCTTTGAATCCGCAAAGCCTTTGAAAAATATCTGATATTGCAGGGAAAACAGGGAAGCGGCGAGCTGAGCGGACTGGCTTTGCGATCTGAGCGGATTGACGGCTGTCATGTCAAACGATTTTTATATAAATGGAGTCGTTATTCTTTGTTTGCGTAGAAAGCAGTGGGAGCTGAAGACTTGCGGTCTGAAAACATGGTATCCGCACGTACTGAAGCCGCAGCCGCCTTCCACGCTGCTGATCATAAAAAGAGTAGACTAACCGAAGCTGATCTGGAGGCGTTCTTGGGAGTTCATATGGCGGACTCGCCCGTGCTCGCGCGGCTCCCCGAGCACCACGAACGGCTGAATTTTTCAACCGCTACCCAGCTCGCAATTCCAATAGATCATTTTGACTGCGGTTTTAAATTTCCCCTGCTCTGGGAGGTCGCGGAGATCTTCGAGCATTATGGGGTGGTTCCGGGCCAGCTTGCCCCGAACAGTATGGTTGCGATCTGCAGTTTCATTGCTTACCTGCGGGCTGAGAGGATTGAATTTTCCTTGAAGGTTTTCAGGAAGATTTTCTCTGTTCGCTCTATTACACCGACGGGAGACCCTGAGTACAAAGGCATCATCTACTTCTACTGTAGGGGAATGAAAGTTGTGGGCTTGCCGAACAAGATTCACAACTGGACCTCTAGGTATCTCATCTTTGAAGGCGACCTGGGGTTCCTTCATACCAGTCCGCAGCTGCGCGCAGATGCTGACTTCAAGAGCGTGCGGCTGAACGATGCCGAGACCGCCATCGTCAAGTTCCTTGACGGAGCGAGGCTGGATGTTGACTATTACATCCCGCTACTGCCTGGGCTGTATACTGTTAGCCGCCAAGAGAGTAAGTCTTGCGACCTTCGTTTGTATCCGCAACAACTTGGGAATTTTAGCTAACTTTCTCTCTTGCAGCGACCTTGGCGGTGCCCGCAAATCTGCCTGTTGCGCCTGCCGGACAGACTCCTATGCAAGGGGAAAGGAGAAAAGAAATCGCAAAAAAGAGGAGGGAAGACGGAGACCCCGCCGCGGGTTATTCTTCTGATGGCAGCTTCGACATTGCGGGCTTCGGCGAGAAGCAGAAGGATCTGAGAGGCAACCCCATGATCCACTGGCATGAAAAGAAAAAATATGTCCGCCTATCAACGGCTCTTCCCTCTTGGAGGAGCCCGCGCCCGTCTCGCCATGCCCACGTCGCCCTATCCGCTTTGTACGGGAAGCAGAACCTCCGCGATCTGCAAGGTGTGGCCCCGGATGACCTCCCCCTTCTCGCTGCGCAGGCCAGTGCGAACGCTGCCGTCACCAATCATTTCTTAGGCAGGCTTACACGCGAGCTGCTTAGGGACAATGCGCGGCATAGGAAAGAAAGTGATTCGCTGAAAGAGAGGAATAAGCGGCTTGGTGCAAAAGTTAATCAATATAAAGAAGACAAGGCCGTAAGTGCTTAGTTAATCGCCATTAATCTTGCTTATCCTTCGCGGACTGATGTTTTGAAATCTTTTGCAGATCGCATATGAGGTAACCAACCCGGACTTTCAAAAGGCCATGTTTCCTTTTGTAAGAGAAAGCGTCGAGGTCGCGCTTGAGCGCGTTATCAGCGATGGGTACGCGAAGGCTGGGGTAGACTCTATTCCCTTCCTGAAGCTCTTCCCGGAGCTAAAGGATAAAGTTGCCGAGTTCGAGGAAGCTGACAAGGGAAAAGCGGTTGCCGAAGACGACGAGGAGGAGTCTGCTGACGAGGAAGTGGCCTCAAGCCAACAGCAAGGAGGTCAATCGGATCAGTCCGCTAACTCCAGCTCTGGTGAGAGTAGCTCGCGAACAGAACCCTCAGCCGCTTCTCACTCTGACGACAGCAGCAACAGTGACTCAGGCGGCTACTCGCCTATAGTGGATGTGGATGGGTCAAGCCCTGAGAAGCCCGCGGACAAGAAGCAGAGGATAGAATAGGGGGATATATATATTGTAATTTTTTGGTTTTCTTTAATGTAAGGGGGAGGGGCGGACTTTACGCGAGTCCGCCAGGACATGTAATTTTTGAATGAATATATATATAAAAAAGGATACTTTTGATATCTTCTGAGATTTTCTGCTTGTTGCTTGCTGATACTTTTAGAGGTCGCTCTTATATCTTTGCTAGCTGAAATTTCCCTGCCACAATCTTGTTATAATACGAACATAATGTATTCCTTGGGAAAGAGACGAGTGATGCGGACTTGGATGAGTTCAGTTCTCAGTTCGCCTTTCACAGAACTTTTGCCAGTTTTTGCGAGAACAAAGATAACGAAAAAACCATAATCTGCTAACCCAAACGTCATGAATAAGCGAATTGGATGGACTAGGATCACCATCCGCAAATATTCGCGCTTGAATTTCTTCCAAGCACATTGTGCGCATCGAACAAATTCTGCGGACTAGGCGAATTAGAAAACCAATGTCCGCACTGCCTCAGTCAGCAACATCAGAAATGACCTGTAATTGATAATAAGCGGGTAGAAGCGACCAGAGCAGCATTGCTTTCCTCACAAGATTACGAATTAGCGAATCAACCATGGAAAGGCGGATTGAGCGGATAAGGCAACTGGAGTCCGCACTTCATTAATGAACAAATATCAGAAATGACTTGTAATTCACAACCATGCGGGTAGGTGCGGCCGGAGCGACATTGCTTTCCTCACAAGGTTATGAATTACAGAATCAACCCAGGTGACGGCGGACTGAGCGGATAAGGCAACTGGAGTCCGCACTTCATTAATGAACAAATATCAGAAATGACTTGTAATTCACAACCATGCGGGTAGGTGCGGCCGGAGCGACATTGCTTTCCTCACAAGGTTATGAATTACAGAATCAACCCAGGTGACGGCGGACTGAGCGGATAAGGCAACTGGAGTCCGCACTTCATCAATAATGACGACCCCTGTGAAGAAGAAAGCCGTAGTCTGGAGGCCCAGCGGATAGGTGCGGCCGGAGCGGCATTGCTTTCCTTACTGGACCTCGAGATCTGCAGACTCAATAACTCAATTTACTGCCCTCTTGCCTGGAGTACAGTCTAAGTCGATCTCTCGGGCAGGTACGGCCGGAGCGGCATTGCTTTCCTTTGAGATCGACAAGACTGTGGGTCTCCTGCAGGCACTGCTTGAGGGTACCAAGGAGTGTTCGAGAGTCACAACCCTAAGATGATCTGGGGGTAGGTGCGGCCGGAGCGGCATTGCTTTCCCCGTGCGATCATCTGGGTTGTAACAATATCCCTTGAGTGGCGTGGTAGAGCTGACCTCCACTCTGCTCCTCCATAATGCAGAAGTGGGGTTAGGTACTAGCCGGGATCCGAAATCCAGTATCCTACCGCACTAGAGTTGGTAGGCTCCCACTACACGGTGCGAAATCTCCCCGCAACACGTGGTCGTCGTGGTGTTATGCTGACACCAACGGTTCTAGGGGAGGTTTTTGCTGGACACGGCGATATCTTCTGGCATCAAGCAACTGCCGGGAGTTGCTCGAGGAGGTAAGAAAGAAGAGGCATTCGAGGAAGTGTTAGTATGAGTATTTAGGCGAGTATTAATTTTGAGAGATTCGTATAACCATAAAATGGAGAGTTCAGAGAGAATCGTTTAGAATTACCCTTGCTCCATATATTTAACTGCCAATGCTTGAAACACAAGGATACTTGATAAAAGTGTTGGCAAGGAATTTTTATTAATAGTGAACCTCTTAAAGAGTTTACACCGGAAGAAAGGAAAAGAAGTTCAGGAAAAGAACCGCTTTAGGTCATCTCCGCTCCATGTGTGTGGCATGTCTTCACCTTCAAACGTTTGTAACCGATAGGCCCCATTTTGAAGTGCTTCCTTGATAATGAATGGTCCTGCCCAGCTAGGATTGAGCTTCCCAACTGAGCTGGCTCTTGCAGCAGCATCGACCTTTTTAAGAACCAGATCTCCCACTTGAAAGTGTTTGATCCTTACGTTCTTATCGAAGTAACGGGCCATTCTTCTTTTTACTTCCTCCTGCCTGATAGCAGCCTTGTCTCTGACCTCTTCGATATGCTCCAAACTGAACCTCATCTCCTCGCTGTTCAACTCAAGCCAATCCTCCGTGCCCTGCCTGGCAAGCAGTACCCTAGGCGACAGAACTTCAAACTCAACAGGAATCAATGCCTCGGACCCGTGAGAAAGCTTGAACGGGGTTTCTCCTGTTGCAGATGAAGGTGTTGTTCTCAGGGTCCAGAGGACTGAGGGAAGTTGATCAGCCCAACTGCCCTTGAGATTTTGAACCTTTTTCTTAAGCAGGTTGAGGATTTGCTTGTTAGCTGCTTCTACTTGACCATTGCTTCTGGGATGATGCACCGATGCGAAGCGCAGCTCTGTTCCGATCTGTCTGCAAAAGTCTATCATTTCCGCATTATTGAACTGTGGTCCATTATCGGTGATTATTGCCATAGGGATTCCATGCCGGCAGACTATCTCTCCCCAAATAAAATTCTTCACGACCTGGGTTGTTGTCTTTGCCAATGCTTTAGCCTTAATCCACTTACTGAAGTAGTCGATCATAACTATAATAAAACGCCGCTGCCCACTTGCCATGGGAAAAGGGCCAATGAGATCCATTCCCCAAACTGCAAAGGGCCAAGGGGTTGTAATCGACCTGAGAGATTGAGCTGCTTGATGCTGAAGAGGGGCGAATTTCTGGCATTGAACACATTTTCTCGCATAGGCCTCAGAGTCCTTCTTCATTGTAGGCCAGAAGTAACCTTGCCGCAGGATCCTTCTTTCTAATGTTCTTGCTCCCGAATGGCTTCCGCATTCGCCAGAATGCACTTCTCGGAGAATGGTGGGAACCTCACTTTCTGAAACACATCTTGCCATTGTGGATAAGAAGGTTTTCCTGTAGAGAATGTCGGATATCAGGTAATAATGTGCTGCCTTCAACCTGAATTTCTTCTTATCTTTGACTGACTGATGTAGATTCCCGGTTGACAGGTAGAGAATGAGCGGGTCCATCCAAGAGGGACACTGATCGATTTGCATTAGCCCTTCTTCCTCCACTGCTGGGCGGAAAAGTTCAGAAGTTGTCCCTCCTGACGAGAGCCCGTACTTTGCGAGAACGTCGGCCTCCTCATTCTCTGTTCTTGGAATGTGCTCAATAGTAAAACTTTTGAATCTGCCAACCTCAACCTTTACCAGCATAAGGTACCTTTTCAATACTGGCTCCCTGGTCTCGAAGTTGCCGAGAACTTGCGAAGCCATTACCAGTGAATCAGTCTTGATATGGACGTGATCAATTCCAAGCTCTCGCGCAAGCCTCAAGCCGGCTAATAAAGCTTCATATTCCGCCTGATTGTTAGTCACTGGAAAATAGAACTTGATGGCCTGCTCAAGTTTGACACCATTCGGGTTTATCAGAACTACTCCTGCACCCGAGGAGTTTCTACCAGAAGCTCCATCCACATAAATGGTCCAAGATAAAGGGGACCCTGCTGCTTGGTCCGAGCTGGATTCTGTCGTATCAATCATGAAATCTGCAAGCACCTGTGCCTTGATAGCTGTTCTGGGCACATAGGAAATTTCAAACTCACTCAGCTCGATTGCCCATTTAGCTAGCCTGCCTGAATGCTCTGGTTTTTCTAACACATTCTTCAAAGGTTGATCAGTAACTACCTGAATTGAATGAGCCTGGAAATACGGACGGAGTCTGCGGGCAGACATAACCAATGCTAAAGCTAACTTCTCTAGGATGGGATACCTTGCCTCTGCATCCTTCAAGATGTGACTGACATAGTAAACAGGGAACTGCCTCCTGCTTTCTTCGCGAATCAGAACTGAACTAACTGCCTCGGGACCAACCCCTAGGTATAGGAATAACGCCTCCCCTGCTCGAGGGCTTTGGAGTAAAGGAGTCGAGGTTAGTTGCTTTTTTAATTGCTCAAAAGCCAAGGAGCACTCTTCTGTCCATTGAAACTTGGATGCTCCCCGAAGAGTCTTAAAGAATGGTGCACTTTTATCTCCAACTCGAGAGATGAACCTCCCGAGTCCTGCCAACCTCCCCCCTAACTGCTGAACCTCTTTGGGTGAACGGGGAGGGGTCATACCAAGGATGGCTTTAACCTTATCAGGATTGGAGGCAAGACCCTCGGGAGTAAGGAGATGGCCAAGAAATTTCCCTTTACTTGCCCCAAAGATGCATTTTAACGGGTTAAGCTTTATTTTGCGCCTTCGTAGAGTAGAAAAGGTCTCTACAAGATCTACCAGGTGCTGCGGAAGAGACCTACTCTTAATCAGAAGGTCATCCACATACACCTCGAGGTTTCTACCTTTTTGTTCTTTAAACACTTGGTCCATCATGCGTTGATAGGTTGCGCCAGCATTTTTAAGCCCAAAGGGCATCACAAGATAACAATAGCAACCGTCATTAGTGATGAACGATGTGCAAGGGATATCAGGTTTATGCATTCTTATTTGGTGATAACCAGAGAATGCGTCTAAAAAACTCATAAACGGATACCCTACCGCAGAATCAACTAATAAATCTATTCGAGGCAAGGGGTAGAAATCTTTCGGGCATGCTTTATTCAAACGGGTGAAATCTACACACATACGCCACTTTCCCCCAGGTTTCTTAACCATTACAACATTCGAGACCCACTCGGGATACTGAATCTCTTGAATGAAGCGCGCTTTGAGGAGTTTAGCAACCTCCTCTCTGATGGGCTCTGCTAGCTTGACAGCTACATCCCTTTTTTTCTGCTGGACGGGCTTGGCGGCTGGATCGACATTGAGATGATGGCAAGCCACGTCGGGATCCACCCATGGCATGTCCTCCGCTGACCAAGCGAAGACATCCAGATTCCCCAATAGGCAAGATATCAACTCCGCCTTTTGATCTTCTGGCAATTCGGAGTTGATGGAGAGCTTTCTTCCTTCTCCCTCTGCGATCGGGATTTCTTGCGTCACCTGGGCAGGTTCCAGGTGAGCGCCTTCTCTATTCTCAGCATCTTCTGAAGGAGTGGCTTCCGCTGCTGCTGGAAAAGCTGGGGGGGAAACCTCAGTCATGTTGACTGTTCGGAGGTAACACTCTCGAGCCTGCCTTGGGTCGCTCCTGACCCTACACTGGCGGCCATCCTTGCAGAACTTGAGGGCTAGATGGTATGTTGAAATGATGGCGCGATATTTGTTTAGCAACGGTCTTCCAAAGATGGCATGATAGCTGCTCGGAGCATCTACCACTATGAACTGGATTTCTTTGGTCACCCCTCCGAGCGTCACCGTGAGTGTGACACTTCCTTCAACTTCCTTCCTTTCTCCTGAGAAGCCATAGAGTGGCCCCTCGGTGGAAAGCAGAGTCTTTCCAGTCCTCAGGGCTTCGAAAGTGGACTTAAAGAGGAGATTCACGGAGCTGCCGGTGTCGATGAGAATTCTATCGACCGTGAAGTTTCCGATGGCTGCCTGGACCACGATGGCATCATCGAAGGGGTTGGCGGTGGCAGGAAGGTCCGCAGAGCCAAAGGTGACGACTTCAGAAGGTGGGGCAGAAGAAGTAGAAGCAACCTCAGTTCGCGAAAGCCTTGACAAAGAGGACTTCCGGGTAGATTCGGCCCCTGCTCCGCCATGGATGAAAAAGAGTCTTCCCAAGGCCCCCTCGTCCACAACATCAATACACTCATTTTGGATGTCAATGAGCCCCAGATGGCCCTCATCCCTTATCTCTATGCACTCCTGGTGAACTTCAGCCACCTCCTTGCCCTTGGAGGTGGAAGGCCTTGAAGAATCATTCTTCCTGCCCAGGTCCTCGAGCTTACCCTCGGCGAGCAACCTCTCAACTAGCTTCTGAAGAGCCTTGCAGTCTTTAGTCAGATGACCTTTCTCCTTGTGAAAATTACAGAACTGAGAGTTGTCTCTGGGCTTCCAATCTCTCTGAGGCCCTTGCCTCTTTTCTTCAACTTTCTTCTGGATTATTTGGGCAACCTCTTCAAAGTCGATGCCTAGATCTGCAAGCTCTTCCATAGGGCTGCTCCCGTGAGGATTTGAAGCTGGCTGGGTTCTCTGAAGAATGGGGAGCGCTTGAAGGGGAACGATGGGAGCGGCGGCCAACGGCAGTATCTGATCATGAAACTGTTGATGGCTAAGGAAAGGTTTCTTATGGCGGAGGTTGCGCCCCCTCTGAGGTGGAGGGTGGAAATCAGGCCGGGGAGGCTTACTGTGGTACTGATTGTTGGAAGAAGAGTGAGGGACATCCCTTCCTCCAGCTTTAGCTGTCAGGGATGAGATATAGGTAGGATTGGCATTTTCCCCCTCAATAAAGCGATTGGCTATCGCGATGAGCTCCTGGTAGGTTGACGGTGCTTTTGTTGTCACTTTAAATTTCAACGGGCCCTCCCGGAGGCCGTGAATCAGGGCAACTTTATAATAATCGGGGTTCACATTCCTTACCCCTTGAATTTCTTTCTGGAACCGATCAACGAATCTTGCCACCGATTCATTGTCTCTTTGCCTAATATCAAAAAGGGCTGCCGGCCCATCCTTTCTCTTCTTAGAGGTTGCGAACCTCAGGAGCAACTCGCTACGAAGCTCAGCGAAGGAGGAAATGGTGCCTGGAGGCAACTCATAAAACCATTCTCTTGCTTGTCCATCAAGAGTGGTCACCAGAAGTTTACATTTCAGGGCGTCGGAGAGGCTTCTCAATGCTACTGCCCCTTCGAATGCCTGCAGGTGGGAGATTGGATCAGTCTCCCCTGAATAAAAAGGGAGACGAGGCTCTCTGAAATTGCTCGGCGCTGACTCCCATCGGATTCGATCGATGAAGGGAGAGGGAGTTTCAGAATCAGTAGAAGTGCGGACTGGAGGATGAAACTCTGCGAGTTCTGCGGACTGCCGATCGACAAAGTCTAGTCGGCGAGCAGGGGTCCCTCGGGCTGCCTCCCTGAAGAAATCCATCAGGGGGGCGAACTGAGCCGCCTGAGGTCGCGGGGGAGCTGCGGACTGAGCTTGGTGGAGAGGCGGAGGCGCAGTCGCAGGCGACTGCTGAAGAGGGGGGCGACGAGCCGGGGTCCGGCGGACTGGAGTCTGGCGGACAGGTGTCTCAGCAACTTCTTCAGCAACCTGGGGAGCAAGTCGCTGAGTCAATGCTAACAAAGCTTGGCTAATCGTATCGAGCCGCTGGTCAGTCTCTCTTCGAGATACTTCGGCTTCCCAGCGGGACTGCTCCAACGCCTCCCACAACGAATCATCGGGGGAGCTGGAGCGGTCGGAGCGGCGACCTCGGCGGTCTGACATTTCTATCCGCGGTTTCAAAAAACTGCTCGAATCTGAAGGTCGCGTGTTAACTGTTGATGCTCGAAAAGCGACGGACTCGGGCACCACCAGCTAACCGTTCGAGCACTTGGGGAAGAGAAAGGAAAAACAAACTGCGAGCAGCAATCTACTTGGCGGACTAGAAAAGGAAACGGAAAAGCAACAGAGCCGTAGAGCACGGCAACACCAGACTTCGCCCGTCGCGGCCTAAATGCCACTCCTGCGACGGGCTTGCTTTTTATTACCAAGATGCGGTTACAAGAAAAGAAAAAGAAAGCAATGGGGAAAGCAAGCCGGAGGTCGCAAAGCCAGAGATTCGAGTCCGCAGCCTTTAACAAGTGGGCTCCTGGGCTCGAGTCAGCGTGCTTTGAGTGCACCACTTCCCCTTATTTATAGGCTGGGGGCCTGCCCAAGCGGGCAGGGCTAAAATAACCGGCTGCCCGGGGTACAAAAGAGCCGGGCAGCGGTGACGGGAAACAAGAAAGAGAAGGAACAAGCAGTTCGCGCGGGACAGGCGGACTGAGCCAGCGAGCTGGAGACCTCCCTTGGTCGTACTGAGCGCGTGACTTTTAGACTAGCCGCGACCTGAGCGACCTGGGCGGCCTGACTCGGAGCCTGCCGGTCTGAGCCTGACTCGCCGATCTAGCAGAGCTGGGAACTGAGGGCGACCTGAGCGGACGGATTTCTGGAGTCCGCCTAGGTGACGGACCATGCCTACTGGCGAGCTGGGCGAACTGAGTACTTAAGCTCAGCGAAGGAAGGGCAAGATGCCTAGCAGGAAATGTTGCGGATTCTGGGGTTAACAACCCGTATTCTGGTTTGTTTTAAGTCGGTTGTGCATCGCTTCAAGAACACGGCCTGTGACAAGGGCGTGCCACAACCCGTGTTCGGCCCAGGAAATTAAATTTCAGGTCTAAACTGATCCTTCCATTTTCTTTGACCAAGATTCAATGGTCTAGGCTGTTCCCTGGGTTTTTATGGATGGATTTGAGATGGAGAAAACTCATTTGAGTTGTGCCATTCTCTTTCCTAATTGAAGAAAGAGAGGAGAGCAAGGGGAGGAAGAAGAAGGGAAAGCTAGCTTTCGGTGGTGCTGCGGTGGTCCAAATCACGAGCTGAGTTCAGCTCTGCGGAGGCTTGATCGCTGCGAAGCTTTCCAACCGTGTACTTTTCGCCATGGCGCCAAAACGTCCTTCAAGGGTAACGATTTCCTTCTTGGACAAGTGAAGTCATTCTTTCCTGCTTTTGCATAGGAATCCTCATCCAAAAGGTGGATGGCGAAGTGATTCCCTTGGGTCGGCAGTACGGCCCTTGTGTATTGCATTAGAACCGGAAGTGTGAGTACGGTTAGGCATGCTGTGTGAAGCCCATCTGGAAATGTTGGTCTGGATTGGTGATGCTTGTTTGCACATCGGAGAAGACTCCGTGACTTTTGCTTGTATGCATGAAATCCGTGGTGGATGCCTGTGGCTTGGTGCCTTAGGAAGTACTGGAGGAAGTCCATGAAATGGTGAGAGTTGGGTTCAACTCTTGTGGTCGTGAGTGCCATATGTTATGAGGTTGAGCCATTAGGCTGCAACTGGAGGAATGTCTTGGTGGCGGACGGGCAAGGTGAAGCTGTACCCATGTCAGTCCAGTCTTGAGTCTTATGATTTTGAGCAATGGGAAAGGTGGATCTGTACCCGCGTTATGGTTGTCTAACCTTGGGTGCTTAAGGCCCTGTTAAGATCACATAGGGAGAGTCGATGGCTTGCGTGCCGATAAGACTAGAAATGCTAAAACTGGATCATCATGTCTGGGACCTCTGAACGGTGGCGGGACCCGATGTTTCCAGTACACCAGAATGTGCCTTGAGTGCACAGAATGTCGGGCCGTCGTGCCGGCATTTGTGATATGTATTGCCTTAGTGGCTGGATATATATGTATGAGATGTAAAATGCTGTGCAGGGAAGGAATGGAATTGCGCTGCCCCATGCCAGGGCAGGGTCGTTATAATTGGTCAGTTGAATGCTGACCGTTGCCCTGTTTTCCACCGCTTTGTGGATTGGTTCTTGCAGGTGCAGGTGGTGCTGGTCCAAGCGGGACTTAGCGGCCTGAAGCCAATGCTGCGTTACTGCCCTCGAAGGCTTTGTTTTGTTTCTTCTTGTTCATGTGTGATCGGCCTGCGCGCCGATGTTTGGAAACTATACTTTTGTAAAGAGAAACCTATAAGGCCATAAGGCTAGTTACTTTGGGTGTAAACATTCCTATTTTGTTATAGTTGAAAGTTCTTGTAACTCTTGAGTTCAAGTTTTCAACCGTGAAACTTCCGCTAGAATGCTCTGTGTTAGGATGCGTTGGTTTTGATATTATTTAGTAGCGTCTCCGCCTGTTTGTGGAATATGGTGTAGGGCCCCGGCCGGACCCTCTATTATATCCTTCTTGACGGGTAGAGGTGTTACACTAGATCTCACACTCAGTCCAGCATAAAATAGCAGTAGCAGCAATCTGACAGTCTATGTAGGCAGCAAAAAGTTCAAGATATTCAGAAATCTAGTCCTGAAATGCCTTTATCTCCTGTGTGTGATCCAGAGATGGATCCTAATTTTTGGATGGCCAGGTTTAAAGAACTTATAGGACTTTCTCAAATCAGGAAAGCTAAAGAAGAAGGACAAGATATTTCTCAATATACTACTATGTCTTCTTACAAAATCTCTTTAATGTTGATACATATATATCTTTGCATCCTAAAGCAGCTTTACCTAGAGCTGCTTCAGTGACAATTCTTGGAGCAGAAGATATGAAGATGTCAAAGCAGCAAGCTACTGACCCCAACAGAGAAATCATCATCACCAAACCTTCAACTGGGACTTCTCAAGATAAATCCAAAAGAGTTTGACAGTTTTTCTTTTCTTTTTTTGGACTTTACTTTTATTTGTAAATATGTCACGAGGCAATCTTGTTTATAACTGCTGAAACTTTATAATTCTGCCAGATATTATTTTTATGCTTTGTGATTTTCTTTTATTGTTGTTCATAGTGACCTCACCCAAATAGGGGGAGATTTTTGGAACCTCACCTTGTTTAGGGTTGATTTGGGCACGGTTCACTATTTGGAATCTCAGATGACCCACATTGTATAGTCTAGGGTCATAAGTCTTTATCAGGGTCTAGGTCAAGTCAGCAAACCTATAGTGATTCGTTTTCAACTTCAGAAGGCTTAGAGACAGAAAAACTCCAGAGAAAGAAGTTTTCTAAGAGTCAGAAAAAGCGTTCAGCGATAGCTAAACTCAGCTCCACAATCGTCAATCTCAGATCGATGAACTCAGAGTTTCTTCTCAGAGTTGAGTTCGACGAAAGTTTAGTTGAGATCGACGATTTGTCAGCTTATACCAGAAACTCAGCTCGACGAAGTGTTATCTCAGCTCGACGGATTTGGAGCTCTGATCGATGATTTTCTACTACTTGTCTGCTATCTTTAGTTCGATGATATTAGATCTTACATCGAGGAAATTTATTGAGTTCGACTATATTCCCCCTTATTCAGTTCGATTATTTTCTCTCAGTTTCAGTTTGAATAAGGCAAAAGTTTCTCAAATTATATTATATTTTGTCTGTAATACTCTGGTAATTAATGCTCAATATTATTATGAATATAGCCGTTCCATGACAGCATTGATTATGGTTTTCACAGAGTTATTACTTGATTTATTTACTGGGATAGTTTAGAAAATTCATTTAATTCAAATTCTAGCCATTCCATTACCAGATTTTCTTCGGTAAACCAAGGAAAAGGAATTCAAAATTCAAATGCAAAAATCTATAAGGAATATATAAGGTTTTCTTTTTCTTCAAGACATATAATAATACAGAAAATAAGAAAAGCAGTAATACATATAGAAAATAAGAACACACAGAAAATGTCAGTCAGGAATACATTCTTAATTCAGGAATTTTCAAGAGACAAAATCATCAACATCTATCTAAAAGTTTCTTGAAGATCTTCAAGCAGTCTGAAGGCCTACACCCTGAGCAAAGCTCTCTTTCTCCTGAAGCATTCTACTTCTTAGGGGGAGCTTTAACAATAGCACAATCCACTAGTCTTCTCTCAGATTGTTGACAGAGAAGAGCATCATCTTTATTTTCTTTCACCACTGTAAAAGGGTTTTAACTCCCTTCAAAAGTTTTCATTTGGTTGTCAAGTCTCCTGATCAAAAGAATTGGTTTGGTTTTTGGGAACCTGCTCAAAAGCTCAAAGAGTTGCAAGGTCTCCCTTAGAAAATAGATTTTGTGGTTGCCGGGCACCAGATAAAAAACCTGTAGTGGATTCCTACCAGGGTGGTATAAGAGTGGATGTACCCAAGTTTTAGGGGAACCACTATAAAATCTTTGTGTCGTCTTGATTGCTCTATTTTTTATTTTGCTGTGTTATGATTTTTGTGTTTTGTTTTCTGCCCTTCTATATATAGTTATCACTTATTTTAATATACAATAAAAATTAATCAAAAGTTTTAAAACTCTATTCACCCCCTCTAGAGTTAGTGTGATCTATCCCTTCTCTTTAAAACTCCTTTGGTCATATCAAACCTATCAAGATCTATTTGATTCAGGTATATGCTGATAATCCTCCCAAAGTTGGGAATGCGGAGGCTGTCCTTGATCTTGTAAAAAAGCAATGCACCTTAATTTACCTTCTTCCCACAGATGATTCCAACTAGAACTTTGAACATCTCTAAAGATAGGTAGTTATGAGAGCCCATCTTGCAAATCTGCACCTTGTCGATGTTGTCTGAGAGAAGCTTGCCTTCCTCATTCATCCCTTTGCGCTTGATGGACTTGGAGCCTCTGGGCAGTCCACAGAAAGATAGAGCTCTAGGGAAATCAACATCATCAAGGTAATCAGCTTGATCACAGACTGGAAGCCGCAAGTACCTAGACAGAAAAGAGGCTTTCACTTTCATTTTGAATTTCTTAATCTTGCTCTTAATCACTATGTCTTTGTGTCTGAGCTTGGCGTTCTAGAAGAACTCAAGAAATTGTTTGTCCAGAACATTGCATGAGTGTTCTATAACAAAGGATAATCCTGCAGTCTCCAACATGAGAATCACATTGTGAAACTCATTAGAAGTAGAGGCAAAGCTTACGCGAACCAATTCTCCTCCCCCTTGAAAACCACTGGTGGTTCTTGGAGCCATTGAGAATCAAGAAATCTAGAGTTCTTGAAAGAATACTTGAACTACACTACACTGGATTAATTGAACTGTCCGAATTGGTTATAGTGTTGACGCAAGAAATACACCTTCTAGTTAACAGGTTGTTTGGTCTCACAAGCTAGGTGAAGAAGAGGGTTGCTGGGATAGCGGAGAGGTTGCTGGGATAGCGGAGAGGTTGCTGAGAGCAGTGGAGAAGGCTGTAGATCAGGAGTTGTCGAGCATACGGCTACTTTGGAGGTTGAGCTTTGTTGGTTAGAACGAGAGAGGGAAAGAAGAGACGGGGCCGCTAGCAGCGGCAACAATAGACTTCTCCCATCGTGGCTTGAATGTCACTCTCGCGACAGCCTTTTCCTTTAATCAAGAAGCAATTTTATAGTTTGTTATTGCACCTTTACATGAGAAAGCAATAAAGGGTACAAAGGGGAATGCTGGCGGCTAGGGAAGGAGTTGCTAGAGACTAAGTAAAAGAGGCTGCCAGCTGTTGTGGAGGACTGGGAAACTGAGTCCACAGACCATACTGGATCAACTATGGAGGAGTGGGAGAACTGGGAAACTGAGTCTGCGGACCTTGCTGGATCAACTGTGGAGGACTGGGAGGACTAGGAAACTAAGTCCGCAGACCTTGTTGGATCAACTATGGAGTACTTGGAGGACAAGGAAAGTGAGTCCGCAGACCTTGCTGGATCTTCTATGGAGGACAAGGAGGACTGAGAAACTTAGTTCGTAGACCTTGCAGGCAGCAGCAGTTCTCTCTCGTGCCTCTCAAATGAGAGGCCTTGGGGGCTATTTATAGGCCTGAGGAGGATCTTCCATAAGCGGGGCCCAGTGACGTAATCACTGAGCTTCAAGCGGATGAGAAGAGAAGGTCGTCGACCTGGGCAGACTAAGTAGACTAGAGGCAGACAGGCTGTATCTTGGGCGAGCAGAGGGGCAGCCTGAGGAGCAGGCCGCCCGTGAGGCTAGCGGCCTGAGGGCCCGACCGCCCCTAGGGCTGGCGTCTAGAGGCCAGGCTGCCCCTAGGGCTTGCGGCCTGAGGCCAGGACGCCCATAGGGCTGGCGGCCTGAGGCCAGGCCGCCTCTAGGGGGTGGACTGAGGTCAGGCCGCCCCTAGGGCTGGCGGCCGGAGGCAAGGCCGACCCTCGGGCTGGTGGCCTGAGGCCAGGAAACCCCTAGGGATGGCGGCCTGAGGCCAGGCCTCCTCTAGGGGGGTGACCTGAGGCCATGCCTCCCCTAGGGCTGGCAGCCTGAGGCTAGGCCGGCCCTAGGGCTTGCGGCCTGAGGGGCAGGCCGCCCACTAATGGAGGCCTGAGGAGCAGGCCTCCCACTTGGGGTGGCGGAAGCCTGATGGCGAGCTGGAGAGTGAGTTTCTTGAGCCCGCGACGATTTCATTTGTCGCATTAACGCCAACGAGGCGACCTATACGATTGAAGGCATATATCACCCAGATCGCCCCCCTGCTGCTGTAGATTGCCTCTTGTAAGGAAGAATGTTGCACTATTAGCATGCTTAACCACGTGGCCTATGAGGGAGAGCTATGGGAGCAGCCCGCTGTCCCGATGGGCACGCAGAAGTTATGCAACCGGGGCGGTTAGACCGGGGAGATCGTCCTAGCAGTACGACCTAAGCGGATAGGATTTTCTATCCATCTATCACAGAAAAGGAGGGTTGCGACAGATCACGACCCTTGTGGGGAACTCTTGAGTGGTCCATGACTTGCGAGCTAGAGACCTTTGGAGGGATCGTCGATTTTGGGGTTAACAGATAGTGCCCGGGAACGGATCAATGCTCAAAATCGGCAGGGAAGCCCTATAGAATAGTCGTCTAGGGTTTGGAAGTGGTTCAAAACCCTAGTCAAAAATGAATGAATGCGAAGGGGCTGTTACTGTCGGCGAGGAAGACAACGATGTGTTTGCGGGAGCCAAACTGTCGGATTATAATTAACGGTGAATCAGCAATCAATCGACGAGTATCGTGCATGCCCCCCCGTTGAATCTTATATAGATATATATATATATATATATGATTATTTAAATTAACCTAGAATGTGCCCTTATCTAAAAAATCGAACCGACGGATCCAATATAGTAAGATAGAATTTCCGGAGAAGTAAAATTCGGCGAGATTCTCTGAATCCAGAGTCCAATTCGGCGAGTAAGAGATGATATTCGACAAATCGGCAAGTCCCGGATCTTCTCTCCTAGGTGCAACAATGAATTTTCGCCCTAAAATCGCGGGAGGGACGGCGTGGAACGAAGGTCCCCTTAATGGCTGAAATCCTGCGCTTTAAATAGAAAGAAATCAGAAAAATTGTCACGCACGGTCCCGCGCACGACCGTGCGCTCACCGTGCGTTATTAACTTACAGATCTTGATCGCTGAAGAAGATGTGTTGACCCGTGCGTTTTACTCGCGCACGGGTGATTCTGCCCGTGCGTGAAGGAAATCGCACGGGTAACGACAGAGCGCTGGAAATCAAGAGAAACGGGGGAACCGTGTATTTTACTCATGCACGGGCGCGTTTGCCCGTGCGTGAAGGAAACACACGATTTACCCCAGAAAGCTGGAGTAAAGAGAAAAGTGTGCAGATAGTGCGATTCCTTCTCGAACGGTTTGGCCTAAACTGTGTGGGAACAAAATGCACAGGTAGAAATAGAAGTCCCCAGAATTGCTGTGTTAAACGCATGATTGAACTGGAACCGTGAGCGAAGAAATGCGCACGACCGTGCGTTTTACACAAAACTGGAAATGGACTTCGGGACACCCCGACTACCTGCACAGCAATGAAACCAACTGGGGCACCAGCTCCCAACAACAATACACAGCATAAAATATACAAAAAGGACCATGGGGAGCACCATGTGCTTACCCCCAACAAAAGAATGCGCAATTGCACACCCAAGGGCCAAAATAGTGCACAAATTTGTCAATGACCGAACGATGCAAATATAATCGAAATCCGGTTGAAATACAATGCACGAGCAAGAAAACAAGCCCAGATGAGTCTGAAAAATACTATATAAAGAGGAATCATCACTCACTCAATGCCAGATAAGTAGAAGTGTTTAGAAAAGCTCACGCAGTCAAAGCCTTTGCTTTGGCATTGAAGAAAAATGGCTAAGTCCATAGGCATTGAGTTATGTCAACTCACTCAATTCCATACGGCTAGATGCGTTGAGACAAGCTCTCTAAGGCAATGCCTGAAGAGATGAGATAGAAAAATTTTTCTAAGTACAAAAGCATTGAGTGATAGAGCGTCACAAAATACTCTCAAAACCTCAGCAAGTCGGCAGACTTCAGAGAAGCAGCAAAGTATAAAAGCATTGAGTGGTGAAGCATCACTCAATGCTCTCAATGCCTATTAATGTAGGGAGATTGTCCAAGGATAAAAGCGCTGAGTGATGAAGCTTCACTCAACTCTCTCAATGCTTCATAAAAGAATTATTGGTTAACTGTATTGGCATTGAGTCAAGCCTACTCACTCAATGCCTAGTGATAGAAAATTGTCCAAGTGTTTTGGCATTGAGTAAAGCCTATTAACTCAACTCCTAATGACAAAAAATCTATCAAAGTGTTTTGGCATTGAGTCAAGCAAACTCACTCATTGCCTAGTGACAGAAATTCTGTCCAAGTGTTTTGGCATTGAGTGAAGTTTGCTCACTCAACGCCTATACTAATATTGCTTGAATTTTACTAAGTCTACATGGGATGATGTCAGTAAGAATTCAAAAGTTTTGGGAAGTCTATAGTACAAGACAAAAGGCGTTGCAGGCCTACTTTATGACTATTAATGTTAAAGTATTATTACTGCTAACAACTACTGGTGGACCCCACTAGTAATATACCTATTGGATGGCAAAAGATAAAAAGGACTGATCAGACTAAAGAAAAGTAAATTTTGGGAAGAAAGTTTTTAACTTCATCTTCTTACTCTAGCCATTATTGAAGAGCCTAAAGGAGAAGTTCAATCTTTGGATCTAATAGTTCAACTAGTTAGCTGTTGTTATCACTATCTTCAACAACAAGTTCAGAGACATTCTCTGAGGAACAAGAAGCAGCAAAGGCCTAAGCCAAGCAGAAGCTAATAGCTGTAGTAATCAATATCTTCAATTGCAAGATCAAAGAAAATCTCTGAGTACAAAGGAGCAACAGGTTGTTACCCTAGCTGCAACAACCGGAAAATAATCAAGTTAGCTTTGGTCATCTCCATCATCAACAGCAGTTCAGAGTAAATCTCTGAGAGAGAATATGTAGCAAGGGATTGCCAAGCTGCAGCCACTTCATAGTTCCAGGTGTATATTTCTGAAGAATATTCTCTAAAGGCTTAGAAGAAGAAGTTAGGACTGAGCTTCTGGTTAAGTTCAGTAGAAAAAAAGAAGCAGAGCAGAGTTCTACAGGTTACTTCCAGCACAAGTAGCTACTTATTGAAAATCTATACTTGTTGCTGAGAAGAAGTTAGGGCTGAGGTAAACTCAGCTCAGGAGGCAAACTCAGAGATATATTCTTTGGAGTCAAATCATACCAACCAACCTTTCTCCCTATAGGATCTATTCTTGGTCTGAGGTAGGATCCCAATGTGGAACTTAGTGTAGGTTCTGGTTGGTGATCTCATGTATGGCTTTGTCCTGAGTGTAGGATCTATTTTGGATCTGAGTGTAGGATCTATTTGCAGATCTTAGGTAGGGATGTTTAGCCTGAGATAGTATTCTATTGAGAATCTGAGGTAGGTCCTGTGTGCTTGTAGCAGGGCTTTGGCCTGAGAGTAGGATCTAGTTTTGATCTGAGCTAGGGCTCTTGATCCAGAGATAAGAGAGTAATTCTCTCTAAGTTATAGGGCACTAGTGCTTGAGTTGTAGGATCCTTGGGATCTGAGGTAGTGCCTTTGAGCCTGATTTGTAGGAGAGTCATTCTCTCTGAGGTAGGGTTGTCCTCCCAGCCTGAGTTATAGGGCATTTGGGCCTGAGGTAGGTGAGCTCTGGATCACTGAGTTGTAGGGCCTTATGCCTGAGCTGTAAGTCTTGGAGGAGACTGAGAGATCCTATGGGATCTGAGGTGTAAGTTCTTTGGAGCTGATTTTTTGGGGAAGTGCCTTGTCTAAAAAGAAGTTAGAAAGGTGGGAGGGAAAGTGGACGTACCCAGAATCTTGGGAACCAGTATAAATTCTTTGTGTGCATCTTGTGTTGTTTTTTTGTTACAGGTTGTGTATTTCTTGAAAGAATAAAACTACTAACTCACTAAGCCTTTAAAGAATGAAAAGAAAAGATAGTCAAAAGAGACTAAGAAACCTATTCACCCCCCTCTAGGTGATATATCTATCCTTGAAATTAAAGACTTTCAAGTTATATCAGAGGGAGTTTGCTCAAAAAGAACTTAACAGTCTGAGTGATCTCCCAGGATAGCTAAAAGGTTTGTACATATGAGTTTAGAAGTGAACCATAAGGAGTGGAACTCAATGAAGCTTCAATTCTGCAGAAAGGAAATGACCTACAATGGGCTGTTGGTAGTTGTTATAGATGTTGGAAACTATAATGTTTCCAGGATAGGAATTAGAGCCCCACTGTCTTCTGTGTTCAGTGATAGTAATACAGATGATATCTATCCAGATGCAAGAATAGAGATCAGGGCCCCTCCATCACATTCAGATAGTAATTCGAAGGATGATGATGAGGAGGAATATGATTACAGAAGTTATGGGCTAATAGCCATGATAGAAGAAGAATCCTGCCATGATAAGCCTTGTATAGATCAAAGTAAGATACATTCCTTATCTAGTACTTCATATGAGTCTGGCGATGAGACTAGTTTAGATTCTGATGCTTCTTCATCTAGTGATGTAGAGGGCTAATTTTCTGATGATTATGTCAATAAATATATTGAAAAGTATGGTGAAATTCTCGAGGTATTGAGAAGAAGCAAGGAGCTGGATAAAAAGTATGCAGAGGAGAATGCTTCTCTTCTGTTAGCTGCTTCCCAATAAGGTGAGATAGCAACTCTGTTTGAACATAAGGCAAGGGAAGTGAGCCAACTAAAGGCAATCTCAAATATCCAAATTGATACCTTAAGCCAGAAGAACAAGATCTTATTGGTTCTTTAAGAGAAACTTCTAAAGGAGAAAAAGGTTGTGGTTGATTTCAATATGCCCAAAGTTGTGTTGCCACTGATTGACTCCATTATCTCTCAAAAAGATGAGAGAGGTTTAAGGTCTAAGTGTAATTCTAGTGTTGACTTTTCCAAAGGGAAAGGCAAAGCTCCTGTAGTGCCTCTGGCCACCTTTCATAAGATAATCCTCCCTTCTAATAGGTATGACCAAGAGTTCATGCATGATCACTGGAAGAATGAGAATTCTCCTTGTAAGAGTACAAATGTACTTTACAATGGAAAAAGATAGGACATGGATTTGATTGCACAAATTGATAACCAAGAAGAAGTTCAAATTGTCCATCATGGACGATTTGTATTTGGTGCACCAGCCCCTACACTCAAGAATAAGGCAGTGTCCTTTTCTCAAGATCTCCCAACCCACATACATTCCAAAAGTAAGTCTGTCAGCAATCCATACTTGGGCATTTTTGAGGCCATCTATAGTATGTCTTTTGTATTAAAGATCACTGTTGGTAGATCTCAAGAAACAATATGCCCTTCTACTAAAAGACTCACCTTCAGTCAGATTGTGGCTAAGAAAAATAAGAAGAAGGAAGTTGCTCTTCTTTCTCAACAGTCTCCTATTAACATAAGTCATAAATGTTGACTTGCTTAGAAGAGAAGGTACAATATTCATGAGTGCTGGTGCTATGGAAAAAGTGGGGAATTTTGCCTTGGATTGCTGGAATAATCCAACTGTGCCTAGAGCAAAAGTTTGTCTCCCTGTCAGAAAATCTATAAGAATACAAGCTCAGTTTGAAGATAACAAGAACCTAGCACCCAATGAAATTTGGGATCATAAGGTAAAGTAATTTGTTTTACAGGGTATTCCAAGTGCCCTTACCACCATGGGTTAATTGGATACTTGTTGCTCAAGGAATTAGACTAGAACAAGGGGTATCCCAAAAGAATAATGTGAAGGTTGGGGGGGGGGGATTCCTGTTGAACTCCCCACTCAAGAAGAGGAGAATGTCATAACCTCCCTGATAAGCCCAATAGGGAAGTAGACAATGATCAAGAAGAGAATGCAAGGGAGATTGGAAAAGCAAGGATGAAACATGTCATTTCCAAAGAAGTAGGCTGACTTTAAGGAAAAGCTATATCCATTGCTGAGTCAGACTCATACAAGGATGAAGCTTAATCTTCTCTCTTCTATATAAATATATATATATTGTGTTTATATGTAACAGGTTGATCTAATCCCTGTTGGCAAGTTCAGTCAAAGTGGACTAATTTTAAGTGCATTGTCTGCATTAAGAGTTCGCTCAAGGGATGCGGCAAAATTAACTGTTTGCAGCTAAGTGTCGGTAATTAATCCCACCCATTGATCATAGGTCTTTATCTCAAACAGGTATGCACCTCTTCTGCTTCTAAAAGAAAAATAAAACTATTAATTGAAGGAGTTGTGCATAAGGCAAGCCATACTGTTCTTTGCCCTTCACTTCCCGAGTCCGCCGAGATGCCAAAATAGTTTTTACTCATTCTCAAAAAATTGCGATAGAAATGGCTCATAAAGGTCAGTATTTTTTGTTCGAAGGCAGTGAACTTGTTCCGAATTGCTTCAAAGATGCTCTCGAGGAAGTATAGTTTGATTTACATCAGCTCCAGGTCGCTGACCTTGACTACAATCTATCAGATCCCTGCTTGGTATGGAAGCGGGAGGTTATAGAGATTTACTCGAATGCCTCAGACAACTAATCCTCCAGCAAAATTTAGTCAGGGGTATGTGGGAAAGAGATAAAGATAACTTCAAGAAGGTTAAGTAAGGCACTACAACTGCCTAATTTCACAAAGATAGATGAAGAAGAAGGCCTATTTAAGTCAGACGTTAAATCATCCCTGATGTGTTGTGGTCTGTCTAAACACACCACCGACTCAGTTCTCAGGAAGGAACTGAACTTGCGAGGTATGTTCCTAGTCGATGTGATTGGGAAAGCCCTATTATGTAAGACAGACTCCCATGATAAAATATCTAATAAAATTTTGAGCACCTGGCCCAAGTAATTCTCTCCAAGTGGACAAATTGAGGAAGAATTCTTTTTAACAGAATAGTGGAATGCTTGGCTGAGCCAAATTTAGGAAGAATTCTCACCCTATACCTACTGAATAGTGTTCCAAGGATCCTCAATGTGTGTTTATGAACCAAGATTCATCACATGAAAAAAATTGACATAAAGATGCTAGACAGATAAGACCGTCTCCTTCAGCCCCATGGACCATCTATTGCCAAGAAGAAAGAGAAACAAGCTCCTGTACCCGAAGAAAGCACCACCAGCAGTTCATCTTAATACCGTGAAGAGTAGCCTTATTATACCAACCTTACTCAGTCAAATGATGAGTCTAGGAGGGACTTGTGCGGCCAGGTATCCATATATAGGGATACAGCTGAAGAAAACATACCATCAATTAATGAAGCTGGACAAGTGGCACAAGAAATTGTTCACAAAATCTCTGTAGTGATGGAGGGGGAGGCCTCCAAGTCCGCATCTTCTGCTGATGTATCTTAATCAAGATCCCAAGATCCTCTTGTTGGAACCAGTCCTCAATGTGAGGGGTATCTAGATCATGATCAAGGTCTGGACAATGCATTTTCTAAGGGGGAGCAAGTCTAGAGCCCTCTAGAGGCAAACAAGGATACTGAGAAGACTACTACTGTTGTGAAACTGCTTGTCACTGATGACATGTCAGATATTGGGGGGACCATCGCTCTGAACTCCCTGCTCATGATCAGGTCCATGTCATTGACTCATTAATGTCAAATAAGGAAGAGAGTGTTCCAAAGAAAGCTCATTCATCTGCATTTACTATGGCTGACTCTGAGGGAAGGGTAGATGTCAGACCAAAATAAGAAGCCGTCTATGATGGTGGTACATCTTCCATGAAAAATCAATTGCCACCTATCTTTCTAGCTTAGCTGGGAGGCTTGATGGATGAATAAAGGAGAACTCTTGAGACCATTGTTGATGATGCACTCAAGAATAACAGAAATTAGCTATATATATAGATCAAATCTATCATATTTGAATTCTATCTTTTGAAGGCTGAAACTATTAAATATTTCACTAGGGTAGCCCCGGTGGTTGATTATACTATGGACAAACTGATGAGGTGGGACAAAAAGTTATTACAATAATAAAAAATCATAATATTGAAGATACCAACATGATTGTTGTCCAAAATGCTGATAAATTACTATTGCATCAACAAAAGGCTATTATATTCACAAAGATGGATTCTTGCACCAAGCTCTTAGATGATCATTTTCTACAGTTCATGAACCAGGTCATAACAGTGTAAACCACCTTGAATCTGAAATTAGCAAGGCCAGCCTCTCTCTAACCAAATAACTGATTGAAGAAGTCAAATAGGGGGGAGAGGGAGAAAAAAAGCCCAACACTGATAATGTAGTGTGTGCCACAAATGTCATAAGGCGATCATTTGGGATAGAACTACTTCATTATGATAACATCCCCATGTTCCCCACATAGATTCAAGAAGCCCTGAATGCAGGTCAGGTAGCTCTGTATGTTGAAGAAGGTGCTCAGTGGGATGAACCAGTTGCTGATATTCCGTCATTTAGCCCCATTCTGACAAGATTTTGAAGGCAAAAGGGAAATCTACAACTACTAAAGAGGAAGAAGTTGTCATAGCTAGCAAGAAAAGATACAAAGGGCAAATGAAAGCTAGGCCTGACTTTGAGCAGTGGAGCCCTGAGTTAACGACCATAATTTTGTCAGCATTGGAGCAAGTAAAGACCAGGAAGACTGAGAGAGGAAAATTGTATAATTCTAATTAATGGGCTAAGATGGAAGAAAGGGAAAATGAAAGAAGGCAATACAGAAAGGACAGGAATGTTGGCACCTTGTCTCCAAATGTTGTTGAGCCTACAAAATACATTCCAAAATCCTTTAGTTACTCCCAAAGATAGAAAAACAAAAGACTTAAGTTGCGGCTGAGAAGACTATCAAGAAGCCCAGAAGTAGTGACATTGTTATAAGAGAACCTAAAATATGATAATGTTTCCTGTTTATTTTAAAGGGCTGAAGGAAGTGTGATTTTGTACTATGCACATTAAAAATATTTAAGTTATTTAATATCTACTTAAATTAATTAAGTGTTCATTATTTCTGTGATATGCTTGTTTTGTACATCATATTTATACTGCATATGTGAGTTTATGTACATCATTGTCTTAGGTTTTTAATTCTTCAAATAAGGGGATATTGTTGGGTCAATTGATCCCATTGTCTAAGATTTGAAGAAGTTCTAATGAACAATGGTATACACATGTGTGTAATATAATAGATGTCACGAGTTTTATTTGTGCAGGATCTTCCTTGGAACATGAGTAGATAGGTAGTTCTAGTGGCTGTGACTGGTGGTCACAAGGCAGGGATGTGAAGAGATTGAAATCAGTCTAAGTGTACAGGCATTGAGTGAAGACAGCTCACACAATGCCAGATAAGCAGAAGCATTGAGATAAGCTCACGCAGTCAAATCCTTTGCTTTGCCATTGAATAAAAGTGTCTAATTCTACATGCATTGAGTGATGTCAACTCACTCAATGCCATACGGCTAGAAGCGTTGAGGCAAGTTATCTGAATCAAAGCATGAATAGAAGAGATAGAAAAATCTATGAACGTACAGAAGCGGTGAGTGATGGAGCTTCGCACAATGCTCTCAATGCCTCAACAAGCCGGCAGAATTCAGAGAAGCGGCTAAGTATAAAAGTGTTGAGTGGTGAAGCGTCACTAAACGCTCTCAACACCTGTTGATGTAGGAAGAATGTCTATGTAAAAAAGCATTGAGTGATGAAACTTCACTCAACTTTCTCTACGCTTCATAAAAGAATTATTGGTTAAGTGTTTTGGCGTTAAGTCAAACCAACTCACTCAACGCCTAGTGACAAAAAGTGTCTAAGTGTTTTCGCGTTATGCCAAGCCTTTTCACTCAATGCCAAATGAGAGAAAATCTGTCTAAGTATTTTTGCATTGAGTCAAGCCTTCTCACTCAATGCCTAGTGACAAAAATTCTGTCCGAGTGTTTTGGCATTGAGTGAAGGTTGCTCACTCAACGCCTATATAAATTTTGCTTGAATTGGACTAAGTCCACAGGGGATGATGTCAGCAAGAATTCAAAAGTTGCGGGAAGTCTACAATATATGACAAATGGCACTGCAAGCCTACTGTACGACAATTAATGTTAAAGTATAATTGCTGCTAAAAACTACTGGTAGACCCCACTAGTAATATAGCCGTTGGACTGCGAAAGATAAAAAGGACATAACATACTATAGAAAATTATCTTTTGGGAAGAAAGTTATGAACTTCATCTTCTTCCTCTAGCCATTATTGTAGAACCTGAAGAAGAAGTTCAATCTTCTTATCTTAGAGTTCAACTAGTTAGCTGTTATAATCACTATCTTCAACAGCAAGTTCAAAGACATTCTCTGACGAACAAGATGCAGCCAAGCTGCAGCTGATTTGAAAACCATTAAAAGATTGATGTAGTAATCAACATCTTCAGCAGCAGGATAATAGAAAATCTCTAAGTACAAAGGAGCAGCAGGTTTTTACCCTAGCAGCAGCAACAAGAAGATAATCAAGTTAGATGTTATCATCTCAATCATCAACAGTCAAGCTACACGACTACAAACAAAGCCCTCCTAGGAGGCACCCCACATTTATCTTTTTCGCTATTTACTTATTTTGTTTGCTACTCTTTCTAATAATGAAGGGTTTTTGAATGGGCCTCCCCGAACATGTTCCAAGGAAGTTCCTACCCTCACTTTTTTTTGTACATATTGCATTTCATTTCATTTTTATTCCACATACTTATATTGCAACATTGGGGACAATATTGGAATTAAGTATGGGGGTCCTTTTCGTGCTTTCTTTTCCGGACTTCGATTTTCTACACTTAAATTTTTTTTAAAAATACAAAAATGAAAACAAAAAAAAATAGAAAAATTATAAAATGAATACTCAATTTTTTTTTATCATCAAAAGATTTAATAAAATTACAAAACATAAAATCAAAAAAAAATGTATTTAGATTTACTCTATAAATATTCTTTATAAATATTTTTTTTCTGTAAATATTTTTGTAAATATCCTTTTCTCTTTCCCCTCTTCCTTTCTTCCTCCACTTTGTAAATAACTTTTCTCTTTTTCCTCTCTTGTAAATATTTGCTTAAAAATCTTAAAAATACAAAAAAATTTTTAGAAAATAAACATAAAATATTTCAAAAAAATAAAATAAATAAAAGTATATCTTTTTCGCATATTTAGTATGTATATATTATAGAAATAAACACAAAACATACAAAAAAAGATAACTTTAAAAACCAAAAAAATTATAAAACAAATAAATCGAATATTCCATTCTTAACCCTTTTTACTCTCAAAAAATATTGTTGCGAGTTTATTTATATGTGAATTTCATTAATTCTTTGTTTACTATTCGTTTATTAATTGGAGATTGATAGATTTAAATAGAGGGTTAAAGTTTTAAAGAATATCAAATGTTTTTCTTCTTAATATAGGGGACTTATTTTAGGCACTACTTCTAATTTATCTAAAAAAGAGGCACGTGTATTATGTTAGAAAAAAACAATTATAGACTTCAATTATTTTCACTTCAAGCTTTTTGAAATACGATAACGTTTAATTTATCAAAGTTGCTCTCAAAATGTTTTTTTATTAAAAACTAGTTTTTCTTCTTGAAAAAAATATAAACCCTATCTACCCATATTTATCATGTTTTACTTGACATGATAAAATTTCTATCCTTAAAAGAACCTATGTCAATGGGAGTAAGATTACGTTCCTTAAATATAGACATCCAATAATTTAAAAGATTATATGTTACCGAGTAAGAGGATAAAATTCATTACTCCTATACAGATACATTGGTTTATACGAAGTTGTTCAAAAAATATATATGTTAGGAAAATAAGATTTAATTTTCCTAAAACATCCACATAAAAAATTCATTAGAGGTTTGAGAAAAAATTACCTCACCTCTAAACCCAAACTCTCTTTATGAACAAAAAAATCCCTTAGCTAATTTCAATGATTCTAGAATTAATTTAAAATATTTTTGTGAGCATAATTTTAAATTGCATTATTTCCTTTAAAACTCTTATAAGATAAAGTTCCTATAATTCCAATCTATTTTTGTTAGCTAACGATTACAATTTATGCTTTCTATTTTGTTACTTCAAGAAGTCTTTTCGGCAAAAACTTTTTCTCTATTTAAATAATTTTCATGGATTAGGACTTAACTCTTATACCCTGTATGTTTATTTTGATCTCTCTTTTAATTGATTCAAGATGTTGATGGAAGAATTGTGCCCTCTAATTCCGACAAAAGGGAAAAAGTGGTAGGGGAGACTGCAAGTAACCGTTTACTAGTGGATGAGAAAGGATTAATCAGGACCGCTAATCGCGGTGGTACCGAGACAGGCTAGAGACTGCAAAGTCCGAGATTCGAGTCCGCAGCCTCTAATAAGTGGGCTCCTGGGCTCGAGTCAGAATGCTTTTGGGGCACCGCTTCCCCATATTTATAGGTTCGGGGGCCTGTCCAAATGGGCAGGGCTAAAATAACCAGCTGTCTGGGGTATAGGGAAACCGGTCAGTAGTGACGGGAAACAAAAGTAAGAAGACAAGCTAGTACGTGCAAGAGGACCGGGCTAGACTCACGGTCTTGAGCTTCTAACTATTTCTGCAAGGAAGAGATCCTGGCTGGAGGGAAGCAGCCTACGCGGGCTGATGCTTGAGTCTGCCTGAAGTGCTGGCAGACGGGGCTCCCCTAGAGAAACGACGACCTGGGCTGGAAAACATCTCGACTGTAAAATCTGGGTGGACTGGAGGATTGAGCCTGCTACTGGAGAACTTGATCTTGAATGTTGCTATACCGACCAGGGCAGACTGTAGAAGTGAGTACGCCACTAAAGAAGGGGGACCTGGGTCCCTGTTGAACACGTTGCGGATTCTTGGTTAATATAATCCCCGCACATTTTAAAGTTAGACAGAACTTCGAAAATGTTTGCTTGATCACCTAGCCCAAAACCCTCATTAATGCTGTCAGTGCTATAAATATTTCTAGAAATCCTGCGTTTGCAAGAAGTTTTTACCGCCATGGGTCGATTCTTACCACTTACATTCTACACATTATAGTCTCGGATGGCTAGGCTTGGAGTGTTCTTCGACAATCTTTCTTCAAGGATGGAGAAACCCAAGCCGCAGACGAAAACCAAGAAGGTATTCCATGGGGGCGGAACGCCTATCCTCCATATAGGAGAACCTTCCCAGAGGGGGCAAGCAAAAACTGACAGTCCATGACTTCAAAGAACCTGTACGCGAGAAGTCCGCAGATGCCTCTACTTCCAAAAATATGCCATCAAAAAGCGTGGGTAGAACATCGAATCGGCCCGCAATTACTGACCAGAATCCCGCGGACTCAGCAGGTATGGAGGTTCACCCTTCTTCTTCGGGAACACTAATACTGAGGATAGAGCTGGACAAGGAGGTGTCATCACTTGAGGTTCAGCAGTCGAACGTTGATCTTGAAAAAGAGAAGCGGCCTGCTGAAGAACAAGGTGAGGAACAACTGTTTTCTCAGGCTCTGGTCATAGTCGACCCAGAAGTAGTCCGCGACAGTCTGCCGGACTCGAAGCAGGTCTCCGTTGACTTGGAAAAATGAGCTCCTGAAAATAAGAGGAAAAGGGACAAGTATTATGTTACTGAGCGGATTGAGAAGAAGCTGTGGGAGAGAAAAGAGAAGAATGTTTATGTGCGGACTAGTACTGCGAGCTTGCAGCATAGGCCGCGAGATAAGGAGGTTCCAGATACCAGCTTCGTCACCCTACACGCTCCAATCACGGGAAGCGATTCCTTGTCAATAGTCAGTTTGTCCACTACTGAAATACTTAACTCCATCGATAATTACTAGCTCGCTGACATTAATCAACCTCTGCTGAAGGCACTGTAGCCCGAAGTTGAGATATTGGGATTGAAGGTTGGTAATCCCCCATCTACATCTGTAATTGAATAAGATGAGGAGGATAAGCTAAGGAAGTGGATCACCGCACAAAAGGAAGAGATCGCCGCCCAGAAGTCAAAATTGGAGGCGGTATCGAAGCAGGTCGCTGCAGAAAAGCAAGCTGCGGATCTGCGGCCTGAAGCTGAACTTTTACGGTCAGGAAAACTTCAATCGGTGCCTAAGCACATTTAGCATCTGTGGCTCTATAAATCTCATCCACGTAAGTAGAAAACAATAAAGATAATTGAAACGTTGAACGGCAAGTGTACCGGTCGCACAAGTAATATAAAATGGGCGAATTTTCTTAAGTATCGATCTCGAGGGAACACAGTAAGGTGGAGTTAAATTCAAGGAGGACTTGAGATTGAAGTCCTTAGGTCGGAGTTAACAAAGGGGGGTTTTGATTGTTGTGAATGAAGAAAATAAAATACTAACAACTACTCTTATGCATTGCCGCTATGCAATGCATCGCTAGGCGGGATAGAAGACTACACGGGCCGTTATGCCACAAATCGCTAGGCAGATGGACAAGTAGGCTTGCGGATGTGGTGGTGAGAATGGCGGAATGAGGGTCGAGAGCACCTCTTCACTATGCACGCCACTAGCAATTGTTAGTGCGGCAAAACTAGATGTGGTGGAGGATGGATAATTGCTCAACTCAAGCATCTAAAGCGCAAAATAATTCAAGTTTACATAGACATGAATCACATAAAGTTTACAACTAAACTGCACATCATCAATATAAATAGATTCAAACACACATATTCAACAAGAAAGCAAGTAAAATTCAAGAGATCGACAGAATCCGAAGTCTTGCTGGGGTTAACGGAAGGAATTGCCTGGTTGTCAATCCGGATCCTAGCACGATCCTCAACTGCGTCCGGGGTAGAGAAGGGTTGTCACTACCTTCAAATTTACCCGTCTTCTTCGTGTCACGATGCGGAAGAAAGTTGCAAGCTTCCCTTTGCTTGTTGGATATAACGTAAAAACCTTTCTTGAAGCTCAAGGATGAAGGAGGAGAGTGAGAGGAAGCTCCGGCTTAGATTTGGCGGTGAAATATTGCCCGGAGCACCTCTCTACGGTGGAAGATGAAGGGGAACGGCGGAACCCTTCCTCGGAGATGAAAAACTGCGGAAAATGTCGGGTTGTCAAATTAGGGCGGAACCCGACTATATATAGACAGTAGAAATTACAATGTGCACGATCACGAGCGCACGACCAGTGGTTGTGCGCACTATGTCCAAGGATCATGCATACTGGCTTAGCAGAATCAAAAGAAGAACTGGGATAATGTGCATGAGCAATGGCACACGATCGGTGGTCGTGGGCACTATGTCTAATGGTCGTGCGATTAACCCAAATAGAACTCCAGGAAAAATGAAATCAATTCACACGATATGTGGCGCACGCCCGTTGGTCGTGCACATTGTGTCCAGTGGTCGTGCGTATGCCCCAGACAAAACTTAGTAAAATGGAGAATAGTGCGCACGATTAGTGGCGTACAACTAGTGGTTGTGCGCAATAGATCCGATGTTCGTGTGCAGTATTCTTGTTTCCAAACACTCCCGGAACATGCACATGACTCCTGTACCAATAAGAAAAACAAATCACTGATATGTGTAGGCATTCCAGGCAATCACAATAAGTAGTTCAAACCATAAAAGCAACAAAAATACACAAATACGGTTGCAAGTGTGCACTTCCTATGGAAATAAATATAAGATGAAATATATATGATAACGAACTAAAAGTGAAGTGCAAGTGAAAGAAAACTAGCCCAGATGAGTCCGAAAATCACTATATAAATAGGACTCATCAATACTCACAGAGACCGATGACATTGTCTTTTCAAGAATAATGGTGGCCAAGACGAGAGAAGGAGTTCACCGTGAATGCGTTTTTTACCCAGAGCGGATAAGGCGGCCTGTACACGATACTTGCAATCTTGTCGCGGCGATTGCCCAAATTTTGACTTTACACTTTGCATTTTGAGCCCGCTGCGACCTAATTTTGAATATGAACTTGGTTTTTCTTTATTGCAGGATGGAGTCGCCACCCGGCTCTGTTGAAGCAGGCGAGAATATGCTATCTCCTGAATTAAATGCTCCAGAGCACCCCGGTGGTATTTCTCTTGATGAGTCCGCAAAAAGTGGGCAACACGACCTGGATAATTTTATAATGTTAGAAAGGAAGGAGTATGAAGAAAAACTTAATGTTGTTCAAGTAGAGTTGAAAAGGAGGATAGAGCGAGAAAAGGCTCTGGAGGACCAGATCGTCAGCATCTCAATGGCACTTGAGAAGTGTGAGAAGGAGAAGCGGCAGTTTGGTGAGGATGCCCGCCACTACAGGGGAAGATACTTGGCTCTGGTGCGAGAAGGAAAAAAACAAGCAAGGTGTCGAGGTCCCAGTTGAGAGGCCGCAATTGCCAGATAGCCCTGCTCCATCAGAAACTCCAACTTCAATAGGTGGGCAGCTCGTGATGGAGGAGGTGCAGAGCCCGGCAACCGAGCCAGTGGTTCTTCTGAGCTGGATAGATCGGGAGGCCGCGCATATTCACCGTACCTTCAATTCTATGCAACATCTTATCTACCAACTGTATGGAGAAGTTCTACAAGGAAGCGACAAGGCGACACATCTTGGAAGGGATAGGCAGGAGCTTCCTGCGCGACCTGACCGTAGAGGCCACTAAGTTCGCTTATGGGCGCGAACAATTGATTTGACATTTGATGTATAATTTATCTGCTTTGAACATTGCTTTGTTTCTTTATTGAACTGTTATGTGATCTTGCTTGATCTGTATAATATTGTACTGTGATTTGCATAATGCTGCGATTTATGTGATGTGAATTTTTCTGTAGGTTGATGTTGAATGCGAACTATGCGAACTGACTATGTGTCCGCATATTTTAATTTAAGAATTGCTTTGAATTTGTTTAGAACTGAAAACACTGCGAGCTAGGAAGACTGACTTTGTGTCCGCGATATTTGATTAAAAGAAGCTGGGTCTTCGTGGACTGAGCGATCAAATTATGCGGACTGGTTGAAAAACTGTCAGACCAGATTTCTATAAATAAAGCTCAAGTCTTCCTTCTTTGTAGGAAATGAGATCGAAGCAGAAGTCCTTGTGGTCTAGGAAAATGGTGTCCGCTCAAACTGATGTTGCAATTGCATTCCATTATGAAGACCATAAGAAGTGCAAGATGACCGAAGCCAATGTCGGGGCCTTTGCTGAGAAGCAAATGGCCGACTCGCTAGTGCATGCCTGCCTGCCTGATGATAAAGAAAGGATCAACTTCTTCAATGCCACTCAAGATTGCAGTGTCGATTGATCACTTCGACTGCGGATTTAAATTTCCTCTACTGTGGGAGGTTGCTTAGATATTTTAACACTACGGCATGGTTCCAGGGAAGCTCGCGCCGTACACTTTAGCAGCCATTTACAACTACATATCTTACCTACAGTATGAGAAGATTACATTTTATTTGAACATTTTCAGGAAGATTTTCTCAGTCCGCTCCAAAACCAAGCCGGTGGCCGCCCTTATAAGGGCATTATATACTACTACTGCCGAGGTATGAAGGTTATGGGTCTACCAAACAAGATCCATAACTGGACCTCAAGGTACTTGATCTTTGAGGGTGACCTGGGGTTCGTGCAAACTCACCCGCTGGAGCATGCGGACTCCACCTTCATTAGTGTAATGCTTAACAAGGTTGAGACCGCGATTGTAGAATTTTTGGCAGGAGCAAGACTGGACATTGAGCACTAAATCCCGCTCCTGCCAAGCATAGACACCGTACCTCACTAAGAGAGTATGTTCTGCGACCTAACGTTGTATCCGACGCGACCAGCAATGAATTGATTGACTTTCTTTTCTTGCAGTGACCTTGGTGGTACCAGCGAATCCGCCTCAAATGCTAAGCTGCCTGACCCCTACACAAGGGGAAAGGAAAAAAGAGGTTACAAGAAGAAGAAAAGAGGAGGGGGATCCCACCGTAGGCTACTCCTCCTCTAAAAGCTTTGTCATGCAAGGCTTTGGGAAGAGCCAGAAAGATCTATGGGAAAACCCGATGATCCACTGGCTCAGTAAGAACAAGCATGTCCACCTTTCCACCGCTCTTCCATCGTCGAAGAGTCCGAGGGTATCTCTCTACGCGCATGTGGTGATCTCTGTACATTACGGAAAGTGTAACCTGCGCGAACTGAAGAATGTTCCTCTCGCCAACCTACCTCTCCTAGTCGCCCAGGCCAATGCGAATAACATTGTGATGTGCCACTTCTTGGGCTACTTGACGCGTGACCTGCTCAAGGAGAATGAGCAACTTAGGTAGGAGAATATATCGCTAAAGGAAAGAATAATCGGTTAGGAAAGAGGATTAATATTCATAAGGAAAACGAAGCGGTAAGTCTTGTATTTGCAGCGATATCCATTTTATGTCTGCGAAAAACTGACTTATTTTTCTTTGCTACAAATAGCGTATGACATTGTGAATCATGGCTTCCAAGACGCAATGTTTCCTCATGTGAAGGAAACCTGTTGGAACCCCACCTTATTTAGGGTTGATTTGGGCTAGGTTCACAATTAAATTTGTTGACCCATCATGTATAGTCTAGGGTCATTTGTTTTTCTAAGGTTAAGGTTAGTCTTATTTGGTTAGCCTTTTGAACCTGCCTTCAGAAGACTTCAGAGAATCAAGAATTTAGAGACAAGATGTTTTAAAGACTTCAGAATTTCTGCTCGACGATAGCTAATCTCAGCTCGACGATCGTCGATCTCTGATTGACAAACTAAGAGTTCCTTCTCTGAGTGAGCTCGACGAAAGTCCAGCTGAGGTCCACAATCTCTTATTTCATATCAAAAGTTCAGCTCGACAAAAGTCTTTCTCTAGTCGATGAACTTGGAGCTCAGATTGGCAGTCCTTTTTCAGTTCATGATCGTTGAGCTCAGCTAGACGAAGGAGATTTCTCAGGTCGATGAACCTGGACTTCAGGTCGACGAAATTCTTCCTGAGGTCGACTATTTTCTTTTAGGTTTTGTTCGATGTTTTCCTCTTCAGTTTCTTAGTTCGACTGTCAATTTATTTGATTATATTTAAGTAGTGATACTCTGATAATTATTTATTATATTCTCAAGAATATAACCGTTCCATGACAGCATTAATTATGGTATTTCACAGAGTTATTACATGGCTTATTTTCAAAGACAGTTAGGGAATTCATTTAAGACAATTATAGTCGTTCAGTCTCCCAGATTATCTGCAGTCAATCAAGGATAGGATTTAAAATTCGAAGGCCAATTTTCTGCAAGGAATATAAAATACTTTTTTCAGAAGATTGCAGAATATAACATACAGAAGCTTATGAATTATGAATACAAGAAAACTGAAAGAAGAAAAGCTCTCATACAATATTAGTCTTCTTCAGTTTTGCTTCAGTACTTTCAAGAGAAAAACAATCTTCATCAGTCTAAAAGTTTCTTGAAGTTCTTCTTCAATCTGAAGGCCTACACCTTGAGCAAAGCTCTCATTCTCCTGAATTCTTCTACATCTCAGGGGGAGCATTGACAAGAACAGATCCACTAGTCTTCTCAGTGCTTTGAGAATGAGAAGACAACATCCTTATCTTTTTAACTTTCCTATACAAAGGGTTTTTAACTCCCCTCAAAAGTTATCTTTTAGTTGTCAAGTCTCTTGATCAAAAGACTTGGTTTGGTTTTTGGGCACCTGGTCAAAAGCTCAAAGGGTTGCTAGATCTCCCTTGAAATAGATCTTGTGGTGACAGGGCACCTGAGCAAAAACATGTGGTGGCAGGGCACCTAATTAAAAACCCATTAGTGGATCCTACCAGGGTGGTAGAAGAGTAGATGAACCCAAGTTTAGGGGAACCACTATAAAATCTTTGTGTTGTTTGGGTTTCTCGATTCTTTTATTTGCTGTGTTGTGATTGTCTTTATTTTTATTTCTCTCTATACATATAGATATCACTTATTTTAATTCCATTATAATAACTAATCAAAGTTTTTAAATACTCTATTCACCCCCCCCCCCTCTAGAGTTAAGACAGATAAATCCCTCACTTTCAAAAGCATCGAGGTCACCATTGAGCGATTTATTGAAAGCGGCTTCGCCAGATATGGGGTTGAAATAGTCCCTTTTTTGAAGCTCTTCCCTGAGCTAGAAGAGTAGGTCGCAGGAATGCATCGAGCTGTAAAAGGAATGGCAGTGGATGAATATGATGAAGAAAAAGATGAAAGTGAAGAGGGCCTAGCCGAAGATGAGGCTTTAGAGGATGCTGGTTCAAGCCAGCAGAGGGAAAGCCAATCCAGCGAGTTCAATTCTTCCTCTAGATCCGATGATGGCAGCCCGCAGAGCGAGTCCGCGGATAATGAGAGCTTGGATGGCGGCTGAAGTGACTCAGGGGGCTACTCTCCTTATGTCAACGTTGATGAACCTTCAAGTCCTGATTCTCCTACGGAAATGAAGCGGAAGATATCAAGAGAATGAAAAGATATATTTTGTTTTTTTAATAGAAGTGGCGGACTTGAATTTATGCGCCTTCGGATATTAAAAATGATTTAAATTGACATTAATGAAAAATAAAGGATATTTTTGTTCAGATTCTATTTTGATTTCTTCATTATTCATTTCATGCTCTGCAATGCCCTGTTAAGACTAGGCGAGATATTTGATAAAGCAACTCGGGTTGAGAGAAAAACTGGTCCGCACTACATAGATTCCAGGCCGCTTGCTTAGGGATGCATAGGTATTAGAATGTAGATAATAATCTAGGCCGCCGACATTGATGTTTTAGTTCGCGAAGGTAATATAATAATTGAAAATGATTAAGTTGCATCTCGCCAAAACATACTTTTTGAATAAGATATGCCTGAATATGAAACCATCCAGCTTGCAAGGAATATTGGAACACAATAAACGCGGGCTATGGCGAATGCCTACTACAGTCCGTGCTTCTGTTTACTATGAATAATAATTAGCTTTACGAGCTGAGAGGAATTACGAGATTGACTGTGCGAGCTGAAAAAAGATTGTTATTTATTCTTCTGCACGCGTCATCATTGAAGAATATAACTTGGTGATCTGATAGATCAATCTTTGCAGGTTGAAAATGAGTAATAATATATGAATTGATGATCCACGGCTTAGGTGACCAAGCGCGCAGGTGCATTCAGGATAGGCATTGCTTTCCTCGCAAGGTCATGAGATCTGTGCGATCAACCCACTGAAATCCTGGCAAACTTAGCGGACTATGCGGATACCAAACCTTTGTACGCATTTCAAGAAATGATCCACAGCTTAGGTGACCACACGGGCAGGTGCCAGCAGGGCAGACATTGCTTTCCTCGTGATGTTAAGAGAATTGTGTGATCAACCTATTGAAATCCTGGCGGACTAAGGGGACTAAGTGATGTAGGGTATCTTTTAGGGATATGTCATGGAGGCCGTGACGACACTTATGACAATGCTCAATGCTCTCTAATCCACACGCTAACGAATTCGCAGCCACAACAATTGTTTTATTTATCATCCGCGCTAACATACGGATCGCCGTTCCGCAAGTAGATCGAAAGTTGGCTATAGGCCAAATTCCTTCCGGCTAAATGGGATAATATCGATCCCGATCGAGCTATTGGGTTGTACCAAAATAGATCCACCAAGAACAAATGATTCGAAAGATGGTAGGATCTATACCAAAAAAAGAAAGCGAGGATCGCCAATCCTCTTACAAGTCTTTCGGAAATCCAAACGAAAAATACCAATCTATTATTTGATTAACCGCGAAGAAAAACAAATCGGAAAATAACGCAAAAAATCGTCCACCACAAGAACTATCTAGAGAAAGAAAACTCTTGGTAGAAATTTTCGTTACCCCCCTTGGATTTGTAGATCCGCGATGCGTGGATCCACCAAGTTTGATCGCTCCTCCATTGAAGATCCACGGGAGACGCGCTACGGATGACAAACGTGCTAAACTCCTTCACTTCACGCCATGGAGGAATCCCTAACTTCTTTCTTTGCAAGGCAACCTCTCATGCATGGGCCTAATATCCTTAGAGAGAGGGGATCTCGGTTGGCCGAGAGCAAGAGGGTGAGGTTGGTGGCCGAGCACTAGAGAGAGGGGGGCGGCCGAGAGCAAGAGGGGAAGAAGGTGGTGGCCGAGCACTTGAGAGGAGGGAGCCTTGGGGCTGGCGGCTTGGAGGAAGAGAGAAAGAGGGGCGGCGGCTAGGAGAAAGAGAGAGGGAAGATTTAGGGTTGGCAAGTTTTCAATTTTGATTTCATATATTGTCTGCCAAATATGAAGAGTTCATGACCTTATATAAGGCTTACATCATAAGCAAATACAAGTGGCTAAGTGCACACCACATAAAAGAAAATGCAAATAAACATTGTTTTCAAATAATAAGCATGAAACTGATAAAGGCACACCCAATCTCATAAAAATCAAAATGTAGCCTTGGTCTTATTGCGAGGGCGAAGCTTGTAGCCATGACCGCTACGGCGCCGCAAGTCCTTGGCCGGCATCGCATCCTCGACAACTTCTTTCCCATGTTGACCGTCCTGGTGGCCGTCGCCATCAATCCTCCTCCGCTCAAAAGGACTCATCACCGATGAGTGGGCTGAAAGGTAACGGCGTATGAGGTTTGCGTCAAGAAGATCCACCTGTGCAGCAGAGAGCCAAGAGTCGTCCGAAGCCGGCCGACCACGCCAATGAACCAAAAACCTGTGAATGTCACTGTCGGGAGTGGAAAACACATCTTCCTGCAAAATCCTGTCAGGCAAGAAATCTGTCCGGGGAAACCTCGGAAAAGCGTTAGGTGAAGCAGAAAAACAAGTTGTATCATCAATAGACGGCATACCTCCCGTAGAATCCAAAGGAGAAAGCGATCAAGAAATAAACTCACCCCCACCCCATTAGATTGTATAGTGGAAATATTAAACGGAGAGACAGACAGTTCAGGTGGTGGAGCAACATAAAGCGTTAAATCCGAAATGTTAAACACAGGGGAGATTCCCCAATCAACGGGTAACTCTAATAAATATGCATTTTCGCCTAACTTCTTCAAAACCCGAAAAGGTCCGGCTTTCTTGTTCGCTAATTTTTTTATGGTGCCCGAAGGCATCCGTTCAGGGATAAGACGAACCATAACCAAATCACCAATGTTCAAGGAGACTGCTCGTCGATGTACGTTAGCATTCGATTGATAGATATAATATTGTTTGGCTAACATCTTGCCCATGTGCTCATGGAGAGTGTGAACGTGTGAAGCGAACTCCTGTGCAAATTGACTTGACTTAAAAGAAGGCGGTTGTGGAACCAAATCAAGAGGCACTGGCGCCTTATAACCATTCACTATCTCATTCGGAGACAACCCAGTGGACCTGTTCTTAGAGTTATTGTATGCTAGTTGGGCATGCAGAAGGATAAGATCCCACGTACCTTTATGTTTGCCTACTAAACAACGAAGTAACCCTCCCAAGCTACGGATGACAACTTCCGTTTGCCCATCCGTTTGGGGATGATAGGCCGACGAAAACATAAGTTTAGTGCCCATGAGTTTCCAGAGTGTCTTAAAAAAATAACTTGTAAATTTTACATCCCTATCACTCACTATCGTCTTGGGAACACCCCGATGTGCCACGACCTCCTTGAAATACAATTTTGCTATATTTGATGCATCGTAGATATTATCACTTGCGATAAAATAGGCCATTTTGGAAAAACGGTCTACTACGACTTGAATAGAATCGTGACGCCGCAATGTCATGGGTAAACCCAAAATAAAATCCATACTGACATCTTCCCATGATACCGATGGAATCGGGAGTGGAGTGTACAGACCCGCGTTGGTCTTGTTCCCCTTAGCTAGTTGACAAACACGACAACTTCCTACGATTTTGTTTACCATGGGTTTGAGGCCCGGCCAAAAGAATTTATCCTCTACGAGTGTTATCGTTTTGTCTCGACCAAAATGTCCGCCTAACCCTCCGCTATGTAATTCCCATATGATAAAATGTCGTAATGACGAGCGGGGAATACACAATTGCAAATGTTTAAATAAGAATCTGTCACGGATATAGTATGCCGAAATGGTGGTAGGGGAGTTGTCCTGAGCGGCGAAGTAAACTTCCTTATAGTCTGGGCATTGGACATATTCATCTTTAATCCTCTCAAATCCTATGACAGTCACTTCCATGGTAGTTAGTAATAAGGTGACCCTACTTAGCGCGTCCGCCACACGATTTAATGTACCCTTCAGATGCATGTGAATGAAGGTGTACTCCTGTAGGTATGAGATCCATTTAGCGTGTCGTGGGCTAATCTTATTTTGAGAATTAACAAATTTGAGAGCCTCGTGGTCCGATAATATCACGAATTCTTTTGATATAAGGTAATGTCGCCAATGTTGGAGACAATGAATCACGACATAGAATTCGCGATCATTTTTCGAATAGTTTAACTTTGGGCAGGCTAGTTTCTCGCTAAAATATCCTAGCAGATGTCCCTCTTGACTTAACACTCCTCTGATTCCTATCCCCGATGCGTCGCATGACAGTTCAAACACTTTACTAAAATCCGGTAATCGGAGTAAGGGGGCTTCATACATCCGTTCCTTAATCGTTTGGAAAGCACTAGTGGCCGCTTTAGTCCAACTAAATTCTTCTTTCTTCATACATTCAGTTATGGGTGCCATAACACTACTAAAATTCCGAATAAATCTTCGGTAAAACGTGGCCAAACCGTGGAAACTTCTAACTTCCCTTATATTCTTGGGTTCCGGCCACTCTTTAATCGCTTGAACCTTCTTTGGGTCCACATGAATGCCATCTGAACTCACGATGTATCCTAAGAACTCTACGGAAGACACGCCGAATGCGCATTTTTTAAGGTTAATAAATAAATTCTCTTTGCGTAATGTGGTAAGAATTGTTCTTAGGTGAGTCTCATGATCTTCCAGTGAAATGTTAAATACCAAAATGTCGTCGAAATAGACCACTACAAATTTTCCCATGTAGGGTTTAAAGACTTGGGTCATCAATCGCGAAAACGTACTCGGTCCATTGGTAAGTCCCTCTCCAAGCACTAGCCATTCATAGAGTCCATCCTTAGACTTAAATGCCGTCTTCCATTCGTCTCCCTCCCGTATTAGTATTTGATGATAACCGCTCTTAAGATCCAATTTAGAGAATACGGCGGCTCCTGATAACATATCTAGTAAATCATCCAAACGGGGAATGGGGAACCGATACTTGACAGTTATTTTATTTATAGCCCGGTAATCGACACACAATCGCCACGTCTTATCTTTCTTCGGGGCTAAAAAGGCAGGGATGGCACAAGGACTTTTACTATGACGTATAAATCCTTTTGCTAAGAAATCTAAAATTAACTTTTGCAACTCCTCATGTGAGGAGGGATTGAGTCGGTAATGGGGCTTATTCGGCAACGATGAACCCGGGACAAAATCTATCTCAAGCTGGATATCATGCATAGGTGGTAACTGAGGTGGTAAGTCCACCGGGTAGACATCCTTATACTCTTCTAAGAGAGTTTGAAGGGATAACAGGAGGCTCTCTAAAGGGGGTGCATCATCCTTAGCTTGCAGACAGACTAAAGCGTAGATAACGCCATCCATAAAAGTCTCACGCTCTAGCTCTTTCCTACTTATCAGACTTATCGTTTCTTTTCTACCGGCACAATGGTATCTTTGGACGCAAGTGACGGATCCTTGGGCGGCGATTGTTTCAATACAATGGTCTTACCATTGAACTTGAACTCATAAGTGTTGGCTCATCCGAAATGGGTCACGTCATAATCATAAAGCCAAGGTAGTCCTAATAAAACATGACACACGTCCATGGGGATGACGTCGCACCACACTTTATCGACGTAGTTTTTCATTGTTAGTGGCACCAAGCATCGCTTAGAGACCGCTATTGACGTCTTGTTTACCCATGCGATTTTATAAGGATGTGGGTGCGGCTCGGTGACTAAATGCATGCGCATGATGACATTCTCCGAAACGACATTGATGCAACTACCGCTATCAATAATTAGTTTGCACCACTTTTCACCGCCCTTAAAATTTAAGGTAAATATATTTGTCCAGTTATACTCGTCCAACGCTCGCGGTGTGGCAAAAATACATCTCATCACCATCATGTAAGAATCGTCCTCAATGTCACTCGACTCGGCATCAGATTCTTCGCCAGCTCCATAGATGATATCGGCAGGCTCAGACGCGGAGTCTAATAGGGCTAACGGTTTGCTCTTCGTGGGGCACTCACTAGAGTAGTGCCCTTGGACTCCGCAAGAATAACACGTGGCATTAGTCTTGCTGATTCGACCTATCAGTACTCGCTCACCGGTGGGATTTCTATTATTCCTAGCGGTAATGACAATGGACTCTGAATCCGTTGATCGATACTTACCCTTGTCTCGCATGGAGGAAAAAGGATGCGATCCTAAGATGGACTTTCCCTTCTGAAAGTTTCGTCCTTTGACCTTGTAGGCGTTGTGTTTTTCAATATCAAAGGCAGCATTGAACGTGGTGTTAAGGTCCGTGTGACCATAACGCAAGAGCTTGCCTTGAATGTCCGGGTTGAGTCCCTTACGAAATCGGGAGAGTGTGACTTCGGGAATCTCACGAACATCACAACGCACCAACATATCCTTAAGGTGTCCCATGTAATCTGCTACCGAAGCGTTTCCTTGACGAAGGGAGGCTAATCCGTCGAAAATTTCGGTCTGGTGATATGTGGAAACATATTGGTCGTGTAGATGTGCTTTCATGGCAGCCCACCCAATTGGGGGTGCTCCATTAACGGTACCTAATTGCCTCTCTTCATTCAAACAGTATGTTTTGGCCCTTCCTAGTAGTTTCATTCGTGCAACCTTCACTTTCTCAACGTCCGTCAAGTCGTGCCATTCAAAATAGCACTCGATTCCCATGATCTAGTCTAGGAATAGTTGGGGCTCTCCCATACCATCATATGAGGGTGAGTCTATTTTTACTGTCGTAGTTACGTCGAACTCATAATGACCTCGGGGTGGGTACTCATCGTCCTGATCACATGGTTGATTTTGTCTATCATCTCGTGGGTTGGCTGTTGGGGTTGGGGACCTGGTCTATTTCTACCCACTCCGTGGTTTCGAGGCGCCGCTTGATTTAACGCCAACCCTTGAATTAGTTGGGTGAGTGCATAGAACCTAGTGTTAAACTCTTCTCGAAGCTCCGCGATTGTGGCCAGAGCGTGCTCGTCATCATGACCATCTGCCATGGTTGACATGGATGTGGAATACTCTGTGCCAAGCCTAGTGCGCATGAACACAAGAGAAAACGTGGTTTTGACCAGATTAAAATTATGATGTTGGAATTTCTTTACACTTGTAGAGTTGGCAGATTGAATATTTTTTTTTGAATTTTTTTCTTAAAAAAATAAGGAGAGTACTCAGAAATTTTTTTGGAATTTTCTGCCGAAATTTGTTTTTACTAAATGCAGACCAGAACGTAGAAATTTCAGTTTTTACGTTGTTTATGACAAATCGTGCACAATCACTAAAGAGTGAAAACCCTACGACAGAAAAGAGTAAGGATGGTGTCGATTAAAAAATCAACACAACCTGGCTTTGATACCAAATTGATGTAGGGTATCTTCTAGGGATATGTCACGGAGGCCGCGACGACGCTTATGACAACGCTCAATGCTCTCTAATCCACACGCTAACGAATTCGCAGCCACAACAATTGTTTTATTTATCGTCCGCGCTAACATAAGGATCGCCGTTCCGCAAGTAGATCGAAAGTTAGCTATAGGCCAAATTCCTTCCGGCTAAATGGGATAATATCGATCTTGATCGAGCTATTAGGTTGTACCAAAATAGATCCACCAAGAACAAATGATTCGAAAGATGGTAGGATCTATCCTAACAAAAGAAAGCGAGGATCGCCAATCCTCTTACGAGTCTTTCGGAAATCCAAACGAAAAATACCAATCTATTATTTGATTAACCGCGAAGAAAAACAAATCGGAAAATAACGCAAAAATTCGTCCACAACAAGAACTATCTAGAGAAAGAAAACTCTTGGTAGAAATTTTCGTTACCCCCTTGGATTTGTAGATCCGCGATGCGTGGATCCACCAAGTTTGATCGCTCCTCCGTTGAAGATTCACGGGAGATGCGCTATGGATGATGAACGACGCCATGGAGGAATCCCTAACTACTTTCTTTGCAAGGCAACCTCTCATGCATGAGCCGAATATCCTTGGAGAGAGGGGATCTCGGTTTGCCGAGAGCAATAGGGTGAGGTTGGTGGCCGAGCACTAGAGAGAGGGGGGCGGCCGAGAGCAAGAGGGGAAGAAGGTGGTGGCCGAGCACATGAGAGGAGGGAGCTTTGGGGCCGGCAGTTTGGAGGAAGAGAGAAAGATGGGCGGCAGCTAGGAGAAAGATAGAGGGAAGATTTAGGGTTGGCATGTTTTCAATTTTGATTTCAATATATTGTCTGCCAAATATGAAGTGTTCATGGCCTTATATAAGGCTTACATCATAAGCAAATACAAGTGGCTAAGTGAACACCACATAAAAGAAAATGCAAATAAACATTGTTTTCAAATAATAAGCATGAAACGTATAAAGGCACACCCAAGCTCATAAAAATCAAAATGTAGCCTTTGTCTTATTGCGAGGGCGAAGCTTGTAGCCATGACCGCTACGGCGCCGCAAGTCCTTGGCCGGTATCGCATCCTCGACAACTTCTTTCCCATGTTGACCGTCCTGGTGGCCGTCGCCTTCACTAAGAGGATTCCAAAACTTTGTCTGCATTTCAAGAAATGATCTACAGCTTTGGTGACCACGCGGGAAGGTTCTTGCAGGGAAGGAATTGCTTTCCTCGCAACGTTATGAGAGCTGTGCGATCAACCCATTGAAATCCTTGTGAATTGAGTGGACTGAGCGGATACTAAAACTTTGTACGCATTTCAAGAATTGATCCACAGCTTAGGTGACCACGTGGACAAGTGCTTGTAGGCCAAACACTACTTTCCTCGCGATGTTATGAGAGTTGTGTGCTTCAAGTTAATTTAAAGAAAGAGAACACTGTTCTCTTTCCAAGGATTAAGACTAATTTGATCAATTGTGCAGGTGCACGCGGGGTGCATTGCTTTCCTCAAAGGAGCAAATTGGTTGTGGGTTCCCTGCAGGCACATCTTGAGAGTATCAAAGTGTGTTCGAGGGCATAGACATGGATGATCTATGGGAAGGTGCCAATGGCATTGCTTTCCATAAAGAGACCATCAAGGTGCATGCTATCCCTCACAAAGCATGGTAGAGCTAACAACCACCCTATCCCTCCAAAAATGCAGAGGTGGAGTCAGGTACCAGTTGGGATCCAAAATCCAGTAGCCCACAGCGCGAGAACCTGCAAGCTCCCACTACACGGTGTGAAATCTCCCCACAACACGTGGTCATCCTGGTGTTATGTTAAAGACAATGACTCTCAGGGGGGGTCCGAGTTGGACCTGGCGATATCTCTTGATTCAGTGATCTTTTGTTTTGTGTTGCAGATAAGGAGAAGTGATTACTCTATGCATGAAAAAAGGTTAGTAGGAAATTCTCATTGATATAATCATTTAAATGAATACAGATGATAAATGTTTGTTTAAGAATAAAATTGCTTTAAATCATCACCATTCCAAGAATGAGGCCTGTCTTCCCCATTGTAGGTTTGCATTTGGTATACCCCATTTTAAAGAACTTTTTTAATGATTAAAGGTCCATTCCAGTTCGGATTCAGCTTTCCTACATAACCAGTTCTCGCGGCTGTATCTACCATTTTCATAATGACATCTCCCACCAGAAAATGCTTGACCCTGATATTCTTATCAAAATATCTGACCACCCTTCGCTTGACTTCCTCCTGCCTGATGACGGATTCATCCTGCATTTCTTCAATTTGATCCAAGCTATGTTTCATGTTCCCGTTGTTGATCTCAAGCCAGTCTTCCAACCTTTGCCTGGCCAGCAGGACCCTGGGATTCAGAACCTTAAATTCCACCGGGATGAGATCCTCTGAGCCATGAGCAATCTTGAAATGGGTTTATCTGGTAGATGATGAGGGGGTCATTCTGAGGGTTTATAGAATTGAAGGGAGCTCATCTGCCCAGCTGCCTCTGAGATTCTGCACCTTCTTTTTTTAGCAAATTGTGTATATCTTCTTATTCGCTGCTTCTACCTGACTGTTGTTTTTGGGATGATGAACTGACGAGAGATGCAGTTAAATGCTGAATGGTTTGCAAAAAATTTTCATCTCTTCATTATTGAACTGCGGCCTATTATCCATAATTATTTCCATCGGGATCCCATGCCTGCAAATTATCTCCCCCCACACAAAGTGTTTTATCACCTGGGTTGTTGTCTTTGCTATCTCCTTTTCCTCAATCCATTTGCTGAAATAATCAATCATTACCAGGATAAAACGTAGCTTCCCACTCGCCATAGGAAATGTGAAAGTGAGGGTAGATACAACTCTAGAGGGGGGGGGGGTGAATAGAGTATTCAATAATTATGATACCCTACTCAACTCCCTTAGAGTTAATTGCGGAATAAGTTTACAGATATTGAAAACCCTAAAGCCTAACACAAGTGTTGTGCACAAGAGGCAGCCAACTGTAATTACAGTTAAGGCTTGGGATCCTAAACAGCAACTAACAAACCTAGTTAAAACTAATCATAGCCAACAGCACAAGTAATAAATCAAACAACCAGACGACACAAGAGATTATAGTGGTTCCCTCTCAATAGGTACATCCACTCTTCTACCTCCACGGTAGGAATCCACTCAAGTTTTTGATCAGGTGCCCTGCCACCAACAAGATCTGCTGCAGGTAGATCTAGAGACCCGTTAGAATTTTGATCAGGTGTCTAAAAACAAAGCTTTACTTTTGAAGGGAGTAAACAACCCTTTACAGGAGGGGGAAGGAGAGTTAGATTGTCTTCTCTATTTTAAACAAGATCAGAGAGCACAAGATCTCTTCAGAACTTCTGACAGCAAGGTGTCTTGAAGTTCTGAAGGATAAAGCTTGAAGAAGACTGGAGATCTGGAATAGATGTTCTTCTTCAGCTTCCTTCTTCTTCTTCTTCTTCAATATCTCTGAGTGTAAAATCTTCCTGAAACAGGAGCACTCAGGTTGAAGAAGAGCAGAAGAGATATCTTCTCAGTTGAATATGAAATGGCTGAGAGCAGCTGTATTGCTGTACTGTATTTCTTCCTTCTTCTCTCCTTGTTATTTCAAAAGAACTCTTTAAATAAGAGCAGCAGCAACGGCTCTAATATTTGAGTTGAACTTTGTCTTTATCTGGAATCTGTAAACTGGGTCTTTAAAGCCAGAGAGGACATTTGAGTCCAACGGCTATAAAGGACAGCCGCTGAATAAAGTCAGATAATAAGACAAAATACATGTCAGAAGGAATTGACTTAGCATAAAGATAGAAGCAAGGATTGCTTTGAGATATATGCAATAAATCAATCTAATATATATTAATAATAATAATTAGATAGCAGAATAATAACGAATATAATATTATCTAAAGGCAGACAAAAGATAGTCGAACGATCTTTGGAGATCGTCGACCGACCTACTGAGATCGTCGACCTATCAGACAGATAGTCGACCGACTCAGAGCTAGACAAAAAGCGTCGACCTAAGAATACAGACAGATAGTCGACCTACAAACAGACAACTAAACTATCAACAAGATAGTAGAGCTATCAGATAGTTGAGCTATCAAGGAAGATAGTTGAACTATCAAGACAACCTGTCTTAACGAAAGAAGTCGAGCCGAGGTCAACGATCGTCGAGACAGAAATAGTAGAACGTCGAGCTGTCAAGAGACAAAGCTAGACGATCTGGAGACAGACGATAGTCGACCAACAGGAAGACGATCGTCGATCGACTGATCAACGATAGTCGAGTGGCATTCGACTATAGTCAAACCAAAAACTAACTTAGCCAGAATTCACTGGATAAGCGACTACACTAAAACTAACCTTTGACCATAGATAAATCTTGGGTCAAGAGACTAAAAGGAAAGACTTAACTCAAATCCAAACTAGGGTACCAACAATCTCCCCCTATTTGGGTTAAGTCTTTCAAAAACTAAAACTACTGGAAATAAACTAAACTAAACTAAGCAACCTAAACAACCTAATAGAGATCCTAACCCAAATCAGAACCAAGGGTTCCAACAATCTCCCCCTATTTGGGTGAGGATCCTATTAGCAAAAAAATAAAATAAATATTGCAAAGCATAAAATATACAAAAAGAAAAACTTAGCAATGCTGGATGCTGCTGGCATTTGCAATCTCCCCCTATGTTGATGCAGTACATGTGATTGGAGGAGGCTGAGATTACTTTAAATTTTGATTGAATCATCCAGCTAACTCTTATAAATAGTACCTGCAGAAAGCTATGGTAGAGATTGCTCTCTCCTTGAAAAAGGGATATGTTAGCATAAAAAAATGATATTTGTTCAGCAAATATAATTAGGATTCTGGATCTGAAAAACAAAATCAGATATCTTCCTTCCTATAGAATTTCTTTTCATCAAGCGAGATTCAAACTCAGCTGACCAATGCAACTAGAGTAGAGGACTCAATCTAGATGAAATTAGAAAAAGATCTATAAGAAATAGAGTTATCTGACAGAGAATTCTTTATTCAGAAATCCGAACAAGATATTGAACAAAATATCAATCCGATATAGACAGCCTTAAGAAAGGAAAATGCTTCCTAATAAATCTGTTCCAAATGGTAGAAGGATTTGAAAATATTCTAAATAATTTGTCCTTTTGTTTATAGAATAGATTTATGAAAAAGCAAACAATTGAGCTCGACGTTTTTATATAAGATAGTCGATCGGAGTTCGACGGTCTGAGCTCAAGATATTTGTTCTTCCTTTGAATATATTCTAAAAATAATCCTCTGAGAAGTTTTGTTTCCTTCTCAGGTTTTATTAAATCTTGCCAGCAATATTGAATTTCTAAATTAACAGAGTTAGATAATAATACATGATTCTCTTCAGGTTTGGAATTTCCTTCTGTTTGTTCGGCTTTTAGATTGCTGCAGGAAGTGTTGATGGCCATTAAGCAAAATTCTTTGGCCCTTGCTTCCTCCACTTCATCTTCAAATGATGATTCATCATCTGAGATATCCCAGATAACATCTAGGGATGTTGATTATTCTCCTTCAAATATTCTGTTGTGGTTTCATTCTGATGTGTCATCCACGGGTTCAGAAGCCATTTGGTGAAGGGAATCCCAAATCTCCTTAGCTGTTGAGCATTCAACAATGTTAACCCCAGAATCCGCAACATTTCCAGCTAGGCATCTTGCCCTTCCCTCGCTGAACTCAAGTACTCAGTTCGCCCAGCTCGCCAGTGGACGTGGTCCGTCACCTAGGCGGACTCCAGCAATCAGTCCGCTCAGGTCACCCTCAGTTCCCAGCTCTGCTAGATCGGCGAGTCAAGCTCAGACCGGCAAGCTCCGAGTCAGGCCGCCCAGGTCGCTCAGGTCGCAGCTAGTTTAAAAGTCCCGCGCTCGGTGCGACCAAGGGAGGTCTCCAGCTCGCTGGCCCAGTCCGCCTGTCCCACGCGGACTGCTTGTTCCTTCTCTTTTTTGATTCCCGTCACCGCTGCCCGGCTCTTTTGTACCCCGGGCAGCCGGTTATTTTAGCCCTGCCCGCTTAGGCAGGCCCCTAGCCTATAAATAGGGGGAAGTGGTGCACTCAAAGCACGCTGACTCGAGCCCAGGAGCCCACTTGTTAAAGGTTGCGGACTCGAATCTCTGGCTTTGCGGTCTCCAGCTTGCTTTCTGCTTGGCTTTGCTTTTCCCTTCTTGTAACCCCTTCTTTGCAATCAAAAGTAAGCCTGTCGCAGGAGATGCATTCAGGCCGCGACGGGCGAAGTCTGGTGTTGCCGTGCTCCACGGCTCCTGCTTTTCTGTTCCTTTTCTAGTCCGCCAAGTAGACTGCTGCTCGCAGTTTGTTTTCCCTTTTTCTTCCCCAAGTGCTCGAACGGTTAGCTGGTGGTGCCCGAGTCCGTCGCTTTTCGAGCATCAACAGTTAACACGCGACCTTCAGATTCGAGCAGTTTTTTGAAACCGTAGATAGAAATGTCAGACCGCCGAGGTCGCCGCTCCGACCGCTCCAGCTCCCCCGATGATTCGCTGTGGGAGGCGTTGGAGCAGTCCCGCTGGGAAGCTGAAGTATCTCGAAGAGAGACTGACCAGCGGCTCGATACGATCAGCCAAGCCCTGTTAGCATTGACTCAGCGACTTGCTCCCCAGGTTGCTGAAGAAGTTGCTGAGACACCTGTCCGCCAGACTCCAGTCCGCTGGACCCCGGCTCGTCGCACCCCTCTTCAGCAGTCGCCTGCGACTGTGCCTCCGCCTCTCCACCAAGCTCAGTCCGCAGCTCCCCTACGACCTCAGGCGGATCAGTTCGCCCCCCTGATGGATTTCTTCAGGGAAGCAGCCCGAGGGACCCCGGCTCGCCGACTAGACTTTGTTGATCGGCAGTCCGCAGAGCTCGCAGAGTTTCGTCCTCCAGTCCGCCCTTCTACTGATTCAGAAACTCCCTCTCCCTTCGTCGATCGAATCCGATGGGAGTCAGCGCCAAGCAATTTCAGAGAACCTCGTCTCCCTTTTTATTCGGGGGAGACTGATCCGATCTCCCACCTGCAGGCATTCGAAGGGGCAGTTGCATTGAGAAGCCTCTCTGACGCCCTGAAATGTAAACTTCTAGTGACCACTCTTGATGGTCAAGCAAGAGAATGGTTTTATGAGTTGCCTCCAGGCACCATTTCCTCCTTCGCTGAGCTTCGCAGCGAGCTGCTCCTGAGGTTTGCAACCTCTAAGAAGAGAAAGGATGGGCCGGCAGCCCTTTTTGATATTAGACAAAGAGACAATGAATCAGTGGCAAGATTCGTTGATCGGTTCCAGAAGGAAATTCAAGGGGTAAGGAATGTGAACCCCGATTATTATAAAGTTGCCCTGATTCACGGCCTCCGGGAGGGCCCGTTGAAATTCAAAGTGACAACAAAGGCACCGTCAACCTATCAGGAGCTCATCGCGATAGCTAATCGCTTTATTGAGGGAGAAAATGCCAATCCAACCTATATCTCATCCCTGACAGCTAAAGCTGGAGGAAGGGATGTCCCCAACTCCTCCTCCAACAATCAGTACCACAGTAAGCCTCCCCGGCCTGACTTCCATCCTCCACCTCAGAGGGGGCGCAACCTCCGCCATAAGAAACCCTTCCTTGGCCATCAACAGTTTCATGATCAGAGACTGCCGTTGGCCGCCGCTCCCGCCGTTCCCCTTCAAGCGCTCCCCATTCTTCAGAGCGCCCTGCCAGCTTCAAATCCTCGCAGGAGCAGCCCTATGGAAGAGCTTGCAGATCTAGGCATCGACTTTGAAGAGGTTGCCCAGGTAATCCAGAAGAAGGTTGAAGAAAAGAGGCAAGGGCCTCAGAGAGATTGGAAGCCCAGAGACAACTCTCAGTTCTGTAATTTTCACAAGGAGAAGGGTCATCTGACTAAAGACTGTAAGGCTCTTCAGAAGCTAGTTGAGAGGTTGCTCGCCGAGGGTAAACTCGAGGACCTGGGCAGGAAGAATGATTCTTCAAAGCCTTCCACCTCCAAGGGCAAGGAGGTGGCTGAAGTTCACCAGGAGTGCATAGAGATAAGGGATGAGGGCCATCTGGGGCTCATTGATATCCCAAATGAGTGTATTGATGTTGTCGGCGAGGGGGCCTTGGGAAGACTCTTTTTCATCCATGGCGGAGCAGGGGCTGAGTCTACCCGGAAGTCCTCTTTGTCAAGGCTTTCGCGAACTGAGGTTGCTTCTACTTCTTCTGCCCCACCTTCTGAAGTCGTCACCTTTGGTTCTGCGGACCTTCCTGCAACCGCCAACCCCTTCGATGATGCCATCGTGGTCCAGGCAGCCATCGGAAACTTCACGGTCGATAGAATTCTCATCGACACCGGCAGCTCCGTGAATCTCCTCTTTAAGTCTACTTTCGAAGCCCTGAGGACTGGAAAGACTCTGCTTTCCACCGAGGGGCCACTCTATGGATTCTCAGGAGAAAGGAAGGAAGTTGAAGGAAGTGTCACACTCCCAGTGACGCTCGGAGGGGTGACCAAAGAAATCCAGTTCATAGTGGTAGATGCTCCAAGCAGCTATCATGCTATCTTTGGAAGACCATTGCTAAACAAATATCGCGCCATCATTTCAACATACCATCTAGCCATCAAGTTCTGCAAGGATGGCCGCCAGTGTAGGGTCAGGAGCGACCCGAGGCAGGCTCGAGAGTGTTACCTCGAACAGTCAACATGACTGAGGTTTCCCCCCCCCCAGCCTTTCCAGCTGCAGTAGAAGCCACTCCTTCAGAAGATGCTGAGAATAGAGAAGGTGCTCACCTGGAACCTGCCCAGGTGACGCAAGAAGTCCCCATTGCAGAAGGGGAAGGAAGAAAGCTCTCCATCAACTCCGAATTGCCAGAAGATCAAAAGGCAGAGTTGATATCTTGCCTATTGGAGAATCTGGATGTCTTCGCTTGGTCAGCGGAGGACATGCCAGGGGTGGATCCCGACGTGGCTTGCCATCATCTCAATGTTGATCCGGCCGCCAAGCCCGTCCAGCAAAAAAAGAGGGATGTAGCTGTCAAGCTAGCAGAGCCCATCAGAGAGGAGGTTGCTAAACTCCTCAAAGCACGCTTCATTCAAGAGATTCAGTATCCCGAGTGGGTCTCGAATGTTGTAATGGTTAAGAAACCTGGGGGAAAGTGGCGTATGTGTGTAGATTTCACCCGTTTGAATAAAGCGTGCCCGAAAGATTTCTACACCTTGCCTCGGATAGATTTATTAGTTGATTCTGCGGTAGGATATCCGTTTATGAGTTTTTTAGATGCATTCTCTGGTTATCACCAAATAAGAATGCACAAACCTGATATCCCTTGCACATCGTTCATCACTAATGACGGTTGCTATTGTTATCTTGTGATGCCCTTTGGGATTAAAAATGCTGGCGCAACCTATCAACGCATGATGGACCAAGTGTTTAAAGAGCAAAAAAGTAGAAACCTCGAGGTGTATGTGGATGACCTTCTGATTAAGAGTAGGTCTCTTCCGCAGCACCTGGTAGATCTTGTAGAGACCTTTTCTACTCTACGAAGGCGCAAAATAAAGCTTAACCCGTTAAAATGCGTCTTTGGGGCAAGTAAAGGGAAGTTTCTCGGCCATCTCCTTACTCCCGAGGGTCTAGCCCCCAATCCTGATAAGGTTAAAGCCATCCTTGGTATGACTCCTCCCCGTTCACCCAAAGAGGTTCAGCAGTTAGGGGGGAGGTTGGCAGGACTCGGGAGGTTCATCTCTCGAGTTGGAGATAAAAGTGCACCATTCTTTAAGACTCTTCGGGGAGCGTCCAAGTTTCAATGGACAGAAGAGTGTTCCTTGGCTTTTGAGCAATTAAAAAAGCAGCTAACCTCGACTCCTTTACTCCAAAGCCCCCGAGCAGGGGAGGTGTTGTTCCTATACCTAGGGGTTGGTCCCGAGGCAGTTAGTTCAGTTCTGATTCGCGAAGAAAGCAGGAGGAAGTTCCCTGTTTACTATGTCAGTCACATCCTGAAGGATGCAGAGGCAAGATACCCCATCCTAGAGAAGCTAGCTTTGGCATTAGTTATGTCTGCCCGCAGACTCCGTCCATATTTCCAGGCTCATTCAATTCAGGTGGTTACTGATCAACCTTTGAAGAGTGTGCTAGAAAAACCAGAGCATTCAGGCAGGCTAGCTAAATGGGCAATCGAGCTGAGCGAGTTTGAAATTTACTATGTGCCCAGAACAGCTATCAAGGCACAGGTGCTTGCAGATTTCCTGATTGATACGACAAAATCCAGCTCGGACAAAGCAGCAAGGTCCCCTTTAGCTTGGACCATTTATGTGGATGGAGCTTCTGGTAGAAACTCCTCGGGTGCAGGAGTAGTTTTGATAAACCCGAATGGTGTCAAACTTGAGCAGGCCATCAAGTTCTATTTTCCAGTGACTAACAATCAGGCAGAATATGAAGCTTTATTAGCCGGCTTGAGGCTTGTGCGAGAGCTGGGAATTGATCACGTCCATATCAAGACTGATTCACTGGTAATGGCTTCACAAGTTCTTGGCAACTTCGAGACCAGGGAGCCAGTGTTGAAAAAGTACCTTGTGCTGGTAAAGGTTGAGGTTGGCAGGTTCAAAAGTTTTACTATTGAGCACATTCCAAGGACAGAGAATGAGGAGGCCGACGTTCTCGCAAAGTACGGGCTCTCGTCAGGAGGGACAACTTCTGAACTTTTCCGCCCAGCGGTGGAGGAAGAAGGGCTAATGCAAATCGATCAGTGTCCCTCTTGGATGGATCCGTTCATTCTCTACCTGTCAACTGGGAATCTACATCAGTCAGTGAAAGATAAGAAGAGATTCAGGTTGAAGGCAGCACACTATTACTTGATATCCGACATTCTCTACAGGAAAACCTTCTTGTCCACAATGGCAAGATGTGTTTCAGAAAGTGAGGTTCCCACCATTCTCCGAGAAGTGCATTCTGGCGAGTGCGGAAGTCATTCGGGAGCAAGAACATTAGAAAGAAGGATCCTGCGGCAAGGTTACTTCTGGCCTACAATGAAGAAGGACTCTGGGGCCTATGCAAGAAAATGTGTTCAATGCCAGAAATTCGCCCCTCTTCAGCATCAAGCAGCTCAATCTCTCAGATCGATCACAACCCCTTGGCCCTTTGCTGTTTGGGGAATGGATCTCATTGGCCCTTTTCCCATGGCAAGTGGGCAGCGGCGCTTTATTATAGTTATGATCGACTACTTCAGTAAGTGGATTGAGGCTAAAGCACTGGCAAATACGACAACCCAGGTCGTGAGGAATTTTATTTGGGGTGAGATAGTCTGCCGACATGGAATCCCTATGGCAATCATCACCGATAATGGACCACAGTTCAATAATGCGGAGATGATAGACTTTTGCAGGCAGATCGGAACAGAGTTGCGCTTCGCATCAGTTCATCATCCCAGAAGCAATGGTCAAGTAGAAGCAGCTAATAAGCAAATCCTCAACCTGCTTAAGAAAAAGGTTCAAAATCTCAAGGGCAGTTGGGCTGATCAACTTCCCCCAGTCCTCTGGACCCTGAGAACAACACCTTCATCTGCAACAGGAGAAACCCCGTTCAAGCTTTCTCACGGGTCCGAGGCATTGATTCCTGTTGAGTTTGAAGTTCTGTCGCCTAGAGTACTGCTTGCCAGGCAAGGCACGGAGGATTGGCTTGAGTTGAACAGCGAGGAGATGAGGTTCAGTTTGGAGCATATCGAAGAGGTCAGAGACAAGGCTCCTATCAGGCAGGAGGAAGTAAAAAGAAGAATGGCCCGTTACTTCGATAAGAACGTAAGGATCAAACACTTTCAAGTGGGAGATCTGGTTCTTAAAAAGGTCGATGCTGCTGCAAGAGCCAGCTCAGTTGGGAAGCTTAATCCTAGCTGGGCAGGACCATTCATTATCAAGGAAGCACTTCAGAATGGGGCCTACCGGTTACAAACGTTTGAAGGAGAAGACATGTCGCACACATGGAGCGGAGATGACCTAAAGCGATTCTTTTCCTGAACCTCTTTTCTTTTCTTCCTGTGTAAACTTTTTAAGAGGTTCATTATTAATAAAAAGTTCCTTGCTAACACTTTTATCAAGTATCTTTGTGTTTCAAGCGTTGACAGTTAAATATATGGAGCAAGGATAACTCTAAACGGTTCTCTCTGAACTCTCTATTTTATGGTTATACGAATCTCTCAAAATTGATACTTGTCTAAATACTCATACTAACACTTCTTCGAATGCCTCTTCTTTCTTACCTCCTCGAGCAACTCCCGACAGTTGCTTGATACCAGGAGATATCGCCGTGTTCAGCAAAAACCTCCCCTAGAACCGTTGGTGTCAGTATAACACCACGACGACCACGTGTTGCGGGGAGATTTCGCACCGTGTAGTGGGAGCCTACCAACTCTAGTGCGGTAGGATATTGGATTTCGGATCCTGGCTAGTACCTAACCCCACTTCTGCATTATGGAGGAGCAAAGTGGAGGACAGCTCTACCACGCCACTTAAGGGATATTGTTACAACCCAGATGATCGCACGGGGAAAGAAATGACGCTCCGACCGCACCTACCCCCAGATCATCTTAGGGTTGTGACTCTCGAACACTCCTTGGTACCCTCAAGCAGTGCCTGCAGGAGACCCACAGTCTTGTCGATCTCAAAGGAAAGCAATGCCGCTCCGGCCGTACCTGTCCGAGAGATCGACTTAGACTGTACTTCAGGCAAGAGGGCAGTGAATTGAGTTATTGAGTCTGCAGATCCCGAGGTCCAGTGAGGAAAGCAATGCCGCTCCGGCCGCACCTACCCGCTTGGCCTCCGGACCGCGGCTTTCTTCTTCACAGGGGTTGTCATTATTGGTGAAGTGCGGACTCCAGTTGCCTTATCCGCTCAGTCCGCCGTCACCTGGGTTGATTCTGTAATTCATAACCTTGTGAGGAAAGCAATGCCGCTCCGGCCGCACCTACCCGCTTGGTTGTGAATTACAAGTCATTTCTGATATTGTTCATTAATGAAGTGCGGACTCCAGTTGCCTTATCCGCTCAGTCCGCCGTCACCTGGGTTGATTCTGTAATTCATAACCTTGTGAGGAAAGCAATGCCGCTCCGGCCGCACCTACCCGCTTGGTTGTGAATTACAAGTCATTTCTGATATGGTTCATTAATGAAGTGCGGACTCCAGTTGCCTTGTCCGCTCAGTCCGCCGTCCCTTGGTTGATTCGGTAGTTCATAATCTTGTGAGGAAAGCAATGCTGCTCCGGTCGCTCCTACCCGCTTATTATGAATTACAGGTCATTTCTGATGTTGCTGACTGATGCAGTGCGGACTTTGGTTTTCTAATTCGCCTAGTCCGCAGAATTTGTTCGATGCATACAATGTACTTAGAAGAAATTCAAGCGTAAATATCTGCGGACGGTGACCCTAGTCCGTCCAGTTCGCTTATTCATGATATTTGGGTTAGCAGATTATGGTTTTTTCGTTATCTTAGTTCTCGCGAAAACTGGCAAAAGTTCTGTGAAATGCGGACTGAGAACTGAACTCGTCCAAGTCCGCATCATTCGTCTCTTTCCCAAGGAATACATTCTGTTCATATTATAACAAGATTGTGGTTATGAAATTTCAGCTAGCAAAGATATAAGTGCGATCTCTAAAGCATCAGCGAGAAACAAGCAGAAAATCTCAGAAGATATCAAAAATATCCTTTTTTATATATATATTCATTCAAAAAATTACATGTCCTGGCGGACTCGCGTAGAGTCCGCCCCCCCCCCCCACTTACATTAAAGAAAACCAAAAATTACAATATATATTCCTATTCTGTCCTCTGCTTCTTGTCTGCAGGCTTCTCCGGGCTCGACCCATCCACATCCACTATAGGCGAGTAGCCGCCTGAGTCACTGCTGCTGCTGTCGTCAGAGTGAGAAGCGGCTGAGGGTTCTGTTCGCGAGCTGCTCTCACTAGAGCTGGAGTTAGCGGACTGATCCGACTGACCTCCTTACTGCTGACTTGAGGCCACGTCTTCAGCAGCTTCCTTGTCAGCGGACTCCTCCTCGTCATCCTCGGCAACCGCTTTCCCCTTATCAGCTTGCTCGAACTCGGAAACCTTATCCTTTAGCTCCGGGAAAAGCTTCAGGAAAGGAATAGAGTCTACCCCAGCCTTCGCGTACCCATCGTTGATAACGCGCTCGAGCGCGACCTCGACGCTTTCCCTTACAAAAGGAAACATGGCCTTTTGAAAGTCTGGGTTGGTCACCTCATATGCGATCTGCAAAAGAAATCTAAACATCAGTCCGCGAAAGATAAGCAAGATTAATGGCGATTAACTAAGCACTTACGGCCTTGTCTTCTTTATATTGATTAACTTTTACACCAAGTCGCTTATTCCTTTCTTTCAGCGAATGGCTTTCCTTCTTATGCCGCGCATTGTCCCTAAGTAGCTCGCGCGTAAGCCTGCCTAAGAAGTGGTTGGTGACGGCGGCGTTCGCACTGGCCTGCGTAGCGAGAAGGGGGAGGTCATCAGGTGCCACACCTTGCAGATCGCGAAGGTTTTGCTTCCCGTACAAGGCGGACAGGGCGATGTGGGCATGGCGAGATGGGCGCGGGCTCCTCCAAGAGGGAAGAGCCGTTGATAGGCGGACATACTTTTTCTTCTCATGCCAGTGGATCATGGGGTTGCCCCTCAGATCCTTCTGCTTCTCGCCGAAGCCCGCAATGTCGAAGCTGCCATCAGAAGAATAACCCGCGGCGGGGTCTCCGTCTTCCCTCCTCTTTTTTGCGATTTCTTTTCTCCTTTCCCCTTGCGTAGGAGTCTGTCCGGCAGGCACAACGGGCAGATTTGCGGGCACCGCCAAGGTCACTGCAAGAGAGAAAGTTAGCTAAAATTCCCAGGTTGTTGCGGATACAAACGAAGGTCGCAAGACTTACTCTCTTGGCGGCTAATAGTATATAGCCCAGGCAGCGGCGGGATGTAATAGTCAACATCCAGCCTCGCTCCGTCAAGGAACTTGACGATGGCGGCCTCGACATCGTTCAGCCGCACGCTCTTGAAGTCAGCGTCTACGCGCAGCTGCGGACTGGTATGAAGGAACCCCAGGTCGCCTTCAAAGATGAGATACCTAGAGGTCCAGTTGTGGATCTTATTCGGCAAGCCCACAACTTTCATTCCCCTACAGTAGAAGTAGATGATGCCTTTGTACTCAGGGTCTCCCGTCGGGGTGATAGAGCGAACAGAGAAAATTTTCCTGAAAATCTTCAAGGAAAATTCAACCCTTTCAGCTCGCAGGTAAGCAATGAAACTGCAGATGGCAACCATACTGTTCGGGGCAAGCTGGCCCGAAACCACCCCATAATGCTCAAAGATCTCCGCGACCTCCCAGAGCAGGGGGAATTTGAACCCGCAGTCAAAATGATCTATTGGAACTGCGAGCTGGGTAGCGGTTGAAAAATTCAGTCGTTCGTGGTGTTCGAGGAGCCGCGCGAGTACGGGCGAGCCCGCCATATGAACTCCCAAAAAAGCCTCCAGGTCAGCTTCGGTTAGCCTACTCCTTTTATGATCAGCAGCGTGGAAGGCGGCTGCGGCTTCAGTGCGTGCGGATACCATGTTTTCAGACCGCAAGTCTTCAGCTCCCACTGCTTTCTATACAAACAGAGAATGACAACCCTATTTATATAAAAACCGTCTGACATGACAGCCGTCAATCCGCTCAGATCGGTCATCCAGTCCGCTCAGCTCGCCTCTTCCCTGTTTTCCCTG